>OY745766.1:586565-1786565 GCA_963556305.1 Platismatia glauca | reverse complement strand
GTGTCGAGCCGCTCGGCTGCTGGGCCTGCGGCTTGGAATCGGATACGGCAGGTCCCTTGGGGAAAACCCGTTGTGAGTAAGAATGCTGCATTGGAGCCATGAGTTGGCGCGAATGTCAACCACTAACCATGTCCGACATTGAATGGTAGCCCGTGAGGATCACCTTCTTCCGGGTTGTTCTTGAACCAAATGGGGTCCGTGCCCACGGGCAGCATGTTGAACGCTTGCTGACAATCCAAGGGATTCAATTCTTTGAGTGCAAAGAAGGCACTACAATTATAGTAATCTGGCTCGATGGGCGCAGGAAACGCCATATTTTGACGGGAACTGCCTTGAATCAGACCTTGGGAGTGAAGGTCTGATGGCTGCGAACTGGCGGTTTATGGGCATTGGAGCTGTATCCGCTCAAGGCGCTGCTGTCTCGAGCGACAACGCGACATGCGTATTGGCGCGAGAGGCCAGAATCCATTCGTCCCAGAATTTGCAGGTCGAATGCCTCGCACGCCAATGAATGTCAACTTCCGGCTTGCTGGAGCAGACGGGACGGCGTTAGTGAAAAATTTAGCACCGTCTCCCAACCTAACATTAATCCAGCGTCTTGTCTGATTCTTGTAGAGAAACCCGCATAAGAAAGCAAATACCGATTTGTCGAAGTGAGAACACCAAGATTACAAACTAGGAGAAACAAAACAAATGCCGACATGGGACCGCATCTGAAATTCCAGTCATTCGATATCTCTAGTCTCGCTGCGGACACGACGCCTTTGAGCTCTGTGCCCTTATTTTCCCAAGAGGATAATCTTTTGCCGCGTACACGTCGGCTGATTCATTCGCATTTGCCGCGGGATGAAATGGCGAGTCCTGACTCTGAGGCTGACTTGCGTGCGCAATTTGACACAGACGACAATGCAGACTCGATGGGGGAGGCTTACGATACAGAAGGAAAGACACTCCGGGTTGGCGAATATGTGTATGGGCAAAGGGCTCTCGGATGCTGAAAGGTGACGGAGTGTCAGGCAGAGTAGACCATTCCGTTTGTCATTTGATGGGCTGATAGATCTCTTGAATCAGCTCAGCCTATCTCTGTGGGTTTTGGTGAGTCACGGGGAGAAATTAGTAGCACCTTGATCGACTTCGTGAAGCTTGTCATCAGATCGGATACTCCGTTTGACGTGGTTTTCCTTTCAAGTTTGTCAAAAATTGTGGCCAAAGTCAGCTGTAGAAGTGGGAATGTCATCCATCGTGCACTTTCTGTGCTCGTTCTGAAGAGGGCCCTATTTGCTCTAGGTATACGGCACTCACAGCTCTTGCTGACAGGCATGCAACTTCTTTATTTCATTTCTATCCCTACTATCCCTACGTGGTATGGCTATAGCCGCTGCCTGATTTCCGTCGCACGTGGCTCGTCATTCGAAAAGCAAGAAGAGCCGGCTTGTAGACTGTCTTGACGACGAGCAGACCCCTTGTCTCACCACCACTTGTTTCCAAGACTGTCATATCCAAGACTGTCACATTCTCTGCGGGACTCCGACCGACAGAATTCATCCCAGTCCACAATCTCATATTCCCCAACCGCTCGCTTCTGCGCCCTCTTCCTCCCTGGTCTCGCAGCCTGCTCAAACGCTTTCCGCGCCGCATTATCATCGAAAAAAAACTTGTTCAGAGAGTATGGAAGCAATGCAGTTTCGGTGTAGACTTGTCTGCAAAGACGCAAAAGGCCGAGGTGAAGTCCACCGGTGGGTCGATCACTCCTGCTGACGTGAGATAACCTTTCCCCGAAATGCTTGGCCTCGGCTTCCTTAGGGTCATTATGCTCTCGATCCGTCGGCAAATAAGGCGGAATGCTCGATGAAGGGATCTGGCCGATCCAAATATGTCGGCCGCCGATCGCGAAGTCGTAGATTCGGAGTCGAAGTTCGGGGGGAAGGGAAAGGAGCGGCGAGGTTGAAGCGTTGAGATGCATGCTGTGAGATGTCAGCTCGCCTTGGAAAGGATGTATCATGGGATAGATTGTCAGACAGTTCGCTTTGACTAGCTGGTACTTCGAATCCACGCCAACAGAACAGATCGGACTTTATCTGTCTCACTCGACGGGCCTCGACTCTCTCCGAGTCTTCGCATTCTGATATAAGGTGCCACCCTCGCTTTCTACACGCCATGACTGCTGTTGTGACGTTGCCTTGAAGTCTCTAGCTGGATTGTGGGAAGACAGAAGAGTCATTATCTCATGATGTTGAAACCATGGAGGACGTAGAGTGTGACCACAAGGCGCTTGTTTAAGTCCTCGTGTCGTCATCCTTGTGTTCAAAGATCCCGTGAGAACACATTGTATGAAACGAATGTGTGTTGACGATCCAGGCCACGAAGATTTCTGAGTGGGGATAGAAATTGTTGTTGCAAGTGTTACAGTTGCATAAGGAATATACCATTCCAATTACGTAAGTTATGTTCTTTAGGTGAAGGAGAAAATGGAGTTCGAGCACGAGATTTGGGTTGATGGCGCGGCGTAAGATTGCACAACGAGAAGGGAGGATTCTGAGGGATAGATAGATCGAACAGCGGACAGCAGAATCTGACCATCCACTGTCAACTCTCACGGTTGCGCATGACGCTCATATTTTAGCATTTGCTAGCGGGTCACATGATTCTCGTCCTAATTTGATCTTGTTGATGTGCTGGCCTTTGTCGCCCTGTCTGAATCACGATCCAGGGCTAGAACGAGCGAAGGCTGATACCGCTTTGATATTTCAGAGGTGCCTGCATTTGGCGCAGACCCACCTATGCTTGACCTTTGATGCCTCTTGCTTACCAACTTGCCGACCTCAGAAGTTTGTGCAAACTTCTCCTCAACTTTCAATATCGTATTCACCAATTGCCTTCCTCGTACTCTGCTCAAACAGTTTCCTTGTCGAATCGTTGTCGAACGTGAAAGTATTGAGCTTGTATGGCAGTAATGCAGTCTCAGTATAGACGTGTCGACAAACACGCAGAAGGGGAATATTGAGTAGATTGTCTAAAGGGTTGGCTTTGTCGAAAGGGCTGGCCGTATGATGGTAGAAGTATCCACCTTTATGGAAATATTGGCCGGGCCATCCCCGCGTGTCATCGACTTCGGAACGGCGGTGACCAATCCATATCTTCTGACCACCCAGCACAAGCCCGTATATTTGGAGTCGGATTTCAGGGGGGATTCGCAGGAATGGTGAGGCGGAGTAGTTGCGTTCCATGCTGCTACTGGTCAATAACAGCTCCAGCGAGTTAATCAGGATCGACGAACATTTCTTTCTGGGAAGCTGGGACGTCACATTCAAGAGGGTTGAAAAGGTCGGATTCTAGCCGTTTCAATCGGCGGATCATTTCCTCTGCTGGGTGTTCACAACGTCTTGTTGCGTGCCAATCTTTGATCCTGCACTTTGTGGCTGCTGGATCAACGTAGGGTGACTGGAGAGCCCATTGCCTATCAGTGGAATTCGAGAATCTCAACATTTGCTGAAGTCGTCAGGGCCGGATTTTCAGATGTGTAAAAGCACTGGATAATTTTGATCTTTCCAGATGTTATGTGAAATGGCATCGTAGATTTGGGCGGGCCCTATGTTATATGTTGTACGCGTACTACCTGATCGACGTTAACACTTTTGCTTCCGGCCAGAAGCTAACCTCATCGGGTATAAATACCCTCGCAGTCGCGTCAGGAATGAGAGTTGCTGGTACGTAGCTCGTGCTCGGGTAGTAGGGCTAGTTCCTCGGACGCCTCTCTGTAAACACCACTGCGATTTGTTTGTGCATGAGGTCTTTGAGCTTTGTGCTGCCTCACCATGGCCACGCGTGAACGGCTAGCCTTACTGAGGCTGGAAAATTCAAGTCTCACTTCACCTCTCTGCATGTATGTCGGTGTAGACAGTCGTCCTCGTCGGTTGAGTACCGCATGATCACATGTCACCTCATTTGCAATCTTGTATACCTTCTTGTGTGACTTCCGTCGTAGCTCTTCGTGTATTTATAACCGAACGATTCGTGCTATATAGCCATACCAAAGAAGTCATCCGCCTGGTCTTTCTTTTCTTGCTGCTTTGCCTGATTTGCTGTGATTACTGGCTCTCGCCATCACTCTCGCTACCCATAGACGGCCGTCGATGAGTATAGTCTTCGAAAAAGGCTTGCCGACGGGTGCGCTTTTCTACTGATGCCAAATCAGCGACTACGGACGACGCTTTATCGAATTCTTGACAGGACATATGTGAATATTGAAAAGCCAAATTATGTGACTTTCTTTTCCCTGATCCCCTTGAGCTTACACCTACCGATATTTCCGCAAATGGAACCCACGCCTGCTCAGAGCCCTCGGGCGTGTCCGCGGGCCTTAACAGTCCCAGGCTTCCCTTATATCGTCGTTTTAAAATAATATACGGCCGTTCTCATATGTGTGACGTTCCACACGCCATCCCGGTAGTAGAGGCAGAGCACCACGAATCGCCACACCGTCCACCGGTTCATGAATGCAACATCTGAATCTCAGCGGGTTGCACAGCGGTGATGATGAGAAAGGACGGTGATTCTATCTTGGGGACCATCGGCCATCTATAGACGATGGGGAACTATGAGTGACTACTTACATGAATGACTCGTGTAGCAAACGCTGGCAATCATGAGCGACAACGGATAAGATATGCATGGAATATGCATGGAGGTAGACTGTGCAGGGAGAAAGGAACTGGACACGCTGACACAACACTCGCCAAACACCCTGAGATTATTGCATCCCTCTGGTTACAAGATCATAGGAGAAACACATCCGAGTGGTACGCAAATTGGATCTTGTGGTTCGATTGCAGCGGGTGTTAGGCCAATGTAGCCTTCATTCTTTGTGAAGAACACACGTTCTTTAGTCGCTTTCAACACCACTGTCTGGTAGGCTTCATAGACGTCGGGCTTCATCTCAAAATACATAAATCCAAGCAGCCATACTTCGCGGAGCGCATGCAAGCTTTCCCTAGCCTCAGAACAATGACATGTTCTGGTGTCGGGTAAGATAGTATGCCGCTGTTGGGATGCTTCGTTATTAAAGATAATGCAATGGATCCTATTCAACCAATCTTCAGGAGGAAATCTTACCTCCGCCACATATTTGACGCGCAAGCGCAGGATCGCATTTCCCAACCACAACGCATCCCGGCTTCATTTCTGGCCACACGAATCTCCTGTCAAATCCAAAAACACAGAAACCAAGCGCGGTCCAGTAGACCTGTCATTATATCAAGACATTCATGATTGAGAGCAGAGGGTAGAGGTTCCATAGACCACTGACCATAATCTTCTCCTAGCAGCAACGAAGCAGTAGCTTCCATTGGCCAATATATTCCGACTCCAGATCCTAGAGCGCTCAATGCCTTCATTCCACACGTGCGTAAGCCACGCTAAGAACCTAGCCAGACAATGGACCCCGAAGTAGCCTTGGTGTACATGTCCACCCTTCTGGCTACTTGAACGGCGATTTTCGATTAGTCGACGCAGATGGCAGCAATCCAGAGCGCGCGAGATGGCGATGCGGCGCAGCCGAAGCGCACAGGGTTACCTTGAGCTAATGACTTCATCTCATAGAGCGTCGAGGGCACACACAGGTAACAATGTATCGACGTATCCATAGTGCGAGGGCCCGAAATATACTCTTGGTGCCGTTACCCACAAGCTGTGATTGCGGATGACTTGTTCCGGGGTTCTTCGGCAACAGCAAGAAAGTCGTTCTACCGACATCATCATCAGCAGCAGCAGAAGCAGTACTGTCGGCTATAGCAGAAGCACCAGATCAGCCACTGCAAGTGAGCGAATACCGATCACGAAAGCGGCTCTTGCAATGTTTTTTCTTCCTCGAGGTCCTGGAGCTAAGGTGCCTCGGTGCTTTTCTGGATGTGACCTGTAGGCTGTAGGCTGACGTTGTTGTACTCGGCGGAGGCGAGTGGACCGGCCATCGCGATGCTACTTGGAAGATCGTTTCGACATACACCTCGGATGAAAACCGACAACAATAAACGCGACGTGCCGAAAGTACGTTTTTAAAACCGCAAGATCTCATAAAAATAAGTCTCACAGCCCTTTTCTAAAACGATCAGAGCTATTTATATATATACATGTACACATACATATAAACACGCACACACACATACATACATGATACCGTCGATCTCGGTGGCTCAGTGGGCTGTGGTATGCAGCGCCGTGGCGACGCCAGGCACTTGCGATATTTACCCTTCACGTGCCAAATATAGGGCTGAAGGCGGAATCTCCCGTGCTGATGTGAGTGACAACGCATCGCCCGTTTGCCACATGGGTCGTCGCTATATGTAGCAGTTGGGCGAGGTAGGATTTTGCAGTGGTCCTGTGATGGGGCGTTTGGGGTTCGGTTGTGATTGATTGGTTAGGGATAGGTGGGTTAGAGCGGGGGGGTTTACCGGGGCTGCGGGTTGTGGGAGATGGTTGGGGGATTGGCACTGAGGAGGGATTTTGGAGGGGAGGGACTGGGAGAGGGGTTTTGTGCAATTGGCTGTCGATGGTAGCTGGTGCTGGGGATCGAGCGAGTAGTGGTCGAGAGCGGTATATAGAAGGAGGTGACAACGCGTTAGAAGGATGAATTAATGTGGCAAGATTTGTAATACTACATCAAAAGAAGGAAATGCTGCAAAGTCCTGAATAATCACGCATGACCGCCATTTTCCAACCAGACGTTTATCCTTTCGTCAATAAGTCTCTGCAAAGACAAGACTCCTATAGCACATTTTCCATCCTGCTCCTTTTAGATAGGCCCTGAACCTATGACGTAGCCGTAGTCATTATGTCGTGGATCCGCATACTCGTCATGCTGAGGGACCGTGGGGTTGCAAAGCATCCCGTGTTGCGTTGGGACCGACCACCATACATCGTCGCTCACAGGACGTAGATCATGCCTGTATCCATGCCCGTACATCGCTTCCGGCTGCCAGTGGCTCCACTGTGGGGCGTCGTCTGGGGTTTTCACCATGCTTGAATGATCATTCGGACTGCTACTGCCGTTGTCCGACATGGCAAGCTGCGAATTTTTCGCTTTGCGAAGCTGCATCAACTTGTTGAATTCGTCGGCTAGGAGTTGTAGGAGGCTTCTGTTTCTCTCCTTGCTGCTCAGGCTAGGAGTAATTCCGAAGATGTGGTCGATGATCTGGTTGATGCGACCGGCGTGGGGACCATAGGGGTCGCGGTGGACTTCCATGAGGAGGAAGATGGATCCTTCGTATTGGTGGTGTGCTCTGGCGTACCAAGCCCAAGATGCGAGATCGGAATCGGTGTCAAGTACGGCGGCGCACTCACATATTGTGAGGTAGGACTGGATGAGCCTAGGTGACCATAAGTAAGCATCAAATCATGGGAATGGGTGCTGCCACTGGTTCTGTAGAAAGGTGGTAGGACGTACGGTTCTCGGATGTTGGCCTGCAACTCATTCACGTTGATTTGCGAATAGCTATGCAGCAGTATCGCATCGAATTGCGCGGTAAAAAGCCGCACAACAAGTTTGGCGCAGCGTTGAATGGGTATGCACTCGTCGAGGTACTGTAGGTACTGGCGCTCGATGCGCATTTTTTGCACACTCACCATGTGTTGGATAGTCTTGAGATCCGTCTGGCCACGCTCCAATGCTGAACGCTGTCTGGAGATGAGTCTGTCAATCATGCAGCATTCATAACGTATGATAGAAAAGGTTGCGTCTGTCCAAACAAACGTAGGGACCGATTCTTTGTTCGGCCGGCCGAGAGCGTCATCTTTGACGTTCGACGGCATTTGCGTGTCGAATTCTCCATCGCGAATCCCTGGCTGATGTCCTTGAGCCTCTGTGGTGAGAAGGTCGAGGAAGCAGAGTTGATGCCAAAGCAGTCTTCGTACTTGACAGCCGACGGGATTTGTTTTTGAGTCGCTTGATTCACGATCAAATCCAGCAGCCTTTGCAAGGCGGATGAGCGCTCCGACGTAGTCTGTATGCGACCTCGAGATTTCTGCACGACATTGCGGGATCTAGATTGTGTCAGACCACGTGCATTACTGTTGATCGATTCAAATTGAGCTCACTAGGTAGATCGTGAAGGCCTGGAGAGTCTGAATCTCGACGGAGCTCATGAAATTGGCATCGGCCAAAGCCTTCTCCGTCGCAACTTTGAACCTACCTACGAGTGTCTGTTGCGTGACCCCCAAGACTTCTTTGACTTGCAGAAGTGGCAGACTGACTGCAGCGGCCAGGCACATAGCAAGAATAAGCGCTTTGAAAGACGCTGGAGCATCGTCGATGACCTGACTATGGAGCAAGTACTTGCGACATTCTCCCTCAAAAGAGGGTTTGTGAATAATGTGAGCAAGAGGGTCAACAGCAGACCAGTATTGGTAGTAAAGTAGTTCAAGCTCATCGCGAGTTGGAAGCTCAAGCCCAGGCTGGGCGAGGAACGACTGTGGAGCCGAGGTCAAAAGGCCAGGTGAAGGCTCAAGGGGCAAGATTCGTTTGACCAAAACATGCGCAGGCGAAGTTGCCGGGTGAGTTAGACGATGATTTGGGGTTATATTATAGGCTGTTTGGTGGGTGTATGGGCCCACGGTATGATCTGTCTGAGATAGAAGTGTATATATCTGCAAAGACTAGGTTAGCGCTCAGCTAGGCATACTCTCCAAGCTCCCTTAGCACAACGAAGTTGATTCCGCCTGACAGATAGAGTGAGTGAGCAAGTGAGTGATACTCACTTGATTGGCGGCATGAGGCTTGAAGAAGGCTCCTGTTTTTTCTGTGATACTAAGCTTTCCAATCTGCAGAGGCACATCCAAAGACTCTTCATCTGCATCCATGTCGCAACGCCCATCATGTCTAGTCACGGTGCCTGGAGCATAGCCCTGGGGATGGTGGTGGGTGAATGGAGAAGGTTGGACAAGGCCGGTGTGTTGGTCGTCGGAGTGGAACGGTGGAACTCCTCGGCCGCCACCTTGCTCGGGACTCTGCGAACTGCCTTCCACCTTGACGCTATTGGACGCACCGGACGGCCACTCTGGGAACGGAAGATAAATGCAGTCCCTGCAGAATCTGTTGCAATTCTGGCACGGCCGTGATCTATTGCATCGCATTTTCCGGCGACGGCATTCAAGACAGGATCTGATGGCTCTTCCTCTCCGGTAGCCTGGATTTTCTTCGATGCGGGGGCTATTTGGAGGCGCCGAATTCGCAGGGCGGGGCCTGGGGGTGGGTTTGGTCGAGGACATGATCGTTCTGGTGTACCTTGATTTCTGCTCACTCACCCGGATTTGTTAGGGTTATTATGAAGACGACACTGAGGAGCTGAAAATGCGAGGGTTTATGATATTCGCAAGCTCAGCCGTATCGAGAAGGGTGTGTCGCTTCGAACGATTCATGTGCGTCAGACTTACGCTTGGCCAAAAAAATTAGGCAGTCTCTCTGCCCAGCCTCGGTGAATCAGGTACCAATCGGTCTTATCCCACACATTACCCAATAATCCAAAATTACACCTGCATTTATATAAGGTATAGGGGTGCATATTCTCGCTCGTGACATTCGGAGAGCTCGAGCCGAGGCGTGTCATGAACCACTCGGAAAATTCCATCATGCATGTATTTCCAGTATTTGGAAGGGATCCGTATCCTGAAACGCCAGCTCATCCAATCATTGCGTCGTGTTCGGCACAGTCACAACACAGACCCTTGAATCTTTCGGCTCGAGTCAGTCCTGTAGGCTAGAAGTATTCACTCGAATCACTTCTCCCTTAGTCCCTCCACTCCCCTTTAGACTCTGCCACGTATAATAGCGGTATGCAATGTCGTGGTCATGGTCAAAGAAAAACGGTTTGGATCACGCGTCATCTTCGTGCAGATGAAGGAAAGCATCACAGGCATGTCATTGGACAAGCGCCGCTGAGATTATGCATGATAGAGAAAAGTTCGAGAAGGGGGTGACCGGAAAAGTGGCCTACTGCTGCTAGGAGACACGGAGAGTCGGATAAGGCTGACTCTTGGCACCACTACCGTTTCGATCATGTAAGCTCCCGCATTAGCGAGCCTTAGCGCGCCTATGATTTTTGAATACGCGGAGTAAAGCGAGAGAATAATTACCTTACGCGTCACAAATCCTTCACCGCTCCCGGACAATCTGATCACTTCCAGAACCCGACAAAGAAGGCAAAGTGAGAAGGTACCTTATGGCCTTATGCCCTTAACCAACAGCCTCCTCGACAAGCGGCCTCATTTGTCCCGAGGAAGGAGGTGGCTTCACTGGAATTACCGCTCGCCTTCTCCAACGCTTCTTAGCCTTCATTCCAGCCAACTTCCCCATGGGGTATCTTCGTGACGCCGGCCCTGGTCTGTCTGTCGAAGTTTCGAGAAACAACGATCTGCTGAAAGAAAAGCTGGGAAGTCCCAAGGATCTCTACCAATCGCAATCGATCGCAAGGAAGATCTTGCATCCATAGGGAGTCCTGGAGTGCATACTCAAGAGCTGGGTGTTCTTCCCACACGCGGAAGACTTTCCGAGGTAGCCAATCGCATCATTGCGCTCTGGCGTTTAGCTTATATGCGCACCACTCACGTTCCACTCGCTGTGCCTCATGCACGTTGTGCATCGGAGGTGACCGCTGTTTTTGCATTAACTTCATGCATGCGCCCAAGGCTTGCATTTGAGGCTGAGGGTGTTTGGAAACATTTTACGCCTTAACGAACCACCCCTGATACAATCTTATGTCATGCGTCTCTGCTCATCGACATTGCAGACTGTGGGGAAGTAGAAGGCGTACCTTCTGCATCGGTATCAACAGTGCTGCGGCCTCGTCCTCAATTGTAAGGCTTATCATAAGCTGATTATGCCCACGAATCGTTTTGCGACAAAAGTTTCAAGAACAAACTATGAGAAAAAAGGAGAGTGAGGAAAATAGAAATAGGAAAACGAAAATGAATCTCCGTGCTCAGAGCTAGCCGAAGTTGGCCTGGTAAGAGGAAAATCGGCGATGAATCCCGCTCATTCTCAGTTGTGGTCAGCATTTCTTTACTTAGGTCGTCAACGTGGTACGAATCGCAAGTATGACTGTGTAGAGATTGCACCATTTACGATGCTGTTGGAGATCCACCGGGTATCCGTCGTTCATTTGCTCTCTTTCTAAGGCACGACATGTGAGAATGTCCTAGAATACTCATGAAGTCGCTTTTATTCAAGTATCGGGTATATTGAGCTTAACCTTATCAACACGACTATCTGTCTGCGAATCTAAAGCAACGTAAGCAGTCTGTTGACTGTCGTTTTTAGCGTCTTCAACGCTAGACACTGTCTTCGGCTTTCAACCCATTTTCTCCCCATGCCGCTCAAAACGTAGTCTTTCCTGTTCCTCGACGACGCTTTTGCGGCCCTGTTCTCATCAGTTTGTCCATTGTCTTCGGCAGGCATATCATCCTCATCCACAACAACAACTCAGGCGGCCAGAAATCGTCCCCTATCGCTTCGACCACACTACCGTTCACGTGTATGAGCTCCTGAGCACTGCGAGAAAATCCCCGATTGTTAGCGCAGGCGAAGGCGCCAGTTGGGAGAGCAACGAGCGTATCTTGGATGATCCCAGAGTTCGTGGCAGCATTTCACGTACCGGGAGGTTCACCACTCTCGTAGCTAAGGCTGTAGGAAGTCTATGAGACGTTGGAGACCACTATCTGAGCATGAGTCCGCCACAGTTGTTATTTGTAGACACCGAGTACGTTGTAGAGTAATCAATCCCGGCATGAACTACGTGCAGGCAATATAATGTCTATGCGATGTTACCTGATCGTGTGAACATGGACTCGATGGTAGAGAGCGTTCAAAAGACGAATGAACCCAAGAGCATGGCATTAAAGTCTTGGGAGGTGCAGCCTGTCGTTGTTGTGGAGATTTAATATTAGGATGTGCATGCAGAGAGCAGAGCCTCACAAGTAAACTCCATATTTGTGGCGAAAACATTGTTCCGTAAGCAGAACAATTATCGCAGAAAGTCTCAAGTAGAATACGACGTATCCTGACGTATAATTACTCAGGATTGGATTTCCATACCTGCTCGTCTTGCAGCACTACCTTACCCCCCGACTCAACGGCTCAGAACCTTCACCGAAACAATAAAATTCAGGGTCCTGCATCTCAGCAGCTTTTGCAGCCACATCTTTGGTTTCCACTAGACCTTATAGGCCATCGGGATCATCGACGTAGCATCATTCACACTACAATGAGACTGATCGGCGGTGAGCTAAGGGCTGTCGGAACAAAGACCACGTCAGCCGTTGCAATTCCTGCTCTGATAATAGCGGTATTAGGAATAGCACATCTTCAACATCCGGAAATTCAGTCAAGACCGAGTCCGCGGGTCATATAGGACCGTCAAGAAAGGTGTGATACCTCGCGACCAACAGTCCAGGATGGTAATCGGGCGACCTGTTTTGTAGGTCCATAGTGAGGATAGCAAGGGGACAATTAGAAAAGACCTCGCTTGAGAAACAAATTCGCTAGTGTCATTACCAATCAAGCCCGACAGGGACCAAATTTCGGGGCAATACTCTAGACTACTCTCGACGTTTCAGCATTCGAAGGAGTTACTGACCGTTCGCGAACCCCGGTCTTGAACGTTTCTACCCTTCAATCTGGTAGCCAGGGGTCATCAAATGTCTCACATGATGGGTGCCTTGAACATCCTCACGTGCGACAAATGACACATGGACTCCAGGCCGAGCTCCAGCCCATCAAGGTCTGGATCGAACGCTTTTGACGAGACATTCGGGGTCCACGTGGGTGTCTGGCGTGGGTGTCTGGACTAGTCCCCCGAATTACGAAGAGATGATGCAGACTAGCAAAGAGCATGAAAGGGTAGATGACCATTGGCAGAAGAATGTGATGTCAGGCGGGAGGCGTGTCTGCAGACAAAGAGCGCAGAGCAGGTGTGATGTGTGATGCGAGATGAGAAGCCCACCGATTGGAAGGAAGGTCAGGGATTGCGGAGATCGGAAACGCCTAGCCCAACGAAAGGAGGCTCATACGCGGAAGCTTGGTTAGAAGGTGGTCAGCTTGTCGCAAGACCACCCTCCACGAATATTCGACCCAGGCTGCTGGGAGGGAAGAGGCGGGAAGGCTTCAATCAAGACTCATTTCCGGAGCAGCGGAACCGGTAAACGGCAAGATAGGCTGAAGAGTGAAGATTTGCATGTGGCGGTCAGGCTGAGGCAGCACTCAGCCGAAAATGACCTCATCGTCCTCACGATCAATCGGTCGGAGCCTCTGAGGGGATTGATAGGATGGAAAGAAAACATCAAAATATGGAGAATTTTCTCTATTGCTGAGTCACACCAGGGAAAGGAGGCGCAAGAGAACAGGTGAGAACATTAAGTGATATTTTACAGGTCAATAAATTAGCGGGTCTAAATATCTTGGGCTTAGCTTGTTGTCGTTTTACCAAGTACCGTCAAGACTTTCTCCAATCAATATTCTTCTCTTTCCCTTTGTCTAATTTTGCAGCATCTTAGCCTTATCACCGGTGCCAGTCAAAAGATTCCTCATCGTAGAATGGTAAAGTGTTTTTAGCCTTCCTTGTTAGTGTCAAAACGCTCAGGGTTCGACAGGCGCGAAGTGTGGTGAACATGTTCGTCATACTACGCCTGCTGCTAATCCTCATTCTGGATTGACTCTCCGAAGAGCTTGATGGGACGCTACAACACTCGGACATCCTTGGCATCAGCCTAGGCGGCTTCAAGACCCACTGTTGGGTGTTTCTGCCTCCTACAACAGCCTTCGGGGATGTTGAGATCTTCAAAATATGGACAGCAAGACCGAAAGAGAAGCTGCAGACTCTAAGACTCTTCCCTCTGTTATCACAAATTCTAAGACCTTGATCGATGAAGACTCATCTCCTTATGTATTCTTCCGCTAAACGTTCGATGAGATTCTCAAGGGCCTGCCAAACCGGAACGACCCTGGTGGCGCGCCCCAGATCCGCGACTATGTGACAATCAGCGACCCTCAAAATCGTCATTCATCGAGGACCTATATTCGGTAAAGCGAAGCCTGTATTTGTTGTGCCGATCGCCTGTATGCTCATATGGCCAATGGGCCCTCCCGCCAGCAACGCCGTCTTCCATCGCCTTAAGGTCAATAGCCAACTGCTCAAGATACAAGTTGGCTGGACGCGCTTTCTAGCCGTGGCGGCTTCAAGACGTGTTATAGCGAGTGACAAGGATATATATTAGGTTAGTTAAGCTACGATGGCTGCCATGCTGAGTTTAGACTGAAAGAAACCTCATTGGCAATACAGGGCTGCATACCACGACTTCCTAGGATGGCTTTCTTACGTGCAGATATCAGCCTGAGATCTGTTCCATTGCGTCCCTTGAAGATAGCACTATCATCGTCGATGCCGACGAAGCTGCGCCATTCCGCTTATCGCACGATATCAAAACATATGAACCGATGTGATCGTTTCTAGCAGAAGGACCAATCGTGATCACTTGAGCATTTGTTGTATGCTAGCCGGCGAAACACTCGCAGCACAAGTCATTGACGACAATCAGTCTACGGAGCCAACCCTGGTGCGCTCAATCATCATCGCTGGCGCAGTAATTACAATCACCATACCAAAGAGAAAGCATACGTGGCCGTTGGAGCATACTGCGCCGAAAAGTCAGCATAGATGCTTGATACACCGACCCCGTTGATTCTGTGGCGCATAGAACATACCCCGAAAAGCAACGAAAGGACCATGGTTCCCATTGGAGTGGAGAGTACTGACATCGGCCTGGTTTATCCCTTGAGAGGGATGTGTTTATATGTTTTGTGTGTCATCACAGTCTATGAGGATTAACGAGTCGAGAATGGTGACCAGCTAAGTACGTTTCATGTTGAGAAACCTGCGTACTGTTGAAACTTGAGGCCCAAATCTGATGCTGACATTGACCTTCATAAAGACGCAGATAGGCTTGAGGCAAAGAACATTCCCATCAATACCCCTTTTGCTACTGTCAATAGGCGTATTGTTTCATACACGCGACATGGTTCTTCCAACGCTATATAGGCATAAATTGCGACTACCGCATTTCTCTGAATAGTTCAGCTAGCTTCGAGAACGGTATACCAAGCCCACGCCTTTCCGCTCATTCGCCTCCTTGTCATCCCCTCGACCGATCTGCTCTCCTGATTTGTGAGATGACCCTCTCACCATTACACTTCGCCAATCATGAGAACCGCTCCCCGCCGAAACAAGCCTCCGTACGAGGATCTGCTCTGGCCCATTCCACACCTACGAAGTTGTGTATGTGCAGAAGAGCTCTTGGAGGCACGATGCCTGGCATGTCCGGCACCCTCCGCTACATCTGAATCGCAGTCCTGCTACCTACACAAATCTCTCCACCGCCATGGGCTTTGCACTCTTGCAGTCTCAGACAAATGTAGCAAGTTTTTGACTCCTCCCTCGACGACATACTGCCCTCGAGAAAAGATCATTCGGGTTCGAATTGGGGTTTTCCTATTGAAGATTCATGGCTAAGAGGGGCAGACTTGATGAAAGCTTGATTGACGGTCTGCTGGAGCTCTTCGAGGTACAAGGCTAGCGTTGGTGACGCAGTCTAGGGATGATTGGATGGATACGCTGGGGATCTTGATGGAGTGGGATATCTGCACATTTGCGAGAAATTTGGGCCGAGTGGTAAGTTTTCCAAGCCAATGGATTGAGTGGGTGAGGACGACATGGTAAGGATTGGAAAATAGGGAGTGTGAGGGTTAACAGAGGTCATAGCGACGACGCTATAGCGTTGCATGATGATTCTGTAAATATGATCTGACTGTAGAGTGGTAGTAACTGAGCAAGCTACACAAAGAGCTGGATCGTTCTGCACGGATCCTCTCTACACAGTGACTTATTTCTTAACATTGACTATCTACCAAGTATCAGCATCCAAGACTCTCGTCTCCTCACGGGAACCGCGGAACACCTCTACCCATAGCACTTGGCATCTTCAAAGCAAACTGCTCCTCCCGCCCCGCCAGAATCCCCACCATGAACGTGTCCCATACACGGACTCCGCCACCACCGGCGCTCAAGATGGCTGGAATTTGGCACATGGTAGGCTCGAGCACGGCCGCAGTGTTACATACCCTGTCACCAACCCTGGCGAACAAGATACACGGCCAGCGCCAACCAAGGAGTTACCATCCCCAGGACGTAGACCTCGATAGCGGTAGTGATAGTCTGTACACAGGCGTGGACGGGCAGGACGTAAAAATGCTATGATCTGGAAAGAGACAAGATTGAAGGACGAGGCATATAGCAGTGAAGAACTGGTAGATATAGAGCCTAATCGCAACACGTCTCTCCAAATGCCGGCACGTGAACGTGCATAACTACAATGATCAAGGGCTTCCGGCACCACACACCCCGATCTGGTCAGTGTCGTCATCCACGTCTCCCGAATGCGCGGTCGCCGGCTCCGACGTCAGCGGTGTTGAGATATCTTTTGCACCATCACGCTGAGCCCGCCGCTCTTGGCGTGCGGGTCATCGGTCAGGCGTGTACGACCGTAGCGCCTCCTTGCTACAATGTAGGGACGGTGCTTTCAAATGGCGGATAGGCGCTGCTAGAGAAATGAAATGGGTATGGGGCAGCGGCTTCTCGGTGCCGGCATCGGGCGTATGTAGGGAACAGGTATATTGGTTCTCGTGCGGTGCTGTAGACTGTTGAGCAGAGTGTCGTTCGTCAGGTTCCGTGTCACGGCATGTTGCTTCGGATTGCGGATAGGAGGCTGGGTTTGGTGATGGCGTTGGTGAACGGTGGGGCTTATGGGGGTGGAGTCTGCATGCGCATGCTTGCTGGAAGCCCTGTCGGTGGTCGCGTTGCTCTGCTTTCTTGAGCCTTGGTTTAGCGATGGCCTCTCGGTCACAATAGACCCATAGTCGATTCGTATGTAGAGTGTCAGCTAGCAAGTCTTTTCTTGGTATTCAAGGGTGTCCGTCTTTCGAGGTAGAGTGCTGACCCGGATTCCCAAGGAATGTGTTGAAGGGTTGTCAACAGCGAAGTCTTGGCATCGGCATCTTTCCCTAGACACAACACTTCATGAAATCAGCCGATCAAGTGTGTCAATGATAAGTTGCCTTGCTGTTCCGGTGTTCCGATATAATCAGACACTTGACACGTGGATAATCGCCTCAGTCTCAACTTTTGTCTGATCTATCCACCATTGCAGGGCGTCGTGTTCAGTTGGTGGTAAAACAACGTCGCACATATCTTATTCATCTCTCACGCCTTGCCCTCGTTTGAGTAGTTGTGCCTCACCGCACCAGCTCCTGTAACTGCTCAATCCAGCGGTGTCCAGATAGGGACTCCTCACTCCTTTGAACTTCTACTCACACTCAAACCCAAGAAAATGCATGACCCTTTTGTATATCTGCCGGCTCCGATCCTGCTCATGATCATCAATATTATGCCAGACTTTACTCCTCTTCATTGTTTCATACAAGTTTCACCTGTCGCGAATAGCATCTTCGAAGAGCTTCCAGTTGAGATCACGGAGGGTCTGATAAACAGACTGCCATCACATGTGGCAGAGATCATTCAGGCCTTTTCCGTACCACTATCAAAGTCCCGGACAGACACTAAAGCATCCAAACCCAGCCGGAGGCAGAAGTTGGAGCAGCTTTACAAGCCTTCCCTTGCTAAATCGACTCATTACTCACTTCCATGCGGTTTTACACTGTCATCCGTCAAGGACCTCCTCCAGGTGGCATGTCGCCTACGTCGCCTACACAACCTTGCTACTCTGTTCTTCGGAACCTACATCAAACGGATCAATGGCATACGACCCGTTTACCTAGTTGGTCCAAGCCACAACTCTGGGAGCGACCAATCCGGGGACCACCCCAATGGACGCACGGATACACCTCTTTAAACTGGGTCAGCGAGCTGGGTAGAAGAATTGCGGGTCGCTCGCGCGTTATGGCTCTTGCAGTACGATACTGTCCTTACGCCTCAGGTCATATGTGAAATACGGCTGCGTTGCACTTGCCCACCATGGGTACTGGATGAGATGTTATGCGTCAACGAATTCTTGATCGACAATCGCATCTCCCTACATTCGCCTGAGGCCGATCAGCCAATTCACAAAGCCTCGTCGCATCCCGCATACCTTACTATTGCACCCTCGTCGTTGCACAGCTCTATCCTAGCTGATCCGCCGACCGACCCATCCTCCAAGGCCTGGCAACAAGGCGCCGAGGCAGCCAAGGTAGCGAGTCCTGCGAATGGTGTCTTCGCCGGCTAAGGGCAAGGGTTTGCTGTGTCACTATCTGACATCTTCTCAAACAGAAGACTCGGGTATGACAACTGGGACCTCAAGAGGATGTGCGATCTGAAGTTGATGGACGCTCCCTAGATAGAAAGCGCTAAGCTCGGGTGGGCCGTACAGAGTGGGAGTTTGATATTAGGATAAGTCCCGAGCATATGGGGTGGAGGGGTGGAGGGAGAGGCGGACGATGCGCAATCAGCGAGAATATTCAGTCTGTCGTTGAGTCAATCGTAAAGCACCAAGTCATTTGGGAACGAATACGAGATGAGATTCTCAATACTCTACACTAGTCTGAATTGAGACTAGCAGCTTCTACACGCTCGAAGGTACTTCAACGTCCAGAAAACCCGATAACAGGAGGAAGGGGAAGAGCTTAACGTCTCATTTGAGTATCTGAGGGGAACTCTTGCAGAGCTTCTGTACGATGGTACCAAAGAGAAAGTGGGGTATATCTTTGGCGACTATGTCATTCCGTCGAAGACACCGACAAATGGTTCCAAGTCACCGTTGCCATCTCCACACCGCAACAAGATTTCGACCTCCTTGTCGCAGGCGGCGGCTTCGGCTCGCCTGTCCGCTCTCTTAACTCCCCTGACGCCCAGAAATCTGTGTACTGTACGGTCCCTGGATCAGTACACATTCTCCTCCAGCATTCCCCGCCAGGAATCCGACGACAAGTCGGCACGTTGGTTCAATGCCCCAGGCCACCGGTGCATACTCAGTCGCGCTGATAACGCCGAGATCCGGAGGTATCGTCGACTGTAGCATGCCTTGAAGGAATTGTCAGATGACGGAGAGGGTGAAATGAGGAGGTTCAGGTTGCTGGTGCAGGAACGGGCGTGGGTGGTGGAGTTGGATGGTGAAGGGAGACGGGGAGGGTGTAAAAAGGGGGAAAGAAAAGAGGCGGTGGGTAGGGACGATGGAGGGTGTGAGAGGGTAAGGCGACTGTCTAGGAGCGATGAAAGTAATGACTATTGAGTCATGCACATATTACAAGATGTTGAGAGAGTGGGGTGTTATCTCAGGTTTGTGGAGGGAGGGGAGACTTTCGGAGCTGGTGTGTTGTTAGTGGGAGACGAGGAATAGAGGCATAGGACTTGCAAAGAAGTGATATGGAGAAGGCGAGGTGGTGAGGGGAAAGAGGGAGGGAGAAGATGTAGACGCTGAATTGGAAGATGGTGATGCAAAGACAGAGGCTGACAGTGA
Source organism: Platismatia glauca (assembly GCA_963556305.1). Lineage (NCBI taxonomy): Eukaryota > Fungi > Ascomycota > Lecanoromycetes > Lecanorales > Parmeliaceae > Platismatia > Platismatia glauca. Next base: position 1,767,020 of record OY745766.1, on the reverse strand, counting down.
GGAGATGTTTCGTGATGATGATGAGGGGGAAACGGGTCTGGGTTTGGGTCTTCTCTGCGTACATTCTGACAATCTTCTTAGCGCACTGCTTGCAACATCCACAAAATGCGTACCAAGGGCTATTGCGAAGTACGTATACAGACAGCAACGCGTCACACCTACAAAGCGCAAAAGAAACGAGGAAAGCTAGGAGCGCATGCCCAGTCGGAACAAATGCCATGAACTCCGTCAGCGAGGCAGGAATTCAAAAGTCTTCACAGCCTCGCTTTCGCTTCGTGCGCCGCGAGCCGTTCGTACATCGTCTTTTCAAAAAGTGTAATCATCTGCCCGACCTTCAGGTCACCGGGCGGCCGAACTTGACCGCCGTACAAGCCGCAAAGACCTGCTTGACGGTCGATAAACTGGACCGGTATTAGCCTGAAATCTTCGTCCATGCGGGGAGAAAGGAGCGGGTTGGAGAGGGGGCCCGACGTACCCAAAACAGATTTGGCAATCCACTCCAAATCAACGTATTCTCCCTCCTCCACCCTTCGTCCGCCTCCCGAGTCAAAATACCACCAATGCCCCAGTCCAAAGGCACATGTTTCGGAAACTCTCCCACAAACAGCATCGTGTTCTGCGGATTCGCCATGACCCTTTTCTGTGCTTCTTGGCTCTCTTTCGTTAACTGCGGGTGAAACATCTGCGCTGTCGTGGAGCGCTTGAGAAGCTTTTCATCATCAACGAGTAAAGACTTGAGAATCTTGAAATAGTCCGGCATGGATGCGAAAGCGCCGTGGCCTCCGAAGCAATCTTTGCCTCCTGGCAGCTGGGCGCCTTCCGCGTCGTGGATCACTTTTCCGGATTCCTCGTCTCGAATGGTCATGCTTGCCATGCGTCTCTTGATGTCCGGATGATGTTCAGGCCAGAATGTGATATCTTTGATATCCAAAGGTCGCCAGATGTTCACTTCCATGTACTCCTCCAGCGTCTGGCCAGTGATCCGTTCGACCAACTTACCGGCCCAGTCAAGGCTAGTGCTATAAAGCCAGCTAGTGCCGGGCTCATAAATCAGAGGCTGAATCCAGGCTTCCTCTACTGTTGTACCGGTACCCATCTTGAACATCTTCATATGTTTGCGATAGCGCAGGACGCGCTGACTCATCGCTAAGTAGCATAGGCCGGCGGAATGGGTTAGCAGATGGCTGTCTCTTATCAACCCCAATCTCCTCGTCCCCCACTCACGACAAGATAGGGCTTATTTTCTTACCGCAGTGTTATCGTGTTCTGTCTTTTCTCAATGATTGGTTCGCCAGTGGTCTCGTCAAAGCCAGTCAAGATACCCTGGTCCGCAAGCTCAGGGAGAATCTCTGCCACATCAGTGTCCAGTGTTATCAGGTCGTGCTCAACGCATTGCATGGCAGCTATTGAGGTCATCAACTTCGTGCAGGAGGCTATGCGCAATACGTTATCCATTTCGAGTGGTTCGTGGGTATCGAGAGAGCGGACGCCGAACACGCGGGAGTAGTGGAAAGAACCTGAGATTTATCAATCAATGTTGGTAGGATAGAGTAGCAGCGAAGATATGGTACCACTGCGGTTCGACGCGAGGAGAATGGCGCCGGGGATCGTAGCATTTTGGCAGGCTGTCTCGAATTGCTCTTCCATCGAAGACATCGGAAGGAATCACAGACAAGAAAAGCCTGGCTGGAGCGGGCGTCTGATTCGGAACTCGGAACCCTGACGACTTGTGCCTGGAATCTGAAATTGAGTAGATATGGACACAAATGTAGACGCTCCAAATATATAACATGCGCACTCTTCACATATCAATTGAGGACGCAATACAAAACAATGTTCGACACATGGAAGAGTTTGATCGCAATCGAATTACTTCTCGTTTATGTTTGAGATCTCAAGCCGAGGTTCCTCGGTTGGTCAGAAATACGCTAGGAGAGCATTTGCCGACTGCCGCTATGCCGCTATAAGGTAGCCTCGCTCAATGTTCCGTTATAAGGCCAATCACAGGTGCACAGATTAAGGAGGGAGTCGTGGGCAAATTAGGGGGTCATGATTCTGATGAGTGGTATGTAGCTATCTAAGTGAACTGAGGAACTAAATATTCTATGTCCGAGAGCGCCTGCCGTAAACCTACTAGTAGGATTCCAGTGCTCACACCATCCACCTCTCTCTCTCTCAAAGCCATCGCAGAGATAACTGATGGGAGGGATGCCACTCTTCTGCCGTAAACCGGATGCGTGTAACATTCTGCATTCCAAGACATTAATCATTACTAACATGCGGAGGTTCTGTCGACGCCACAGCTGATGATGAGTCGCTCTAGATTGGCTATTCTGGCACGGTCATTGCGTCAGGATGCTCTTCAACGCTCGCTTTGTTGATAGTCTGCTCTTTAGATGAGGTTGCTATCTCAGTTAGCAATAATAGTCCTGCGTTCTGTGTGAGGGCAGAGTGATCAGGCGTTCCCACTATGGGAGGAGTAGACGATGAGAGGGTATCGTTGTTCTGGTTATCGAAAAAGGCTCCGGCATCCTGCGGTAGGCCACTTTGTTGATACTTGCTGAGGCGCATCTGCAGTACGTTTTTTTCATCCGCTAAGGTTTTAATTGTTGTGGCATTACGCTGACTGAGGTCTTGCAATTCTTGTCAACTCTGGAGGAGCTCTTGAACTTGTGTTTTTGCCTGATTGAGCTCAGAGAGGGCTGCAGGAAACTGTGAGGCTACGTCTCAAGTGTGCTTTCTGATAGTCTGATTCAACGTAGTTTCAAGCTGAAATGATGTTGCAATCTGTTTGTTAACCTGCAATGCATTGTTCTCTAGCTCTCTCTGTTCTTTTTTCATCCGTTGAACTCCTTCCGTACTCAGATTCCCAATTTCTTTCTGTTGTCTGTACATAATTTGGCTCCTTGACGCTTGCGTTATGCTTCTCACCTCCGGCACATCTTTGATATACCGTCCGTCAAAATGTCTTTGCGCTATTGTCTGTCGCGGAGCCCTCTGTCGGAGTTCTCCTCTAGCGTTGAAGAGACCTGGAGCAACTTGGCGTGAGAGAAAAACATTAACCTTATGATCTCGAGCAAATTTCCATAGCAACTTGTCGTTCCAGATATACTCTCGGGTGACCTCATCTCTTTTGTCTACCAGGTAGTAGTACTTATGGTAAAGAAATCCTTTGGCGTTCCAACAATAAGGTGCAACCCTCCATCGTCTTTTATTTTCCTGGTCCATACTATCAAGGCCTATCTGAAGGAGTTCTGCATCCGACTCGCGTTCCTTCTCCGGCACATCTCGTTTTACTCTGTCATCTCCGAGCTTGCTTCGCATTTCTGCTGCTGTGGATCTCTGTCGCTTTGGCTTTCTTGTCTGGTCCAACATGTCCGAGGCTGAGACAAGTTTGTCCTCATCGCCATCATCAAACAATCCGGGGCCCGCTAATTCCTGGTATCTCCTTACCTTCTCCGGAAGCGCTTGTTGTAGGCTCTTGAAGACTGCTTTAGGATTTATGAAGTCTGCTGCATCGATCGGGGATGCGGTTAGCTTGAGCTTTTTCTCTTTAGTTGCAGCCGTAGCCGTGCTCCCATCTTTTTGGTTGAGACGCTGTTGTTTCTTATTTGCTTTCGGATCAGGATTTTCCCTTAACCAAGGCTTTCTGCCTTTGGCGGACGTTCCTTTCTGTGCCGAAGTCTCGGTGCCATGGTCCTCTCCACTATCTGACTTCTCGCTTCTCGCTCGAGGCTTTCTGTCTTTGACGGGCGTCTCTTTTTCTGCCGGCGTCTCAGTGTCTTGTTTATTCTCTGATTCCTCGTTTCTCACTTCTCTCATCATAGGACCTTTTTTCCGGCTCTTATTGCCTTTCTTCGTTGTCTTTTTCCGCTCGCGGTCTCTATCTGAAATTTCGTTGAAGTACAAGTCTAAGGTACTGAGCTCGTCTCCCGTCCTGATTTTCTCGTCTAGCTCCTCTTTTAAGTCTGTCACCCCTTCTGGCCTGTCATCTTCGTCTCCAGTCCAATTGTGCTGTTCGCAGAAGTCAAGAGCTTTCTTCAGCGCTTGGTCTCTTTCTGATAGCTCTCCAGTGTTCTCGATGTCGTTTGAGCGTTTTGGCGATTTGTCTCCATAAGCTGACGGTGAGGGTTGGATCCTGATGAGGTCATTAGACAACACGTACTGTTCCGGTGGTCCTTGGCGCTCCTCTCCTGCCATCTCAAGCGCCAATACGTCATCTTTATTGCGCATACTAGGCATTTCTGATGGGGGAGGCATTTGTTTGAGGTCAATATGTCCGGTGTTGAGCTGCTGGTGTTGGGTACGCCCAAGTTTGGTGGAAGATGTGATGTGTATGGGATATGGTTTGAAAAGGTTGACAGTGTTGAGATTTTGAGAAAATTCACTTAATGATTCTCACTTGACAAAAATTCACTCTTTGTTGAGGTACCCTATTCTCAGTTTGGGTTACTTAGCAAGCCGTGGTGTCCTCCCTTAAGCAGGTGGTCTCTGCTCTCTTGATGGGTTCCTTAACGTCTCCCTCCTAGGCATGTGATCTCCTGACGCATTTGAAGTCTTGGTGTGTTCTCCCTTAAGCAGGTAGCCTCTGCTTCCTTGACGGATTCACCAAGGAGGGGATTAAGTTCATTCAACGTCCTTTTGATTCAATCTCTGAGTTCTCAGCGCTCAATTCCCAGGTACCTGTTATTGGGAAGTCGTTTATGGGAGGCTGCCACCTGCCATTCTCTTTCTTCTTCCACATTGACCGATCTTATAATCATGCTCAAGATCTGACTGCAAGATGGACGAACATATAAGCTATTATTGTGTTACGCATAATTCGACCGTCATACTCATAAGTTAATGTGCTCTAGCTAGATGAGTTGTTTGCTTGTGGCAGGATGCCATAAATGATACTTGAAAGACTGCATGCTCTTCCCTCCTCCCGGAAAATGCCCTCACCGACATTTCCCCCTCTCCTGTGGTTATATTCCTATTGAGACGACAGAAGTGAGCCTAGGCTCATCCCTTTTCTCTCTCCATGTTTGCCCTCTGTCTTCCTCTCAGGGTAAATGAAGTCGTTGAAGTTGACGGCTTTGGATTTCCAGAATTCATAATGCTCTTGATCTCCGTAGCCTTGTAGAAATCCTAGCAGTTGCTGCTGGTACTTGGTGTCGGCGACGTCCACGTCTGGTTTCATATACTCTGTCGAGTCCTTGCCTTGTGCGTTCATCACAATCTTCCTATTCTTTGCTCGATTGGTCATGTATTTCTGCACTTCTTTTTGTGTTTGAGCGTTTAGCTCTGCTACCGTTCTCCAGCTCTCCTCCTTCCTGTCTACTTCCTTTTCTTCTATGAACAATGAGAGCAAGTTGATGTGGTATCTCCCTTTGACCCTAAATGAATGGAGATCCTCAATCCATGCGGACTGTCCGTGAGAAGCCATCTTATGCACTCTATACAGCCCTTTCCACCGCGGCTCCAATTTATGCGAGTGTTGGTTATCTTGACTGAGTCTTCTCAACTTAACTAATGATCCTTTCTTGATTTCTCTGCCAGAGCTACCACCTTTTATAGTTGCTCCCGCCAAGTTCTCTCCAAGCTGGAATCTCTTGCTCAAAGATTGCTCACGCAACTCGTCGATGATAGCCAACCGAGACTCATAGTTTGCTTCTTCTGACGTCATTGATTCTTTTGACATGAGTGACTCAATGGATTTGTTCACAGCTCGTGATCTTAGCATATCCTCAAAGTCGTCGGCTCCTTTGCTATATCTTAGGTTGAAACCCAGGAGCAGTTGAGCTGGGCTAAAGCCAAAGGTCTTGATATATCTCGTGTTAGCAGCTCGCACAATTCCTGGTAGCAACAAATCCCATTCAAAGATCAATTCAGGGTGATGCTGGAGAATCGCTCTGAAGATATTGAGGATTAACTGAATATAGCGCTCTGCAAGTCCCACAGATTGTAAATGTGTTATGGGAGCAAATGACTATTTCACTCCCTTCTCCTTCAAGTGCGCCGAGAAATGCTTCTTGAAGTGGCTTCCGTTATCGGTGTAGACAACTCTGAGATAGCCGGTCTTTTCCATCACTTTGCTCTTGAGGATAGCGACAGAGTTTGCCAAGGTTGCCTACCCCGTTGAATCTGCAAATAGGAACCTCGAAAAGTAATCCACACATATGCCTATAAACCTGGCACCTGACTTCGCTATTGGTGTGAACAGGCCAATGTAGTCAAAGGCGAGTATGTTGCCAACTTAGAGACTCACTACCGGCAAGAGACTCTTGGTAGGTCTAAGAGATCCTATCATCTGGCAATTGGGGCATGACCTGCGATACTCATAGATGTCTTTGTGTCTTGTCGGCCAATAGAATTTTCCTAGACATCTCTTCACTGTGATTTGGTCGAAGAAGTAATCGTGTAGGTTGTGAAGCATCTTCATCATTGAGAAGACTTAGCTTTGGTATATGCGTCTCGCAAGCTTGCCAGATCTTTCTCGAAATGCTAGCTCGTTACCTCCTTCATTGTTTTTGATGAACACGAACTTCTTTGCCTTTTGCTTTGTCATCTTGAATTCTGTCTTGACCAGGATGCTTCTTGTGTTACAGGACTTGGTCTTCAGGTATTCAACTATGGGCCCATACCACGGGTCGTCTAACCACTCTTGCCAATCTAGCTTCCAACTTGTATTTTCTTCTGCTTGTTCTGAGGTTCCATTGCCAAAGTCTTCTCGGCGTCCTGCCGTTAGCGGGCGGTCTGTCATTGCTTTCACTAGAACATCTTCTGAGCGGTGCATATGGTCACCTGGGTGTCTGGTTGGGCTTTCTGCTGTTGACTGGTAGTCCGTGGTTACTTCTGCCGCAAAGCTTGCCATTGTCGATTCTTCATCTGTAGCAATTCTCGAGGGATATTTCTCTATCCTAGAAAGACCATCGGCAACCGCTAGATCCTTTCCTAGAACATGGTAGATATCGAGGTCGTACTCACTTAAGGCCAATTGTCACCTCGAAATCCTGCCAGTAATGTCCTTGCTTTTCAAGACCTTCAGGAGAGCTTGGTGGTCAGTGTAGAGCATAACAGGATACTTTGAGCCTTTCACAATCCACAGCACTTCATCTAATGACTTTACCACTGCCAAGCATTCTCTTTCAGTTGTATGGTACCTGGTTTGCGTCGGAGTAAACTGGTAGGACATGAACACGGCAATCGAAAGCTGCGACCATAACTCTTTGGTCATTGCAATGCTTACTTCTGAGTCCGATAGCTGAAATAATACTCCAGCTTCATCTGTCTTGGATGCGTCTGTAGAGAGATGATATTGTCTGTTATCATCCCCTCCAGAGTTGACATTGTCTAGTACAGCCTGTTTGACTACATCAAAAGCTTGTTGATGTCTCTCTTCCCACTTGAAGTCAATCACTGTCTTAACAGACTGTTGTTTCCCGTCTCTCTTTACCGTGACCGTCTCCTCAACAATGGCAGTCTTCATGATAACTGAGTAATCGGCTCTTCCTGGGATGAATGCTTTGAGAAACGATAAGGTATTCAGGAAGCACATCAGCTCCTCTTTGGTCGCCGGTATAGGTCATTCTCTTAACAAACCGAGCTTATCTTCTAATGGTTGAATCCCATCTTTGTCGCATTGGTGATCTAAGATTTTGACCTTCGGTACGAAGAAAGCACATTTTGATGGATTGAGTGTAAGTTTTGCTCAGGCCAATCGTGGGAAATAATGAGTATGCAGAAACTCTACCAAGCTCTCAAATGAATCTGCTTCTCCTATGTCGTCATCCACAAAGTGGTCGAATGCAACGTGTCCAAGCATTTTGTCAAAGAGAGCAGGTTCAGCGTCAGGAGATGAGATACTTGAGGTGACGATATCTTTCAACTGGGTATAGGTTCCTAGGCCTCCTGTGCACCCTTGACCCATCCTCAGATAACACACCTATCCAAGTGCTGACGAGAAGGCAAGTCGATATGCAGGCAAAGAGAATACTCCAATCGCTCAATACCTATTTGAAACGTCGGTTTTGAAGAAGTGTATTAGCCATAGTGCTGAGATCTTCCGTAGGATAGGTTCGATACGCTTTATTAGATAGTTTGCTTTGATTGTCGCCTTGTTGAGCTGCATGAATGCATGCACCATCCGTAGGTCTCCGTTCTCTTTTCTCAGGAACCTACTTCTGGCACTCCACGGCGACGTGCATTGCATTATGATTCCCACATCCAGTAGCTTTGGCAGGTTCTTCTTTTGCCATTCAACCTCCTCCAACGTATAGAGAACGGGTTTGGCCACATTAGGCATCGAATCTCTGTATAACGGAATGCGGTGTTCAATAAGATCGGTCTTTGGCATGTCTCTAATCTGCTCCACAAAGAGATCTCTCCAAGTCGCGATCAGTCGTTGCGCTGTCTTGATTTGCTCTTCGATTTGGGCCAGCTCCCCAATTATCTTTGGGAATTTTGATATCCATCCTTGGAATTCATCGTCGTTGCAGTACTAGACTATCTTGCGCCAATAGGTACTTGGTCGCCGGTCAGTTGGGAATCCTAGTCTCTGGGACCCAAACTCCTCTTCCTCTGCATTGATTATAGGGTCGATTGTAGGTAATCCAAGTATGGCAGGACGTCCCGCTCTCATTGGATCTTCTTCAGCTTGCGTGATGCTGGCAGGCTCGTACCCCGCTGCAATCTGGTCACTACATCTCCTCTCATCTTCTGTAGCGTCCCTTGACCTAATCCTTCCATCGCTCGGTGTTGTACCTGCTCTCCCTTCCTCATTGGTCTCCCAATGCTCAGGAAGCCGTCTCACAGGAGGAATCCTAGGAAGTAGGTGCTTGTTTCCTCGCCATTTAGATCTCCCAGTTGACGTCCATACACCCTCCTCCCTTTTTAGGTCTTCGTCTAACGTTCCTCTGATGTTGCCATATGCTTTTTTCCTCGCCCTCGGTCGCCAGCTTATGGCAGGAAGGCTAGGTGCAAGACTTGCCAATTTTCGAAATTGACAGCTATTGACTATTTCTTTGCACAAGTGATTAACCTTGCTTGCTTCGTTGACCATATGGATTGTTCTCTGAAGCTGTCTTCTGCTCGCGCTGTCTAAAGACCACTCAGCAAGCTTGCCTCTCGATTCTGTCACATGTTTTTGGGGCTGATTGCTAAGGTCGTTGTCTCTTTCTCCCCTTACGGAGCTACCCTCTTCTATTTTCTGCTCTGAGTAGATGATATCGTTCGTATGGCCCCAGCACCCTACAAACAACATTCTTTTCCCTGTTCCTCCTTGAAGTCGTATCTCTCTTCTTCTTCCTCCACCTCAGCAGCTTCGTCTTGATACTGCTCTCACATCTCCTCTTCAGCTTGTCTCACAATCTCATTCATAATTGCTTATGCTCTTTCCTCCTCAAAGTAGTCCAGATCGACCAGTATTTCTTCGTCAATTTTCAGCTCAAGTGGATTGACATCCTCTACAAGATAAATCTCAGGCGCTTTGATAGTAGCTTTTCCCGACACTTCCAGCTGATGGTGCTGGCCATATTGATCCTGGATCCAGTATTCGTCATCTTCGTAGAATCCTATAGCTTTCACGCTCCGGAGCCATGGACGGCCTAGAATGAGGCTGTAGCTCGTGTTTTCTGGTACTATGAATGCCTCGATGATTTTCCTTGCTTCAGCAACTTCCGCCCTGAACCTGAAATACCCGAGTAGCTTCTGGTAAGCTCCGTTTGCAACTTTGATTGTCATTGAGTTGTCTTCATAAGTTATGTAATCTATCTTGTGGATCATTCGGAGAGACATCAGATTCAGAGTGGCGCCAGGATCAATCAATACTCTCTTGACTTCAAAGTCCACCGGATTCTTCTTTCGAGGCTTCACAATTGCTGTCGTATAAAAATTCTCTTTTCCTTGGCGCTGACTTGCAGCTGAGTTTTGATTGACTGACTCCGAGGTCTTACTTGACATTGAGCAAACTGGCATTGACTGCCCCTTGAAACTATCTCTGGGAGCCTATCTCCGCTCAATGGCCATTGCATTGGAGTCGTCAGTGTGTTCAGCCTCCATGATTTCCACTTGGTTTGCATCTCTTACTTGGCTCTCCTCGTTGATCGTGACTCGTTTTTTCTGGGCCGTTTTTCTGTTTGGATTTGGCTCCAGTCGAATGGCGTCAACAACTGAGGTTCTAGCTTTCGGAGCAATCTGCATCAGTTGCGCAATAGTAATTTTGATCTTTGCATTTTGTATCCAGTCTTATGCACTCTACAATTCCTGTGACCCCATGCCTTTTGGCTTTAACGTAGGCGGTATTCCTCTAGTCAACTGCTTAATGGCTGGGGCAAGAGGGAGAGCTCCAACGGGTATAGAATCCTGGACTGTAGATAGTAAGGAGTCTTGTGTCTGTGAGTTCAACGGTCTAGCTTCGGACGTCATATTCAGTGGACCATTACTCCATCCAACTGGACGCTTTCCTTCTTTGTTTGACATAGGTTTTGCTGCCGGCCTCGGAGCAGGCAAAGATCTTATAGCTCTTCCGCTTCCCTCTTCTACCCTTCGCGACTTGAGAGGTCTTTGTTAGACTTCTTCGTCAGCTCCGTCCTCAGGTTCTAATTCCATCGACGATTGCTTTCCAACCGCATACATCTCTTCGTTCTCGGTCCACTCCTCTTCATCGTCGCTATGACATAGCTCGCAGGCATATGATCATCTGAATTGGGTATCCTTGTCTCCTAAGTTCCACTCATCTACAATAGCTCTGTTGAGATACTCTCTAGCGTCTTCGGCTTCAGCTTAGTGGGCAGTAACTCCTACCGGCCCAGGTCCAATAGGTGTTGAATTTGCTCCTGTAGCAACAGGAGCCGAAGGCTTTCTTTGTGCGTTCTATTGGCGACTCTGTATCTCCTCTCTGATTCTCTGCCTGTCCTGTGGAGGAGCCGGCGGGTTTGTGCATCCTCTCGCAGCATGTCCTTCATCATCGCAACGATAGCATTTGAAGCTGCCTGGTTGAAATGCTGAGATGTTCATTTTTGACATTGGGAATGCGTTGTTCTGTTGCAAGCTGTAATTCTGCAAATTCCAAGGCCTATTTCCTTGTTGCTGCTGTTGGTAGCCTGGTGCCGACATAGGTCTAGCTGGCTGAGGGTTGTCTTGAGCTGCATTTCCTCTTTGGTTGTTGTCCGTAGCTAGCTGATTTAGGTTTTGGTTCTAGTAGGATGCCTGGTTACGGTAGGACGTTGTCTTATTTCCTCCTCCCTGCGTTGATAATTGTAGAGCCTTGAGAACGTTCATCGTTTTGTTTATTGTCTTTGAAAAAATGCGGTCCTTTGGGTTTATAGCAGCATATGAGTCTTTGACTGCATTCTCGTTGGGTTTTGCCATCTCTTTATCTTCCGAGGTTGCTCCCGTTGCACTCTGGATAGTCTTCAACACATCGTCAAGGGACTTCTTTTTCTTTCTCATTATTCCTCCTACAACCCGTCTCACAATTTGATCGTTGAGGCCTTGGATGGTCTTCTCTACTAGCTGTTCATGGAGTTTCTTTGGTAAATGCTTGTGGATGAACCTCGCCTCGTCGAAATACTTGCTCAGCAAACGCTTCGACTGCTTCAGGGTGTAGAATTTCTGGAGAGCCTCTGGAAGGCGGTTTTTCTTTGGGTGCATCGGAAATCTTGCGATAAATGCTTGTTTCAGTGCATCTGTTAGTAGTGGAGTGTCGTTGGCCGCCACAGTAGGCGTGCGCCACGAAGCCGTGCCACGATCTAGCCGGATGAGGCTTAGCGTGAGTATGGAAGCAAAGCATACCCTTTCACCGATCCGACTTTCCATGACTGCCTATTTGGGGCATGCGACCATGGGGCCATGACGAAGCGGTAAGGGGTCGGATGACGCACGGGCATGCTTGGCGAACATATTGCTACTGGCGATGCCCCCGAGATTCTTGAGGAGATTCTCAAGAATTAGTCTACTACTGATAGCCCTATATACGAATATATTGCTATCGCTACTGAGTTCACATTGCTACATACTACCCTAGGCGAACCTACCCCTAACCGTAGACCAGTCTAACAATTCTAATTCTTCGTCCTATTAAGGGGTAGCGATCCGGACTCAGTATGGTGTCCCAAACCCGAGGGCAGTCGAATCGCAGCAGCGATGAGGCAAGAGCCTCTACGTCCCAAACAATGTCGGTAGGTAATCCACCAAACATCGTGGACCCGATTGAATCAGGCCATGTTTTGGAACGCGAAATCGCCAATGGCAACGGTGCCACCAACCCGGACGAGACCCGCGGGTCGGACGCATCTGACAGTTCTGACGAGTCCGAGTCTGATGACTTTAATATCCGTATGGCCCTGGACGAACAAATCGCCCAAGCCACACAGACTCGAGACCGCCTGCAAAAGCAACGTCAGCTTGAGAATATCAACCGGGAGATTGCCGCTCTGGAGCAAGGACATTGAGCAGAATCCGACGTCGAACCGAACCCACCCCTCGAAACCCATGCTATGGGATCGAAACGTCCCTCGGATGAAGTCTTGATACGTGCCTCGAAGAGACACAACATCAAGCCCAAGGAACTTCCCGAGTATCATGGTAAATCGAGACGAGAACATCGTGAATGGGTGCGTGACGCCGATGTTGCATTCGCTCTGACACCATGGAATTTCGACGATGAGGAGGACAAGATCCTTTGGGCCATGCAGTCCCTGAAGGGTGACCCAAAGGAGCAATGGCACAATGAACGCGCCCGAGCCCCCGTCATTGCGAGCTCATGGGAGTATTTCACAAACTTCTTACTGGATAAGGTCGAGGACCCGGTGAACCGACAATTGGACATAAATCAGGAGTTTACGGATGCAAAGCAACGACCTTCCCAGTCCGTGGCTGCTTTTGACGCTTACCTCACCAGTCTTGAGGCACAGCTGCCGCCATTCACCGAGAGTCAGCGTACCTCTGCCCTCATGACCCGACTCCGACCCGAACTGCAAGAGGCAATTATCCGCATAGGAACCCTACCGGTAGACCGCAACGCCTTGCTATCGCTAGCGGCTCGTTTGGAGACAACGACCAGACGATCGCACGCACGATCATCGCAAGGTCAACGGCAGGGGGGTGCTTCCACCGGAGGTCACAAGGGAAGCAATAGATCAAATAACAGTAAGCCTTCCCAGGAGGAACGAACAATACAGTCCAAGAAGGACAAGAAGGAGAACTGGAAACCCGGATCCGGTTCGAAGTTTAAGTCGAAATCAAAAGACAAGGAATGGTTGAAGAACATTGAGTGCTTCAGCTGCCAAAAGAAGGGCCATTACGCTACTGATTGTCGTGCACCGAAAACTGACGGCAACCCAAACAACGTCCCCGTCGGATCGATAGGCAACATAGGTGCCCATGCCATCGAATTGTCAAATTCGGGAAAAGGGAAATCCTCGTCGAAGACTCCCTAGCGACGAGGGCAAAAAGAGGAGTCGTCGCGGTACGTACATTGATATACGATGGCTATATGGTTACCAAGAACGCCGGATCGCCAAGGATCCCCCTTGGAATACACTTCGACACTGGTGCGGAGGTGAACGTCATCGATCAGAGCTTCGCCTTGGCCAATGATTTGGAACCCATCGAAGCTCCTTTACCGAGTCCCCAGTGGTTAGATGGTAATACTACATACTGTTATACCGCTTTCCTTGTCAACTATGAGTTGCAGGATAGTTGGGGGTACACGAAGAAATGTCGACACGTGTTCTACGCTATCTCGAAGCATGACAATCCCCCGATGGTGCTAGGCATGCCAGCAATGACCGACGAACGAATCAAGCTCGACGTTGCTGAGCGTACCTGGCGGTTTGGGGTAGTCGCTGAAGCACTGGAGGTGCTGTCGCCGCAAGAATTTGCGGAAACCATCACCAAAGAGAGCCGTGTTTATGCCTTTCTAGTTTCAGATGTTGATGTCAGCAAGGGCCCACGCGTCCATGCGCTCAAAACAGACGCGTCCCGTGCAGAACCCGATATCAACACCGCTCCTAAGCTTCCGGACGAATTACAAGAATACGAAGATGTATTCTCGACAGAAGAAGCTGGTCGCTTGCCCTCACATGAAGACCGCGATCATGCAATTGAAACGACAGCGGAACCCCCATTCGGGCCGCTGTACAACCTATCGAATACCAAGCTAGCGGAATTGAGACGCTACCTTGACGACGCCCTGGCGAAGGGGTGGATTCAGCACTCTACGAGTCCTGCTGGAGCCCCCATCCTCTTCGTTCCTAAGAAGGACGGAGGCCTTTGCCTGTGCGTTGACTACAGGGGGTTAAATAAGGTGACGGTGAAGAATCGCCATCCCCTACCCCTGATCAGTGAGACCCTGGATCGTCTCACTGGTGCTAAGGTCTTTACAAAGCTGGACCTCAAGGATGCATACCATCGCATTCGGATCCGGAAGGGTGACGAGTGGAAGACCGCGTTTCGTACACGGTATGGCCACTTTGAGTACCTAGTCATGCCTTTCGGACTCACAAATGCCCCGGCGACGTTCCAAGCATACATCAACAAGTCATTGACGGGGCTGATGGATAAGTTCTGTGTGGTCTACCTAGATGACATCCTCATCTACTCGGATGCCCAGTCAGAACACCTGGATCACGTCAAGCAGGTGCTTGAACGCCTACGACGATTCGGGCTATATGCAAGTCTCAAGAAGTGTGATTTCTTCACCACCAAAGTCGAATTCCTTGGGTTCATAGTGTCCACCAACGGACTGGCCATGGACCAGCGTCGAGTCGCTGCCATTCAGGAATGGCCAAAGCCAAAGTCATACCATGAGGTCTAAGTCTTCTTAGGGTTTGTCAACTTCTATCGGAGGTTCATACATCACTACTCCCAGATTGCAGGCCCCTTGACGGGTCTGCTAAAGGGTAGCCAGAGAGGAATCAAATCGGGACTGTTCGAATGGCCTGAGGCTGTGGATCAGGCGTTCCGACGACTAACCGATGCCTTCAACAAAGCACCCCTGCTGAAGCATTTCGATCCTCAGTTATCGATTCGAATTGAAACTGATGCTTCGGAATATGCCCTTGCGGACATCCTCTCACAGCTACAGGAGGACAATAAGCAATGGCATCCGGTCGCCTTCCACTCTCGGAAAATGATTCCAGCGGAGCGGAATTATGAGACCCATGACCAGGAACTACTCGCCATCGTGATGGCGTTTAAACAGTGGCGACACTACCTAGAGGGAAGTTTCCACCCAGTGGAGGTGCTTACTGACCACAATAATTTGAAGTACTTCATGGGACTAGCACAACTCAATGGTAGACAGGCCCAATGGGCCATGAAGCTGTCGATGTTTGACTTCTTCATCACGCATAGGCCGGGAAAGACAAATCCCGCTGATGCTCCATCAAGACGACCCGATTATCGGGGAGAGAACGAGTCGCTGAGTCGACTCCTCCCTACATTACAGCATAAGCTTACAATGATAGGAAGCCTTGTAAGTCCCATCCTTGCCGCCATCCAAACGGCGTATGGGAAGGGAAACCGATACCCCCCCGAAGGGTACTCTGCCGCAATCCACAGCCTTGGTGCAAGTGAACACCAAGATGCTGGCGGTCGGAAAGAAGTGAATGTCCGTCGGACAACGCTTATTGGTTCGATGGCTGCAGCATGTCGCGAGACCCACCTCGACGCAGTACATCCCTCGAGGACTAGGGACCCTCAAACTGCGAGAGCAGGGAGTGACGGCGAGACGCCTACTCATCGACAATGTGACGTAGCTGAGGATCAGCTTAACCCTGTTACTGGGACTGTTGGTTGCAAACAGCTCGTCCCACGCTTGGCTGCTCAAGTAGCGGCAGCAAGCGAAACGGCATATGATCCGAGTAGCATGCCCGTATACGAGCTCATTAAGGCCCTCCAACCCGAGGATACCTTTATCCGACAGCATAAGTCGGGTGAGCAGGGGCGAAAGGATGCCGGAGCTTAGACATGGGATAGCCAAGGACTGTTGAAATACAATGATAAGTTGTATGTCCCCAAAGAGGCTTCTGTCCGTGAAGAGCTATTGAAACGCCATCATGATGATCCCTTAGCAGGGCATTTCGGTGTCGATAAGACATCAGAACTGATGAGTCGAAAATACTACTAGAATAGTATGAAGGCAAACGTTAAGGAGTATGTTAACACATACGATGTCTGCCAGAGGGTGAAGGTGAAGCGACACCGCCCCTACGGTGAGCTGAATGCACTCCCTCAGCCCACTGGTCCATGGAAAGAGATCACCATGGACTTCATCACCGACCTCCCGCCGAGCAAACAAAGGGGTAACGTGTATGACACGATCCTTGTAGTAGTCGATCGGTACACCAAAGGCGTTCGATACATTCCGACCACCAAGAAGATTACCGCTCCGCAACTAGAAGAATTGCTGATGGAAGAGATCTTCCTTCGGTTTGGCGCCCCAGATGGTGCTGTCACGGATCGAGGCAGTGTCTTCACCAGCAATTTCTGGTCACAGGTATGCTACAGCATGAAGGTAAAGCGTCGGCTAAGTACTGCGTTCCACCCCCAAACCGATGGGCAGACGGAACGACAGAACCAAACGCTGGAACACTACCTCCGCGTCTACTGCTGCGAGCAGCAAAACGACTGGGCAGAACTCTTGCCAGTGGCAGAGTTCGCCTACATGCAAAGCCAGCATAAGACACTGGGCTGCAGCCCGTTCTACGCCACGTATGGCTACCACCCTACTCTCGAGTTGACCACCGAGGACGATGCTCCTACAGGGGAGGTGCCGGAAGCAAAAGAACGCGTCAAGAAGATCCACAAGCTTCAAGAGTCGTTGTCAAAACGATGGCAATCTCTTGCTGAGTCGCAGGCAAAGACCTACAACAAGAAGCATCAGCCCCAGACGTTCCGAGAAGGGGATTTGATGATGCTCTCGGCAAAGAATCTGAAGATAAAGAAGCCAAATCGCAAGCTATCGGACAAGGCTGTTGATCCATTTCGCATTCGAGCATGCATATGCAAGCAAGCATACCGCTTAGCAATGCCGCATACCTATCGGATACACCCCGTTTTCCACGTGTCCCTGTTGGAACTCTACAAGCAAAGAGCCAATGACCCGGATCTACCAGAGTATCCCCTTCCAGAACTCATCGAGGATGAAGAAGAGTATCCCGTCGAGCGGATCCTTCAGAAACGAACTCGGAAGAGTGTTAAGGAATACCTGGTTCGATGGGCTGGGTATCCACCTGAATATGATCAGTGGGTCCCAGAACAGGACATGGAGGGCTCGGAGGAGCTACGGGATGCATTTGAGCAAGAGGAGTCACAAAGTCGAAAGTCACGAAAGACACGATAGTCATCAATGAGGCAGAAAAGCCTCCGAGAGGCAATGAAAAATGGGCCCGAAGGCCACAAGCGACAGCTAACTAATGCCCGAAGGCAACACAAACCCAGACCCCACCCAAAGAAAAAACCACCTAACTGATGTCGACGTCGTCCTCATACTCCTCCTCCCCACTGCTCACCGGCAGGGGGGAGGGAGCACGACGGCGAACCGCACCCCCAGCAGGGAGCGCCCTACGAGAAGGGAGGGACCCCTTCGCAATGCGAACGACAGGCGCAGGGGCAGGGGCAGGGCGAGGCGCGCGAGCAAGGGCAGGAACAGGGGCAGCACGAGCAGGTGCGCCACGAGAAGCAGCAGTGCCGCCAGCGGCACCACGCCCACCACGAACAGAAGGTGCCCCACGAGGGGCGTGAGGGGCGGCCCCCCCGGAGGGTGCAGCCGCTCCCCCACCAACGACAACAGAAGGACCAGCCTCCTCCTCCTGTATATGTTAGCCAATGGCGGACATAGAGAAAGCAATACCAACTCACCTCCCCGTAAGCCATGTCCCGAAGGACAACATGAATGCCCCGAAGGGACTTTGCGATATCAATCGCGATACCGGTGAGATCCGGCCGGGAGGTGCCATCGAGGCGACCAGAAACGCGATCGTAGGCCGAGGCAAGGGCGTGTACACGGCAGGCTTCGGCCTTAGTCGCCGTGCCCGCACGGCGACTTGCCAGGAGGTCATTGACCTCCTTGATGAGGACAGGGTCGTCCTCAATCTAGATATGTCAGAGGAGTGAGTGCGGATTGGAGGGGTCTACCTACACGCTCACAGGGCTTCTTCGCTCGTTCACAACGTCCACATTTGTGGACGTGTTGGCCATAGTGGCCTACGGCAACATTGCAGCTGCCAGGTTTATCCTTGTCTACATGGTAGACACAACAAAGGCAGATCTGCTCAGAGAGAGCGAGAGGGACGGCACGGGCACCCTTGCGGGATGGGATGGCCTGCAAAACGCATAAGTATCGACCCAAAATTCAGTTCATAAGACTCACGGGGGAGGACATGATGATGATGATGGTGGTGATGTAGGTGCGGTAAAGAAGTGAGAGGAGGGGGCCGGGGAAAACGAAGTGAGAAATAATTAAAGAAGAAGAATCGACTTGGAACGAGATTTTGACTCCCTTTATACCCGACGAGGGGGGCCGGGATCGTGGTCGAAGATTCTCGTTATTCACGATTGCTATTGTTCCAAAGTGAATGCATCGCCAACTACTATTGACGACGCATTGACATCGGAACAGCTACGATTGAACCCATTATTCAGCGACCACACTCAGCAATTCTTCATCTCATTCCGATTCACCCTACGGCTTCAATAAGTCGCGATAATCGCATTGTTCGACCTCTTCTGAGGCCCATCAATAGCACCATACAAACTCGATTTCAGCACCATAGTCTCAAACGATATTTCAAACCATACTCTACCATCTATCTGCATGTATACCGCAGTATTACCGATGCAATGCGCGATGTGATTTACGTGTCATCTGTTCTTATTGTTATTGACGATTCTGCATTTTGATTGTTTACTTTTTGGGATTGCGCTGCCAGCGAGGCTGGCCTGGGAGGACTCTTTCCCTTGTGTCCCCCGCAGGGGGTTTGAAGGGTTTTAACGAGCCTACCCAGTATCGATCAATAGACGTGAGGGCTTCGAGGACGAAGCCTCTGGAAAGGGATGCCTTGTTAGTAGTGGAGTGTCGTTGGCCGCCACAGTAGGCGTGCGCCACGAAGCCGTACCACGATCTAGCCGGATGAGGCTTAGCGTGAGTATGGAAGCGAAGCATACCCTTCCACCGATCCGACTTTCCATGACTGCCTATTTGGGGCATGTGACCATGGGGCCATGACGCAGCGGTAAGGGGTCGGATGACGCACGGGCATGCTTGGCGAACATATTGCTACTGGCGATGCCCCCGAGATTCTTGAGGAGATTCTCAAGAATTAGTCTACTACTGATAGCCCTATATACGAATATATTGCTATCGCTACTGAGTTCACATTGCTACATACTACCCTAGGCGAACCTACCCCTAACCGTAGGCCAGTCTAACAGCATCCCAATTGTTGAGTAGGTCATCCTCTTGATCACCGACCCAAGTTGATGCTATGTTGTTCGTATTATTTTGAAGGAAGAAGGCTTTTGTTGTGTCCAGGTTAAGCCCATCTGCAGCCTATTGGCTTGCCAGTGAAGCAAACAAGTACTCAACTTGTCTCAAGAATCCGGATGGGTTCTCATTCTTAGGGTGTTCTCCGGAGAAAGTCGGAAGCTTGAATAGACTCCCCGTCATTGTGTAGGGTGGGTTCGAACTCAAACTCTTTTGCTGCTGAGATAGGTAGCTCTGGCTTTGAGTAAGGGTTTGTAGATTTCGATGTGGCTTGACCGGCGTCAACTTGACTCTATTTCTTTCAGTGGCGTCAGAGTTCTTTCTCTCTGCCGATAGATTAGTGCCACTAGCGGATTTGCTCTTGACGGCGGTAACTTTGGACGGAGATTGGTCTGGTGACGCTCTGGATGTCTTGTTTGGTGCAGTCTTTGGGGTTTAAGGGAATGATGGGTACGAGTGGTACAGTGGGGAGTCGGCTGCTAGGAGTTGCTTGCTTGCAGCAGGACTCGAAGTTGGGTCCGCCGTCAGGGTTGTCGAGTTCAGAATGTCTGCTAATGTTGTACGAGCATTGGCATTGGCAGAGTCAGGGTGTGTGTCCTGCTGAAGCTCTTCCAACGATAACGAAGTGCTCTTCCTCCACTCCAGCAAAAAATCCAAAGTCTTTCGATTGTATCTAATCTGGTGTAGTATTTCTCTATCTTGTTCTCTGACTGTTTTTTGTAAATCAAGAGAATCGTTTGACGGAGAGGAATTGAACTGTGGCGTCGTCTTTTTCATCCGGCTTCTTGGATCTGCTAAGAGGCCACCTAGTTACGGCAGGTTGTTGTAGACTCGTTTCCTGGCAATCTCTTTCAACACCTTAGTGCTTGGCTCGCTCCTGCCTTTAGTGGAGACTCGTTGCTGGGAGGGCTCGAGAGGATTGTGGTTGCAAGTCTCGGGTTTCGAGAACGGTAGGACAAGGTAGGTGGTAGGATGTAGTGTCAAGTCTTCTCGTAGGATGAGTGCTTTGTTTGGTTTGTTCACTGTAATTTCAGCGAGCAAGGGTCGGTAAGGTAGTTGGTGTATGGGAGATTGTGCAATCTTCTCTGCTTTGTCTTTGCCTTTCGTTAGTCAATTCCTAGACGATCACCTACGTCAGCTGCTCAGTATATCCTTGACCACTGGCCTCTTCCACTTCCTTGTGGTCCTCAGGCTGGTACTTGGGATTACCGCAGGACGCCGTGACGCCGCCAATTATCTAAAACTTTCCAACTGTGGAGAAAAAGAAGACTGTGTAGATTCCTCAGCTCGGTCACCAAATATAAGGCCAATCACAGGTGCACAGATTAAGGAGGGAGTCGTGGACAAATTAGGGGGTCATGATTCTGATGAGTGGTATGTAGCTATCTAAGTGAACTGAGGAACTAAATATTCTATGTCCGAGAGCGCTTGCCGTAAACCTACTAGTAGGATTCCAGTGCTCACACCGTGCTGAGTGGATGTGGATTTGTCATATGACTGTCACGTCATGTCAGACCTCTCTTGTCAATTGACTGTCATAAAAGCAAATGACCGCATTGCAAAAATACTATACTGTGCAATACTGAGTAAATTTGGACTCTGAAAGGCTTCACATATTATAACACAGGTATTGCCTGCTTAGTCATGCTCATAGGGCTGAGACTAGCCGATATCTGAACGCCAAGACAGATAGAAATCCTTATTTTCGCCGCAGGAATTTGAGATTGGCTAGGCAAGTAACCTGTTTGGGCTAGCGCTGTCATTTGTCAGGTCATAGGCCCTGTCACCCAATGACAGTCAGCTGACTGTCATAGGGTTCACATGACTGTCATTACACATCCACTGCTGACCTCTCACCATCTATAGGGCCAGAAGTCGTCTTTTCAGGAAGCCAAATGACGGTAGCAGCTGCGAGTGAGAATGAGGCGTTGCTACATTGCTGTACAGCCATACTATGTCGAGTCCTTCCTTGATGCCGTCGCTCGAGATCACACTGGTGACGCATATTGTCTCTTTCATGTTTTAGCATGGCCAATAAAGTCACGAGCTGGAGATTCTATTCGACCATGAGCACAATCGTCCATCAGTCTCAGAACACACAATCTACTGCCGCATGTGCATATTTTGGCACTTGCTAGCTACATCGCCACTGCGCAAAGTCCATGAACACCGGATCTTCCATCAATTCACGAAGGTGACCACTCTGCAACCCAAGCTGTACTTCCACACCCCCTGTCCTTCCATCCAACTCTCCGTCAAAGCCTCCAGCCCTAGGAAAACGTGGAAAGATCAGGACGAGACCGTCCGTTTTCAACCTCCGCCATCGGACTCGCTGACAAGAGCCTCCTATCGTACTACCCCAGTCCAGGCTGTAATAAGGCTGCCGGGCCCAAGTGCTGCAACCGAGAAAATGCTCGATAGCTGGTCGCCTGCGAGGTGCCAGCCGACCCACGTCATCGACGTTCCGAATCATTTGGATTACATCCCTAATGTAGTCGTCGTCCACCACCTTTACTGCTTTGCGGATGAGTGAAGCCGCTTTCGCAAGACGCTCAGGCTGTGAAGAAAGCAAGTCATCAGCTTTTGCGAGTGTTTTGGCGATGAGGACTACGTTGCCACAATAATCTGGAGACACTGGCGGTCGGAGTTGACTTCGACCATTGACGGCCATCCCAAACAATGGGAAGACCTCACTTATTGCTTGTGGAGTCTCGGCTAATCGAGCTGAAGTTATGCAGCACCAGAAGAGCGCGATAAGAGCATCATTGGTTGAGATCCATGTGGCGCCGTCTTCTCCATCATCCTTATTCCGCTTCGTCGCGGCCGTCTTCAGACGCCCAAGGGCCTCGTCAGAGAAAAAGAAGGTTGCTGAATGCACATTCTCAGAATTGGGATAATAAACACTTGGATCTTCGACTGCTCTCGCCGTCGCTCCTTCCGGCGCAAGCGTATACTCTAGATGATCTTCCATTCTCCCAGTCCCTGCTCCTTGCGACAAGGAACTCCGGTCGAACCATTGCGACGTGACAAAGCTCAAGCCAAGGTCCCCTCGACAACACGAAGACCATACCTTCATCACGTTGAACAGCCCCATCTCATCGAGTACGCAATGATGGACTGCGAAAAATAGAAGCAGCCCTCCGCGCAAGAAATTTGCTTGCGCGACCATGACAGGCGTGGAGTCTGCTGATTTCCCAAACATTTCCGGCGCAATGGCATCAAATCCTATCCCGTCCGAGGGGAAGTGTGCGGCCCGTAGCTGTTCGTAATCATACTCATTACGCAGATCGTTCGTGGAAAGGATATCTTCAGCTCTAAGATATGGGCTCTGGACGCTCAGATATCCCTGCTGTTCTCCTTTCTGCTTGCTCAGAGCCACTGAGCCCGCAATCATGGGGATCTTTTTGAGCGTGAGTTCAAGAGCGACCAGAAGGTTGGATGTGATTGCGGCTGGCTCAGCTGTAGATGCAAAGTAGAGCAGCTTTGGAGTATGCATACGTGGCATCATCATGTCGATCGGAGACAGTGGGAACACGACGGTCTTGGTGACTGGCATCGTGGAACCCACTGTTGAATTGCGCATCGCGATCCGCTTGAACATAGAACAGAATGAACACCATAGAGATGTTAACGAAACGTCTAGAAACGATACAAGGTGGTCAGAGGGTTCCTGTGAGTCCATGATTTTATCGCTATGTACAACTCATGAACTTTGTGAAATTCGTTCTTCTGATTTCAAAGAAGCCTTTGTCTCTCCTAAACATAAGGCTTCCGATCTGAGATAATAAGCACGCGATCGTTGATTGATTCCTTAGCAGCTACTGCAGCTAAGAATGTTCCGCATGCTACATCCCTGTTGACGTCCGACCCCAACTGCGCCACAAACGGCGGATTTCGCGCAGTGCGACCCTACCGTCCAAGTTTTTTCCACATCGGCTGAACCGTGTGCCCGAAGCCGCTCCCTTCTCAACGGCATCTAAAATCGGCTGTCCGGGGAGACTATCCAATCGACCGGGGTCCTGGTGGGAGTTCCATTTGTGGCAATAGACGAAGTTGTTCGAGGCTGCGCGGCCTGACGCCAAAAGCTGAAAACTCGCCGGGGTCGACGAATCTTTGGCGACAATTTCGTGGAAAAGAGCGAAGGAGTAGGACGAGGAGGAAGCATGCTCCTATAACACCTGCTCAATTATCCGCTTTGCAGCGGCGATGACGAGGAAGAAACTGATAGCGAAAGCGGAGACGGCACCGGAGTTGCATATCATAGTCTTTAAACGAAGCGACGAGAGGTTCACAGTTAGGCGCTCATTTGTGGAGTTTCGTAGGTATTTGGATGCCACGCACTTGCTCGTACTCCGTACCTACCTACCTACCTATCTCGTTAACATTTCTAGCGTGGGCTGATACAGAGACTTCCCCACACCAGCGGGTGACAGCCGTCTAAACACCCAAGTCTAGCCACTAAGTATGACTTTCTTGTAAGCTGCAACCGACCTGACGCGGTCCCGACATGATGTGCTAGTAAGTAATTTCAAAGCCGGGAACTTACCTACCTACCTACCGCAGAAGTACCTACCTGAAAAGCAGGCTGCGTAAGCAAAAACAGGTGTGGAGCAAAAACCTTGTCGAATTCATTAGTCTCGCCAAATCAAGTGGGAACCAATATCCATAATCAGACTTTGGTCTTGCGCCGGCGCATTAATAACTACATGATGATGATGTTACCGCGCGTTCATCGCCGTGTCCCTTGTTGGCACACGGACGTTACAGCCCCGGGGGCTGTTCAGGAGGAAGAGAAAAGTCTGTTGCATTCTGCAACGAGGGTGTGCATGGTGCGTACACAAAGCTGTCATTGGAGCGCCTTTAGCGTCATCATTGGCAAACACTGAATCAGGTTTTCTTACGCATACTCTGAGACAAAGAAGCTAAGTTTGGCCATTCGATCCCATGTCCATCGTTATCTGTCAAGTTTGCAGATTCAAACCAACCGAGAAGCGAGCGAATGATACTAGCTTTGTGTCTCTGCATGCGTCCATCCAGATTGTCGGCATGTGGGGAAAGGGGAGAATGGGAGATACTCCGTTTGGCAACCTCGGCAACAGCATGGGACCCTGCATATCCAAGTAACCTTGTCGCAACGCCCCCGCACGGCCGCCAGCCTTCCTTCTCAACCATATAACGACGTGAGTGGGGCTGCTTTTAATAGTTTCCTTTATGCTTCCTAACCGTTTTTAGACACCTCGGCAAAAAAATACGTATGCAAGATGTTGCATCAAATACTGGATGCTCATTTTGCCCCCAACTGAAGGTTTCACCCCTTGGAACCTCGGCAACAATCTGCATGAACAAGGTTCCAGCTCTTGGACATCCATACTATCATGCACACATCGATGGGCGCTCATTCGTTGAGTTTGACCCAACAGATGTCATGGCCTCATATTTTGAAGCGCAGTAGCAACATAGTCCGCTATGAATATCCGCATGAATCTTGTTCAGCTATTCTGTTGCCTGTTTCTTAGACGGGTCATCAATCAGCTGTACAGTTCCCCCTTAGCTCCTCTGTGACTCCGAAACCGCAAAAGGGTGGTGAGCTCTTTGCTATGAGTTTGCTGTCGTTCGCCATCGGGTGCGGTCTCGCAGTCTTTATACTCACGAGAATCATCTCAAATGTGATAACCAAGAGGCGATGGCGGGCGGAAGCAGCACGGCAAGGCTGCAAGCCTGCGCCGACTATACGAAACACAGGGTTCCTTGGGTTGAAACTTATCCTGGGCCATCTGAAGACAACGCGCGAGGAGCGGGGCCCGCTGCAATTTGTGAAGCTGATGAATAAACTGGGTACCGGTGGAAACGTCCACACGGTCCGGGTAAAAGGTGACTCTTCTTCGGTCATGGGTGACGAGAGTTTCGAATTCTGACATAGGCAGTGCTGGGCTCCGAAGTGCTGGTGACACGGGACCCGGAGAACGTGAAAGCAATATTCGCGACTCATGCCTCAAGTTTTGAGATTGGTGCCCATAGGTATGTTTCTGGGACAACTGCGTCTGCTCGGCGGGTCAATACCCACCTGTGACGGGAGCTTGTTTTTACCCGTAACGTGACTCAGAATGGCTGATTTCGATGTCTACAGGGTCGGGTCTTTCGAGCCGTTCTTAGGATTGGGAATATTCACCCAGCGTGGGGAACCTTGGCGCCACTCCCGGGCCCTTTTACGACCACAATTTTCCCGTGAGCAGATAGCTGACATGGACCTTGAGGAAAGGCATGTTAACGCTTTATCCGCGGTGCTAAAGACGGGAATCGATGGCTGGACTGGCGTCGTCGACCTTCAACCAATGTTCTTCAAGATGACGCTCGAATTGATGACAGAATTCCTCTACGGACATTTACCGCCGCAAATGAGCCACAGGATGGATGCCCCTGATAGGGAGGATTTTGCCTACCACTTTGATGCTGGCAAAGCTTATCTAGGCACAAGATTGGCTCTGGGAAAGTGGCACTGGCTGGTCTATTCACCGGCGTTCTACCGTCATTGCGAAAAGGTCCACCAATACGTAGACTATTTTGTGAAAGCGAAGCTTTCGAACGAAAAAAAGAAAATGGCATCGGGACAGGTTCCCCAAGAGCCTGCAGCGAAAGAAAAATTCGTGTTACTAGACGAGCTAGCCAAGCACACCACTAATGCCCTGGAGATACGTAGTGAGACTCTCAACGTACTGAGCGCTGGTCGGGATACCACTGCCTCATTGCTAAGCTGGATTTTCTATTTCCTTTCGCGAAACCCTCGAGTTTTCAACCAACTCCGCACGGTGGTGTTGACAGAAATCGGCACAGACGCCTCCAGCATCGTATTCGCGAAGCTGAGGTCGTGTCAGTATTTGCAGTACTGCATTAACGAAACTTTTCGCATGATTGGCGTCGTGCCGACCATGGAGCGGGAGAGCCTCGAGGACGTAGTCTTGCCTCGCGGCGGCGGTCCTGACGGCATGCACCCGGTCTTCCTCCGAAAAGGGCAGCCGGTTTTGATCTCGATTTACGCTATGCAGCAGCGTTGCGATATATGGGGAGACGATCCCGAGGTGTTCAGACCGGAGCGTTGGGAAGACCGGAAGGCGGGATTTGAGTTCATTCCTTTTGGCGGTGGGCCCCGGAAATGCGTCGGTCGTAAGTTGACTCCTTTCGACCCTTCTCAGACGGCGCAGAGTTTGCTAATCATTCTTTTTAGAACAAATGGCCCTGACTGAGGCTTCCGTATGTTGTATTTCGCTTTCCCCATTTCACCCTATTGCTTCTCCAACCGCCATGCATGTTCGCGGAAGAGCTTTTCTGCATTCCCAAAGCCCCTATCATACCTGCTTCAAACCTAGTCTACAAGTCACGAAAATGTACTGACTTCGAAACCTCTTATAGTACACCGTTGTCCGCCTCCTCCAGAGATTTGACAAGCTGGAAAATTGTGAGCCGCCAGGACGGATCAGGTTTCAACACGCGCTGTCCATTCGCAGCGGGACAGGAGCAGTCGTTAGGCTCCACGAAGCAAAACCGTGTTGAAGGTGGCACCCTATCTATCGTCAAAGCCCGCATACCGTTTTTTTGGACTGGACCTCGCAGTGAAGCACATCATAGTTGGGAGGAGAGGGGAATAGAGACCGGCGAAAATAGA
This sequence comes from Platismatia glauca, assembly GCA_963556305.1. Lineage (NCBI taxonomy): Eukaryota > Fungi > Ascomycota > Lecanoromycetes > Lecanorales > Parmeliaceae > Platismatia > Platismatia glauca. Next base: position 1,739,889 of record OY745766.1, on the reverse strand, counting down.
ATAGTAGATTCTCTACTAGCAGAATCGGACTTTGCTCTGCATAGACTCAACATCCTGTAGGTTAGAGCATCAAAAATATATAGAGAGCGGTATCTCGGGTATGCACTTTGATTCTTCGCAATACTAGACTAGATTCCTCCCACTCTCTCATGGAATCGAGTCCAAAGATCTGCAATTTGTCCATCAATAAGCGCAACATTGTTTAGGTAATACTACGATTTCCCCATCACACATTCTTTGGAGGTTTTCTTTCCAATCAATCGCCAATTGCAATCGCAGAGTCGGTGCATGTTGAGATCTCCGGACACTGCTAGCTTCGTTCCGGGCTCGGTCCTTGATGTCTTACCACTGGTGAGATGTAACCCGTACCTGGGCCATCACATTTTTTTGTCTATATTTTACTCCCTAGCTCCTCGTCATCCGTAATATCGCATTTCAGAGGAGCTCGAGGGTCGAGACAAGCTGAATTGTTAGTGCGCTAAGAATTAGCCGACTGCCGATAGGGCTGGGACCTACATATCTCGATGCTTCCCGGACCTCCTTCATTGATGCTACTTTCACCTCAACGCAATGCGCATTCATCGATCATCAAGATGCCAAGGTAGTGTCTTCACATACTGACTGATATCCTGCGCGATATTGCATCTGTAGAGACTGGGTTCTATAGCCTTACACTATGGCATGCCTCGCGATTCTTTTCGCAGAAACAAGTGTCCAGGAATTTGACTCAGGGCCATGGGCCGGCATCCAGGAAGTATTGGACATAGCCGCATCTCGACGAGAGGCGGAGAAACGGATCATGAGAATGCTTAGATAGTCGATCCCGTGTGATCCGGAAAGATCGAGCGAGAACGGACTCTGGCCAGTTGTCTCGTACTCTCGTGACGGTCTGGCAGATGTTCGCGAGCCCACCAATTAGACGAGAGTTGAGCTGAATAGATCGTCTGGTGTGCCAGTCCCTCGCGCAGATCGTTACGAGGCCACCGGTGAGGCGAGGAACTAGCCCAGTAACTCATCTCGGGCACCTCTTCCTCGAGCAGATGTTCGCGAGCAACCCGGTCACGCGCGCCACCACGCTGTATGTGTGACTCAAACACGGCTCTCAATATTTCAATTTGTGATCCTAAAAGACTTTCCTCAGGTGGAGTATCCACATGGCCACATTATTTCCCTCCTGCCGCCTCCTGGACCACAGCAATGTCGCAAATGTGACTATTTGCAGAGAAAAGAGGATCCCGCAAATGAGACGGTAGACAGAGAAAGGGGGGGGACGGAACATTCACAGTAATACCACAACACCAATAGTGCAAATTACTGCGTTTGAGCCCTGAGAGCAAGGCGACTGCTTGCAATTTGAGGAAGCCTTTCCATCTCCAGATGAAACAACGACCTAAGAAAGTGGAGAGTCCACACGTCATAGTATCGCTCGAAAAATCTATAGAAGTAGATCATAGGGAAAAACAAAGCTGTATATAATGCCCCGTTACCGCTGGGAAACGAAGCCCATGCGGTTGTGTTACTAATTAAGCCACTTGCATTGTGCTACTGTACAATGGCTGCAGCTACAATAGCCACGCAGCTAAGCTCTTCGTTTGATCGAGGAGCATACGCTAGCAGTCGATGTAGGAATGGCCCACATCATAGCCGAGACAGCCGAGACATCGAGCCCCTGGTCAAGGTACCTCTAATACCTCCAATCTTTGACATCTGTCGCTGTATAGCACGTTTTCGACTGGAAAACATGACTTTGGTCTCCACGCCCTGAGCTTTCAGTGCCTCCAACTCAGACTCGCAATACCCAGCCGTTGTCTGTTGCTTTCAGATGGAATATTGCATGGATCCGACCGAGACCATTTGGGCGGGGTTCATCCAAAGTAGACGCTTGCATTAGTGCGGCCCCGCAGCAAGGGAGTGCGATATGTCGGTATGTCGGAGCCTAGAATTCCATTCTCAAGCCATAAGGATAATAATCATCCTCACCATCCACATGAACCCCCGTAGAACAGCTGAACCACAATGTATCGTCCTACCGCAGCGGCATTCGGTGCCTTGTCATCTTCTCAGCATGTGAACATTCCCAACTTACTCTCCAAGTCTTATTCAAGAGGCCCAAGCGCAGTGCCGAAAACGAACCAGGACGTCTCCCCAACCAAGGGATGGCTCGCAGCTGAGGAGAACAGGGGGGAGACAGTTCCTAGAAACCTGATAAATGTGAAATACAGCCCTGGCCGTGAAAAATCTAAGGGTGGAAGGTCAGTACAATATTACTAAGATGAACACTGTCGAAAAGCTCAAAACCTTAGCGCCAATACAAAAGCTACGGTTCAAATAGCTTTACACGCGTTGTCAAAAGAGATTCCTCAAGAAATGATTGAAGACGTTCTCGAGATTTCTTCCGAGCAAAGCACGAGGCAGAAACAAAATCTGGACATCTGCTATAGGAGACTTGATGACTCGCTCAGACAAGTCGCGACGAACCGTGTAGCGAGAGAGGAAGGAGAAATCAAAGCCGCTTCTGGTCCAGCGCACGTGTAAGCTGTCTCTCTGCACGCCTACGTAGAGCCAACATGCGTGTCTCCATCAAATGCACTGACTGATTTCCCGTCAGAATGAAGGATGTTTCGTATCGTGAAGGGCACAGAATGAGCGATCAACAGGGCAAGACCCTTTTCGCTCGAAGAAAGAACGATCAGAAAAAAGCCAAAGCAGCGGCATTAGCCGAGGAAAAATCTCGCAAATGCATCGCAGAGAAAGAACGAATGCGATCTTTGCATGCCTCCCGTCGCTGAACCCTGTCATCTTTGCATAGTCATTGGACTTAGGTAGGAATCTCGCACTTACCCAAGGGGGACAATGCCGGGTGGAACCATAGGAGAATGTCATTCTAGATATCACGATCGCCAAATCGTCCGTACGTTCTTCTCCTGCCCAAAAGAATGCTCCTGTCTTGATCGAACCGATCTACAGAAGCCATTCCGTTGCTCCCCACACATGCCCTCATTTCCCTTGCACGAGCGGAGAGCTTTCCCGTGCTAAATGCCGGCATTCCAATCATCGCTAAAGAGACGTTGTGAGGAATCAGATCGAGCTACACCCGCTACTGTAACGAGCAGAGATTGGGGCCTCCGGACTCACGACGAGCGTCCGACGCTTGCGATTCGTCGCCGCCAAATTCGGCGGCGGACCGCTCTCGTCCACATCCCTCCCAGTATTTGCCTCAGCGACCCTATCCGCAGCGCGCTCAACCGCATCCTTTACCTAAGCTTCTTGCAAATATAGAGATATTCCATCCCACGGGAAACCCGACGATCCTCATGATTTCACTGTTCACCCCGCGATTCCCTCCAATCGCCATGCCCTCCTCCTTGCCCTCCAAACTTGTGCGTTCGCTCTTACGAAACAGCAGCTTGGGCTCATCTCTCATTCGGTAACGGGCTCTGATCCATGCATTGCCTACATATTAACCCATATATTACCAACATGGGGATCCCAACCCGTGACCCCAGCATGCTGTTTGCTGCAACGACATCGTCATTATACCCATGAACCCAGCCAGAACCAATTACCAGCTTTGAACGACGTGTCGGTAGCATTGTTTCATTTTATGTACTACGGCTCTAACGGGCGGGGATACCACAGATCGATCTATTTATCCAGAATCCTTCCTAGCTCCTCCATTCGAACATTTACCCCTTGCGCCTTCACCGAGCCTGCTAGGACTTACACGTGAAAGTAGGAAAAGCAACAGGCGATCAAATCGCACCTAGTGTAATGAAGAACGTACTTGACGCACGTTGAATCGATATATCCATTGTGGACGCATAAACTAAGCACTTCGTTACGTCGCACTGTACGCACGATCACATCGAAACGCGTCCGCATATTGTGTCTAAGCCTCCCAACTCAGGTTTTGAATAGGGCCATCGATCTAGAGTAACGTTGCATAGTGACCTGTCTGCAGAAAGCATGAAATCACAATTACCTCGTGGCTGTCATAATGGTGGACGAGACATCTAAAGGACCGCCCCTACCAACGTACAAGCGCCCAACGTATACCACCTTTCTTATTGCCTATCCGGGATAGCAGCCTCTCAACGAATGCTGGCGCAGCTTCACCCGCGGGCTCAGACTCCTATTGTAAGGTATGATTTGTAGGTGCAGTAATCGCATGTAGGGTTGTTGGAGAAAATGGTTCTATCTACACGTTGACAATGACGTCTAGGTCCTCAGAGGGTACCTTCAGTAGATGATGTCGCGCAAGCCGTGTCTATTGCTTGTACTATTTGGCAGCAAGCGAAAGTAATAATGCAGAGCTTCTAGAGCATATCGTCAATGAGAAGATAAACGATTGCTACGAGCGTACATTACATTCTCTTAACACACCCAGCATTGGTAGTGGCTAGTCCTATTCGGGCTTAGCGTATCATGGCAGGATCCTCCCCAGGTACTTATTTATATGGTTCACTCCTGTACATAGCCAGTTGCTCCTCATCCACTTATCTTATCCAACATATCTACATGACAGTACCTCTGTACTGGTCCGGACAATGATACATTTCCCCTACTAGTACGTAGGCGCAGAACTTAGGGTAAGAGACTCCATAGTGTTCAACTCAGATTGTCATAGTGTGGACCCAACGCGCAGTGGGGTGTAGTACAATAGTATGATGGCTCAAAGAGGTCTAAAAGATTAGCACGGTACGTGGTAAGGCGCTAGTGGAGGTGCTAGGCGCCATTGGGAGGATTTGGCGGGTGGTGGAATCTGACTGACTACCTTATGTCGCGAATTAACGGGATTAGGAGTCAAGAGCGATAAAAAAGTCATCAGAGAAAACAGTTGGTCCGGAGAGCGATTATATGAGACACAACGCACCGAAGAGTGTTGCGGTATATGTGCATAACAGAGGGGTCCTTTTGAGGCGACAGATTTAATTTCGGAAGAGTATGCTCTGCCCCTAGTCCCCAAATCAAGCTCAATCTAGCGAAAGTGGTCAAGCCGTACCTTGACAAGAAGTGTCCTGCGGTAAGGTATGGCCAAAAGCGTTGCCTCTATCTGCGCTCCTAGCTCCCATTTTCCTTTGGGGATCTTTCTGCTCGCAAAGTAGGATATAACTTCTCGTTCGCTCGGAACGCCCACCTGGGGGCCGGCGTTCTCCCGTCGGCTTTCGTAGCCTTGGATCTCGTCCTCAGGCCTCGTGAGTCACAACTCATGAGGTGTTGCAGATCCCCTCATCTCATGTGGCTGGTATTGTCAGCATTTGTTCTCCGTGGCTATCTTATCAAGATAAGCTCAGCTGGGCCGTTACTAGAGGAGGGCAGTAACGAACGAGGGGAGAGGGAGCGGATGACGGCGCGAAAATGCATGGGTGTGGCGCAGAAAGTAGGTAGGTACTACTGCTAGAGTTGTTTTAGCAACTGAATCGGGGATACGCTCGTTAAATTCTATTCTTCGCGATCTAAACTTGGATTGCACTAGCAGTTTAGTACGAGGTCATCAGCAAGCAATCTCGTGGTAGCATTCTCGGAGAGACGGAGACTCAGCGGATAGGATGAGCACACCAGATAGAGATTGAAAACGGGTCGATCTCTCCGATCATGCACACCTCTGGAACGGTTCGTACCTGATGGATAATCGTATCTCTATCCTTTCAGGAGGGATTCAGCTTGAGCTGCATCCTGCTAGGTGTCAACAGTTGGCCTGATGGCTTTAGCCTAGAGTACGATCCTGCGGTCCTTCGGCCAGGTGTTTACTTTCACCTAGCTCCAGCTAACGATATTCGCCATATTACACAATAGTCGTACCGAGGCCCCTGCTAGCCACCAGCTCGTAAGCATCATGCAGGTAAGAAGATAGTTTCTTCATTGCGCCAGAAAGACGCCACTCGTTTTTTCAGCTTCGCATAGGCCTATATATTGAGATTCGCCAACCTTCGTCTTCTCAGCTCTACAAGTTTTGGTCGATTCGCTTTCTCCAGCGATGGCGGAAGATGTCCATGCCAGCAAGACCAGGACCCTGTTGGCAGCAGACATCACTCTCATATTCTTGAGCGCAATTGCTGTTGCACTCCGCTTGCTGTCGAGGAGGTTGTCAAGAGCTGGACTTTGGTACGATGATTATGCCATCTTGGTTGCGATGCCGCTGGCTTGGATGTTGCCGGTCTTGAACCTCATTGGTTGGTGGAATCTGAGCTCCCGAGGAAATCTGATATGAAGCGGCTGATCACTCAGATAGCGACACACTTCGACTTTGGCAAGCATGCGGCAGTAGCCCGGCCTGATGCGGCGGAGAAGTGGTACTACATCCTTTACATCTTCGAGAACTTCTATGCTCCGGCAATCGCCATGGTCAAGTTCTCGATCCTCTTGTTCTATGCGCGCATCTTCACCGAGCATATGGCCAAGATGCCGACACAGGTCTGGTTTCAGAGAGCACTGTATACGATGGGTGCCATCACATTCTTATGGTGGATGACCTGCCAATTGATCGTGATTTTTGAGTGTGCGCCCATCCATTACTTCTGGAATCGGAAGCCGGTCACCGGGCACTGCCTGAACGTTCAGACCTTTTTCCAAGGTCAAGCGATCCCTAATATCATCACGGACATAGTGCTCCTAATGATACCTTTGCCTTTGATATGGAAGTTGCGGCTTCCGATTGAGCAGAGGGCCGCATTGAGCGGAGTGTTCTTGCTTGGTAGCTTGTGAGTCCGACATCAGTTGAACACATCGTCCAAGTCGCGCAATCTGACTCCGCCTCAAAGTGTAACAGCAACGAGTATCTATAGGTTAACCCTCTTACTGAAGCTGACGCAAGTGGACATCACCTGGAACTATGCCGACGCTGCTGTCTGGTCTGCCGTCGAACCCAACGTCGCTGTCATTTCAGCTTGCCTTCCCATGCTCCGACCAGTATTTAAGCTCGTTGGTGGGGCCTTGGGTACCATTGGTAGTCCTAACAAGACCCTCAGGCATACATCTGGCACAGTAGGTACAGTGAGTAATAATCATACGCATTGGATATCAAACACAGTGCCGACTACGAAGGATGGCGGATCCTTTGCGCGTCTGGCTGAGGTCTCATCATCTTCTGATCGGAGCCATAGGGAAGAGTGGGAGCTGTGGCGAGGTCGGAGGAGCAACGAAATTCAGAGGAAAAGTCCAGTCGGGCGATCAGATAAACAGGATATGCTTGGCCAAGCAGAATCGGGTGCTGTTCCGCACGGGGCAATACAAGTGAGGAACGAGATATCTCTGTAGGATGATAAGAGCTCGTTCTAGTCTCATCCGTTCATGTTGCACGCTATAGTTGCAGAAGAAGTGAGCATAGGCTTCATCTGTACGGAAAACAAGTGTATGAAGAGCCAACAGAAATCCAGAGTTGCGCGAGCGTAAACTATGGCCGCTGTACCCCGCTGATGCCAAGGCCTGAGGCTTTGAACATCCTCGTCACAGGAACGAAAACTTCCGTCTTTTCAACCCCAACTTGAGCCACGTGAAATCACAGCACTGAACATCGTTCTCCAGACGCCCTCTTGCTGATCGAACTTATACTAGCTCCTCATTTACAGAGTAACAGGAACCAGCGAACATTTAAAGCCCCACAAGCAGCGTCTGCGTACGGGCCTGGCACTCTCCTTCACCAACCCAGAAGTAGTCTTCCAACCGCGAAGCAAGCAAGAGATAAATACCGCAGATGAGCCTGGGCCATGAGATCCGATCTTTCCACGTCATTATGGAATGAGGAAGAGACGGAGACGGAGACTAAGGACCTCCTGCACACGAGAGGTTGGGCCTCCTGCAACGGTCGATCGCGGGCAGGGAGGGGACGGCGTGAGATTTTGGACTACACAGGAAGATGAATGTGAAGTCAGTACTGTTGGCCTGATACTCAGCTATGTGGTGGCGAATAAAGTGCAGAGACCAACACGGTGGCATTGGTCCTGTCTATACGTTGGTAGTCGAGAGACACGCCGAGATCAACTCTTTGCGCGCTACATCAACGTTGCTTAGATAGGAGCATGCTTTGATGCCTAACACGCAGTCTTGACCGTAATGCTCTTCGAATGCTCTTCGTATTTACCTACGACTGTGCATCATCTCGTTGCCCCCGTTAGCACAAGGTACAGTGGAGCGGCCCAGCGGGGACTGGGCAAATCACGGGCCTAGATTTTCCGATTTCACATGAAAATCGGACAAAGGAAATGGTTCAGCCATTACAGAAAGGGGAAGGCGGCCAGTATTATGGTCTGGTGGCATTATCTGCGTGGAGAGAGCAGAGCAATTTTGTTCGAATGGGTCATGATCCCGATGCTAAGAGAAATGGGTATACTGCGACCTCGTAATGGAGTGTGATGGACCAAGAGCTTTCATTTCTATAACTACCGGGCCTTGTGTCCATGTAGGACAACGCCTTATCCCTACCAGTCATTAAGCAAGACAGTGGTTTGAGACAGAGCTTCTGGGATGGCCTCCGTACAGCCCGATCTGAATCCTATCGAACATCATTAGATCAGACTCGGAGAATCGGTCTACGATGTACGTCCTGTTATCGAAAAAAACCGGTGTCGATGCCGAACGTGCTGGGAAGGTACCATATGAGCTTTGGAGCGTGCGTATCGAAAGGAGAGTACAAGCTGTAATTACGGCAGAAGGCTTTTACAGCAAGCACTAGACTATGAATCCTGATTGGGGGCTGCATACTTTTGGCTTAGTACTTGTAGTAATCCTCAAGCGCCGGCTGGATTTGAGGCGGTCGCGTATGCTGCGGTACGATTAGTGAGGCTAAGTAAAATCCCGACCTTACAACCTTAGTGCTCGTGCCGGTCGGTACTGTTGGAAGTGTCTAGTCCTTCCCATGCATATCCTTCCATGCATACAGCCGTGTTGCCTACTTCTTTGTTATCCATGAGGTCTTATACCTCATGGACTCCCACCATAGATCATCATGCTTCCTATCTTTCACCACTGCACCTGTTGATAGGTACGGAGTACCAGGCCCCGACGTGTCACCCAAGCAGCGGCAAAGAACCCACGAGTATAAGTACGTCAAACAGCCCAGAAGCGGAGAACCACTGGAAGACGTTCCGCGAGAGGCTTCGATGACCGAAACACGCCATCGAAACCATCAACGTCCACAAGGATCTCAAGGGTGGCAATGAAGAAGCCCAAGACATTACTCGCTGAGTTGGGTAAGAAGGCGGAGGACTCACGAAACTCGTAGGGTGTCCAGTATGACTTAATCAATCAGTCAATTATGTATCGTTGATCTCCAGCCCTTTTTATCGCGACTATCCTAACCTCACAGATTGCATCGTTCCTCTCAGCACAACATGGCGACCTTGCTCCCGCTTCATAGTAGCTTTGACAGACAGTCACTGGTATTTAGGCCATTGTGCTGTGTTCCTTACCATTACCAGTTGCACAGCGAGAATTCCGTTGGCTTTCTCGCCCGGTCAAATTACTGGCTAAACTCAATATTATCCGATTACTCATTGCAGCTGTCTGCAGAACCGGCGCTATTCCGCATTGAACGAGGAGGCGTATAGTCATGGAGCTGACTTCAGCCCCGATTCTTGCCTCTGACACCGTGGACAAAGCGCACCATCATTGTGTCTGACTGGCCTGGGCTATAGAAGCACATCAACATGTCCGTACTATTGATACTCTGTTTCGTGGTCTTTTCCTATGGGACGCCATCCTTATGTTACCGGATTTTCAACAGCCGTGATGCGGTTGGAAGGTCTGTCATCGAAGCTTGTCGAGCCCAATTGCCTAACGAAAAGGCTCAATGTTATAAGATGCTTCAATGTGTTATAGACAATGTACCTAGCGATTTCACAGCACGCTGGTCTGCGGGAGCGTCCATCCTGGCCTTCATTCCAACTATAGTGGGATTGATGTCAAACAGTATCAACGAGATCACGTCTATGGCCGATGAATCGGGGTTTCTTGCCATTGCCTTATCTATTACTTCCATCACGGCATTTATTTCAAGGTTCGGGGACGGTCCGACTCGCTCGTCTGGTACGTTCTTTGAAGAGCAAAGAGGGAAAGATGTTCGTATACAGGCGGCACTGTCTGTCCTGAAAGATGTAATGGCTCAGACTCCGAAACCTCTTCACTGGTGGCAAAATAGCAAGATGCATATCTCTGGTATGAGCCTTGTTGCAATCTTCCTTGGAGCGGTGATCTGGTATGAGGTGTACGAGATCACGAAATACGGCATCGTGGCTTTTGCATGTCCTGTAAAGGTCAACGTTGGGATATGGGTCGGACTCAGCCAACTGCTTTGTCTCGCAAACTTGTCAGGTCGCTCTGTGCTATTTGACATCCGCACCATTCACCTCGGAGCTAGAGATGCAGTCCCAGCGGCGCCACCGGCACTCCCAGCAGTGCCTCCTCCCTATGCCAAAGGGTCCGTGGTCGTCCTTCGATGTCCAAAGGATACTTTTCTGCGCTGGGCCTTCCAGACCTTCACGGCAATAACTAGTTTCATTCTTTACGCCTATGGCACTGTGTTGCTAGCCAGCACGACTCTTATCCCTGCGTCTGATGCAATCCGCGCCATGGTGGTGCTGACTGCTAGCGCCGGATTCGGTAGGCTGGTTGGATACTGGTTGACCAGACCCCGCAGGAGGGGCCGTCAGGTCTTTGTCGTTGATGTCCCGCCCGACTGCTTGTCAGACTTCGCTTCTGCCATCATACAGCAATTGTGATACGGGAATGCCTGATCGGCTACCTTGGCAAGGAAGGTGTTTGAGATCATGGTGGCTTGGCACGGACTATATAGCTAGACAAGTCCCATTTTGGCACAGAATCAGAGCTTGGTGGTGGTAACCTGTGGAAGCGATCGCTGTGAAACATTGCAGCTAAGAACGCACAATCTACTACCGAGGTCTCAGAACGCCAGGAGACGTTCAAGGTAATCACAGCTGGTCGACAAATGCCAGTCGTCCTTGCGCCCCGCTCTGCCGCAAGAGCGGAGAACATGAGTGGGCTTGATGGGAGAAGGTACTCGATTCCATCGCGGGATGGTTACTCTTTGGTATCTCAACAGTCTCAAACATGCACGTCGTCGTAGCCTACCTCATTGATATGTAAGGAGTCTGCCTCAGGAAAATCATTGCAAGCTAGCGTGACCTGCGACTGTCTGACATAAAGAGTCTGAGCGTCCCATTGCTCGATATCCCCCATCCTAAAGTTGTCTTGCTGATGCTTCGATCTGCTTTCTGAAGGCAAACGTGGTCACTTTTGTCATGTTTCGTGAGAAGGCCTCCGCGGCTGTCCTTTGGGCATGCTAATGATGATATTCGAGAACACTCGAGATTGACCTAGCTATTAAGCCGGGGTTTTGTACTTCATGTTTTCTGGATCTAGATAACCACAAAGAACCGCACTGATTGAAGCGCATACGACGTTCTTTGCGGCGATTTCGCGTCGGCAGCATCCAGACATGAGACCCTTGCTGCTAATTGGCGTCAGAACAATCGCGAGCGCGAAACGCAAAGCTTGCGCGACTGGCTACGTATCTACTGCCGAATCTTTGACCTGGTTCGGAAATTCCATCAACCCGCGCTCTCGCCATTTTCTGGAGCATTCATTATCATCATGCGACCAACTGCAGCCTCTTCTTTGTTCCTCTTCTACACCGCGCGCACGATATGCGCTGCTGCAATACCAAAGCATCTATTTGGCTTGCTGGCAAGCTTCTCCGAAGGCGACGCTGTCCCCACTGTAAGGAGCAACGCAACTCTTGGGCTCGTGTTTGACTCATCATTACTCCTGAACGCTTCCGATTTCGCAATTACATGCTTCATTGCGTCCCCACATCTTCGATCCATCCCCAAGATAGACTACTACGAAGCCGTCGAAAAGATTCTCATCAGAGATGACGCTCTGGTACCAAAGCGATTCGAACTAGGACCTGGAGGGCGAGGCAGGAGAAATTTCCTATGGAGAGGAGGAGATTGCGACATTGATTTCTTCAACCCCGAGCCATTAAGGACAGATGCATTTCCGATCATACTCATTGCCCACGTTGTAGCTTTGGTTGCGGACAAATGTTTGACTGAGGCAAAAGGCTATCTGGGTGGACATTCGAACATGGGACCAACCAGAGGGGTTGTGAGCGTGATCAACCCTAATCCACTATATATTCTATCCGATGAGGCAAACAAATGCCACGGAATAGGCTTCGAAAAGTTGTAACTGTACGCAGAGATTTTATCTATATCGTCAGAACGTGGAGTGTAGCGCCTAAAGTAATTGAGGAGTCTTAAATACAGGGCATGTTACTTAAGGCAACAAGAAATTTTTCGTCGTTCAAACGGAAAGATCCCAAACGATCCTTGAAGTGTTACTCAAAAGATTCAAGCTCTCTTCAGAGTCGACGCCCCTTCGTACTCACGATGCATGCACTATTCAAGTCACATTCAGGAAAGTAGTGGCGCGCAAGTAGTGGACTGGAATTCCCGAGATGCCGAAGCATCTAGCCGAACGACCAGAGGCTATGCAGAGTTTTGAGGCCAAGAAGAAATCCGCAATGCATATCCAGAGCCGGTAAGGCCTTGGTCAATTCATGGATGGTAAGAATGAACCTACGATGTGCTGTCGCTTGTGGATCTTGAGTTACCACGCACTGAACGACTAAGAAAGGTGAAGCCCGGGTAGTCAATTGCCGAGGTCACGTGAGGCAAGCAAACCTGGGTTAGAGAAAACCCTCCATAAACACAGGGTTGTTCGGCGGGTGTCTTGTTCCAATTGAACATCTGGCAATGTTATTTCCTTGGACTCGGCTTGAGTATGGCAGCCTTCTTTCATTCTTTTTGCCCACACCGGAAGGAGGCCGATGAATTCGTCTCTCGTCTCAAGTCCTCAGCCTTGTGAGGGGTACCTTACAACAGTAGTTCAGCAGGATTGATAACCCTAACTAACTCTCGGCCTTTCGGGCGCTCGCTCTTTCGCATAAATGATTGTGTATTTTCTATAAACCCCTGACAGCTTCTCTTCAAATTTCAAATACCACCACATTTTTGGACTATCTGCTTTCTCCACTGTCTCAAGATGAAGGCCCCGTTTCCCTCGCTTACCGAAACTTATCACAAGGCCAGCTACGATGCCATCTCTCCTGACCGGCAGGAGCTTTCTGTTGCGCACAAGACGATTATTGTCACTGGCGGTGGCCGCGGTCTAGGAGCCGAGATTGCCAGAGCCTATGCAGCCGCGGGAGCTTCGCGCATTGTCCTTCTCGGTCGCACGCAGAGCACGCTGTCCCAAACAGCGGAAAAAATTGAGACAGAGTTCGCCTCTGTATCGGTGTCGACGCATACCGCTGATGTCGCGGACGAAATTGCCATTGGAAAGATAGCAGAGGAGGTCGGGCATTGGGACGTGTTGATCCTGAACGCCGGGGCGCTTGCCGACCCGCAGTCAATTGAGAAGTCAGACCCAGCGGATTGGTGGCGCATTCTTGAGGTACGACTTGGCTTTTACATCTTCTGCCACGCTTTGAGATCCCCACCTCTCCCACTGTATAGGCTATGGCTTCCATTGATTCGTGGAACTTAGACCAACGTAAAAGGGGCAATGGTAGCAACGCATGCATTCCTCCCCCTCCGAAACAGTGACGCCTCAATCATCGGCCTGAACGCCAACATGGTCACTCTTCCTGCGTCTACTCCCGTCAGCATGGGCGCTTCCGCGTACATCTGCTCCAAGTTCGCGCAAATGAAGCTCCTCGAGTATGTCTCAGCCGAGAATCCGGACCTCTTCGTCGCGTCCGTCCATCCGGGTGTCGTAGACACGGACATGTTGAGATCCATGAATCGTGATGGCAAAGTTAACCCAGCAATTATGGATGACGGTGAGTGCCCTCCTGTCCATATCTGGTGAAACCTGGGCTTAAACGATGGCAGTGAACTTGCCTGCGCATTTCATCTTGTGGCTGGCTAGCAAAGACGCGAGATTCTTGAAGGGGAAGTATGTGTGTGCGAATTGGGATGTGGAGGAGCTGAAGGCGAAGGCGAAGCTGATTCAAACGACAAGTATTCTGGAGGCTAATGTACATGGCTGGCCTTATGGTGACCCGATGGATGCTATGCTAGCTCACGTAGAGGCTGAGAAGTGAAAAGTCACAACGTTCATGAATGGTGAAGTCAACGAGAGATTAATTGAGTGAGATCACTATATTCGGTCCGTCAATTCGACGGATCTTCACGACTTGACTAATGCCAAATTACCAACTTGAAGCTACATCAAGTCATCAACTCTCAAATCTCTGCTTCCAGACGGCGCGCTCCGTCCATCCACCTTCATTGACACAGGGTGCTCACTAGAATTTCGTACCTGCACCCAAAATACCAGTAACGATTATTGAAGACACTATTTTTTGACACTTTCGTTCTCGGCCGGAGCTAGAATCGCTTCGCGCGTGATACATTGAGGAACGTACACGAGAGCACATGGCGAAATCGCAGCAAGGCAGATCATGAGGCAATCGTACGGCCGTGATCGGTCGTCTCTCACATAGATTTGCGACCAAAATTCCAGCCCCAAAGACGGCAAGAGTTCATGACTCTTCCACCAACAACCACTAAAATAGCGTCGCCGTCCAGATTTTACTCTGCCCGCACAATGCCATGAAATCTTATGATATCGTTTCTATCGTCACTGTTGTACTAACCACTCAAAACTCGCTTTAGAGTACAATGCCACTAAATAATTAAGCCTGATCTAGATTGGTCAAGGAACAACATTGGAGAGAAGAGATTGAAGTGCACGGTAGCCGGGCGCAGTAGTATGCGAACATGAGTCACAAGAGTCCCAGCCTCATACCCATCATTTCCCAGAATCCATATATACATATCCCCACTTCTATCGATCGATCATTGATCGACGCACAACAACTCCACCCCGCACCAATGGCGCTTCCTCCCCACCCACGACCACCCGCCCCCATCTCCGACCTCCCCGTAGAAATCAAGCACCTAATCCTCCTTAACCTCCCCGACTTCTACTCCCTCAACGCCCTCTCCCGCACCTGCTGGGCCTTCCTCCGCGCGACCCGCGAATACCGCGCCGGGCTGCTATTCTCGGTCTACATGCTGGAAATGGGGTTCGGCGAGGCGGCCATGACGTCTGAGATCGGGTCGCGGTATCACGGTGATTTGTTCGAGTGCGAATGTTGATGATGATGGGCGAGGCGGAGATCGTGGGGAGCTGCGGTTGCGCGTGGGGCTGGCGCGGGGCTCTTGGACGGGGGGGTTGGGATGGAAGAAGAGTCGGACTGCTGAGGAGGAGATTGCATCAAGGATGGAAGTGGGACGCGCGAGAAGGACGGAAGACGGGTGGGAGATGTATGGAGGATGTAGAGGGCGGCGAGCTTTCCGGACCACGGATCACAATGCGAGTCAGATACCATTACACGCAAGACCGCTCGACGGCCGGCACAGGGACATCTTGATAACAGATATCTTAGTGCGATGCATGTGGAAGATCGGAGCAGATCTTGCGCTTCGGATTATTCCTTCCTCGCGCCCAACGGGCCATTGCCACACGCGGGCACAGGGACATCTTAATAACAGATATTTTAGTGCGATGCATGTGGAAGATCGGAGCGTATCTTGCGCTTCGAACGATTCCTTCCTCGCGCCCAACGGGCCATTGCCACACGCGGACACAGCCGGCTCTTTGCACCAGCTCTCCATCATCCTCGATGATCAATCTTGTATAAAGATGGCCAAACCTCTGTTGAAACTTTTGCACTGTTAATCTTTGATTATTGGCCCCACACGAGAGTGGAAGGGGAGACGGTGAAGCTTCTTTCGACATTGCTCGCGACTCTAATTACTATCTCTCGTCTACACCTTACTTTCCTTCGGCTTATGGTGATTGACTCCTTTTCCACTACATTCCAAATCGTATTATGCGCGATCGTGACATATGCTTTGCACAATTAGTGGTCCCTTATAGGGTTTGTGTGCTTCTCTAATGTTATAAGACGAGTGATCTGATTTCTTTCAAACTAAGTAGATTGCAAATAATTTTCTACCTTACCTGGAGGACCAGCTGCTAATGTATTGTTGTTCGGAGATTCCAATTCAACTCTTTAGCAGAGGACTTTTCACAGCTTACCATATATGGCTGATCTAGGACTGGATAGGTACACAAGATGAGGCCTATTCTTCAATACATAGAGTTCAACTTTGATAGTCGGTGCCAACCATTGCCATTCGTGAATGGAGTATCGACCAGTAAAAGGAGAGACGATGCCAACGAGTCTCCCGCATAGTCAGAACAAGCACCGCCCGGAAGCATGGAGAGGGAGCTACTGCTCTAAAATATATACCCGTAACCAGACCCGTTGGAGCCCCAGACGAGGTATCAGGTACCTATTTCAGCTTACTTGGAGGAAAGCATTGGATGCCTCGAGAGCCAAGAAAGGAGCCGACGTAGAGACGTTGGCGATGTTTGCGGACGGCAGGCCAGGCTCTGAATTCTCGTCGGAAATCCGGATGAATATGTTCTTGCGCAAGCCTTGAAAGGTCTTGTGAGTCGTTTCTGTTGCCTAGGGGCTGGCTTTATGCGATCACTCACCAAGGCCAAAAGCTTTCCCACCCTTAGACTGACCCCGGGCGCACATGGATGACAGTGCAGACATAGCCTCCCAGATCTCATACCAAGTTGCGCTCGTCGACTTGCCGGTGATCTCGACGGAAGCTTGGCACCTTTTGTCGACTATTTGATGAGGGGAGATCATAACTTTAGTGTCTTTTCGTTCAAGCGAGGACTACACGCAGAAAGATGGACTAGAAGGATCCTACGTACTGGCTCTGAGAAGATATGGCAAATTCACCTCAACCCGTGGATCTTGGCTGTGGTCCCCAAACACCCTTCGGCCTTTCGTCGCTGCCATGTCGGCCACAATGATGAGGCAGGACTCCCACGGTGGGCCTGGCGTAGCCGTCCTATCGCAGCGGACGTGAGGTGCATAGCCCGAGACGACCACGTTAATACGATTGTCGCCCCCTAGCATAGCACTCTTAATCTCAAGTCCTTACAAGGGCCCCGGGCAAATGCCAAGGAGAGAGCACGGCAGGTCACCCAGACGTGGAAGGATGACAGAAACGTACCTATCTCTACAGCAACCCCACCAGTCCCCTTGTCAACCACACACCTCTCAAACAGCGTATAAGCCGCCCTCCCCAACTCCGTCGAACTCGCGTGCCCCGTCGCCGCTCCGCGCAATAGCAGCGGCTGCACGAAGCACAGCCCATCATTGCTATAAATCCGCCACGGTAGCGGCAGCTCGTCCGGTCGGCCGGAGTGGCGTTCGGCAAATGTGGTCTGCATGTCGGATTGGCCGACGTGTTCGAGTGCGTTGCGGCAGCTGTGGGGGTTGAGGTCGTGGCCATAGCGCGTGCTGTCGCATTGGATGCGAACGACGTTGGCGGGTGGGGAGGTGGTGTTGGTTATGTTGCTGGGGAGGGAAAGCGTTGGGAGTGTTTGTCGGGATCGGGGGGCGTTGTTCGGGTATGGGGAGAGATTAGCTGTGGAGACGACGGATGAGAAGAGCGAGATACTGGCGAGAGTCGCTAGACACATGACGGCAACGATATTGACGTGAATGATGTCAAAGTCGTCTAGGGTGGCGGAGTTGCGAAAGTGAAGAGCTCGTGCTTCGCCTATACGGCTATCGTCCTGTTTCAAGCGCGATGTCGTGGGTATGCGTGACTTAATTTCATGAGCAGTAGTTGAGGCGCTTGAAGTATTGCAGTCCCTGCAGAATGCAAGTGTTCATTTAGTATGGGGGTATAGAGATGGCTACTTATCTATGCCGGTTCCATTCCCAAAAAAAGCGCCGAACACGACGCTACTGTACAGAATGAACTCCAGTGTAGAGGACAACCTAGAAATTCAATCAAGACGACGTTGCATATTCTTTATCGGCAGAATCCCTTGAATATATAGGACGCCTCGTTGAATCCTAAGTCACTAATGACAGTGACGTATTGTATGGACGCTGTAAGACGCATGTAGATGCTCTTTCAAGCAGAGAGTAAGGACAACGCGGGCGTGAATCGATTTAGGTAGATAGAGTTGTGATATCATGCTACTCAGGCCAATGGATGCGCAAAGGTGTTGGAGCCTTCTCTAGTTCATCCGGAGATTTCTTCGAGATCGTTCCTCAAGTCTCAACATCATTCGCCGCGCAAGCTGGACTATCAGGTCTCCAATTGGCCCATTATCCTCATTGTACGGCCATTTACCTGCCATACACGTGATTCCGAGTAACTTTCAATCGGCAGGGTAACATCATAGTTTGTATGCGAGATCAAACAATGGTGATAGATCGTGCTTTGCTGCTCACGCCTTCGTTTAAATAGACGGACTCCTGGTGGCACCAACCGATGGGCCAGTGACCGCACGTATTTGCGGCCGAGTTTTCTAGATCCAGGCCGGCACTGATACCCGCCTCACCCCCGCTAGTTCCGGATTGCTTTTTCGTTAATGATAGATTCGCTGCTCGAGCTGCTAATACATGAAGTAGCTGAGGAACATAAGGAGTCGATGCATAATTGGCTAGTGAAAATTTAGTTTTGTGTATGACTATCGACAATGAAGTCTAGAGATATCTCAATATATGCGATCAACTTATGGTTAGACGGAGAGATATTTTCTTTATCGAGGCCTCTGGGAGAGGGTTTCTATTTATTTGATAGCGACCGTGATCGACCGTCTTTAGACACCTTGTCTTGTTGCGCGGAAATGGATCAGGTTGTTGAAAGATCGTGATTACCACAATGGTGGTCAAGGCTGAGTAGATAAGACCTCTATATCCAATCCATGCTACAATCATGGCTCATGGCTCTTATTTTGCCTCCCCCGGAGCCGATTCTGTTCAGATAGAGAGGAAAATAATCAGGTTGTGCTCGAAAGCTAGGAGAGATCTGGCGAAGAAGGGCCTTACGTGGGACGAAGAAAGCGAGCATCATCCGAGTTGGATGAATAGTATATGTAATAATTGTCACTCAAAAGTTCTAGGTCTTACCAGTGGCGCAGGGGGTTGGATGTATGTCCAAAGAGACATGTGACGGCATGGATGGCCATTATTACGGCGGACGACGGCCGACACCATGACAAAACCAAACCCCCAAAAATTAGAACTCAGAATCCTTCGCACTCTGTAAATGTTTCGCTGCGCTGCGTACCACAACGCTGTGACAGCACAACACATTGTATCAGCACAACACTGTATCAGCAATGGGAAGGATTCGCTTCTTTGCAAGTGACAATGGCTTGTGTAGCCCGCCACGCGAATCTAGGAGGGTCCCAGGCCCATCAGAGTCAGAGCCTCGACTCTCTGATTTTGGGGACAAATGAATGGCACAGCCTGTTCCCTTGGCTAATGTGTGAAGCGATACATACCAACTCTGTCCTGTCTTTGGACGTATTTCATCACAATGAGGCTACTCTAGCTTGTGTGATCTAGAGACACTTTCTGTTTTTCTAGATGGATTCCCCGCAAGGAATCCTCTCAATCCTTTTCTCTTGTTCTATGCCTAATGCTCACATATTGACCCTGCTATCAGGACGCGACATATCTGTCATTCCTCATACCCCATAGCTGATTGATCAAGAAGCCGTGAGTGTCTACAGCCAGCAAACATGCCTCTCCCACCGAAAGTATCCGCAACAGCCGTCCTCGCCCTCCTCCTCTACAGCGCGAACCCTGTGTCTTCGCAGACTACCGTATCGCCCGACTACGCTTCCGAAGTCCCTTCCGTATACCAAGAATACAACTTCACCTACCCAGCCTACGCGAGCGATCGAACCTTCCTTACATCCTACAAAGACACTATTGAGGTCTCTTGAACTTCAATCGCTCCCACCACTCGTCATCTCTTTCAATCGAGTGCTGGATCCGCAATACTACAACCAGCGCCATATGTACGTCCACCATGTCCACCCCTGCCTATCTGAACACTCACTAACAGAGTCATGATCGCAGACGCCAACCGCCAACCACACTACGGATTCAATCTCACCAACTTCGCGCCTGCCAACCAGTCTACTTACCGTGTCGTCCTGGCTCTCTTCCAGGAATACAACCCTTGCCACTCCATCCTTCAAGACTTGAACAACCTCAACACCTCCAGTGAGTCGAGCTTTACGAAGAACAGCAATGATCCGGTCTTTAGCAACATCCTCGCTATCAGCGTAGCGAATCATTCCGCGCGCATGACTTGAAGTGCGGAGAATCCGGCACCGGCACAGACGGGAACGGATGATATAGGAGGCATATCAAAGAGCTTGGCTGGAAACATACCACCTATGGCATATGCAAGCTTGTTACGGGTGATACTGGCTGGATTGATGTTATGAAAATCAGGAAGGACCACCTGTATCTAAAATTCATTCGACCTTTGACAAGAAGCCGACGAATCTCGAGCAAGCATTTGCGATTCGATCCGATTCACAAAAATGTGATGTCTTGCTCCTGTAGCCTTAGTGCTTTGTTTGGGCCTTGGCACGTCTTACAAAGCTTCACCTCACTGATATATGTTAGAAATGCTGCAGCACCTGTGTTGTAGCTACTCCACACGGTGGCAAATGAGGTGGCAAATAGGGCTATATATGTAGCCGTCACATCATTCTTCACAATCAATCAATCCTTTCATAATTCTCAACTATATATATATAGATTCTTCCAGACACCTTGAAAGCGCCCTGGCAGCGTAAGAAGCACCCTGAGGAGCTCAGTGAGACCAAATCAAAGCGCTCATCACCCACGATGAACATGGCCGACTCATGTCTCAGCAGACGGCTTTCTACTTAGCAACGATCGACATCATCCGCAGAGAGGTAGTACAATACGGACTTGTTCTCCCAAACCTTACGATTTACACGGGACTCGCACCATCCATAAGCTTTACTCCAAAGAAGTCTAGCACATCCTGACGGCACGGAATCGCCTGAGAAGTCGCTTATGATGGCGGGAACCGAGGAGGCAATGGTCAAAGCCATGGTGGATTGGATGAGCGACATTAGTATCAACAGTATTTCGGCATATCCAAACCTCACTTCCGAATGCAAACCTCACTAGGTTCCTCGCACTTCGACTCTCCCCTTCGACTTCTTTCGCTTCTCACGCTTCTCAGGGCCTCTACCAGACACCCTCAACCTCTTGACTAGCATCGTATCGAATCGAACTGTTACCTCACATTCGAGTCAAATTCTCATCTCCCTATCGACCCTGATTCCTCACCTCACTATGTCGAACCACCTGTCCATCGCGATACTTGCGGGGAAGAAGGGGGTCATTGCCAAGAGAATCAAGAAGCACGAGAAGCAGGGTCTTGACGTGCCAGAGGAGTGGGTGAACGAGTTGAGTGGAGCGGAGGAGAGGCTTAAGGAGGCGTTGTCGGAGAATGCCGGAGAGAGGAAAGAGAGGACGGCCAAGTATAAGAAGGAGTGGAGCAAGGAGCAGAGAGAGAAGAAGAAGCAGGTGGTTGCTGTTGGGAAGAGGGGCGAAAAGAAAATGTGCCCCGATTGGTATGCAGAGCCGTTGGGAGAAGTGGACGAGTCCTCGAGCGACGACGACGAATACATATATCTGGGGCTCGATGAGAGTAGCGACGACGGCACCACACCTACCCCTACCACCTGCACGACCCCTACCGTCACGGTTGCTCCTGTCATCCGCACCGCTGCCCCTACCGCCTGCACGACCCCTACCGCCTCGACTGACCCTGTTATCTCTGCTGATCCTGTCGTCACTGCTGGCCCTGCTCGTCAGAAGCTCGACGAAGGTCTCTCAGCCGAAGATGCAGCAATATCGTTCAAGAAGTTAGGAGGACCTCCCCCATCAACTGACCGCCACTTGAACAAAGCTTTCTACCATATTCGTATGATGATTCTGGACGGCGAGGCGGAAGCTCTTGCGACTGAGTGGGTAGTTACCGAGCAAAAGAGATGGAGAGAAGAGGAGCGAATCGTGATAGAGAAGGGGGTTCGGGCTGAACTGAAGAAGGAGGAAGCGGCCAGAGAGCTTTATGACAAGACCCTGGGGTCTTAAGCGGGGGGTGGTTCCTTGGTGAGCGAAGGGAGGGAGCTTCTCTTCTCGCGTGGTAGCTTGTCGTCAAAAGGGGGGCGCCTGTGGAAGGGGCAATTGCCCCTTCGGATCTAGCCATTTGTAGCTAGACCAAGGGGGGGTTCTCCTCCCCTATAAGAGGGGTTCCTTAGCATAGATAATTCGTCATCAGTACACACCACGAAGTTTCAGCCGTCAGATGGAGCCCAACGCGAGGCACGATGTCCATCGGATTCTGGGGCCCGACGGCCAGGGTTTGGTGACATGGAGGGACGTCAACGAAGCGAGGGCAAAGGTTCGTTCGCAAGCCACGAATCCGGCCACGAACCGCATCAGCGACTTAGCAAGGTGCTCGAATGAAACGTGCCGAATATCATTGCTTCACATCCAAGGCCCCGATTGTTGCATTGTCTGCCTTTCCGCCGGACCGATACCGGCCTGTTCTTGTTGCTGAGACCCTTCAGGTCGCTAGTTCAGAAGCAAATACTGACTACCACGAGGCACCTCATCAGCAGTCCCGGGATCAACTTTGATAACGGCCACATTCTCCAACGTCCCTCCAATGTGATTTCAAAAGGAGGCACCATCACCCACTATGCTTGTACCTCTGGTGCCTCGGACGGCACCCAATGGCAGGGCGCTTAGTCATTCTTGCTGCAAGATGCTCAAATGAGAGCGCGCCAACGCGTCCAGCCCCTCACCAATTCCTTTTTCGCCGCTCAACACTTTACCAATCCAACTTGCACCATTGCCGAAGGCATTTGTTTCTCCAACACTGCAATACGAACCAGCTTTCCCGTGACTTCCTTGCTGGTGACCTGTTCGTCACCCATTTGATCTGGACGCCATGACTGACCGGAGCAAAAGGTACGTCGTCTTGATCTTTCAGCTGAATGGGTCCTCTAACTACGTTCGCAGTGTCTACGCCTCGGCCCCCTTCAAGTTCATCGTCAATGGCGAGCCCCTCTATATCCACGCCGATCTCGTCTCCCTCCACTCCAAGCCTTTGGACCGTATGATTCATTGTCCCATGGCAGAAGCTCAAAAGGGTTTTGCCAATCTAGAGGATGTTGATGAGGGAACTTTTGTTCGCTTCATCGAATGGGCTCACAAAGGATATTACACTGCTGCCGATTTCGAAACTGTTGATACCGAATCACCAAGCTCATCTCAAGGTCAGAGCCCTGATGTAGTCATCCCTGCGAAAGAGGAGGCTTTTAGTTTTGGACAGATAGTCGAAGACGAAGTCCCACTGGAGCCTACTCCAGATTTCAATCAATGGGGTACATCATTTGGGTCCAACAGGAAAGGAAAGAAAGGAAAGAAAGCCGGAACTTGGGGAACGTCCATTCACGAGTCGATGATAACCCCAGCCCAGGATGAGAGGAAGGAGCTCAAAGAGGCCTTTATCAGCCGCAAATATACCGTTCGCCAAAGTGTCATTCAAGTCCCTCCTCCCCGCCCTAACCAGAGTCCCTCAGAGGATTATACAGATGTGTTCCTTTCCCACGCACAGCTTTATGTCTTCGCTGAAAAGTACGATATCCAAAAGCTTAAAGCATCCGCCTTGGAAGAGCTCCACGCGACACTAGCTATCTATACTCAATACTCCGAGCGTACTGGAGACATCATTGCGCTGCTAAGATATGTTTATGATAACACAGCCGAGACGAAAGAAGGCTCAGAGGACATGCGGAATTTGATGACGGAGTATGTGGGCTACGAGATGGATGCTTTGATGGATGACGAGGACTTCAAGAATCTTATGATCGAGGATGGAGGGTCGTTGTTGGGCGATTTCATGACGATGGTCCGGAGGAGAATCTCTTGAGGCTAAGGAAATCTCGACACGCTTCCAAGCAGTGAAGGAAGAAAGGATAAACCTAACTAGCCGCCATATAACAGCCAGTCTCTTAGACCTCCCATCCTTGCCTTTGCCCAACCGCCTTTGGTTCCGCTCATCGAAGATGCCCCCTCGCGTATCCGTCGAGATGAACCTGAGATTAGCAAAATGCCGTCCAAGATACCTAATCATATTGTGGCGTTCATACTTCACCTCTTGGCGTTGTGGGTCCAAATAAGTGTTATTGAAATCCTGTGCTACAATCTTCCGGACGCGTGCGCAGCATGATCTCGTTGCAGTACAAGTCTACAACACAGATACCCACCAAGCTTCACGCTTGTCTCCCAACAGCTTCCTCCATCCCACTCTCCAGCCCACGCACGAAACGCTCAAAACCCATGGCCCCTATCGCACGATCCCCAATCCGCCTCCACCACGGCATCAAAACCCCAGACGCCCGCGCGTTCGCCATCGATCTCGCAACCAAAGCCCCCTACCTGCCCGGAATCACGAGCTTCACCCGAGCCGCCGTCATGTAAGTCCTACTATCGCTTTTCCTTACCCTGATTCGATCTCCATCCGACGTGTTTCCCGGGCAGGGCTCTGACCAAACGCGTTTTGTGAGTAGGGAGCCCTCGACTAGCAATGGCAGGACACGGTTGCCGGCGAGGTTCGTGACGGAGGAGCAGGCTGCGAGAGGGGAGTGGCAGGCGGTTGATGTGATGGTTATTTCGCGGCATGTTACGAGCTATGAGATCTTTGTGGAGGAAGTGGCTTTTCGCTCTTTCGCCCCGCTCTCGCGGCATCGCTATTTTATATTTGTATACCTTCACTGTCGTTACTTACCAGTACAAATCCAATAGTGATCTTTGCCCCACCCAACGATATCAGACAGTCTTGGCAGTGCTTCTACCGGGAAGGTTTGCCGAGACCAGCAAAAAGCTACTCGTAGGGAGCGTGGTTCTTCACAGGCGCCGTTGTTTCACGTCGACAGAAGCACTGTTGGAATCTCGGTCCCTTTCTTCTTCTCTTCAGACATCACCGTCACGATATTTTGTCTCTTTCCCTTCGGCCAAGTTGTCGTCTTTGCAGCCATGTCACTAAGGTCCGCATTGTCGTCGACGGAACGGGAAGCCTGCAATAAATGCTTGGTGAATGATGTTCGACAAAAGGTCCCAAACGCGTCAAATCATACCGACCGTACATGTCTATTCGGCAACATGATAGGCAGGTTCTACCTAAGTCATAGTGTCACTAGGCTGAAATTGGCCATGAATGAATGCTTCTCGGCTTGCAGAGCTGGAGAAGAGTCGTGTCGGCGAAACAAATGTTGCCCTTGACCCTGTCCCTCGCTTGATTTTACCATGATCCAGCAATGTTAACCAATCAGTGTGTAAGGATTGAGTACTCTGGCTTCAGATATGCGGTCCGAGCCTTTGGTCTAAATGCCTCATCTTACACTCTCTAAATGGTACTAGTATTATTGATTGCAACTTCCTCCACAAACATTCCCGCCATACGACGTTCAAATCCACGTTGTACTTCGTCACAGCCTCGTTGAAAGCCTACCCTCCTCAACAACAATGTCATCGCCAACAGCGCATGGGCTTCCTTCTAATGTGTCACCATCTTTCCTCGCGCAGAGCCGTGTACCAGCCATCTACGCCGTGGTAATCACTGTCTCCGTCCTCTGTACGATCGCTGTCGCCCTCCGCTTCCTATCTAGGCGGCTGGTCAAGGCGGTCTTATGGTGTGATGATTGGATAATTTTGGCCGCGCTGCTGGTCGAACGGGGCCTTTCAGCCGTCGTACTCTACCAAACCGCCGACCTAAATTTCGGTAGACATATGGAGCTGATGAAACCATGGCAGCTGGTGCCTTTTGCGAAGACGTTGGTGGTGACCCAGGCGCTGTATTACTGCGCACAAACATTGATAAAGATCTCGCTACTGCTGCTGTACCATCGACTCTTCAGCGTTAATAAACCCTTCAGAATCGCCCTATTTGTCGCCGGCACTCTGACCTTAATGTGGTGGGTGGCTGCGTTCTGGGATACGATATTCCAATGCGTACCTGTTCAAGCATCTTGGGATAAGAGCATAAAAAATGCAAAGTGCCAAGTTGTCAGAGAGGAAGCGCTAGGCACAGGGATCAGCAATCTCATACTGGACGTTTCATTTCTTCTCCTTCCGGTCCCAATGATTTGGCAATTGCAAGTCAACAGAAGAATCAAGCTGTCTCTGACAGGTATCTTCCTTTTAGGCGGTTTGTAAGCTGACCCAAAGCATGCCCCGTGTATCATAAAACAGCCCTGATAATGACAGTGTTTGCGCAACCTCCGTCATCCGCATCGATCAGATCTTCGCGACGAACTGGAGCCTTACTGACCTGACCTATGATAGCTTCGGCATCAACGTCTGGAGCACGGTCGAATCCTGTTGTGCGATGATAGCGGCGTGCCTACCAACCATGCGTCCTTTGATCACCCACAGCGTGGCCGTCGTCACAAGCCGTACCAAATCTTCAACCTCGAAAACAAAGACCGCATCTTCCGGCAGCGGCGGGGTAGTGAATAGTCCACGTGTGCCTTTCTGGAATCCTCCTGCTCCATATACTCCGTACAGAAGCCTGGATGAACGAGCTAGAGAGAATGACGTTGAGAAAGGCGGTGGAGACGCGTATCCATTGAAGCCGCTGCAAAGCTTTGTGGGTACTACATATCCGGACCCAGATAGGACCTCTTCGATGAACCGTGCATTGGATCGCTCACCGCACCCTGTGCTAAAGTCGGAGCGATTCAAGTTGGAGAGACAAATTGCGCCTTTGCCACTCTCCCCCGAACCAACGTATCCATCACCGTCAGTCCCGGAGCGAATACGGCGGGCTTCTTCCAGAACAGCGCGTCCGGTGCCTCCTTCTACTCCGGAGAACATAGGGTAGGGATATTGCTCTATTATGATAGCGATGATGGAGCTATGGATGAGGAGCTCAGTGGGCCAATCAAGGACAGGAAGAGTAGCGATGTTGTGGTGCTGAGATAATGAGACGCTTCCCTTTGAAGGTCTTCGTGAATACTCAAGCATGAAGCTGATTGGAATCCACGCAGCGAAACCGTCAACGCTTCTGGGTAAAGCTTTGTTCCACTCTCTCAAACAGGCTGCACGATTCATCGAAGATCACCTACACAACCACACAGGTACTCACCCCACCACCAAGCCCAAACGAGACAATCGAAACAATGCGACCTGCACCTGTCTTCGAATCCGCAACCCCCTCACATTTCCTCTTCAAACCCCTCAATCACCGAAAACGGCATTCCCACAAACTCCAAAGACCTCTTCGGTCCCGGCACTCGTTTCAGCAGCTCTACTCAATCCCATCGTCCGCAAACACGACGACTATGAGCCCTCGCCGGGCACAAAAAGCTGCTTCTGACACGCGGACTGATAGCGGTGTTGTCGTCTCCTCCGCGAAGCTAGTAATATAGCGAGTGTTATCTCGCATTTTACTTGGTCGATGCTGATTGGGCATAGGCTTTGAGAGACCTTTGGATCCGTGGTCTTTGGGCGTTGTGATGGGATGGGATGAGAGAGTGTGTGGCTGAATGCGTAGCTGGTCGACCACAACGTGCTGCGTTGAAGTTGTGGCATGTGTAGAGATATCCAGCTGCTCCGCCGGTGGCTCCTGAAGAGGATTTTGTATTCAAGGTACTAGATCATGGTTCATCGCTCATGGCCGGTGTCTTGTGATACAGCAGGTCAAAACAACGTCTGTCCTCAGTTGCCCAAGCAGCGGGGTTATCTTGGCCGCTCAGGATACGGGCGGCCATGAAAGAATAAATGTACTCCCTGACAGACTCATATTTGTACATGACCGATAAGTCCGACACACGGACTCGAACTTCAGACAAAGCCTCCTGTAGCTTAAGAGCTACAGTCGGGCGAGCATAATGGCACACGGCTTGTCCATACACCTCAAAGCAACGGAGGAGCTGATCGAGACCCGTAGCCTCATGGACAACTCTCTGTCCTTGCTTCTGCCTTTGTCCATACCGGATCGATTGGTATAGCTACTAGCTAATCTGACGAGGCGTTCCGGTCGAAAGGTCCCGAAGGCTTGGTACCTTCATGATGCATGAATGAGACTCGAGGTCCATCTCCTTCTTCCAAGTGCGACGATGCCGACGATGATTCCTCCTCATACCGTCGGCGGCGGCCATGCGATCGAGGTTTGTGAGAGCGGGATTTGTGAGAGCGGGATTCGTGTCCAGAACGTCTATGCAAGCGGGCTTTTAGGTAGGATGTCTCCTCCTCAAGGCTTTGGGCTTGAGCCGGTGCAGGACCATCCGAGTTTCCAATCAACTCAGGGCCGGCTGTCCGGGATGACTCCGGCGTGGGACTGGCAGGCCTTGAGTTCCTGCCACGTGATTGGTGTTGCGGCGCTCTTGGGTGGTGGTATCGTTGTCACGAGGTATGATAGGAGCCTTGGCTTTGGCTTGGGCTTTGGCGGCGTTCCTGATAACTTGCTTGGCCCCCTTTCTGGTGGCTTTCTTGGCTACGCCATCAACCCTGGCAGCGGCATTGCTGGTAGCGGTTCTGGCACCGCCGGTACGTGTGGAAGCCATGATGGGATGGAAGGAAGGGGTGAAATGGGCTGTGTGTGAACTACGGTGGGAACTCCGAGCGTAGGACGGTGGTTATGCTAACGGTTGGATGCAGGTGCAATGGATACAAATGTGCGCAATGGCTCAGAGAGAGATGAAATTGAATGAAGAGCCAACTGCTGCCCGGACTCCAGGCTATATAGGACTCCTGCCTATCACATATCTCCTAGCCAGACCCCATGGTTGAAACATGGCTGGAGTCTACCACTGTTCAAGTATCCTGAAACAACTGCTAATGAGACCTACTAACACACAGTCCCGCTGTGGCGTGCTATGAGGAATTTGCACTGCGGCTGATTATGTATGACT
The DNA here is from genome assembly GCA_963556305.1 of Platismatia glauca. Classification (NCBI taxonomy): domain Eukaryota; kingdom Fungi; phylum Ascomycota; class Lecanoromycetes; order Lecanorales; family Parmeliaceae; genus Platismatia; species Platismatia glauca. The sequence continues at coordinate 1,710,984 of OY745766.1, read as the reverse complement.
ATCTGGCTATCTAGTAGAAGAATTCGACTCGGATTGTTGAAAGCCTCGTCCGAATCCCCCCTCCTTCTTCTCCAACCTCCGAAGAAATTTGCCCCACATCACACCTACCCATCTCCCTACCTACAACCCCCCTTTCCCCCCTCACTCCTTCTCCCGATACTCCGCCTTAACCGCCGCACTCACCCCCTTCGCCTTCAACACAACCACCACCGCCAACATCTCCAGCGTATTCCCAGAGATCAAATCAAACATCGACACCTTGACCCCCAGCTCCCGCGCGATCCAATTCCGGATCTCGACCGCCACCAGCGAATCCAACCCATACCCCGCCATGGGCTGGTCCCCGCTCACCTCCTCCACGGGCCGCATGAGCACGCCCGCGACCTTGCCCGCCAGCGCCCCGTACACCAGCGCGCGCGCGTCCTCAAAGGACGTGGCGTTTTCGAGCCGTTGGGCAGGCGAGGTGTTTTGGTGCGCGGTGAGGGAGTGCGAGGTGCGCGCGGCGCGGTGGGCGAGGCGGAGGCGGGAGAACTTCGAATCGCTCATCCAGAAGGGTTCGGCGTCGAGGTCGGCGCGGGGGCTGAGGCCCGTGATCCATTGGTAGTGGCGCCGCGGGTCGGGGGGCCCGGCGGTCTGGGTGCGGATGGCGGCGGCGACGAAGGCGAAGAGCTCGTGGTCGTCGAGCCAGTGCAGGCCCATGTGCTTGTCGACGTGGCGGGTGCGGGTGGCGGCGTCGATCTGGGCGAAGTAGCCGGCGCCGCGGATGGCGCCGAGGCAGAGGGTGGCGGCGGGGAGGGAGTGGGCGGTGCGGTGGTGGGCGAGGGCGGAGAGGAAGGTGGAGGTGGCGCCGTAGGCGGATTGGCCGTGATTGCCGAGGATGGCGGCGATGGAGCCGAGGAGGAGGAAGAAGTCGAGGTTGGGGAAGGTGTGGTGGAGGTTCCAGGCGCCGTGGACTTTGGGCTGGATTACTTTGGTGTAGTCTTCGTAGGTGGACTTTTCAAAGAGGACGTTCTGGGTGGGGTTCAGTGGATGGGGTTTAGAGGGTGGGGAGATGTTTGATTACCTGGAATACTGCGGCGCCATGGATCACGCCTTTGATCGGTGGCATAAGGGCTGCACTTTCCTCGGCGAGTCTCTCTACACTGCTTCTGTCGGAGATGTCGCATTTGAACACAGCGATCTTGGCTCCCAGTCCCTCTAATTCATGGATCAGGTCCCGAACATCTTGGTTGTCGAGCCCACTGCGGGAGGCAAGAATGATGTTCTTTGCCCCTTGCCCAACTAACCATTTCGTCAAAGCCTGGCCAACGCCGCCTGTGCCACCTGTGATGAGGTAACTGGCATCTCGGTGTAACGAGGAGTGGCCCAGTTTGGGAATGACAGCCTGCCTCTAGTGTCAGCTTCAATACCTTTGCAGCACATTGGCTAGCGTAAAGATCGATGGGCTACTGTGGGCAGCGAACATGCGTATTGCAGCTTACCTTGACTTGGTCACCCTCTTGTGGCTCAATGACGATCTTACCCATCGATTTTCCGCTTTGCATCAGACGGAACGCTGCCTCAACCTGAGAAACAGGAAATGAATCGATCGTGGCGATCGTTTCCATGTGCCCGTTGAAAATGAGACCTGTTACTTTCGACAAAACGCTACCCGCTAGTTTGGGTTTCTTGGCTTGCAGGAGGAGCAGGTCAACAGTAGCATAGGTGATGTTGTTTGTGAACTTGTTCATTTCGATCCTGGTGTTGACGATCAAGTCTTTCTTCCCGATCTCGATGAATCGGCCAAAGGGAGCAAGGCAGTCCAGAGAAGCTTTGAGCATTTCTCCAGCTAGCGAGTTCAGCACTACGTCGACGCCATTTCCCGAAGTGCTGTACTTGATTGATGCTTCGAAAGAGGTATCCCTGGAGTTGAAAATATGATCTTCGGGTATGTTGTACGCGTCCATGAGCAACTGCTTTTTTTGCGCGCTACCGACTGTGGCGAATATCTCCGCACCGATCCACTGACAGAGCCTGATAGCTGCTTGGCCGACTCCTCCAGCCGCGGCATGGATCAAGATAGTTTCGCCGGCGGACAGACGGGCAGTTTCCACAAGACCATAGTAAGCAGTTGAGAATATCACGGGGATCGCTGCCGCCGAGACAAAAGACACAGAGTCTGGGATTTTAGCAACAAGATGAGATGAGCACCTGGCGAAAGTACCGTATCCACCATTTGATAAAGCGCATACCCGATCCCCAATCTCAAAGCCGGAGACAGAAGGTCCCATGGCGGCAATTGTTCCACTGCACTCGCCCCCAAAATGTTCCGAGGAGATTTGGCCCACGGCATACATTACGTCTCGGAAATTGACACCTGTTGCTGTGACTTTGATTTCAACATGATCGTCCAGCAAGGGAGTCGTGGCACTCTCGTCGTCTTCAAAGTAAAGAGTATCTAGAAGCCCTGGCGATTCAATCGTCAGGCTCAAGGGTCGGTCTACCTGGTCAAACGTTTGTAACTCGAGATCTGCCTTTCTGTCCTGTCGGACAACCCAACGACTGGCATCCTTGTCTTCGACGACTCGCGGAACGAGAATCTGGCCACGTCTCTCCATATATTCTCTCTCCAATTCGCTTGCAGAAGCCTCGGTGCCCCAAGACGCTTTGAAGACTTTGCAGATGAGATCTGAGGTAGCCTCTGCGGAAAGGGGCTCTTTCCCATCCAAGTCTAGTACGACTGGTAGGATTCCAGCATTCTCATTCCGAATTGTCCTGATCATTCCAGGTGCGAGGTTGGCATCCGGTGTGGCTGTGTCCAGATTTGCATCTTGGAGAACCCACAGTAAACCCTGAGCCGAGCAGAGTCTTTGGATTGAGTCGAAGTCTCCGCTGGAGACGGTCGCCATAATTGGAGATTCTAGTTCGTCCAAGAAAATGCAGATGGAATTGCCCAGATCCATGGTTTTTATGGCTTCCAGGGACACCACCGTAGCACGTTTTGTGCTTGTTGGCTCGAGCACATCTTGGATTCGTGCGAGGGATACGCGGGTGGGTGTCTTGCTACAGACTAGGACAATGTCTGTGAAAGATTCATGGTCATTGGCCGGAGCGAGCATGCCATTTGTGTGACCATTCGTATGCCCATTCGTGTGACCGTTGACTTGCTTGTCGCTCATGGCTGGAAAACCAGGATGCGGTTCCCACTCTATCTTCCAACAGGGGTAGGTCGTTCCTGTTGCGTCCAGTCCGACAGTCTTATTTGAGATTGTCGTTGTGGTAAACCCAATGACCGAGACGAGAGGGGCGTAAGTCTCATCATCCGTTCTCATCGCAAAAATTGATTCGATCGTTTGTTCGATCAATGAATTGGAGAGACCGCTGCCGTATATCTCGAGATGCCCATCTTGGACCTGGTGTATGTCACGAGAAATCGAGATCTCTTTGATGCGTGACGCAGCAGGTGTCCCAGTTAGCAATTTCAACCCGTCGGTGAATATTGGGAATGCAACTTGGAAGCATGAATCGAGAAGACCTGGATGGATGATGTAGTCACTCTCAAACTCGTGTGGCATCCTATCTCTGGTGTGTGGAATCCGAGCACGTCCATGAGCGCTGCCTTTACCTACTCGACATTCTACAAGATTCCGGAAGGCGGGTCCAAATTCGAGTCCCGTTGACGCGAATGTCTGGTAGAGTTTTTCACATTCCATTACGTTTACCGAAGCTTCTGCCGTTCTAGAGTTTCTCTGCACAAGTAGGGCCCGCCCTGTCTCACTTGAATGCCGATCTTCTACTGGATTAGAAATACTGTCCAGTTGAACGGCAATTTGACCTCGGCAGTGTTCCATCCACCCGCGTTCTTGGTTCCAAGAGAATATGATAAACTCGTGCCACATATCAGACGATGCCCGAGTGTTCTCACTCAGCGGCCTGAGGTTCAGCACTGTTTCGGTATGCGAGGACTCGGGAAGAACCAGCGCATGTCCCACGGAGACCTCTCTCAGCACATATTTGGTGAAGGGAATACCTCCTGTGATGGCGTGCTGATGCGCCGCTTCCATAGCCATTGTGAGAAAAAATGTCATTGGACAAACAACGTCGGATTGTACTTTGTGGTCCCTTAGCCAAGGCAGATTATCAAGCTCAATGATGTTCCTCCACCTGGGTTCAATGTCGTTAAAATCGACGGCCTGCACGCCGAGAATGTCGCTTCTACCAAATTTGCGAATACGGTGGCTTCGAGACAAACGAGTTTCGTGCCAATACGAATGCTCGTGATTCCATGGGTACGTAGGAAGATCGACTAACACTGAGGGTCTCTTTCCATTTGTTTGATCGACAGCAGACAGGTCGATAGCACAGCCTCTGATTAGCAATTCTGACGCTAGCTCCAGGGCTGAGTGCAGAGCGTTTTGGTTTCGTTTCAAACTTGAGAGATACTCAATCTTACGTGGAGACGGAAGCTCCATGTCAAGAATTTCTCGCACAGGACCTGCTAAAGCCGAATGAGGTCCGATCTCGATCAGAACATCGACACTGGATCTAGAATGAATTTCTTCAACAGCGGATAGGAACTTGACTTGAGAGACAAGATTGGATACCCAATAGGTAGGACCAAGCACCAAGTTGTTGATTGGAACGCCAGTCAAAGAAGAAACGAACTGCACGCCTGCCGATTGCGCTGGCCGTACGCCTTTAAGAGCGGAGCGATAGCTGTCTGAGATCCACTTGAGATGATGGGAATGGTACGCGACATCGACTCGGAGCTTCCGGTTGAAAAGAGACCGACCTTGAGCTTCGCTTTGTAGGCGATCGATCGCGTCTGCATCTCCCGAGATAGTGACGCTAGAGGGACTGTTGACACAAGCAACGACTACACTACCAGCGAGGCCCAGGTCATTAATCATAGAGGTCGCAGAACCCTCACTGGTCCCGAGTGCTAGCATTCCCCCTCTAATCTCAGGATGTTCCTTATGTAATCGAGCAACAGCCTCTCCTCGATTATATGCAATTGCCATGCAGGATTCCAGTGACAAAGCATCTGCGGCGAATGCGGCCGCGATCTCACCACTAGAATGACCGGTCACAGTCGTCGGCTGCACGCCCCAAGATCGTAGCATAAGGACTAGCGCAATCTGTATCGCTGTACAGGCTGGCTGGCTGATAGATGCTTGTCCGAGGCGTGATGATCTGTCATCTTTCAAAATCTCATCTCGTAGATTGTAACATGCCCCGAGCTTCAGGACAGAATTCGTTGCGGTGTCGATGGCAGAAGCAAAGATAGGATTTGAGATAAGGAGCTCACGTCCCATTCCGTGCCATTGCGCTCCTTGGCCCGTGAAAACAAATCCAATTTGAGGAGCTTTGGTAGACCGCAATGGAGCGAGATCTGGCTTCTCGAGCTTGTGAATGAGGCTGGCCGGTGAGTCCGCCACGTACGCAGCCTTCCAGGGAAGCAGGGATCGCCGTTGACCTAGTGTATAAGCGAGGTCACTCAAGAAGCTATCATCGTTGTTGTCGAGACGTGAGCTCAGATATTCTTTCAGTCTGGATGCTTGATAGTCCAGGGAAGTTCTGTCATATGCTGCTAAGAGAAACAACCTAGAAGGCATTTCGGGTGTATTATCAATCATCTTTTCTTTCAACACAGATTTGATATAGGGCTCGATACCGTTGGAATGTTCTCGAGAGGCATGGCAATCACCGTTGGTCAGATGATTTAGTCGCTGTCTTCGAATATACGGACTCTCCTCCAAGATGACATGCGCGTTTGACCCTCCTAATGCAAATCAGTCAATGGTACATAAGTAACGCAAGAATGATTCTCACCAAAACCGAAGTTGCACACAGACGCCCTGCGCACGCACGTCTCTGGCCAGGGCCGTGGTTCCGTAGCTACCACCAGGCTTTTACCGAGAGACGGGATATTTGGATTCGCTTTTGCAAAACAAGCGTTAGGCAAGATGATTCCTCTCTCGAGCATCATCGCTGCTTTAATGATCGCGACGATACCTGACGCTCCTTCTAGATGGCCGACGTTACTTTTGACAGAGCCAAGATAGAGAGGCTTTTCAACAGATCTGTTCGTGCCAAGCACGTTTTCGATGGTACGTGTCTCAATAGGATCTCCTATGGCAGTCCCAGTACCATGAGCCTCGACATAGGTTGTGTCAGCAGGATCCAGACCAACCTTTTCGTAAGTTGCGCGGGCTAGAGTTGTTTGAGCTTCTTCGCTAGGCATTGTCATGCCATTGGTTCGACCATCCTGGTTGATACCAGTATTGCGAATCACCGCTCGAATAGAATCTCCGTCTTGGATCGCATCCTTGAGAGGCTTCAAAATCGCGATTCCGGTACCCTCGCCAGGACCGTAGCCATCGGATCGATCATCAAAAGCGAAAGACTTTCCCTCTGGCGAAAGCAGCCTGATGTTTGACTTTGCGATTAGCAAATCTGGTAAAAGGTTCAGATGCGAGCCGCCCACAATAGCCTGTTTGGATTCCCCTGTGCGTAAGCTTTGGCACGCGAGGTGAAAAGCGGTCAAGCTCGAAGAACAAGCAGTATCAGCGGTGAAACAAGGCCCACGGAGATTGAAGAAGTATGACAGCCTTGCCGACAAGATTGCGTCCTGGTTTCCGGTCTCGAAAAAAGTAGGCATTGTTTCGGTATCTTTCAACATGAGTTTACTGTAGTCAGACTGAGAACCTCCAATGAACACCCCCACATTCTGGCCAATGACCGATTGGAAAGGAATGCCGGCGTTCTCCAATGCCTCATAAGCGCACTCCATCAAGAGACGCTGTTGCGGGTCCATCGACTTTGCTTCCTGAGCCGTAATGCTAAAAAAGTGGGCGTCGAAGCGTGAGAGGTCTTCAGAGAGGAAATGACCGCCCTTGGAGTACCACTATCGAATATTTTAGAATGCTATCAGTTCGCAAGAGCTCTTCGACTGACGCAATTTGTTCTGTCGGGGTTTGGATGATAAAAGGTCTCCTGCGAAAATCTATCCTTGGGAACCTCTGACCAAGTATTTCTAGCCTTGAGGCAGAGATTCCAGAAACTTTGTAGATTCGAGACATGCTCAGGGAGGCGGCATGCCATCCCAATAATTGCAATCTGCATTGAGCTCTCCTCGGGCGCCTGGAAGAACGTCTCTTCTTCGGCTGTCGGGCCAACCCGTCCGTCGCCTACAGCAATAGGCATGGTTAGGTATGGCCGTTGAAGGCTTGAGTCAATACAGCGCTGTAAGCAAGGACCCGCAAGGATCAAAAGCTTGAAGACATGTCAGTGTTGCAATGTTTCAGGTTTCTAACGGCACTCCGACAGCCTGCGCCTTCTTCTCTGAGGTGGACTTAGGAGCTGGATGATATAATGAGAAGGTGGGGAGTCTGGAAGCGGGGTTGTAATGCAGGGTATATGCTGTAGGTTGGAGCGATCGCATCACAGGGGCGAATCGGGTAAATACCTAACCCCGGCCGATCTCAAGAGAGCGATGTTATACATGTATGCGAACTGGTAGATAGTCTGGTCTTGATGGTAACAAATCGATGATAAGAACTCGAGCTGTCAAACTTAAAGACGTGCATGTGGTAGCTCTGAATCCTCCGATTTCGAACAGGTCGACGGGTGGATATTTCGTGGCATAGCCTGAACCGTGCGAATAGGATGTGATCCATTGATTTCGAGTATATTAATACTAATTGTCTCATCGCCCTCTGGGATTCGCTCTGCATATCATTCTCCCTTTCGGCATCGGGTCAGCTGCTTTCATAGAAATTGAGATGGTACCTGACACTCTTCCTGCGGGAGTGCCGAGTCCGAACGATTCTGCGACTTTCGGAATGTCGGTATTCCGCCATTTAAGAAGCCAATTGCCCGGATTTGATTTCCTTGCGAGTGCATGAATGGTGCAAGCACGCTACAGTGCAGTATGGGGGAGTGTCAACGTTGGTCTAGCACATGCCTCAGTAAACGTGCGACCTGAGGGTACCAACGGCACGTAGCGATAAGATGGTAGTGCGGCCACCGAGGTCTGAGCCAGGCAGTAAAACACATCAGACACTGATTGTCCGGCCAGCTGTTTTGAGAAAGAGATATAAATGCAACGTAGACGCATGTAGTAGTCAGAGAATGAAGTCATGTGTGATAGGTGCGTATCTCATTCCACATTACGGTTGCAGAAGACTGAATATTAGTGTAATGCTTAATGTCTCAACATGGAAGTCAGTAAATGAAACATTCTGTAAATACGATCAATAACATCTATCATTGGAATTGTGTTATGGACGTACTCCGTATTCAGCCTTATTTAGCCAGTAGCTTCCCATAGGAGAATGTCATGCTTCCTCTACACCACTTGCCGTGCTCCTTGAGACTGCCATGACAAAGTTGCTGTGTCATTTCCTTCAGAGTCAAATCGATGTCGGTTTTAGAAACTTGTAAGCGTTGTAGTGACTTGAGCATCCGAACATTGCATTCGTGGGTTTGTGATAAGGTACCTACTGACTGACCTAGTAGGTACCTCAGGTAAGTGACGTATGTTGTAGCGTAGCTTATGTCAGCCCGCCTTACTATATCGAGTAAGACGTACTAACCCGATCTACTATTTCACCCCAACTGAGTCTTGACTGCCAAAAAGACTCACCGGCTCTGGCGTAATTCATTATCAAACTCATTATCCAGTGCAGAGCCGCACCACTGGATTACTCCCTTGTTCATCGAATCCCCGATCTACTCAGACCAAATCTCTGACAGGACCTATTGAATTTTATGGAGTTCGGCATTAGATGTCTTCAATGCCATGTTAAATTAAGGCTTCTGAATGAAGCACCACCTGGGAAAATATTACTATCAGCCTCCCCCAATAATATACCCAGAGCATGCATCCAGCGAAGATCATCCTGCACAGCTTGATCCGCCATGCAGTCAGAAAACTCTATGATCCTAGAAGCTCGCTCCGCACGGCGCCGACCAAGCCATAACACTCATTATCGCCACCAGCACACATGAGATCAAATGGGTACACTGAAGGAGAGGAACAGCCCAAGAAGGAAAGAGCACAGGGTTCGAAGGGGCAAGGTCGAGGCACGCCAAGATGCATAAGCCCGATTGCTGCCTGAAGCCTCGGCAATTAGAACATGACCAATTCGCGATATGATTCCTTGCATCATGCCCGGAAGATCATTGTCTTCTGTGTATCATGACTGGTCAAGGTGAACTTGTGAAGATCTTCCGATATACAATTTGATAAAGTGGGTCTTCCGAAACGGTCCATCTCACGATAGAGACTCATCATTTTTGACTGCGTTGTAGGATCATTGCAACATCTCAGAGTGTCGCGAGCCTGGGTAGGTAGGTCCGCGGCGCCAAGGACGGCTAAACATCGACTAGCTGCATATGCAGGGCTGTTTACTGACCTGACTTTTCGCAACATGCATACTTCGAGCGCTTTGACGTTGTTTGGCGCTCTATCAGTTTACAAAACACAATTGATGACTGATGAGTCATGAGAGACCTATGATCGAACCGACACCAGCTTCAATTAGACGCGCAAATCGCTTCTCGACTCACGGAGCCGGAGATTCCCAAGAAGCCGACTTCCTCAAACCTCCCAAAACATCTTCTCCCCAAATTGTCCCCCCAAAAATATGAAACTTGGGTACTATCGCCATCAACATACGCGATTGATACCTGCATGATATTGGGTTGTCTTACGCATGTGGTTGGTCGAGAGCTAACCACCTGCCCGCGTTTACCCCCATACATGCCCGACCTGCATCCAGTCTATTGTGATGTCAATCACATTGAACGATGATATCTCGTTGCCCTCATCAGTCTCGTGCTTCTGATACCGCTTGTATGGACAACTTCCCCTTCTTCATTGATATCTTGACATTGATCTAAAAGTTCTAGAATCCCATTGAGAGTCGGAGGAGGCGTCAACGGCTTCGAGGAGGATGAAGCTCTTGTGCATCCATGGCGCATGCACGAACCCGGATGTAAGCAGCTGCCAAACTCGTAGACATATCTCGGCACGTTAGCTAACGCAAGTCTCCCAGACAATGAGGTGGTCCTTGAGTGCGCAACTTCCCATCCCCATACAACGTGACAAAATTATCCCCTCTAACCACTGCCCGTCCAGGTCGCCTTCTGAAACAATTCTCCGACACCCAGGACATCACCTTCCACTTCGCCCGTGGCTACCTCGATTCCCAGCCCCCGCCAGGGCTAGCCGAACAGCTGGAAGGCCCCCCGCACCTCCGCTTCTTCCAATGGGACTCCGCCATCCTCGACCTCTTCGACATCAACTACGCCACCCACGTCCAAAAATACGGACCTCTCAACCTCGCGAAAGGCAGAGACATCCCCGCCCGCGACGCATCAGAGGAAGAGAAAAACAAGCAACCGTCAGAAGATGACACCGATACACCTTCCCGCTTCGGAGACTCAATCATGGCTGTCGCCCCCGAACCATGGAGCGTCGCCCTCGCCCTCGAATACCTCCACAACATCATCGAAGACGAAGGCCCCTTCCACGGCGTCATCGGCGTCTCAGAGGGCGCCTCCGTCGCCGCAACCCTGCTCGTCGAAGACATCCAGCGCTGCAAGGCCGAGGGCACGAAGAGCCAGCTCCGCTGCGGACTCTTTTACATCGGGGCGCCGGCGTGGAAGGCGGACGGGTCGAGGGCGGTGCTGGGGTATACGGACGGGCACGTCATTGACGTGCCGACTTGTCATGTTTTGGGGTCGAAGGATGTTTTGAGGGAGGGGGCGGAGCTGCTGTTGGGGATTTGCGAGAGGGAGAGGGCGTTGGTTATTAGTGATGAGGGGGGGCATCGGATTCCGCAGGATATGGAGACGAATGAGCTGATTGCTGGGTGGATTAGGGAGCAGGAGCGGGCGCTGGTGGGGGAGTGATGGATTGGGGGTGGATTGGCGGGAATAGAGCTGGGTTGTGGACCGCTGTTCGTCTTGGATGGTATTGGCTTGAGATGGTTCTCGAGGTGGATGGTGGGCGGATGGTGTGTGCGGGGCGTGGAATGTCGGCCAACCTGATCGCCAAACCACTTGTATCCAGTCTCCAGCCGAACTGCCCAGTTGTTTCTAATTCGGAACTACACATCTAATCGCAAGGCCCCACCACGCTTGCCATACCACCTGTGCCACTTGTGCGACACCGTCGTGATCCAATCCCCCAACATCACCACCCACCACACCCACCATCCACCCCATCCCCCAAAAACTCCCCTCAACCCTCACCCCCACCCTCGCCCAACCCAAAGCCAGACCCCCCCTCCCCCCTCGCCTCCACCTCGCGATCCCCGCCCATCTCCTCCCACCAACCCCCCACGAAAAACACCACATGACACATCCAGTCCGTCCGACGCTTATCCCCCACGACCTCCATTCCTATAGCCAGACTGTAGTCGCGCCGCCCACATATACGCGTGCGGGATCGCGGTGCCGAAGTCGAAAACGGGATGAACGACGACGACGGACTGACTTATCTATCGCCATGGCCCGACTTCGGCGAAGGGGGGTCAGGTACCCGTCTCGGACACGGTGCCCGGCCTGGTCTCGATCCTGTCGTTGGGATGGGCGTGTGTGGGGGGGAGGGGGGGATAGAGCGCTTTTCCGTCCATCTATCTATCCTTCCACTCGTATCCATCCATCAATCAACCGCCCACCATCCCCGCCCTCAACCCCCGACGCCCTTACCCCTCCCAAACCTTCTTCCTCCCCCTTGGCATCAAAACACAACCCCACAACTTAGGCCTCCTGACACAGACACAGACACCGACATCGCAAGCGGCCACACATCACCGCATCCCCTTCCCTCCCGATCCCACTCCGATCCCCATTACCGTCCCGTGCTCGCTCTCAGACGACGAATCTGGTCTGGTCTGGTCTGATCATCGGCGCTACCTTACGCAGCAAATGGAGATCGGGTGGGACAGATGACGATGGCGTCTGTGGGGCTGTGTGGAGAGCAGAGTCTAGGTAGGGGTCGTGGTGGGGGGGGGTTTACGGATCGGGGTAGGGTGCGTGCGGTGGTGTGGGATGGGTGGTGTGGGATGGGTGGTGTGGGGGGGCGGACGGATGGATGGATGGATGGATGGATGGGTGGGTAGATGGATGGATGGATGGATGGATGGGGAGATGGGCTGGATACTGTCTACTGCTGTTTCTTCATTATTTAGTTGGAATTGAATGACTGTCTCCAGTAAGACAACACAAGGCGTGGATCTAGCTAAGCTGCACATCTTTGATCTACCGATATGCATGGTATCTCCAAATTCGTGGCTACAACGTCTGGACGCTTCAAGTAGGGTTGTATATGTGCAGATCCAGTCTCTTCGATTATGAAGAAGACGAGAGAGATGTTGGTTTCCGGGTATCTGCAAGGACAAAAGCGCACTGCGTTTGACTTGTACGGTCAAGACGGTTTCTGACCTGGTGAATTAACAAACAAATTCCTGTACAGCGCTCTGATGGGAGTAAGTACCGCTAACAAAAGTGTGAATATATCCGTCCTCGAAAGGAAGGGACGATTTTCAAAGCCCGTTCATCATGCATGTTTCCAAATGCCAAGACTGGGAAGAGGATACAATGCCGGTTCAACCCTCGGTCAACAACAAACTAACCGCCACGCTACACTTCCCTCCTTCCTCGGTCCACGACTCCGCCCCATCGACAGTCTCGAGGAAGATGTCGAAACTATCCGGCCATTCTTCTCTGATGACCATACTCCTATCTGCGTCGTCTTCTGGCTTGCAATCAAAGGTGGCCGTGATGCCGAAAACACGGTCCTTGTCTCCTTTGTAGCCGGAGACCCCAGTCACGGTGCTGAAGAAGGTAGCCATGGTCATGCTGGAACGCAGTCGTTGAATGGCAGATTGCAGGGGGTATGGAACTAGCGCGATACGAAGCGTTGTGTGAGATTGTTTATAAGGTGACAGTGTCTGTGCGTCGAGAGTGAAGGGCTCGTGTTTTGAGTCTACAGGAACTTTCTTTATATTGACTGCATTTGGGGAGACCGTGCGGTGGGGAACCGTCTTCGTAGCCTTCGCTCGCTTATGATGGACAGGGTTTTCACTACCGCTGGAGGAATCCGCCCTGTGCTTCTGACGCTTTTTCCCTCCTGAATCCGTGGTTGCTTCTTGGCCACCAATGCTTCTGCGCTTTATCTGTTTGGCTCTTGAGATAGCATCTTGCTCTTTTGGTAGCCGGAGACTTTTCTCCACGGCGTTGACGAGCTTGCTAGGAGGCTGTGTGGTGGAGAGGCTGGTGTCCAAAAATTGATCACCAGCAGGCTTAGGCGCAGCATGATCTCCTTCGATCGACGACCTTTCAGAATGGACTTGTCCTGCTATCTGGTAAGAATCCTCTCGAAATGGATCCTCGTCGGGATCTTCCTCCTCGTAATTCAAGTCGTAACTGCGGCGCGGGCGACGCCGCACTGGGGCAGATTTGCGGCGATTAGCTGGACTGTAGTCGTCGTCCCTCTCGTCTTCTTCCCTCAATGCCCAGCCTTTGGGAAGAGAAATGCGTTTGCCTTGGGTTGTTGCTAAGGCTTTCGGTCCCCGAGGGAACTGCTTTGAGAAAGCAAGCGCAGTTTCCGAAAAGCCCGCTTGTGGACCCAACCAAGGACGATGAGGAGTAGCGCCGCCTCTAAATACTTTGACGATAAATCTTTGGCCGCCTATGTCAATACTGGCGAATGTATGCAGAGCGTCCCATGATCGATACACCACTTCAGCCTTTCCGGCGTGCCGCTGACCTTCAGCTAATGGAAGTTCTACTATTCTCCGAACACCAACTTTTCGCTTCGTGACAAATGGCGGTAAAGATTGATGGTAAATTTCTCTAGCTTCTGCTAGCCATTCAATAGGATGATCATCTGGCAAGCTGGTCATCTTCGTGAGATGATCTGGCTCATCCATGAGTGCACTCTCTGCGTCTTCAATCGTCTCTTCCGCTTTGCGTCCCGCACCCGTAGCCAGATGTGCTGCATCGTCGTCAGAGGAGGATGAGCTCTGGTCGTCGATCTCGATCGGTCGGCGATCTTGTACTAGTACGGTGTAATTTCGGTCCGGTTCAGCTGAATGTCGATTAGGGGAATGTCTCGTAGAGCTTGCAGGTGTTTCTTTTGGTCCCAGTGTCATCATTGCCGAGCCTTGTCTTGGCTCATTCATCTTCAAAGCGTTTGACTGTTTTCCGCTCTCGATTGGATCGTTCCGGGGTGGCTGAATGTTGAAAGCCTGATAAAGTTCCTTGGTCGTCTGTATTGGACCAGGCTTCTGCGGCTGCGTACGCTTTGTCGTTGTTGACACTCCAGCTCGATGATCAGCTTTCGGCGTCTGCGTACCTGCCCTTGAAATTGGAGCAGATGCGGGATTGCGACCGTTCGACGCCATCTCTTGCCTTTTGTTTTCTACATGCCGTTCCGACGTATGCTCATCAGGCGAGAAGGTCGTGAGAGGAGTAGAGTGACCGGTCTGGTCTATACTTGGACTGCTTACTAATCCAAATTCTTGCGGCTTCGATGAGCGTGACTCCGCTTCAGTGGCGGGAAGGTCCGCGCTCGGTGCCAGGTTGTTGACCATTGGCGTCCTCTGGGGGAGATGCTTCGACGGCTCGGCATGCTGTTTCTTGGCTCTCATCGGTGCCCCATTGGCGAAACTGATGGGCAAGCGGGTGAGGCCTGGATTCTGTTTTTTTGCCGGGGGGCTGAGTCCAGCACTGGTAGGCTCACTATTTATGGGACTCCACTGAGCTTTCTCCATGCCCGGCGCCAATTACGGCCAATCGTTTTCACCGCGAATCGTTTCCCAAGGTATATAGAGCCCGAGAGCTTCTCTCAGCAAACAAGAGGAGCGTTGGGAAAAGGTTTTGGACGCGCGTTGAATGTCAGACCTCTCGAAAGTGATGAGATCGGGCTGCGCGTTTCCGGCTTGGCGCCCTATGCGCGCCTGGCCTGAAAGAGATGGAGCGGATAATGTAGGTAGAGTACTCCGTAGTACAGTATGATTTACGGCGTGCAAAAAGCATGACACAAGACGCATTCAAACTGACACTTGTTGCACACCCCTCACACCGATTTACCAAAGCTGATACATATCTCAAGTCAAGAGGGAATGTACAGAAACCATATTACTTCGCTTGTTGCGTGCTACAGCCTACCTCGGAGTCTCCATCCTCTCTTGATGAACACTGAATCCAAATTGATAATTGCGACCGCATAAGAACTGTAACACTTGAAATATCAATTGTCACACACGTTCCCACCATCCTTAACATCCTTTCGAGTTTCTTGATATGTGTTGTACCTATTCCAGATTTGGTAAATTTGTATTGTTGTATGTATAATGTGGGGCATGCAACAAGCGTCAGTGCCAAGCATTGTAACTGGACGCTTTTTGCACACCGTCGGTCCGTAAATGCACAGCCAGTAGCCATAAGTACACCGAAATCAGCTCTTCTCTGGCAAACAATAATAAATACCTATCAATAGTGAAAGGGTCAGAAATTCCTCATGCCCTTCCTAGCCTAACACACTTCTTCAGATGTACAGAGACGCTCACTAACCATCTCCCATCTCCCATTGGCTCGCCCGCCGCCTGGTCTACAGAAATTATCCCTTCACCGCCCCACGACGACAGAGGCCTCTCCAAAGCTTCATCCGCATCGACTACCCTAGCCATCGTCTCCGCTGACATCGTTCTCACCCACATCCTCACCCTCGGCGCCCGCTCCTCGACCTCTCCGAAGTCCTCCGCCGAGAATTGCTCTCTCGCTCAAGTCCCCTACTCTGCCTCACACTCGACGTCCTACGTCACCATTGCCTGCGCCACTGTCCTCGCGCTTACACCATGCTATCCTGGATACGCGATGAATAAGGAACGTGCAGGAATAGGGCTGCTGTGTGTGTCGGCGGCGGGGAAAATAGGAATAGAGATGGCGGCCAGTCTAGAAAAGGGAATGGCACACCCGATGGCTACTATCATTACACGTGTTCAAAGTGCCCAATACGGTGGGGGGATTGAAAAGGGATACAGTGGTGACTAGTTGCAATGTAGGAGATAGAAATCAAAGCTCTGACGGAGTACTGTATAGTATGGAGTATATCTGTTGTGCTGCACGTGTTGTACGGGATAAGACATAAATAGTCAATGACTTCTACATTGGATGGTCAGTACAAATAGATCTGTCACATGTAAGATCATCTCAGCAAGTTTCATATGCTCTTCGCTATGGAGGACAAAGAAACCAAGTATGGCTATCCAATGATGAATGCGACGAGCGACCGTGCAAGCCTCCTTGTCCTTCATAGCAAAGGGCACATGAAACTTGCTGAAGTGGTCCTCTATGTGACAGATCCATTTGGACTCGCCATCCTGAGTGGAAGCCATATCGATGAGATCAATTTACGCACGCTCAAATAGACGATTTACCTCTATGGATTTGAGAGGGCCTTTACACTTGGCTGGAGGCCTTGCAGTGACAGATCTCACACAACCTGACCAGAAATTAGGTTTCGAGGCTGGGTATTCCACAGTACTCATCGTTAATTTTGGATGCAGTGGCGTGTTGTCCGGCGTGACCCAAGCTGTCGTGGATTTTGAACATCGTATGCCGAGCGAGATCCTCGCTAACGACCTCTCAGCATTGTTTGAAGATATGGCTGGGGAGTTTTCGCAATTTGCCACAAGCAATCCTAGTGAGATACGGCTAAGGAGTAGAGCGATACAATAGACCTTGATCGTAAGCGAATCCATTCTTAACCCATGCACATTTACTGCCATCAGAACCATCGAGTCGTTCCGGAACAAACTCAGTAAGACGCAACATATCACAAAAATATCCGCAAAGCGACCCTCCACCTCCAACTCTCCCCACCTCCATCCATCCGTTCATCCCTCCCTCCCATCCACCCCTCCCTCCCATCCGCAAAACTTCATACCTCAGCCCAGTCCGCGTCAGCCACAGAGATATCGCAGCCCCACGTTCCCTCACCCGCACCCATCCCACCCCAAGCATCTCGCCACCGCGCGAATGACAATCCATCGCGTACCCAATCGCGCTGCGACTCGACTGCCGCGTTGGTAGCGCTTGGCATGGTGGTTGGGAGATGTGTTGGTGTGTGCGTTGAGGAGGAGGGGTGTGGCTGCGTTCGTTCGACGTTTGTCTTGACGTCGTGCGGGAAGGAGTTCATCTCGGTAGACGGGGCTGGGTGGCTAGGTGGGAGGTGGGTTTCAAGGCTGTGATTTCTATTTAGTAGAGGGGTCTATTGTGTAGTTCCTTGTTTCGTGAGAGGTGTATGTGCCTTATCTTTCCATCGATCTATGCTGCTGAATGAGATAGAGGACTTGTGAGGAAGGATTGGAGATACCTGCTATTTCCATCCATCATGCCTTTCCGCAAACAATAACAGTCACAGGACATAGAGTACCTACATGTCGTCTTGCCGTCGATCCACAACGCATGGCTTCACGGCTCAATCGACAACATGGGTATATCTTTGCCGAGTCATATTGCAAAGGGTTATACAAGATAATTACCTACCTACCTACCTACTTACTCGAAGCGAAGTATGTACAGGTCTTACCAATATAATAGTGACTGACTCGTGATATGCATTGTGGATACCGCTCGGGGTCATTGATGAGAGTGTTTTTCGTTGTGGGGGAGGAACTTGATGGGTTCTCGGCCATGTTTGAGCTATGACCTGTGCGCATGTCGGCTATATCACTCCGGTTGAATGGGTTCAAAGACATCCCCGGGAGAATTGAGACTGGATAATTAAGCAACCTACACATCACTGTCGTTCCCACATCCTATGTTTCGACAAATTTTGCTCCTTGGGATTGGGTATGGGTGCTTTGATGGGGTGGACATGCAGTGGAGGAGGAGGAGGAGAAGGAGGAGGAAAAGAAGACGAGGAAGAAAAGAATGATGACGAAGAAATGGCTCCGCATCACGTACCGCTTCCTTCGATTGCGGAAAGACTTACGACTAAAGAGATTAGATGTTACCCAACGACTATCCAGAACGTTTAGCGCTCGTCCATACGATCCGCCATCTATGCCCGCCCTCGCGGCCACTCATCGCACCTACGGCACGACGCAAACCGGCAGCACATGCAACACGACACCCACACACCCGCTCGCCACCGTCGGCCCAATAAACAAATCGTCCGTCACCGCGAAGCCGGGACAGAGCTGCAGGATCGAATTCACCCCGTCCGAACACGTGAGGGCGCCGGTCGCTATGCTGCAGACAACGGGGTTCTCGCTGCCGATGACTTCGGAAGGGGGGCCGAAGAGGAGGAGTTGGTTGCCGGTCCTAAGGGGTGGGAGAGGTGGTTAGTGGGTGTGGTTGGGGAAAGTGGACAAGGGTTATGAGAGCTGTCTCGGGAAGCGGGGAATGTTCTTGATGAGAGCGTTTGAGCCTGGAGATGGGGTTCTTACTGGCCTGGAATGCGAAACGCGATTTGACCGACTGAATCGATCATCAGGTAGCCGGTTGATGTGAGAGAAAGGACGCCAGCGGCAGAGGGATTAGTAAGACCGTTGAAGCCCACAAGCTCGCCATCCCCGTTGTCAATCTGATCATAGGTGCCCTTAAGCTGGGCACCGTTCAAAACGACCGAACTTTCTAGTTTCAAGATGAACTGAACCATTTTGGAGTCAGCGTTTGTGATTCAAAACGCGTTCTTGAGTCTGAAGACATGTTCAGGGAGCAGAACGTTTATCACTGCTCCTTAAACATATCTTCCGACTCGAACAATTATGTGAAATGGAAGAGACGGATCCAGGAAGGTGCTTACAGTCGGTAGCGTACTCGCGCACTCAGTAACTGTCGAAGCAGTGACCGTGACAGTGGAGACGGTGGTGGTGATGGGGGCCGCAGTGATGGTGGACTTGATTACTATGATCGGTACAGGGGCTACGACTGTCGACGTCGCTTTCACTGTTGTTGTGGAAGGAGTGATGGAGAGGCAGGAGCAGGCGGAGGAGATTTCGGATGAAGGGAAGGCGGAGATGTAGGGGGGTATGGCTTGAGCGTTGTCGCGCTCGGCGAGGTCTACGAGGATGGCGCGTTTCGCAGGGGCGGAGCTGACGCTGTAGATGACTGTAGGGGTTGTGGTGGTAGTGGCTGTAACGGAGCTGCGTGATGATAAGTTTTGTCAATACGAGGATTCAAAAAAGCATGACCTACATCCTTGGCGTGACTGTAACCGTCGATGTTAGCGTAGAAGGCTTCGGCGTGGACGTGGTGGTCTGTAGCTGTCAGCGATGTTTTCCCATCGTCATTGCTGGTTGGAAGCAAGTGACGTGCCGTCGCTGAAGTAACGGTCTTCTCTGGTATCGAGATAAAGGAGCTGCAGAATGATGTTGCGGAAGCCTGATACTGGCTGAGAACACTGATGATGACGGTGACGGCCTTGCACTCGTTCACGTCCCTAATCTTGAGTCCATCATCTGGGGTTGGAGCACCGAGCGCCGATCGGCTCAAAGCCAAAACAAGGGATAGGGCTGTGACCGGTCTCATTGTGAGAGTGAAAGACTCGAAAACAGACGTGAATGTAGAGCGTAGGGATGGCTCCTTAAGACGCGGTACGGAAGAGCTCTATTACTTTGGAAAAAGGAGGAATTGGAACAAGACAGTCAGCGAAAGCTGAAGTCTGGAACCAGGGTTGACAGGAGTAAAGCTCTTGTACTTATACTGAAAGCTGACTTGGGAGTCTTCTAGTAGCTGTCGAAAAGACCAAAGTTGAAGTCCGAGCCAGAAACCCACTTACTTATTAGAAGCCGATACAGGGTGAGAATGATACTATTCTTCGGGCGCGGGGCTGACCTCTAGATGCTGTCTGTATAGGCCCAAAAGGGATAGAGTAAGCTAGTGATTACGCCACGAGTGATTCCTACAAACGGCTGAGGACATCGAGGGGTGAGACCAGTCGAATTCCTTTCACATGGAAGAAGTAAATGACCGTCGTTACCTGCCTATTCAGGTCTGGCACGACATCTCGACGTCGGTTGGAAGATTTACGCACGCCGTTGATGCCTATTATTATTGCCTACACTTCTGTAATCAGCCACAATAGAAAACGCGGAATTACACGAAGAGCTGGTGTAACGGTCACTGATTGCTCGGAAGCCTATTGGTTGTATGTGGCCTACCTAGTCCGGGTTTTGGTTACCTAAATAATAGATCCCGCGAATTAGTGCTTTTGGCAGGGACCCTGAAGCACGCTCTCGTCTAAATGAACCAGATTCGGAGATTTCCTTCCTCGATGAGCGAAACTCTCGTCCATGACCATGGAAGCGTGGCAAGGAGACTGTAATGACTGCTGGAAGCGAAGGGACACGGAAGAAGAAGAAGAAGAGCAAGCTGGTTTTGCAGGCAGCATTGTCTTTGAAAGATGAACACCAATGAAACAGCGATGCGTACCTAGATCTGTAAGATCTTTGATAGTCAGTATCTGTGCCAAGTAATCGAATCAAGATGAGGTGAACGCGAATAGCGCTACAAGGTACTTAGATTGCACCATGAGACTTAGCAGGCGCAAGAAATGACTCTGCCCGTGTTCTGAGGCTTTGGTTTAAGTTAAGTCAGGTCTTGTACATAGAAACAAGCCTGAATATTTCAGACTTCCTGACAACTTTGCAATGTCGATGGGGCTATGTGAACGAATCGACTGAGCATAACACGGTGAGCCACACATTGACCGCTGCAGTTTCCGCGAATTCGAGATGCCTGACAGTGCTCACCGACATGCATTGAGCGTCGAAACAGACTGATCGGAGAATAAGCGCGGGTGCGCAAATGCCTTTGGGTCTTTCATTTGGCAGGAGTGCCACAAAGACAAGGTGAAAAGGGAAAAAGGCCTCGAATCGCCTTTAGGAAATATTTTGTGCAGAGAGTCTCGGTGGCAAAAAACTTTAGCAACCTAGGGCTTCAACGAATCTTGCTCAAGACTTGAGGAAGACTACCCCTCTGCGTACTGGGTAGACAGCCCCAAAGAGCAGAAAGGGGCCTTTGGAATGGAAACATCGAAGAAAGGGAACCATCAAGTCGATCAGAGGCATCGGAAGGGAATGCGTGGAACCCGAAGTAAGTAAGGGAAGATTCGAGTAGAGCTCCCTGGCTACTCGAGAAGAGAGGGAAACGCCCATGGAAGTTGCGGATTGACTGGGTTGCATGTGTTGATACTCTCGTACCGGTCGTGGTTCGTAGTGGCGACGATTACGGAGGGACAAGGCGAGTGAGTGGCAATTGCTGGAAGCCAAGTGAGGAGCTAAGCGAGAGTGACAATGACCGCTGAAGAATAATCACTCGACGCTCTGATGAACACTGGATGTGTGATGGCTTATCTGATTGACTGGCTAAGCTATGATTCTGGGAATCTTAGATTGGCCATTTTGGCCTTCGCTACCTAAGCAAGGCGCCAAGCAACCCTCCCCACTAGGCCCCATTGCAGCTAGGCTGGTTCTCCTAACAGCGCTGCCAAAGCGAAAGGTACCTTAATTCTTTCACCTCAGTCGCTCGGTGGGTTGTCGAGCCGGAGTCATGGCGTCACTCGGCGGCTTTCGGCGTTTAAACGCCTATTCCCCTCCCCCCTTTGTTAATATTACGAACCAGGTCATGGATATGATCTTCCTGTGCCCTGCATATCCACGCCCCTAGTCCCCCCCACCCCCGGCATCTCAGGCCCATGTGGAGGTCTACAGACTGTACAATGCTATGCATAGTCACACATCGATGGCAGCCATATGGATGCAAACCTCCCGGCCATTATTCTTACTCTGCTCCCAGACCTCCCGGCTCACGTGCGCACCTGCTCCACAGGCTTGACATCCGATGAGACATCCATTGCCTCCTCCGACGTGCTATCGTTCTTGAGCTCCTTTTGCCGCTTGACCTCTTTGAGGTTCACAAAGCCCATTTCCCATGCAACAAGCATGACGCTGCCGAACACGGCAATGCCGAGATACATGGTCCGATCAATCGCCTTGCCATAGGCCACCAGGACGGCAGCCAGTTGAGAGGGAGTCAGGCCCACGGCGCGGACGTTGCGGGCACCAGCCGCGATGATGACCTCGGGACTGGGGCCGATGAGCGCCGCTCGCTGCGACAGTTCTTTGCGCAGGCTGTTGTTGAAGATGGCGTTTGCGACGACGACCCAAACGGCGGCGCCCACGTTCTGGGCGAAGATAACGATCGCGATGGCCGTGGGGATCTGGTTCAGGGGGACGAGGCTTTGGACGGCGATGTATGCCTGAATGTGTAACGAGACGTCAGATTTGGAGCAGAACCCGCAGATTGATTGGAAGCAACTTACACCTGAATTTCCCACGCCGCCACCGATGCCGTAGAGGCATAAGTAGCCGAACCATTGCCCGAAGGTAGTTGTGGGGCTCAGCATTGACATGAGGCCGTAGCTAATGGTTGCGATGGCACTACCCGCTAGGATCCATGGTAGATAGTAGCCCGTGACTTGTATCAAGCCGCCGGTGACGAGGGTAAATATGACCAGGCCCAGTGTTACTGGAAGCAAATGCACGCCGCTCATCAGAGGCGAATCATCGTGGATGACCTGGAAGTAGATGGCCAGGTAAAAGTCGCCGATGAGAATGCCGCCGAGGGCAAAGAGTTGCGTCAGTGATGCTGATCGGACGACCGGGCTCCTGAGGAAAGCAAACGGGATCATTGCGCCGTCCCCTTCTCGGTGCTCCCAGAATAAAAAGAGCGCAAAGACAGCAGCGGCTCCGCATAGCAGGCCAATGACGACCGAGCTGTTCCAGGCATACTGGTTTCCGCCATACTCGAGGGCCAACAAAAGCATAATCGCAGCCGGGCTAACAAGGGCGAATCCGACCAGGTCTAGCGACTTGACGGCGGTGCCGAGAACGTGGCGCCAGGGAGGCTTGACACTTGCCTCTGGCACTTTATTGAAGACGAGGCAGAGGGCGACGACAGCACCGATGGGTAGGTTAATGTAGAAGCACCATCTCCATGAGACGCCGGTTGTGAAAGCACCTCCGACGACGGGGCCGCACGCAAGACCAAGCTGGCCAATACCTATGTTGATTCCTTGAAACAACGGCCGCCGCTCTTTTGGGACGCAATTGGCGATGGAGGTAAGACAGCCAGTAAACAGACCGGAGGAACCAAGGCCGGCGATGGCGCGGCCGATAATGAACATGGGTGACGATTGTGCCGCACCGCATATGGCCGAACCCAGCTCAAAGACGAAGAAGAAGGCGAGAAAGGTCCACTGGGGAAGACTTAGGCTCAGTCAAGCGAGCGGACTGGAGGGGCGGCAGTCGACATACCTTGAGAGAGAAATAGGTGTAGATCTTGCCACTCAGTGGCTGGAGGGCAGCGCTTGCCAGTTGATAGGCACCCGCGTACCAGCCGATGTCTATCAAGTCGTTGAATTCGGAAGTAATGGCGGGCGTTGCGGTGGAAATGATGGCCAGGTCGAGGAAAAGGAGATAGTATGCCATGGTGACGCCTGCCAGGATCGAGACCAGCTTGAGGCCTGTAGGATAGTCGTAGCGGTACTCGCCATCGTTGGCGGGATCTTGGCCGGAAGCATTCTCATTCTTCACGACGCTCTCAACATCTTGTCCAGGAGGAGTATGGGAAGAGTCCGAGGTGGGGGAATCGACTACGGCCTCCATGGGCATCGCAGCCCGGTCTGGCTCCATCTTCGGGCGGGGGGTTAGAAGAGAAAGATTGAGACCAGGTGGATGAAAGGTTGAAGAGAGGTTGAATTGAGGTTGAAGAAAGGATGAAGAGAGGAGGAGTAGGAGGAGGAGGCAAAAGGTTGGGGGTGGTGTTACAGGAACTAGAGGTATGTAAGGTGCCTGGTACTCAGCCCTTGGTTAAGCTCGATTAACACTGAAAGGGTAGAAAAGATTGCCTTATCGGGTCTCCCGCTGTCCCGGTGATGGGCGCCATGGGAGCGATTGATCCACAATTGGAGCTATCAGCTATCGCGATCTGTCGTACCTTATACTCGTATTCGTCTTGACGTAGCTTATATGCACCTCATTCCCTCATTCACGGACTGTCGGCCAATCAGAGAGAATCGGAATCGGATGGTTTATCGGGCCGGCCGCCTCTTTGACGGGTAGCAAGTTACACCGTGTCCGTGGCGCAGACTTTCATAGCTTCCGCGATCGGGGCTAAGGTACATGGAGATACGCGACGACAACGTCTTGGCTTCACTGTACGACCAGGCCTACGTGCTCTGCATGCTATGGATGCTATGGAGCAGGCATCAAGCGCATCTCAGCTCCCATCTTCATCCTTTATCCTCATGGCCCTTCACACCAGGGCGGGGCGGGCAGGATGGCCAGGGCGGGTCGCTACACCGGACTTTCGGACTTGGTGACCGCGGCAAGTCCCGCCACGCAGATACTCAGACGCAATACTACGGGCGCTGCGTCAGAAGGGGCATAGTCGTACCTGAGAATCGAAACTCCTGACTCCAAGAACTCCTGAATCCAGCACCGTTGCCTCGGCCAAGTCCCGCTGATCATCATCGCGGCGCCGATGCCACGCGCCATGTGGTCCAACACGTGCAAGCAAGCACGACCCTGCTCTATTCATGTCCGCCAGATTGTCAGCGAGGCTGATAGCTATGTTCCAGTACTTGGTAAAGGTCGGGCTCGACTTCCTGCGAGAATCTATCGCAAATGCTGTCGGTGGACCCCTCCCCGACGTCCAAACGTTAGAGTTTGGAAGCAGGCCATACAATAACCAATTGTGCATCTTTGTGGGAGAATTAAACCAACCCTTACTCCATAACCTCGAGTCCACGGTTCTCAAGGGCATCAAAGCCATGGCGACCAACTGTTGCGGACTGCTGTGGGTCACACGTGGCGGCGCCGTCGAATGCACAAATCCCGAAATGGCTCTGGTTTCCGGATTCTTGTGTGTCCTTCGGAGCGAGTACGTGGGCCGCAGCTTCCTCACGCTGGATACTGATCCCAAGGAGCCTGTATGGTCCCAACACGGTGCCTTGGGGATCGTCCACGTCATGAAGAACGGTTTTGGTAGTCGTGAAGGCACCGCTTCCACGGTCGCGGACAGTGAATTTGCACTACGTGATGGCCTCATCCATGTTCCACGTATCTACAAGGACGTCTCCCGGAACAAAATGCTTTCACCCGACGCCACGCAATGGGCAGATCCTGAGTCAATTCCCAAGGCAACTCTGATCCAGCCACAACGCCCGCTTCGCCTGCAGGTTGGCATTCCCGGTCTTCTGGACACACTGGCGTTCGATGACGACGAGCACTACGAGGACTATGCCAATACCGAGACGGTCGAGATCGAACCCCACGCCTACGGCGTCAATTTCCGTGACGTTATGGTGGCCATGGGCCATGGGCCAGCTACGCGAGCGCGTCATGGGGCTGGAGTGCGCCGGCATTGTCACGCGTGTCGGCGACGAGGCTTCGGCACAGGGTTTCGCCGTGGGTGATCGTGTCATGGCTCTCATCCTAGGGCCTTTTGGCAGTCGTGCTCGCGTTCACTGGCAGGTTGTCGCTCACGTCCCAGAGGGAATGGGAATTAGCGACGCTGCGTCGCTCCCTATGATCTTCAGCACCGCCTACGTCAGCCTCATCGATATCGTGCGACTCCGCCCCGGCCAGTCGGTCCTGATTCATGCTGCTACTGGAGGCGTTGGCCAGGCGGCCATCATGTTGGCCAAGGACTACCTGGAAGCCGAAGTTTACGTTAGCGTGGGGTCCCAGGAGAAACGCGAGCTGCTTATGACGGAGTACAAAATCCCATCCGACCGAATCTTCTCCAGCCGTGATGCATCCTTCGCACCAGCCATTTTGGCTGCCACAGGCGGGCGCGGCGTCGATATGGTGCTTAATTCTCTCTCCGGTCCACTGCTACAGGCTAGCTTTGACGTGCTCGCGACCTTCGGCCATCTTGTCGAAATCGGCAAGCTAGACCTGGAAGGCAATAGTCTGCTTGACATGGGTACCTTCTCACGCGTTGCTTCCTATACGTCTCTAGACATGATGTCACTTCTCCGAGAGCGTGCATTGGACGCTAATCGAGTCCTCAATGAGGTAGCCCGGCTCGCCGAGCAAGGTGTCATCCGACCTATCCACCCCGTGCATGTGTACCCGATGCATCAGGTCTCCAAGGCTTTCCGCCTTCTACAGACGGGCAAGCAGACCGGAAAGATCGTGCTCTCTATTCCGCCCGGGGAAGAAGTGAAGGTGCTCCCGAGGGTCCCAAGACCGAAGCTGAAGTCTGACGCGTCGTACCTACTCGTTGGCGGCGTGGGCGGGATTGGCCGCTCGATCGCGCATTGGATGGTAGACCATGGCGCTCGCAATCTCATCCTCCTCTCACGGGGCGCCGGTGATATGCAAAAGACCGGACCTTTCATAGCTCGCTTACGTGACGCCGGCTGCCGTGTTGTGGCCATCAGCTGCGATGTCTCCAGTAACGACGACCTTGCGCGGGCCTTACGTACCTGCGAGGTCCAGGAGCAGCTTCCAGCTATCCGAGGTATCGTGCAAGGCGCCATGGTGCTGCAAGACTCTATCCTCGAGCAGATGACTCTGGACGACTGGCAAACGGCTATCGGACCCAAGGTCACGGCCTCGTGGAACCTCCACTTGCACTTCTCGCAGCGGGACACGCTTGACTTCTTTGTAATGCTCTCGTCGCTCTCGGGCATCCTCGGCTGGGCCAGCCAGGCGAACTACGCCGCAGGCGGGTCCTACCAGGACGCCCTGGCGCGCTGGCGATGCTCCCAGGGCCTGCCGGCAGTCTCGCTCGACCTGGGTATGGTCAAGGGTGTCGGCTATGTGGCCGAGGACCTCGCCGTGCTGAATCGCGTCCGCAAATCTGGCCAGTCGCTAGCCCTCTCTGACGACGACGTGATGAATGCCATCGGCATCGCCATCCTACACCCTCTCGCACAGGGCCAGGTCCTGCTCGGTCTGAACTCGGGTCCCGGCCCGCAATGGGACCCAGCCACCAAGTCCTCCATGGGCCGCGACGGCCGCTTCACGCCACTCCGCTACCGCCAGCCTACCGGGGCCTCAGGGCCGGCCACGCAGGGGGACCATGCCGACGCCCACGCACAGCCGCTCGCGATCCGGCTCCAGCAGGCTGGGTCCGCGGACGAGGCGGGCCACTTGATCGGCGACGCCATCGCCCACACCCTCGCGGACATCTTTATGATTCCGGCCGAGGAGATCGACCTGGCCAAGCCGCTCGCCCTGTACGGCGTCGACTCGCTCGTGGCGGTGGAGCTGCGGAACATGCTCATGCTGCAGGCCGCTGCGGACGTGTCGATCTTTACTATCCTCCAGAGCGTGTCGTTGGCAGCGCTGGCGGGAGATACCGTCGCGAAGAATACACATGTTGTCTCGAATAAGGAGGTGGCGGTTCAGTAGGACCTTGAGTCCCTCTTGTCGTTGTTTTGGGGCTCGGGAGGAGGGCGGAGGGTGGGAGAAGAAAAATGTATGGGGCTCGGGGGGTTGAGGGGAGGGGAGAGATGGGGAGCACATCCATTAGATGGAAAAGGGTTCAAGGATCAGATGGCAAATTTTTAGACCGACTACAGCTGTAGCAAATCTGTTTTCGCGAATCCTATCGTAGATGAGGAATTACTTATCGCAAGTCTCTTAAAAAAATTTCCCATGCTAGTTTTCCTTAAACATAAAAGTACTAGCTCCAAGTAAAAAATATAGATAACCGCTCGCGTCGCCTCGCGGATCACCGCTTTCAACGAATATATAGGCCGCGCTATACCCTACCCCGTTTCCGTAGCGATTAGGATAATTAGAGTAGATAATACCTAAGTTACTGATAGTACCGAGTATAGATGTATAGTCGCGGCCTAATACTTTCTCCTTTCTATCTAGTGCCCGCTGGTACATCTTCTCGGCCTCAGCCAGCTTGCCTTCATAAGAATTGAGAAGGCCAAGCAGATGAATTATATTTAGTATCGCCCCTTTCTCCTCGGTCCCGGTAACATCTTATCTCATCTATGTTACGACTTCTACTTCCTCTCTCTACCATACCTTCTAATACCTATCAAGAATACGTCTACGTATAAGGAAGAAGTTAACATTGTAAGGACGGTCAAGCGAGGACAAGGCGGGCAATTGGTCCTGAATGGGCAATACCGCCGAGCGAGCTGGATTGCGGCACTGCTGTAGTGTGACAAGACAGCAAATGATATTTTGGCTCCAGGAGTGGCTTCCAAGAATATTTGGAGTGGGCCAAATCAGAAAGACCGAAGACCAAGTTTCGGGTGCATAAGCCAGATAAGCCAGGCAGAGAAATGCCTTGCGGAAGATGATTAGATGAAAGGAATGGCGATGGGCGATGGTCGACAGAAGGGGGGCCCCAGATCCCCGAATCAAGGGAAACGAGCGGTGGAAGAAGGAGGGAAGAAGGGAACGGGGAAACAGTGAGGCAGGGCCAGTCTTTATATCTGGAGAAAGCGGCGGATCGACCGCCGCACCAGGCTTTACCCAATTCGTGCACGCCAAACCGGATCCGGCGACGTTTTAGCTAGAAGCCGGAAAGCGCGCCCGTTTCACCAGGACATAGGTATATTATTAATAATATATGTCTTCCGACTCAGCCTCGAATGGTCGAATAGAGAACGGCGTCGAGGAGGATGACCTGGATGAGACTGCAACTTAAACGAAAGGAACGAAGACTGAATTTCACAACGAACATTGGGGCGGAATAGAGCCAAGACTTGTAGGGCGGAGGCGCTGATAGCTAAAGTAAGCTCCTAAGCACAGACCCTGGCACGGCGGGGCGGCAGGCACACGAGCGACTTCCAAAAGTGAGAGTCCAGTACCAAGGACCAAGGTACCTACTAGGTAGTAGTCAGTAATCACATTACCATTATTGTTTGACACTCAGCAGGATCTGAAGTTCTTTGAACACACTCAACTCAATTGATCCTTCCAACAACTGTAGGATCATAAACGTCAATTGATTGGATAAGGAGACGATAAGATGCATTTAGAGCTACGGCACAGCCTCCTCTTTATCTATGCGCCCCTGTAAAATGTGAAACAAAAGCGCATTTCGTACCAAAACTGCATTATTAATAAATATATGTCCTCCGACTCAGCCTCGAATGGTCGGATTTTTCGGGCATGGACTCGTGCTCTAGTACCGGTAGTACATGGTGCCTGATGGGAACATGCAATGATATCTCCTTCCTGTATTCCTTCATGTGTTATTCTTATTATTGTTGTCATCCTTACCATTTTTGAGCATGCGCAGTCTCGCCATCTTTTGCCCTTTTCCCACTTACGTTCTTGAATACAACATTGAACAAGTAAAGTCAACCGGAATTCCAATTGTGTAGCGCAGCGTTTTCGAATCGACTGTCAACTGCATCATTATCACCGATTTTCCTTGAAAATTACCTGAGCAACGGAAACACGTTACGCTGTCAATGAGAGGTCTGTACTTTGAAGGCGCTCCTAGATCCCATGCTGGGACCTTGAGTTGCTCTTTTGCAGCACGATGGCGCTCTCTACCTGGATTTCCGACGTCACAAACTCTACTCTGAACATCACTCAGTCCACATTCAGCTTTCAGGATGCCCTCTATCCCTCCGGCAGAGATACGGACAAGTCATACGAAAACCCTCCATTTCTCTTCCATAATGGCTGCTTACAGGACGACGGAACTCAGAACTGTACAGCTTCTTGCCAGGACAAAACCAAGATCTTTGGCAGCCTGGACACCTTGCATAATTGCATGGTGTATCCGACGGTAGCAGACCTGTACGCCAGGAGCAATTTGAGTAATCCTAAACTGCCCGCGTACTATAACATAGAGAAAAGCCAGCCGGGATCAGATCTGTACATAAACATCACAACCACAATAAAAACATGCCTGATCGATTATTGCACTATAACCCTGAGCGGATCTGGCTGTGCGGAGGGCCTGGCAGGCGTCGATGCGGACTACTCGCCCTCCAACATAAACAGCACCTTCTACATTTACAACAGTTATGATAGCGGCAATGACTTTGATTTCTGCGAATATGTCCCCCAATCTCTTAATGCAGACATCGGCGGTATAGGGGTATGGAGCGTGTTTCACTAAGGCTTCGTGAGATCTCCTAGCTAACATCATGTAGGTGTATATATCATATTGGATCCAAACAGGGCTTGCTCTTCTCAGTTTCGTGATGGTGGTCTGGTGGAACTGGGGCATCTATTACGTCTGCTTTGGGGCTCTTCTCTTGCCACGCGGATACAGCAACGCCAAAAAGACTGCCCAAAGAATCAGAAACAACTCTAGGAACAAACATCTTCCCAGCCTGACAGGAGGGCTGGCCGAGTTCCAAAAAGCGCAATGCCTTTTCATGCTAGCAATCAATATTGCAGCTTTGATCAACCGAAACAAGGGAGGATTCCAGCCGAACAGCTTGCAGCAACTATACAACACATACGTCCTCATCAAGAGCATCTCCATCAGTGGCTATCTTCCAGTCACCTTTACTCTCTTTACGCTGCACCTGGTGGACGTGGTGTCATGGTACCTCCTGATATTGTCCATTGCCACTGTGCTAGTATCAATCACAACCCTCTTCGTCATTGGGACTTTCAGTCCCAGTCAAGACGATCTAAACTATCTTAGCCAGCAGGCATTGAGCGGCGGACCCGACAGCTGTGGATTGCAGAATCTTGGCGTGTACTGTTTGAATCCAGTCGGTGGCGCTTACGGTGACGAATCGACTAATCCAGCCAATGGCGCGTATTCTATGTTAGCCTTCTGCCTTGCTGTTCTCATACTTCTTGTCGCTCATCAATACCATGCATTCAAGGATCCGTCGACAGGACGACCCAGACCATGGCTCTCAAAGGTTCTCCGTGCTTTCTATCGGAAGTACAACCGCAGTCTTCGCGCGATTCAGCTTGGAATTGCACTGATCTCTATCGGTCTGAATAGTTACGGTTCGTTTACATATCCCTTGTCATTCTCATTTGCTCGGTGCTAATCCTCAATGACGTAGCCATTAGCAATGGAGACGCTTTATTTGACGACTTCTATGATTATAGCGACATGTTCCTGAGCTTGGCCGCACCTGAATTTGTCATCTTTACCTCCTGCTGGACTCTTTTATTTGTCCTTTACCTGTTAATTACCTCAGCTACCGCTTATACACGAACCAGCAGGCCAATCGGCAGATTCTTCAACCAAAAAATAGCTCTCGCGGTCGACTCCTTGTCCGCAATATTTTGGTTTGCTGGCTTCATTTCCCTCGCTCAGTTCTATCAAGACTTAGGTCCTTGCGAAAACGCAGGAGAAAGTGCCTGTGGAACGGCAATCACTAGCGTCCTTGTGGGAGTCTGTGCTTGGTATGAATCTTGCTCGGCCTTTGTTTTGAGAGGTGGGTATTGACAAATTGGCAGGATCACCTTCGTTGTAACAACCGTCCTGGCTGCGCGTTACATGCTTCGTACTCGCAAAGAACGATCCAAGAAGCACACTCATGGGAAGCAGTACTGGTCCTTGCAGCGTTTCAACAACGACCGCCTAAAGCGGCAGCTGTCGGAAAAGATCCCCTCGTGGAAACGGCTTACCAGAAAGGTACCCTCATGGAAGGCAATGCTACGCAAACTGCCCTCGTGGATCAAACACCCATTGATCATGAACATATACACAAGATTCCAGCAAACCACCCTCCCCGCCATGAAGGTTCGCACCCGCCGTGCCTATCAAGACCTCAAAAGCTTTGAATCTACATTGGACTGGCCGTCAACAACGACATCCGCCGTCGTCTTTTCAATGTACCTGATTTTCTTCAGCCTCTACATAAATTGGTTCAAGATATTCATCCAAGATCTCCAGTGGTTCTCCTATAACGGCGTTGATGTGCATACTTGGAGCTTTGGGCAGATTGTTGCAATTACAGTGTGGGCGGGGCCGCTATGCGAATATTTTCATCTGGAGATCCGTGAGTTCTCCAACATCCTCACCTTTCTATCCAACAGCAGGATGATAATTAGAATTTTGAGATCGAGTGTGAAAGAGTCGGCTAATGAAGCACGATAGGCGGCATGACACGCGGTTTCGAGCATCGACTCTGGGGCTACAGAGTCGTCAAGATAAAGCAGCGCGATCCAGAGCGGGGCATCGCCTCCCACTCTAGCCCCTCGCTTCGCCCGCCTTCGCCAACCGCCTCGCTCAAGGACCAGCAAAACGGCGAGTATCGTAGCGTGAGCATCGGCGAGTCTTCCGTCAAGGACGGTCCAGTCCACGATGACGAGGATTTCGATCGACGAGGTGGCGAGCATGGCGCGTTTGGGAATGGGGAACCGACGATTCGACCTGTGCCGGAGTCGAGGGAGAGGAGGAGAGAGATGGAGGAGGGGGAGGGAGAATGGCAGATTCCGGAGACGGTGATTTTGACGAGCGAGTCGATATCGCCGTTTTAGGTTATGTGTAGTTTGATACCCTGTTCTTGTAATGTTTATAGATATGATGCGCGAGAAGCTTTTGAACTAATCCCCCCAGTCCTCCGACCTCCGCACAGCGCTCACATCCACCATATCATCTCTGGACTTCGTCCACTGTGTGTGTCATTCCATCTATTCACGAATATTTGCTCTGGCCCATCACTCTACTATTCCGCGGTCGCATCTCATCGATTGAGGTAGTCACATGCGTATAGCGAGACGGATTTGGGTGGTGACTTGAAATGACTGGCAGGTCTTCGATTCTTGATGTTTTGTGTGCGCTGGGTAGACGTGGAGGAGACCGCAGTCCTTGCGACGATGCTGAATAGATCTGTGAGGGTAGTAGTACGATAGCATTAGCTGGCAAAGCGTCCCCCAAGAATTGCGACCGGGCTGGCCCATGCCCCCACCAGATGTTGGTGCAGAGTCCACCTGCATTTGGTGTAGGCTGAAGCCTAGCCTGTAGACCATGTCCGGGAGGCTTTTTTAGCTTGATAGGGGGACTGCGAGATGTGTGGGAGGAGGAGGACTGTCCCGAGTCGACTTGGTGTGCACTAGCCAATGGATCTCTGAGACATTTGCCGAGCAGGACAAGTCAAGCAGACACAGCTTTCCACTTAGTAGACGCCATGCTGTGTTCGCTCTGTAGCGACATATTTAGGGCGCCTATAGAGTTCAAGTCTCGCCTTTACAAGAAATCCGTGCACCTTCATCGAGAGTCCGCCGAATCAGATAATTGTTACATGTGCGATTGTATATGGCGTAGCTTCGTCGGTGATGATGAGAATGTTGAGCCAAATGATGCCGCAGACTATTTTAGCACCTATCGCTTCATTGACCAGTCCGCTACGCATGATCATCCGGGTCTGATTGCGCTCACCGTGAGCTTCAATCACAGATCTGGTCGAATGGGGAATCCATCCCGAAGGTACTATCCAGCCTTTTACCTTGAGCCTGTTACAGGTCAGTTGCACTTAGTGGGGGATGTGTAAGAGTATTTAGCTGATTCCATGCTCTGCGGAGCATTTGTCAGGCGAATACCACGTCCATGATGTAACAAGAGATCGATTCACTACCAATACTGATTCCGAGGAGAGTTGGGCGTTGATCAAGCGATGGCTGGATCAATGCATTAACGGACATGTGAAATGTAAAGAACACGGTTCTCGTGAAAATGCGAGACTTCCGGCTCGATTGGTTGACTTATCGAATGATCAGCTACGTCTCATCGTTACGAATGAGACCAAACCAGATGGTCCCTATGTATCTTTGAGTCATTGCTGGGGCTCTGATCAACACTTCAAGCTCACAACAGCTACGGTTGATCAGATGAAGGCAGGTTTCAGCAGATCATTGCTACCTCGGACTTTCAACGACGCGATTCGTGCCACGCGGGAGCTTGGCCTGAATTATTTATGGATCGACGCCCTCTGCATCATCCAAGATTCAAAGTCTGATTGGAGCCAAGAAGCTCTTGCAATGGCATATGTGTATCAAGGAGCTCTCTGTAATCTCGCAGCGACTGGTTCTGCAGATGGCCATGGCGGTCTCTTTCACGACCGAAATGTCAACATGGTACCACGCTGCATTGTTGAGACAGATTGGCCCGACATATCTGTTCAAAAGCTAAGGAAGCAGCCTGAATGGGGAAGTAGCAAGCAAAGGTTGTACGAAGTTCGATCTGATGGATTCTGGAGAACGGAGCTTGAGCGAGCACCTTTGTTGCAGCGAGCGTGGGTGCTCCAAGAACGTCTTCTCGCGCCGCGTGTCGTTCACTTTGGCGCTCGACAAGTACTATGGGAGTGCCTAGAATTGGAGGCTTGCCAGACGTATCCCGATGGACTACCGTTTGAGTACAGTCCGCGACGCTTCAAAGGATTGGACCCTACCGTCGACGGGAAAAGAATACGGCGTAACTTGGGACCGACTGGCCTAGACACCGATAGGTTTGATGCCTACTATCTGTGGGATAATATCATCACATCTTACTCGGAAGGCGCATTGTCGCATGAAGAAGACAAACTGATCGCGCTGTCTGGTGTGGCACAATACATGCAATCTATCTTGCATGACAGATATCTTGCCGGTCTATGGCAACAGTGGCTCCCCTCCCAGCTTCTCTGGCGTTATGACTCCCCCGGTACACGGCCCCTCAAGTATCGCGCCCCTTCTTGGTCATGGGCCTCGGTGAACCCTCAGACCGATCGCGGCCTCATAGCTGGTCGTTCCTACATCATGGGTATACTTGCAAAGGTGGTCGAGGTCAAGATCGAGAGCTCGGACCAAGATGCCACTGGTCAAATCACTGGAGGTCACCTGCGATTGCGCGGTCCCTTATGCACCTCTCAATTTCTTCCGCGGAAGGAAACCGACATCAGTAGGCACTCCCGCATGAGCGTACGGATGGGTGGACTGGAAAGGAGCGGAGTAGTGTACGAGGATGTACGTGGCGAGTTGCAAGCGTTAGACGAGCCCATCGGAGGTCATCAGTACCACCTTTTCGTCATCGAAATTGAATTAAGCAATCCAAATCGGCTTGTAGGACTAGTGCTCCAACCAACAAGGATGCACAACGGTCAGTTTCGACGATGTGGCTTAGCGCATATCTCTTTGACTGAGGCCGAGAGTACTGTCCCGGATATAGAGCAAGAGCCTTGGCTCCAGTATGAGGAAAGCCACGGCGAAAACATTTACACCGTCGCCGTCATCTAAGTGATTAGTTGACGAATTCCAATGTGTCCATATCCAATTGTATTTCCCGATTCCCAGCATGAATCCAACTACAGAATTCTTTGCGCGATTGGCAATGCGAGCGTCTTGAAGCTGATGTCATTCAAGAGAGAAATCAAGAGAGAATTCAAGAGAGAAATCAAGAGAGAAATCAAGAGAGAAATCAAGAGAGAAAGCAAGAGAGAAAGCAAGAGCCGCGACAGCAGACCAGGAGAGCAAGCTGGGTGAAGCTCTAGATGGATATAAGACTGGGGCTTGGTAGCATATCAAAGAGTGTATTATCGAGGAGTTTCAGGATGTGGACAGGGAATAGGAGACCCAGTCGTTATGGGCATTGAGAAATCAGGATATCCCAGCAGGACAAGCGTTTTAGATCCGCTCGAAGTTCCTCGGGGTAGACTGCTGGGGAGACAAAGCTATGCGCGATACGACCTTTTCGGAGAATTTATCGAAGTCGCTGCAACCCTAGCAATCGGACGGAATTAAGGAGTAGACGTAGGTTTCGTAAGACGACGCACAGGATTAAATCCTCGTTACCTCAAGCGGCTGTTTCTCATATTGGGTCTTTTTCATCTGCTAGTATGGAACGTGGCGCTTGTATGGACCGGCGGGATGTTGCCAACTCTTCTCTGGTAAATTTGGGATGGTGTCCATCATCGGTTCATACATTGATGAGCTACTCCTTGTCACGAAATCTGGCATCTACTTCTTCTTGATATACACATC
Organism: Platismatia glauca; assembly: GCA_963556305.1. Classification (NCBI taxonomy): domain Eukaryota; kingdom Fungi; phylum Ascomycota; class Lecanoromycetes; order Lecanorales; family Parmeliaceae; genus Platismatia; species Platismatia glauca. The sequence continues at coordinate 1,675,042 of OY745766.1, read as the reverse complement.
ATTCAAAAAGGTGCAAGTTTGTATGAATGGGTAGGCTCGGTAGGCTCGGTAGGATCATGCGTAGATGCCAAGCTTTGGAATCCTTTTCGCAACGCCTGAATGGAGTCGTTTCTCCTTCGACTGAGGAAATGGGCTAAGTATAAGCGCTTGACTCACGATGAACATGAATGTATGTTCGTTACTTCGTCTTACTGGTACAGAGTGAGAGTTGCTATGTTGTATGCATTATGACGCAAGCCCTAACCCTTACGCGCTTTCTCTGTCGATGTCCCTGCTCCTTCCTTCATAGCTTGTTGTGCGGACCACCTTGCCTTGAATGTGCTTATAACATCTGCTTGTCAAACAATGATCTGAAGAGATGCTTTCTTCATCACATTCTTCATTGATCCTTGACCCTATCATCACCAGAGAGAAGCGGACAGCACTGCGCCGTCCCTCGCCCCCACTCAAACGTCCCACTAGCACCAGCTAAATTAATGCGTCCATTAATAGTCTACCAATCTAGTCAGAATGGCCGCACGTCAGCCTCGATTTTGGCTCCTCAGGCGTCCCATCGTCGTGGTCACGATGCAGGGAAGCTGTGGCGAGCTCACTTTCTTCCTGAGGCTAGCTAAATATATGTCAGTCGACTCTCCGCCTCTTCGTCTCCGACAGTCGTCCGCGATCCACCTTCTACCACCCTAAACCAGCTCTACGTCTTGGATCAGTCTGTATATAAGGCGCCAAAGTCTGCTTCTTCCCCGTACTATCCCTCCTCCCGCCGGCATGGCTTCCTCAATGGACACATTTAGCGAGGCCGAGGTCAGCTTCGAGGCCCGGAACTGGGCTGCAGCCCGTGACAATTTCCAGAAAGGGCACAAGGACAAAAAAGCAATGGCAGAATTTCTGGCACACCAGACCACACCTCAACAAGCGAGAAGTAGCTGCCTTGAGGCTCAGACGAAGGCAAATAGCCAATACAATCCAGGGCTAGGAGGGGTCCTGTCGAAGATTGAGACTTTCATGAAGGTTGGAGATTTGGCAATGAAGTCGGCACCAGAGAGTGTGGGCTTGGCGTGGACAGGCATACGGCTGTGTTTGCACTCGGTGGAAGACGATTTTGCAACATTCAATCTCTTCAGTGGGGCTGCAGCGGACATTATTGGCATTCTCATATCGTGTCGTGTATATGGAAAAATGTATGGAGGACACAAAGGGCCGGAGGATTTCCAAGAGCTACACAGGAAAGTCGTGGAGTACATACCGGGCATCTATACGGATATCCTGAATTTCAGCTACGCGATGAACAAGCACATGGGGAGGAATACAGGCGGTGGGTCAAGCCCTTACTCCAGAATGAATTCCTACTGATGGATCATAGTAAGAATCATCCGTGGGATGTTGACAAGCGCGTCAGCCAAATTTCAGCCCATGATCGATGGTATCCGAGCAAACGAGCAGACAATGTCAGGGTACGCCAGCAAAGCCACGAACCAGCTCACCATACACTATCAAGAGATTGGTCTACATCAGCAGGGAGTTGGCCTGCAGATGCAACAGACTATGATGGCCGACCTTTCCGTCATACGAGACACCTTAGAGTCATCGATGGAGGTCAACAAGATCTACCTCAACCAGATTCGCAAGTTGGAGGAGGACAAAAAGAGCATGAAGAAGAAAACTCCTCTCGACAAAGCAAAGGAGCTTTTTGAGGATAATGCAAAGCGGTTGGAGCCAACCAGCGCGGCGGAGACTGCTCTAGAGAAGCACAAATCGCGAAGGGAGAAAGATACCTGCAATTGGATATTCGAGCTCGAAGAATATAAGCATTGGCGCTTTTCAACAGAGAGTAGCCTACTGTGGGTCTCTGGCGTTGGCGGGCTAGGAAAATCGATCCTCATGTCAACCGTGATTGATGGGCTTCAGGAAGCTTTTAAAGAGGACAAAAGTTGCCTTGCTCAATACTTCTTCTGTTCGGCTGGTGAAGAGGCGACACGGCTAGTCGCGAGAATCAAGAAGCAGTTGCTGTATCAACTATACCAAGTGGCGCCGTCGGATGAGTCGTCCGATGTTCTTGACAGGTCGAACGACGTGATATCGAATTTCCTTGGAAAGAAAGACTCTCCAGATTCAAAGCCGGGTTCCCAGCAGAAGAAATCCGAAAAGGCCACTGGTTTTGAGGACGCTTACCCCAGCCTGGCCAAGATCCTTGGCAAGAAAATCTTTCTTGTCATTGACGCTTTAGATGAGTGCACCGATAGAAAAGACGGAGGAATCCTCAAGTCACTGCAAGAGACGCTGTCGGCGTCCGAACTCCCATTGAAGATGATCGTCTGCAGTCGCCCAGAGCCAGATATTGTGGACAATCTTGTCGATAAACCCGCTATCAAGGTCGAAGATCACAACGGGCCTGATATCGAGAAAGCTGCCAAAGCCAAGCTAGAAGGATTACCTGGTCTGTCAATAGATGAAAGGGTGCTGGCCTGTAAATCGATTGTTGAGAAGGCAAAAGGGCTATTCCGATGCGTCGACCCGGCAATCGAGTTTCTCAAGAAACCGTGGCGACGCCCTCTAGAGAAGAGGCTGGCGGAACTACCAGATGGTCTCGACAACTCGTACCAGCAGATCCTGCGCCAAACGGATCCCGATTATATGGAGCTTCTCAATGTTGCTTTGACCTGGACCATCTTCGCTCAGATCAAACCAACTGTCGCTGAGATTATGGACGAATATAGCTGCGCCTATGCAGAAGGCATTGAGGGCACCGATGAGAATCCTTACGACACTATGAACAATCACTTGATCGGGGACCAAATTCGAAGAGCAGGAAGCGGCACCTTCCTTGAGATAGTCGGAAATGAGGTCTCTGTCCGACACACCACTGTCAAAGAGTTCTTCCTCAAGGCGAATACGGCAACAGATGCTCCTAATGGTCATTGCGCGGATGACTTGTGTGCTAAATGCCAATCAAAAAAGTCCGCCGATCAACCTGTGACCATGTCAGAAAAACAAGGACAACTTCGTATGGCTATTACGATCTGTAAGATTTCCACGCCATACTAGACCACTTTGCGCAAGCTAATATCGCGCATCAGTCAAGCATCTCAATTCGCCACTCTTTCAGAGGCGGTACTTGCGAAAGGAAAACGACAGCATCAACCCAGCAGAGCCAACGTCTGCGATCTCAAACCAGACAGATGGCACAGTGAACGAAGATTTGAAGAGCAACGAGCAAAACACCACAGCCACCAATACCAGCAGATCCACAGACAGCGGAGCGCCCGTGGCTAATCCAGTGAATGAAAACCCAACGGGTGAAAGCGTGAATGGTATAGCTCCTAGCAGCACAGGTCCTGACGAGGTATCCGCTGTCGGTGGAAAGAAGGCATCTTTGGATATCGCCGAAGGTGATGCCACTGTTGAGGCGCAGAACGATCTATCGAATGGTGATAGGTCCGAGCACCTTCGTGAGGATCCAATGTCCTCGGACGTAGAAGCAACAGCCAAGGACGAGGGTGAAGCCGATGCGCCGGAAGCTTCGGAACAACCTGAACAAGAGCCAATTCCAGACGACGACGACGATGAAGGCGGTAGGCGAGATTCGGAAATCTTCGAGGAACCGGTAGCCGATAATGCCCAAACGCCTGTGAGACCTAAAAGATATGAGCTTTCTTATTGGCCTGACCATCTCGCAAGTGCCGAGAAACTTTGGACAACCGAGGAACGCGAGAATAGTAGCGAGTGGAAAGAACTCTGGAAGCTTGTCATCCAGTTCCTTTGCGAGAGCCCAGACGCTTTTAAAACATGGCAACAACACTACATGGAGCTTGCTGATGAATACCAAGCCATCGACACGCTTTTGAGTCCTTTACAGGTGGCCGCTGCTTATGGTATACGGGGACTCGTGAAAATACTTCTGGACCGCGGTGAGCCGGCGGCCGAAGAATCGGAAGACGGGCGTTCCGCCTTATGGTTTGCTGCAGACTCACCTGGCATCGAGATCATTACGCTCCTCTTAGAAAAGGGAGCGAATCCTAATGCACGCAAAGACTTCCCACCCCCATTTCATGTTTTGCTATGGCGGAATCCAAAACTTGAATTTGTCAATCTTATGCTTGAGCACGGGGCCGACTGTAACATCATAGACCAATGGGGTTTCAACGCCATGCACTGGTTCGCATTGTTCGGTTCCGACGTCGAAGTTCTCAAAGTTTTATTGAAAGCGCATAGTGATATCAACGTCCCCGATTCTTTTGGAGAGACTCCGTTGCACAAAGTGATGTATAATTCTCGAGACTTATCCTTAGATATGCTTCGTGCATTCCTGGAGAACGGCGCTGACGTTGACAAAGAAGACAAAGATTCGCAGAGTAAGTCCTCCCAATTTCTATCATCTCTGCAACGCACTGACTAGTCCTAGTGCCACTGTACGAGGTTTGCGCTGTCGGGAACGCTGAGGCGGCCAAGATTCTGCTTGACCATGGTGCTAATCTTCATGATGATGATGTAAGTTTCATTGCCTCCGCTAATGCTATCATTTGCCTACAGACAGCTCCATCAATAGCTACAAAATCTAAGCTGATACTTCCATAGCTCTTTGGGCAAACCGGCGTCCATATCGCAGCGGCATTCGGTCATTTAGACGTTGTTAAATTATTGACAGAGCGCGGCGCCAATTTAGACTTGGGTGATAAGCATGGACGTACCCCATTCTTCCTCGCCTGCTCTAGTGGAAATCTAGAGACTGCACGTTTCCTGCTCAAAACCATGCGCGAAAAAGAGCGTGATTGCACCACAACCGCCATGAACGATGGCAGGACCCCGCTGAGCAAAGCAGCTGGCAGAGGCCACGTCGAGATCGTGACGATGCTACTTGAGGAAGTGCATGTAGTCTCCGCAATCAATGTTCAGGAAACAGCACGTAAGAGAACAGCACTTCACTGGGCAGCCTACAATGGTAGGACCGAAGTCGTAGATGTTCTCTTGCAGAAGGGTGCCGACACAACGATTGAGGATTCAAACGGCAAGACCGCTCTAGCTCTATGTGGCCAAGGTTGGGCAAAGGACAAGTCTGGCGACCGGGTACCGATCATCGTTACTCTGGTCGATCACGATCGGGAGACTGCTGCAAATGATGCTGAACTCATGGCCACTGCTGCTATCAAAGGGAGCACGAAAGTCATCGAGAAATTGCTCGATGCGAAAGCACACCCGAGCAAGCAAGATGAGCACGGCTGGACACCGCTGCAGCTAGCAAAGCAGTACGGAAACACGGACGCTGCGACACTCTTAGCTAAGCGCGGTGCTGAGGTCGGATCGAGACCCAGTCGATGGAGTACAGAAGACGGGAAGATCAAAGTATCGGAGGACGGCTGCGAGCTTGAATACGTAGGAGAACGTGAGTACTACTTGATAATTCGTATCCAGTGGTCGGATGATGGCTGACTTGATCAGCGTGCGACGATTCATCTGGAGTCCAAATCCTTGCGAATCATCCAATACCAGCTGGGATCGAGCGCTTCTACTACGAAATCGAAATTAAGGACGTAGGAGATGACAAAAAAATGTGAGTATCCCAATGCCCCAAAGTCGATTCATCATCAAATTAAGTCACTCTGTGATAGTTTCAATGCCATTGGGTTTTCAACGCAACCTGCGCGCCTTGATCGTATGCCAGGCTGGTACAACGCTACAGCTCCCAGCTTCGCCTACCACGGCGACGATGGTCGTCTTTACGCCAACAGTAACCAGTCATTGAAGGACTATGCGGGCCCCTACGGCAAAGGGGACACAATCGGCTGTGGCGTCATCTACAACGATAGTGTCGAAGGGACGATCTTCTATACGCGGAACGGCGAATCTCGAGGTATGCTAGTTCTTATTCTCCATACCTATTCCTCGTCCATGCACATGTTGAGAAGGGGAGTAGGACCCGCATTCGAAAAAGACGTCAAAGGCCGTCTTTACCCTGTCATTGGCATGACAGAGCCTGCAGCCATTGTGGTCAACTTTGGTGACGATATCGATATCAGACCCTTCAAGTGGGAGCTAGGTAATGGCGGGATTTACAACGTTGATGCAGTGGAAATGAAGAAAGTGGAAGAGCCTCTTACCGTACAGGTACCCATTGAGTTTGGGATCTCGAATCCGCCTATCTGAATGTAACTCAAGGGAGAGGTGTGTGCGACAGCAGTACAAGCTTTGTAATTTATTGTCATGACGACCAATGTTGCGTGGCGATTTGGATCTGCATTGAAATGCGTTTCCCGATTTTGAGGCCTTGATTTAGGTTTGATATATCGCCATGTACAACTAGCATCTAATGCTCCTCTCAAATAGTCACTGCTGTCATATGTTCGATGTCTTGCTGAGCGAAGCGCTGTTTCTTTGACGGGAGATCGGGAGGTCAAGACCCCTAAGAGTCCACTGGTCGCGCCTCGGAGCTTGCGGCTCGTGCGACCTGGCTGTCTTTCAATCGTACGTATGGCCACGAGCATAGAGGCCTGCTCCGATTACTCTACGTATGAATTTGGAGGTCTGGCATATGTTGTATGTTTGCAGATTCGAGATTTGCTCATTTCTGTTGTACGAATGCTGGTGCTTTTCTCGGACTTGACGAGATTTGTGGTTTGTGATGCATGACGAAGGCACTGAATCTTTAGCCGTTGCGCGCTTGTTCAAAGGTGTCTCGACGAAAGCGACTAGGTAGTCGGCAATCAGTAAGGGACGTGGCCTCTCCCGCTATGATCTGGTCACATCGGAAGTAAGTTGACTGGGGAGGTTGAACTGCTGACTCAGAGACAGATCACCCCAACGCTCCTTGACTCGGTAATGCATGATTCAACCACTTTGCCACCCATCAAAGTAATGCCTTATTCATCTAGATAAATAGAAACATGATCTTCATGCTGCTGCAGTCCGAAGCGACGCGTATGCAGCAAGGAATCGTGCGTAACCTAATCAGCCTCTCGAGGTAAGTAAAGTTCCGAACCAGTCAGCAGGTGGGGCACTCAGCACACCACCTCCGACGAATTGATATATTCCCATGCATTCCTAAACCCTCGTCGGGATAAGCCGAAGGACGCTCTGACGAAATTCTCCACTAGTTCTTTAGAGCTACAATCAATGGTACAAAACGCGTGACCATCCTTTCTTTGGTTTTTCGAAAAGCTCCTCCCTTTCATAATACCAGAGATTTCAGAGCGACTCGAGGGAAGCAAACAATCAGCAACTTGCCCAATTAAATCAACAGCGACAAGCCACAGTCAATTACTGCATTGCATCAGCAAGGGCTTGATTCGAAGTCAGCGTCACATGTGTAACAGCAAGCTTTCCTTGCATCGATAGAGTGGATAGTGAAGTCACTCCTCCGACAGTCCGATTTGGAAGCGATGAACGACGTGAAGCTTTAGAAGGCTGGGGCGAAGCACCCAGCTGAAACTGTTGTCCTCTATACGCTAATATGCCAATTTGTCTCCTCCCTTACATCCCCTCCATGCAGGCTCAGTGTCGGTAGAAGCACAGAGCGCATAGGGGGCTTAGATGGACGGTTATAGGTGATGTGCTCTCTACGTATCCTGATAGCTCTGCAAGATCGCCAACTCGGCAAGTTACGAATGCCTTTGCACATTCCTGCATATTTGAATATACATGTCTCAGATAGATAATACTTAGGCTGGAAAACGCCCGTATGGTTGGCTGCCGCCCCCACTTGACTCTGAGTCTGTCTTGGAGCGCTGTCTGCTCATTGACAGTCTCGATGGGGGCCGAACAAATTTAAGAGATGTGCTCCATAGAATCTCATGTTGCCAGGTCGCTTTCGGAAATATAATACTCGAGGGCCCGCGACTCTCAGCCTCTCAAACTACTTCTTACGTGCGAACTCCTTCAAAACCTCGGAGTCTCTCAAGACAACAAAGAACACTTGAACCCACATCTTTGCCATCAAACCTCTTAGAACGTCCGACCACCTCTTTCTTCCCTCCCAAAATGTTTCCTATCTCGTCTATTGCGCGTTCGATTCAGATACACGCAGACGCCGCGGCTCTGGGTATTCACACCTTCAACAACCATGGCCTCTTTGAAGACGATGAGCTATTCGAAGAAAACCTCGTCGATGATAGTCACGAACAGGTCTCCATCCTGCGGGGAGGCAGCCGCGAGCCGATTGCTCACATGCCCGTAAGTCCTCCGTGGACCGTGGATCTAAATTCTACTAATCAGTCCAGATGAACAATAACAAGTGTCCTCGGTGCGCTGAGCAGGGTATCGAGCAATTCGTCTTGCCGGGAAAGCACTGTCCTCGGTGTAACCAGCCTTGCTGAGTTTTCCAAAGTGTGCAGGTTTGTCCCCAGGAAATCCAAATCCAAGCTGATCTGTCTGCTTGCTTTACAGGCGTAGGTCCACGCCCGATTATATCAAGGGCGAGTAACGCAAAGCCGACCGATTCGATTCTTCAGCGATCTGTAGATCATCCTGGACTCATGAGGCAGTGCACAGGATGGAATCGATACGGGCAACCTGATTTCCTATTCTCTTCGCTTGTTGTTTTATGACGGCCTTTACTTTGTCAAGCTCTTGGATTGCTGCGTTATAATTGTGGTTGCTCGTACTTCTGGTTACGCATGGTTCATGATATGATAGACCTCTGGTCACCCTCGATAATCATCTGTTCGATTCAATCTAATTGCATGTCTTCAAATTCCTGAAATTGTGGCTTTGCCGTCACAATAGCCGCTCTTCACCTGAGCGTCTTTCTATGCCATGTGAGACTCTCCCTAATCAAGACTTACCACATGAAAAGCCAATCAACGCTCTCGATTGCAGATGCCGCGGGAGAGTGGCCTTGCCTTCGCTGTGATGCCCCGAGTCGTTCTCTCTAGCCATCTAAATCCCCACGCTTTCCATTTCAGACCACTGCCCCTCGTAGGTACGTCTACAGTCATGCGTGTCTAGCAGCAGTACAACATATCATGCACTACTACCGCTTCTCAAATTAACAAACCCTGTGAGAACAGCTCACCTCCCGTTTGTCAACCCAAAAATCTCTGATTGGCCCGGAGGGTTTTTCATACTGCCTGTAGTTTGGCACACACACCATTATACTTAGCCTATGAGAAATCATGCGGGACACATCTCCATTGGCAAGTACTCTACGGAGTACCATTCCTCCATTCCTCCAATATCTTGGCTTCACTTGATAATGGGCTAGAGAACGTGCGTGCCGCCCACTCTGTACACGAGGCTTCACCTTTCTTTACGGAACGGACGCCTTCCCGTATGCCCGACGGCACGGATGCACGAGGTCCGCGGCCCTCGCACGGACCGGATGTGTCGGCACGGTATGGATCATCACATGCAAGAGACTACATGAAGCCTAGAGGAGCCGTGAATGGCTCTGGTCACAAGCCACATCCGTGTTGCCAACTTTTTCCTGCTGTTCTTGGCTTGAGGTGAAATGCCAACTCTCTATTGAAGTGTCTTGGCTCAATGGACGAGAGTGTGCATAGAAGCTGCGAATAGCGCTCTAAGATGTCAGCTGCAGACTTGTTACTAGCGGTTTCCTCTTAGTATCTTTCTCTCCACCACTCGGAGCGTAGATGGAAATGTTTTGACGGAGCCTTCCGGTTGACGGAGCCTTCCGGACCTCATGAACTCGTATTTCAGTAGCGCAAGAACATGGTGCAATATGACCACTGCACTCAGCGGTGCCAGCAATATCACATTAGCTCGGTGAAGGTGACGTGCAGTTACTAGTGAATGGTCCACAGTGAGATAAAGAATGTCTCGTATTTTCTTTGTCGAAATCGCGGTCAGGCACTCAATGCTGGCTGTGATCAGCTGAGGAGATATGCATCGAGATAACTAGAGGATCGCTTCCTTGTCAAGCACGCAAGAATTGATTGTTGCCGCAGAGGCCGACCTAGGGCTCAACATTGCTGTCATTCATGGTCGTGTTTTGGAAGCTGGCACGGAACCTTGTAGATTACGAACCGCTCTACAAGAAAGCCGTGCTTCGAAATACAAGCACTGAGACTTCCAGAGCTGAGCTTCTTGCGCTTGCAGGCGCGGAAATAGTGATCAATTCGAACAGTATACAGGGTATTGTAGAGAGCTTAGCCCTAAGCATTCTCCATTGAGTTTAGATTCTTAGTTCTTGGCGAGATCAGCTGGCAGGAATATGCCATCTGCCACCGCTGTTTGAACCATACCACGGCCGCTTTCATCGGGATCCTGGTTCTGCTTACCGCAAACTCCTTGACGCTCTCAATATCTTGCAGTCTAGACCCTGATAAACCCTCCCAACTCTCAGTTTCAACCCGGGATGATGGTCAGACGACATGAGGCTGTTGGACCCATTCTCTCCGATCGCAGCGTCGTGCCTTGAGCTCAAGGTTCGTCGACCACCCTTGGGGCAGAGGTGTCGGCTGGCCCGAGAAAAGGCTGCCGCACAGAATGTCGTGTCTACATTATGCTTCAGGCACACTAGTCGCTCGCTACTTGGTCGGCCGCTACGTGGTCAGCTCCATGAGAGCAATCTGTGAACAGCTTGGAATACCTCGGTGCTATCGATTTAGGGCGAAGGCGGGAGATCGATTACAGGCACACGTATCGCTAAAACGGTAACTTCTACAAGGAGATAAGATTCAAAGACTTCAGCTGTCACTAGTGGATGAATCCCATGTGAGTGGTCTATCGAACGCAGATTTACGAGACGTCATTGACCAACACCAGTCCAGACAGGGTTGACTCTTCTAAGACATCGGTCGCGACCTTAAACCCCTTGTGCGCGATAGCAAGATCGGATAAAATCTCAACATAACTATCCTAGACGACGCTCGCTCGATTCTCTCCCTCTAAATCCGCACGCGTCCTTGCATCAACACATGACAGCACATGCCCAGAGTCCATTCATGCTGTTACTGATCTCGATTGACTACTCGACGCTCATAACGGTGGACTACAAGTATCAGGAATTCTTCCTAAACTTCGACGTCGGCCTCTTGAACTCCCTCCGTGGTCAGCTCGACAAGAAGCACTTCGATAACCTTGGATAGAGGAAGAGCCTCAGGATTCTGGGCACGCGCTCATATAAGTTCTGGGTATAGCGATGTTCCGTTGCTAAGAGCAAGATCTGTGTCTTTTAGGGACATTGGATATTAGTACAACGTCGATTTGTACACATCTACACGTTGTTGCCTTGGTCGGCTCATGACTGACCTTCGCGCTCCAGACATTGCCTACCCCAGGCATCTGACCGCTCCTCCCGCATACCTACATCGATTTTTAGGGATTCCTATAGCCTCGCGTTAGTCGATGCGGCCTTGAAGAAAGTAAGATGACCCGTTAACGCGCCGGGTCCTCGGCGGCAATGATTCCGAAAGAAAGTTGGAGACGTGGAGCCGGTCTTTGACGGGATTGGCAATCATGGGCATATTTTTGATTGCTTGGATGAGCGGTTGGGATTGAAGCAGTGGATACAGCTGTTGTGGTAGATGAAAAGAGAAAGGTTGTGTTCTGGGATGGGCGCTGCATAGTTGGACATTCGATGGACGTTGAGGTGAGAATGGCTGCTACAACGGTTTTGTCATGGGTGAAAGCAAATGGACTGGAAGAATCGACACGATCCTACGCATTATCGTCTCAAAGCTTTGTGAGTCTTGCCACAACATAGTGACTGAACCAAAATAGCGACGATTGAATCGCTAACGTCTGAGGACTATACTACGAACGCTGCCCATCGAGATAGCTCATGAGAAATTGTATCTCTTCTCACAACACATCATGGTCGGACCGTCGGGACTTAGACGCATCCCCTACCCTCAAGATGAAGCGGCCTTGCACGGAGTTCGTCCGATGAGGCCACGGAGCCAATCATCCCCGGACGTGAGAGATCTATTCTGTGTTGCCGCCTGGGCGATAAGTACTTTTGGATAAAATGAGCTTGGGATGGAGATGTCATTGGCCTCCTCTTTGCCGAGGGACAACAAGTAGTCTTTCGTGCATCTGTTGCAGCGTTAGCCGTAATGAGCGTCGCTACAGAGAAGGCTAGGGCCATCGGGAAAGTCGTTACAGGCGTCAGAAGTCATCGTCTGAAGCAGAGGAGTTCCTTATTCGACCAAGTCAGATTCTTCGGCCGTGCCATTATCTCGAATATATCTTCACCTTCGATTTAACATCTCTTTTAGTAGAAAGTCAATAACTTCGTGGTTCCTATCAACTTTAGCCTACGAGCCTAAAAACAAATTTCAGCCCCCAACAGTCAAGTCATATGTCTTTATGATAAGATAACTCGCTATATCGACGGAAATACCTCGATCATCTTGCGAGGAGAGTGTCTCGAACATGAAATTGTTGACGTCTCGCCCAAAATGCATTTTGTCGAATACAAATTCAAACATGAGAACGTTGACGGCTGCTGCAACGTGCTTCAGTGCGCAAGTCAACACAGTATCCATGCCGGTCTCTGCAAAACAAGCTTCACGGTTGTCGTCTCATAGACAGCCTTCCGTGACCCCTCTCGTCATTCCCATTGTCATATCTGAGACGCAATGACAGCATGCCTGAGTCATGGTACAATGGCGTGAATAAATGGCGCACAAGTTCGGGATGACTGCAAATAGTGCGTGGGCTACCTATCTTGCGGTTCAAGGCACTGATGTTCCTCGTGACAAAATTCTTCGTCCTAGAATCGTTCTTTCGGTTCTCCAGGACTGCAGGTCTTTGGGTCTGCTCTATGCTCGAGTAGACTTGGAGCGATGGCATAATGCCCCTGAGATGCGGCAATACTCAAGGCGCTGCAAAGGTGGATCCCCGAGCCCATTTACAGAAGCTTCAGCGCCTAGGAAAAGCTTCACAAGGTTGCTGTAGTCGTCTGGGCGCATGGCTACAGCACCTAGCGCATTAGTGTTGGAAATTGCTGCAGCACCTGTGTTGTAGCTACTCCGCACCGTGGCAAATCACGTGGTAGACTCCCATAACTCTCAATAATTAGCTTGCCAAGAATAAGGAGCACAAGCTGCGAACATCTACATCAACACCACACGCTTAGTCATTCCCTTCAAGAAGTCCTCGGATCCAGTGTTAATCGCAGGGGCGACAATCACGTTTTTAGATTGCGAATTGGTATGGTAATCAGGGTTGTGAGAGATGAGGTCTTTCGCTGGAGCAAGGAGCGGACGCTCAAATGGCCAGCCAACGACGTTTAGATCATGACAGGATCGCCATGTTGTTACTTACAATTCATCGAGGGTTTCCGGAATATCGGACTCCAGACAAGAGTACCTTAGTTCTAAGTTGGGTCCGACTCCTGTGTAATCTCAATCAACTACTATAAATTTCTAATGCAGCTTAATGTATTACCATCTTTTCACTGCTTTGAACTGGAGCGCGAGGGACTGAAGACCGAAGAGGATACCAGTAAATGAATCATAAGATCCTTCCATACCTCACCTCGCCTCGCCTCACCTCACTCACCTCATTCATCGTATCTGCATCTTCCAGGTGATGAAGTCGCAAACTGGTGGGCGCTCATGCACTCACATGTGACATTCACTGCCCACATTCATTTTCTGCATGTGAATACTCGTCCCTTCTTTGGTAGTCGAAGGCGTTCATTGCTGCACGTCATTCCCTTTTCCCATTCATTCCAAACAATAAATATTCATCACTAGCATCGTTTACTATTTGAATTCCCTCCTCGTCCAAAGAAACCATCTTTCCTACATAATCATCACACATTTCAACATCCAATACATCTTTTCATATATACAACAGTAATGCTCCATGTTCAAACAACTTCTATGTACAAATTTTACAATTCGGCGTGTGAATGTCCGACTTGCTTAGAAATCATAAGTCATAGCTTTACGAGGGAAGTCTTAATTGAACTCGTGCTTCGCCGCTCCAATGCGGTGACAGCGAAGGAGGTGAAGAGGGTCTGCACCCTCGCAACAGCCCATGCGCGTGTGGGTGGCCGCCTCGGCGGCACCAAAAAACCTTCCGCCCTCGATGTCCAATTGGACATTGCAGAGTCCCTCCGAGTCCTCATTGGACTCGTCAAGGACTTCGTCCATGGCGGCGCTGAGGTGAGTCTACCTCGATTTCTTTGCGTTTTCACTGCATAGGCTAACATACCTAGGCCACCTCCGATCTGCGGGCATCTCCAGATGTCGTCATGGCGGACGACGGTTACGACGAGGAGATGGTTGGTGGCGGGGCGGAGCCCGCCAGTCAGCTGGTGGGGGAGTTGGGAGTTGCTGCTGGTTGGGAGGAGGGTGCCGCCGGTGGTGCGGCAGAGAGCAGTGGGGCGGTCGCTGCCCGTGGGGCTGCTCGCGTAGCCCTGCAGATCATGGATAGCGGGGATGAGAGGGATGCGGAGGAGGAGGATCCCGCTAGCGGCATCGAATAGGGGTGGTAGTCGCGCACCTGACCAAGCGCCCACTACATAACGATCACGCGATTGAGGAAGGTCTGCACTTCCTAGTGCAAGATAACACATACGCTTTCCCCACGTTGATCTCGAACGCTTCGAAGACCACGCACCTCCGCCGCCCTTCTACCATACAGCCGCTGTCGGATACCAAGCGGTCTCTCCCTGCTCCTACTTCGCACCGCGATCTCAAACGTTCCAAGCCAAGCTTTGAACTTTTGATGCCAAGCAGCTTCTGGATCGCTCCAAGACGAAGATGAAGAACATTCCAGGGACCTTCATATATTTTGTATATATATCGAATCGGGAGACGAAAAGGAGGCAGATCGCCTGTGTGATAGTTGCAAAGCGTTGGCCGAAAAGGTGAGAGTCTTGGAAGAGAAGATTGGCTATGCTGAGCAGGTATTCCGCGAACTCGCTACAATGACTGAGCGAGTCTATGCAATTTACGAGCCCATCATGGCTTGTGTCAAGCAGGCCAATGGCCTTTTGAGATCGCTGTCGACCAAGTCACGAGAAATCGAAGCCTGTGTCAAAGGCAATGTCGCGACCATGAACGCGCTGATAAGCCCCGTCAATGCCGCTGTTCTGCGACTGTACGAGAAATTTCCAGGGCTCTCGGAGCAAGTCTGTACCCACGGTACTGATGGTCCCACCAAGTCGGAGTTCGACGGCGCCCCCTTTGTGGTCGCATATCGAGGTTCCAATCCACGCGATGGATATCAAAATGCCTGCATGAGAAAGGCTTTGGCTAGACTTGGGCGTCGTCCCTACTGAGTTGCTGCTTACGCAGAGGGGCAGCATACCTTTTAGCGATGAATTGTACAGAAGAGGAACGTTGCGGCCGCATGGGCCATAAGACAGGTGATGGTGTGTACTGGACCCATTATCGAAACAAAATCTCGGTTGTCGACTTTCAAGCGATTCGAAGCGACGTTGATGCTGAGGACGTCTACGTCTTGTCAAGAAATATGCTAGCCTCAAGACAAGGAGCTCCAAGCTCGCTATTGTTGATACAATCCTCCTGACGGATTACCAAACCCGCCTTAGAGTGGATAACATCCTACAACGCTGGAGAAAGAGGGGACCATTGGGCAAACTTCACAGCATTGTTGTCTATATTGGTCTCACTCCACAACGCAAACAGAAGTTTAAGAAGCTTAGTGGCGGCTTACTCCTGCATCGAGAGTAGAAGACTCGCTGGAATTCCTTCTACAAAATGATAGATTGGGCAATCGAAAATATCAAAGACGCAATTATCCAGTTCAGCACAAAGGAAATTGACTTGGAGAAAGATGTTCTCAAGTCCTCGGAGTGGCATAGCAAAAGTAACGGGGTGACCGGTCCGATGTCGAACGTCAAGTCTAGTGTCGAACGCTATTTGCGATTTTGTTTCTGGTCACTCTTCAGCTCGACACTACGCTAGCTTCGACGGGACTTACTACGCCGGCCATTGAAAGCGTCCCTACGCCTACGCCTACTCCAACTACCACTGTTCCTCTTTCTAATACGCGTCGAAGTCAACGGCTGCTGCTCTCCTCTGATGGAGGGTTCGGCAGGACTCCACTTTGAATCTTCCCTCATGCCGTCTACGCATGACGACGTTAAACTGCCGTCGCCGGACGCTATGTTTTAGATGTATCTGAGGTTGCCGCATCCTACAACGCGATCCCAGGCAACAACGCTAGTACTAGCGTTGTTGTTTTGCCTTATTTTTCAACTTGACCTCAGTTGACCCTTACCAATATCCACCTCTCGTGCTACCCTTTCATCGAACACTTACCACAATCGTTGATTAGCATCACCACCGCCGCTCTGTTACATCTATATATAAAAATGGCCGACTTCAGCGGCCTTGTCAGACAGACAAGAAGACTAACGGACAATGGCAACTTGGTCGTTTTGTCATTCGACGAAGTGCTCTACATCGGAGGAACTCGGTATTGGTGCCAGGAGCCTTGCGATCCTGCTTTCCGAAAGCGCGTCTTTGTGTGGATGCAAGGCTCTATACCACCGTCACTGACAGTAGAATACTCCCCGATGGTGCTCGACTGGAACGCTGCAGCGAGTCATGTCGACGACACCGCGACATGGCCTCCTATGAATGCGTTATTGTCCGATCTCACCTTCTACAAGATACTCAAGTCTAATTTCTAGCTCAGAGAGCGCAGAAAGATAGCGTGAGGGTTCATAACCTGTCAAGAGGGCAGCGAATGAAGACTGGAAAGCATACTGATCTATGGTGGGAGTCCATGAGGTATAAGACTTCTTGGACAACAAAGAACTAGGCAAATAAAGAGACCTTGTGAATGTAGTTCTTTCAACAATCTCGCCATTGAGCTTGGCTACTTATGGCTTTGGTGGCTACATCTCTAGGAGAAAGAATTGACGCGTGATGGAAGATCCTAATACCCTGCTGTCCATCGCTATCACCGAAATACCGGAAAAATGTTTCCTCGGCGTCGTACCGGGTGTCCTCAGATGTGGCCTCATCAATCAGGAAGGCTTCATACAGGGGGGCTTGGCTCGACACTAACGAAGCCAAAGACAGCCTTGCCAAGATCACTTTAGGATCTGCCGAGGAGACCAACACTTTGCTTGTCTGGGACTTTACTGGCGCCGTGTACGCCCGAAAATGGAACACCTGCCACCTATTAGCCTCCAGGTCTCGGCCTATTGGGATCTTCCACAAGTTGGTACGGTGGAATCAAGATGTTGACATCGACCATGAGCTGGTATGATGCGATGAGGCTGGAGGTTTGGTCGTGTGGAGGGAATGGCTATATACGTTGGACTTGTGGAGGAATCATTTGTGCTTGTCTTACCGGAACATGATGTCCCCGCCCGACGGGACATCTCCCTGGTGCTACAGTGGACGTCATGGAGGCATGGACAGATGGCTTGCATCGAGATCCATGAATTGACAGCCAAAGAGAGTCGATTAGATTGAAGTGATCGGATTGTAGCTACGTTGGATCACATTGCATCTTTCTACGTAGTCGTTGATATCGATCAATTCTACATCGTCTAGCTAAAATGAAACTCTCTTAGGCCCTTGGAACCTGCCACGTTCCAGCAACGTCTTACCTCCCATAGAGTAGACTCAAAACGCCAAATGGGGAAAGGCGGACCGGACTTTGCGATAGCGGTGAAGAAATGATCTGAATCATTTTTCAATTTTCATTTCACATTTAATCTTTCGCGTTAAGCCCAGGTTCAAGACCGGAATCTTCCTACAGTCGGGCGTCGGGCATGCCAGACTCAGAGTAACATGGTCCACATTGTTCATTAGTGAGAGCCCATTTGCGTAGGTATGAGAAATACCAGTTCTGTCTGCTGACAGATGAATTCTCAGACTGTCGTTCCAAGGTCCAAATGATACTGTATGGATCTATGAAACGCCCCGAGGTCATCCGGGCCCAGTCTCCGACGTTTCTTTGGTGTTTCAGCGCAATTCGCGACCATCCTTCGTCGCGCGTTTATACATACATGCGATTACATGCGCTTCGCTCTGGACACCAAATCTGCGACCGGTTAAAAATATCATTACTATTCGACTGTGGTTCCGGTGCTAGGCTTTGGATTTTGCTGGTATCTGTGCTTGAAGCGCAACACAGCCAACCTTTAATCTTGATTCATCCGCCTCTTTAGTAAAGGTGGCATTACTTGTGCCAAAAGTTCCGGTGCAAACATCAGCAATCCATGCGCTTGGGCCTCAATGTACGGGACGCCTTCGTTGCGACAATAAATGCGCCACTTGTCATTCTGTATTTCTCTCCTCTCTTTCGTACCACCTGTCCTCTGCAGTCAAATATTTGGCGAGTGAAGCCTCGCGGAGAAGAAAACACAACTGTTATCCTGCGTTCCATAAAGCTCTTGGGTGTAGTGCCTGTCCTGACCTTTCCATTCAACCATGCATTCAACGTATAGTCACATCTTACTGCCCATACTTCTCTCTCTAACCTCCCGGATCGTTCTCGCCCAAATAATCGCTCCACCTAACTACGACCAAGGCTGGTGTTACTACTGCTCCGACGACGACGCACCGCCCCTCTGCAATGCCCAATGCACCGTCGCAATCAACAGTCTCTGCAAGCAAGATCTCACACGAGCACAGATGGTCACTGAGCAAAACTGTACCCTCCAATACAAGCCGCCTGTGAACCCCAACTTCAATCAGAACGGCGCAACCCCCCCTAGTCCTACCCGGTACCAATGCAGTATCACATTTAACAAGGCTCTCGCCACGTGCGGCCGCGATGCCGGCTCCCCAAACTCAGCTACTGTAAACGCATCATACTGCACCACGTCTGGTGGCGGCGGCATCTACGGCTGGAATGATGACGGCTCTGTCATGACCGATGGGCTAGGCCGCTACAGAATCTTCACCACCGGTACCAACCAGTGTGGCCAAGCTAAAGCCCCGTGGCATCAGTCCACCTCCGTCAGAGTGTGGGACGACAGCTGGATCGGCCCCAACGACCAAGTCGTCCTTGACACCAACCCGCCTCCCCTCAACAGCACCGACGCTGCTCTAGCCTCTAGCATGCCAACACTAAACCCCATGTGCGAGACTGAAGTCTGCGACATCTACGGCAATCCCTACTACGCCACGGTTCCCAACGGACCCTGGCCCGAAGGTGGCAAAGACTCCCTCCGCCACCGCGTCATCTACGAAGGCTGGTCTCAAGGCGCTGATTCCCAGCGTTTGCCTAATAGCATCGAAGATCGTTGTGGCAGGCCTGGCGGCAATTACCAAGCATACATGAACGGCACGCAGAATGTGGCTGATTTCGACCTCCCCAAGAACCTGTGTTGGTGCGTCAAGGATGCCATTTTCGATGCGAGTGTTGGCATTCAATTGACGGACGATTTGTTTTGTCCTGCGGGCATGACGTTGCAGCCGGGACAGCAGATCAACAGGATTGAGTTGAGGCATTTACGGAGAGAGAGTTGAAAGTTAGGGATCCTGTGAGGGTGGTGGAAAAGGATGTGACGAGGGAAGTGAACCCTTTGAAGGAGAGGTATTCGTAGGAGGGCAGTCAATCGGGATGAAAAAACTGGTTGCATGGAGGGACAGTGAGTGTGCTTTCGAGTGGAAGGTGAATCTAGCGGAGAATGGGGAGTGGGTTGTTAGGAGTATTGATCTTCCACGTATTTGGGCACTGGGGACAGCTCTAGAATGTTTAGCTTTCCGTACCTTGAATCTTTCGACCGCGTTGTCCGAGTGTACCGTGCCTTTACGTGATCGAAAATGCAAAGGTCCAAAACCTTGATAGATACTTTTCTGAATAGAGATGGACGAGACAATGATGCGACTTGTTTGCATACCTTCAGCACCCAGTATCTACCGCTGAGATTTCCGTCAGGGCCAACAATTAACCGCAGGCCTAAAGCTCAAACGATCGCCAACTGCTAACCGGTTATCGCATCGATTCTCGAACAAAGAACCAGGATGATTGCCGAGATAGATTAGGTACCAACTTCTTCCTTTCAGCGCTCTGTCTCCCGATTGGAGAAAAGGCCCTTGACACCAACACGCACTCTCCGGGCACGCCATGCGCTCGCTCGACCTCTTTCACACAGCGCTTCTCTCCACCCTCACATACGTCTCCGCCGCACCCGCCACCACGATCCCAAACCTTCCTTCCCTCACCCTCACCACCAACACCACCACCCCACTCACCATCTGGCCCAATCTCCCCTGGTCGACCAAACTCCGCACCTCCGATCCCGAAACCCCCGCCTTCCTCGACATATTCTCCGTCGACGTCCACCCCACAACGCCCCAGCGGGCGTACGAACTGCAAGAATTCGTCCTCTTGCCGCTCGCGCTGTGGATCTCTTCTTTAGAGGGCCCGGCGACCGAGACGGAGATTGCAAGTGTCGGCGGTAGAGAGGCGATTGGGGCGATGGAGGCGAGGTTCGTGCCGGTGCAGGGCGAGGAGGTGAGTAGAGTGGTTGCGGCGACGGCGGTGGCGGCGTTGGCGCTGGCGGAGCGGGATTTTGGGGCTAGGGGGGTTAGTGGCGGGATTAGGGTTGGGGAGGCGAGGGTTGCGGGGGTGGAGGTGTGGGTTCGGGGGAGGGGGGAGTAGGTGGGGGGTGCTGGGGGTGGGTGCTGTGGTGCGTTTGCGTCTTTGGGGAGGAGTTTGAGCGTGGACGGGCTCTGCGGCTGACCGGGATGTTGTGGCTCCTGTCAATGTGCAAAACGCCATGCCTAATGGCTTCGAGGGTAAATGATTCTTGCTTGGGAATATGAAAAGGCAATGGATCTCAGGGACTGATCTGGGCTTGACCAGAGAAACATCGACAAGACACTCAAACCAGCCCTCAATGCTAGATCTTGAGACCACTCGAGAGCTACAAGGGAATCTATTTCAAGAAATGGGCGATCTCGGTAGATACGTATTCTCAAGGATGACAGGCATTTTGAAGAAGCAGCTAGGGGGTACGGTGCCCATGTCCAGACAATCTCGCGATTCTCATCACTGCAGAGTAGCATATCAATATTGAGCTTGTATTATTATTGTCTGGAGAAGCATTGTCAAAGAGTGCGCCCATAATTACATAATACTACTATTATGTAGCGCTTCTGCGCTGGGCAAGGTTCGCCGAGATGTCCCAACAAAGGGTACCGACTTCTCCACTACAGCAGGCAACATCAGTATGAAGCCTAACTAATCTACAAAAGGATTCTAGAAGACGGAATGCGAATCCCCTGATGTGGCTGGTCTAAAAACCATGGACATCTCAACGGCTCCAGCAGCGGTAGCCGGGCCGCGACATCTTGCCCGCAGGAAGAGAGCACTGGCAAGGTATCTCGGCTTGTCCATTAAAAAAAATGAAGAAATTCAAGCATTCAAATGGCGTCCGGTTTGGACATTCAATCGCAAGACGATGCATGTTTATTGTAGTCAAAGGCTCGGAAATCCAACTTCGCAAGAATCCGATTCTGCGGTCCCTCTCGTCTAGAACCCCCCAAACACTAGAGTCTTGCTTCGCTCAGGAGCCAACACAAGTCCACGCCCTGGAGTGCCAGTCTACGCTCAAAAAACAGCTAAACTGGGCGATTCTTGACGAGACCGGTGCCCCAGAAGGCTTGGACACCTTCGACCAAAGTGCAGAGCGTGAACAAGTGGGAACAGGCTACACATCACGATTGCAACAGCAGCGACGTGGTTCCAGACTCATGCCTTCTACTTCCTATCTGGTCCTAGGCTCTAATGCTACACCTTCAAGCACGTAAACTGGCAGAACCTACAACTTCCCCAAGAGCTGCGGTTTCTGTAGCAGCCGCTGTGCTGCGACCTTTGCTGCACCATACGGTCCGCAGCGCCGCCAGTCTTCCTCGACCGTGATCCCTTCTTCGTCGACAAACCTCTCCTTGAGCGCGTTTCGAAGGTCCCCCAAGCCTGAATTGCACGCTTCTCCGCAGACGACGATGGATATGACGTCGCGAGGAGAGTCCACCGGCGTTGGAGATTTTCCTTTCCCCGATGGGCTTGGGGCTACTTCTTTTTTCGTCAGAATCATGAATTCGGAGACAGTTTCGATGATGGGCTTGAAGTGGACAGCTTTGTTGTGGCAGACGGGACGTTGGGTATGGAAATCGTCGTCTTTGGGCGTTCCCTCAGAGGTAGGCTCGTCGTCACCCTCGACTGGTGTTTTATGGAGCTGATATTCTCCGAGGTGAGGGAAATATGCCTGACTTTCCATGTCACAGCTGTTCCCATCCACTAGCACCAGCATCATATGCAGGTATATTTTGTTGTATTCGAGAATCAAATTGAGATGTCTGCCTTCGGTCCGCTCTTCCATTTCGTAACTTGACTGTATAGCCTGTGATAGCGGAATGACCATATTGGGTTCGTCAAGACGATGGACGGCAGATTTGACCGCAAGCTCCATTTGGCCGCGAGCGGAGTGATCCCAATGATCAGGAACCGCAATAGCCATGACCTTGAAGTTGAAGCCTGGGTCGCTGTCAAGTGCTTCCATCCCCACGCGTACGACACTCGTGATGTGGTGAGTGAAAACATCGGCAAGTCCTCCAGCTTTGTCCGGGTCCGTGGATGATGAGATAGCCACAGCGGAGAGATCCTCGCTAGGACGGCGTTCGAGGTTGCATTGCACCGTCTTGCTCAGCCTGTCTTGGAAGAAGCTTTGGTAGAGTTCGTCGCAGGGTATACTGGTTAAGTACAAATCTTTCCCGATGAAGAACCAATTAGAGACGGAAGTCGGACCGAAGCTGAGGCCCATTGGAACAACGAGAGCGTTTTTGGCATGGCTATGAGGCAATGACAAATTTGGGTCTGGGGAAAAGGATGCCATGATAAGGATAAATGAGTTGAGGATTTCGAAAGGTTGTTCCTGTTGACTTGATATTGGATGAAATCTCGTAGAAGAGCGAGGTTCTGGGCTTTAAAGGAGATGGGAAGTGATAGTGGGCCGAAATTTTCCAAAATTTCGTATTGAGCCTCACAGCCCGAGAGATATGTTTCAGGCGAGTCCAGTGTCTCCAAAGACAAAGCCTTGGGAATGCTGCCCGTTTCACCCTGAAGACCAACTACCGCCTGAAGCCTCGATGCTCGGAAAAGGCACGAATAACGAACGCACCAATGGAAGTCTGATCGCCGCCTGGATCTCTCGTGCCGTGGCAAGAAGCTGGAGAGATGAACACGACTGGACGTAGATTCAAGGTTCTCACCTGCAATCCTTCAACACAAGTACATGCTACGGAGCGCCGTTGAGTCATCTACTAATAACACAACAATCAGCACCCTATTAGCAAAGCAGGATCGGATGCCGAAATAAAGTTCTCACCTCCAGGCTCCGTGTGTATACGTACTTTCTGGACAAAGGTACAAAACGGGCAGTGCCACTGAACTGTCGTATTGTATGGCACGCTGTGACTTTATTAAGGTAGGTCCTCAACACATTGATAAGCAGGCCAATGATCTAGATTAGCGCGGAGTGCGAGATTAAGATTCTTACTCCCAAGACATATGTCACTTCCCCGAAAAGCCGTCGGTGGCAACCATCGTCACAAGTACCCCGAACCTCAAAGAAACGTTCCCTATCATCCGCCTTGCTCACGCTATCTTTTGCTGCAAGGCGCTCTACTCTTACTCCCAAACCCCGCCTGCTACGTGGCAGCGGCTTGCCCGCATAACAGCAGCTACAACATTACGTACACCGTCCGGCATCCACGCGGCAGCTATGGAGCCAGGGAAGCAAGCTCCGGGTAGGTGCATGGTATGCAGATGATAATCCGCCGTGGCTGCCGATCTTGCCGCACGTGAGCAGCCAGTCGGATGGACGGATGCATGTCATGCGAGTCATAGTCTCCCGGCTTGTTGGGAGAGGTGGGAAGATGGATGTGAGGCGTTTTCTAGCGGGGTAGAGGCTATGGGAGTGCTTGAGGGTAGTACTTCAAGGCGGACAATGGTTGCTTGTTGAGCGACGCTAAGCCCTCCGTTGTCGTTGATGGATTTGTTTGGAGTGAGCTTTTTGGTATGTCAGGTGAAGACTCGAGCTAGTGTTGCTCTACTATCCAGATTTTAGGCCCTTACGGTGGTGCGGCAACAGCGTGATGTCAGAGATATTGGTTGGAAATTACAACGCAAGGTTATTACCACCCGCTTCCACACGCCAGCGCCCATCATCACGCGCTTCCGTCCTCCATCACATCCTACCTCGACTTCTTAAAAGAGAACAAAACGTCCCCGCGCACTCTCCGGCCGATCCTGCACTCCGCTACTCGCCCAACAATCCTCCTCCCCCATCCGCTCATCTTTCTCACGCCGATCCCCTTCAATGGCCCCCTACCCCTCCACCCCAGCCTCCCTATCTCACGCCTTCGCCTCCGCCCGCTTCTTCTGATTCACAACCCTCTTAGCGCTCGCCACCTTTTCCATCTCCGCAAGCGCTTGCGCATCGTCAGGGGTGGGGGTCTTGGCTTTGGGTTTGGTGCCTTTGGGTTTTTGGACGTTGGAGTTTTTGACAGCTCCAGCTTTGGGTGGAGCTGCTTTGGACACTTTTTTGGAGGTTGTCTTGATTGATTTGGTGGTCCCCTTTTTTCGGGACTTCGTGCTGGCAGAGGAATTGGGGCCGTAATCGCGATAGCGGGTTTCGACCATGGTGGAGGCGGGTAGTTGTATGTATCTTGCGCACTTTTCTAGTTTAGGGATAGGAAGACGTGAGTTTAACTTATTGTGCGTGTAGGAGAAAGAAGACGACTTTTGATGCCTTGAAGACTTGAGGGAATGGCAGTCCCAGTCCTATACGCCCTCGTGGACAAAGAATGGTCTTAGGCCTCGTCGTGTTTCTTTGTTCTTCAGTTCCGTTTGCAGAATTGAAGGAATCGAGAACTGCCAGCCATGAGTCCTTTATCCCGTGTCCGCATGCGTCATACTTTGAAACCCATCGTCAATGAGGAGCTTTTGTGCTCCTAAAATCTGATGCATTAAGTTTTCAAGACTATGCGCGGGAAACATGGACAAAAGCAGAGACTCCGAAGATTGCGCAGAGCTTTAGCTCATAACGATGACCTTTGATAGCGCTTGACGCAGGGTCATGAACGTAGAAGAATACCTAGTTCGCCGAATCTGTGGTCATTGTTCCTGCTCTACAGCTATGCCCTCCTGCGATAAATACCTTGCGTATGAACATTTACCAGCGACCTCCAGGAGTTTCATGTACAACGCTTGGTGGGAATTGAGACCCTCCCCAAACCTGCTTCTGAAGGGCGTTCAGACTTCAGACTTAGGAAAATTTCAAAATCTCCTTGAGCAGAATAGATCCTTTCTACCGAATTATCAGTGTTCTCCATCAGACGCATTTTGAAGTCCTGTTTGGTGACCTTGGCTATTGTAGAATGTGCGATGACTTAGCGCATTCCGAGCAAGTGGAACCAATCACCCAAGAATAGCAACTCTTTGAAGATGCGCCTAATGTAGTTGAGTCCTAGTGTTGTACATTCGACATCGACGGTGCAGAATATGGTTCTATCTGGAGCCCCAAAGCTTTTCAAAATGTTCCGTCTCGGGACTCATCCTTGAATTGCTGACCGTCTTTGACCAGCGTAAGACTGCGGAGAGTCTCTGCTGACTTGCAAGCGTGTCACAACAGAAACATGTTGACCAAGTCCTCATCGGTCGGAGCGTTGATCTCACAAAAGCGGGGTTTTTAGGTGTCCGCCGCACTCAAGTCCTTGGATTTCGTAAGCGGAGCCAACTCTGCAATTAGAAGCGACCACCGGCGAAGGCGATAAATAAGCCTCGCTTGCGGCATTCTCCCCAAAGTTTCGGGAGTTTGCGAGAAGCTTCACCCGCTTCGTTTGAAATCCGGTGTCATTAGACTCACATGTTTCAACTGCAAGATTCCCGAGTTATTACTAGACAGAACATCTTGTACTACTCGTTTGTAGGTTTCTGCCTTACGAGATATCCTGTCGTCGTCCAAACAAAGGTGGCGGAGCGATACGGGTAACGCAGCTTGCAGGTTGCAGCCCTTCTCGACCAAGAGACCAATTGGTGTGAAGCTCCGTAAGAATCTCGAAGCCGCGAAGCGAGTCCAGGAGAGCTTTTGGTTCTTTAGGGCTAAGCACGGTCAGCGTTCGGAGATTCGTATTGACAGTCGCCAATAAGATTGCCTTAATCAATGGAGCAGCGAAGAGTATCGGCCAGTCCATGCTTCGGTCAATTGACGACTTGAAGACCTCGGACCTAGAAAAATTCTCAGCAAGCTGTACAAGCCGTGAGAGTCATGGTCGCTAATTCCCAGAGGGGTCGTCCGAGATCTATAAACTTCAAGCTTCCAAGTGCTGGGGTCCTAGTTTGGTGGAAGCATTTGGTCAATAGAATAAACTCACAGTAACAATCGCGGTAGCCACAGTCGTGACCATCGAAGTCGAAACTTCGGTCACGGTTGAAGTGGGCATCAGAATTCCCAGGCAGTCGCAAGCACTGGAGATGGCGGAGGATACAGCGGACGTCAGCCAGGTGGGGATCGGTGGCTTGGTGTGCGGGGCTGGTGTGGATGACAGATTTGCGGGGGCAGGCAGCCATTACAGCCTGTGTTCGCATGGGAAGCATGGAAAATGGCAAGTCTAGGTATAGACAGACCGTCGTCAAATTGACTAAAAAGACAAACCCTTCAATCATCAATAACTCTGCATTAGGCTATCGAAAGACCATTCTATGACGTCGCATAATACAGCACCAATTCTCGTTGTTGGGATACCCGGCCTTGCAGCATGCGATGACGCAGCTCGTAGTCTTTTTTTTTTTTGGAAATATAGTGCGTCTTCCATGCTTGCTGTCCATCCTTTGCGAGGTGCATAATGTACCTTGACAATTAGTCGAGCCAATACTGCTATCCACACGGACGGCATTTGGTTGAGGGGCGTTTGAGAAGTCTCACAGAGCAACAATCCAAAGCCCAAACACTTCAATAATATGGTACCCAGGCTCATAAACGCTATCGCTCATCCAACGCCATCAGCCACCGCCATCTTTCCATTCTTCACGAGACAGTCAGACTTCGCCTCAGGATACCGTCAGAGGTGTCCCTTACAGGGCGCGTCAGAGCTTTTATGGACATGGTAGCGCTGGCAGTGGTGCCACCAAACATGTTTAAAACCTCGCAGCCATTGGTTGATGGTCTTCCGTTTTGCTAGCTTAGCGCTAGGATGACTGAACTCTAGCTTGACAAGCTCATTCGCGCGTATGGCTACAGCTGCGACGAAGGTGATGCTGTATTCGTGGAGGTTTGTCGTGAATTCATGTTCCAAAATCTCTGCGTCGAAGAAGATGCTGTCAACAAGGAGCCTATGTAGTGCAGACGTTTCAGCTGTCTGTTCCCATACACGGTTGAAATTCTCCACGCGGGTTATGGTAGTGACTCTTGCGTTGACACGAATGATCGCATCGATGACTGCATTCTGAAGGTCAGGGATGATGCGCTTTTCTGCAAAGACGTATAGGTCGAATAATGCTCTCAAGAAGGTCACTTGTAGTTCTGCGCCTTCTGCAACCATATCGGTATACAGCCATGCATTGAACCTTCGGAAGATCTCTGGGTCTTCGTCATCCAATGTCACAACCTGGTCCTCGGCCTCTTGGAAATTCCCAGTTAACGCTGCCCTGAAGAATTCTGAACGGCTGCATAAGAGGCCTTTGTGTATTGCGAAACGAACCAGTTCAGGCCCAACGTCGACATGTACTATAGTTTCGAAGAGCGAGTGTAGATTCTTTTTGGGAGTAGGTGTCCGAGTAGACCCTGGGGGCTTTGTGGTCGGCGTGTTCTGTGGCTGTGCCATCTGAAGAGCGCTTGAAGTATCCGATAAGTGAGCCGATGAATGGATGTTCTGCGTAGCGATAGTGTGGATGGATAAGATGATCTGCTGCGCGCGTATGATGGGTGCTTTGGTCGACGAAAACTGCGGAAAGGTCAAAGGTGCATCAACAAGATCAATCTTGCTCCTCACTTTAAAACTGTCTAGATGAGAAGTCCGAGGAATGCCTTTGTGCTTTTGTTGATCGAGATGAATGGTCTCGTGGTCAGATGTGGAAGTTGCGAGAGGAAAGTCACCATGAATGCCGGGTCGACCGCGCTAGCTGCATAGGTGCAGAAAATCAACTTCCTAAAACCGCCACTGGCAGGACCGAGGGACTGTAGAGCTGCTTCAAGTTTACTGCTGTACTCCATCTAAGTGTGCGCCTTTGCTGTGACTCTTCACATCCTCTGTTCCCTTCCGCCTTGTGTATCCCTCTCAAGAAGAGTCGCTATTGGCTTTCATCTTTCGCTTGCAATACAACCCCAATTTCATACTCTTTGCGAGGCCTCAATAGCGGAATGTCTCTAGTTTCGAGCTTTGCGTAGAAGAGATCACCATGTCCGTCTCTGCAAAATCTGCCTGATGCTTGGGGCTAGCTCCATTGCGCACGATAAAAGTCAAAGACAGAACGCGTCGGCGAAGAGGGTGGATGCTCTATCGTGTGGATGACTTTCCCTTGGGGCGAAAGACCTCTTCAACCTGACAAAGCTGGAATATGAACGTTCCGACTTGGTTATTGTTCGCAACATATGTTGAGGCTGAGATCGAGGGGCCAACAATGGCATGCACAGAAGTAACCATGGCGGTCGAGACTATTTGCTGTTCTGCGGCTGCCGAGGCCCATGGCCTAAATCTTCACTATACATCTGACTCCTATACCGGCGTTGAATTGGAGCTTTGCTCATACCCTTCCTTGCATCAAGTACTAGGACACCATCAAACGTATCTTCCACGGTCTATTCCTCAACCCCCAATTCCCCTTCAGCTGAACAGAATTGGTGGCCCAGCATCCACACTCGCCGCCCGGGCACAGGTGATAGAGTTGGCCCTCCTCTTCACTCTCTCCACCACAACCATAGCGCTACATAACACTTCTTCCCTCCCACCTTCTGCCAATGCATCAACGATATGAAGGTCCCCCAATTCTTCTCTCTCCCCGTTCTTCTTTCCACTAGTGCCCCTCCTGCCAGAACCTGTCATCTGCGACACGGGGACCGTATGCACGAACCTCGCCACGATCTCGTCCATCTCGTTTGTGAGCTCCAGCACGCCTTTGTTGCCCGGACTCGGCATCCACCAATGTTCGTGTCCCCAGATCGTCGTCCTCAGCCGTTGGGTCAGGGAATCTTCTAGCTCTAGCCTCTGGATCATGCGCATGTACGGCTTGTGAGAATATGATATCGTTGTCCCCGTTCCATGTGTGTCAAATCTTCCCTCCGCCAAGGGCCGATTGAGGCTTTCGTCGCATTCGCCTGTGGTGATGATGACGTGCGGCTTGCGGTTCATGAAGCCGCCAGTCTTATTGGTACGGATTTTGCAGACGGGGAGGGTGGGGTTGTAAGTGGTGGCTGACTCGGGAGGGGGATCGCGGATAGTGAGGATCAGGCTGTCAGGAGATGTTTGGTGTAAAGTGTAGATGCTAATGTGGTGGTTGGTGTCGGCAGGGTGGTAGATGGGAAGGATGTCGGTCAGGGCTTGGGGGCTATAGGGAGGGAGCTCGTCGGACATGTCTGTTATCGTTCGAGGCAGATTGTTAGCCGACTCTAAGATGTGAATATACGAAGACATGATTGGGTTGGTGGTGGAGGCTGGCATGGCTTGCGGTGATGGGGAGATAGAGAGAAGTACTGCGTGAGGACTTGTCTGGAGAGGCACTGGTGAGACCTCTTATATATCACTTGTCTGGAGGCAAGACCAACAAAGGCAAGTTGCCGTTATGAGAAGCAGATTGTACCATCAGGCTGTGCTTATGCGATCACTCGAGGATAAGGTGGTGTTTTACCAACTGGGCAGATGGTGGTCATCGTTTTCGTCGACGGAGCAAGGAAGGTTGGCCGAGCAGTTGGCCGAGAGGGGAAACTTTCCTCTTTGAGAGACTCCAACAGAACCTCAATCTAAGGCTGCGCCGGAGTCGGCCCCTTTATTCGCTTTTTTTTTGTGGAGGCGCTTTGGATCCTTTAACTGTCCAGAATTTGTGAAGATTGCGCAGTATGTACATACAGCATCACCCAATAGCTGCACTCCATCTAATTGATCTGAAGACTAGCCGCGAGCATGCTTGCCTTCGATCGCGAAAGCCACTCTCATTATCTCGATACTCCTACCAAATACCACTCTAATTACTCTCCATTCTTCCTTCCTGCATTCGGAGGTCGTACTACGAACTCTTCCTGTCAGTGCCTGCATTGTGTTATGAAGAGAAAGAAAGAAAGAGGGGATCTGAACGCTACGCCGTCAGGAAATCTATAAAACCTACAGCGGCTAAACCGACGGTCTCGTCCTAGGAGAAGATGAATGATAGAATGCATACTCGATTAAAATTTTCCGTGGCAACAAAGGTCTCGTCTGGTGGTGATGACCGTGGAATGAATTAGGTCTCTGTTCTTTATGACTGTTGCTTCTTTTCTTCAGCAGTTACATCGATGACAAGGTATTTGTTCTATCGAACAAAGCCTATAACATAACCATCAATGAAGTTGCAGTGCTTGTTTCATAACAATGAAGCCAAGCAATTCTCATCCTCTATAAATACGTGGAGAGACCGGCAACCTCAATTTCCTTGGAGACTAACTCGGTCTCCCCATTTTCTTGCCTTCATTGACTCCGAAAACCATTCACGCAGGCAGATACTCGACCACTCTGTACCTAGATAAGCTGACTTTACACTAACATTGTGCCCCTTCTTTCTGAAATGCAGGGCTTCATAGAGGACCCCATGCATGGTTTTGACGACGTGGACCTTGGCAATTGGGACAGCTCAACGCAAGACGGATCCCGTGACACACAGAATGCATCCCGTCTCATCAACGACCCCTCAGATGACGCAAGATTCTGTGACCCCGAAACCACAAGTCTAGGAGGTAGAAAACCCAGAGTCCCCAGCGAAGAAGCGTACCAACAGGCCTTC
The DNA here is from genome assembly GCA_963556305.1 of Platismatia glauca. Taxonomy (NCBI): domain Eukaryota; kingdom Fungi; phylum Ascomycota; class Lecanoromycetes; order Lecanorales; family Parmeliaceae; genus Platismatia; species Platismatia glauca. Next base: position 1,644,166 of record OY745766.1, on the reverse strand, counting down.
TTACCATTCCGCACAGACGCCGGAACGCCCCATCCGTGCGGCGAAAGCGATCTCGACGTCCACAACACCGGCGCTTTCCGAGAGCCGAACAATGCCCCCTTCATCAGCGTCCTGGAAGCAACCAGAGAAGTCATGCTTCAAAATCACGTGACGAGAAGAGTCCCGCCCCTCGAGCTAACTGCCATCGATAACCTGAAAAGGACCGTGGACACTATGGAGAAACGCATGGATTTCGGTCCCGATCTCGCGATCAAAGCTTTCGCAGACCTGGATCTCGTGTTCTTCGGCGGACGGCTTCGAAACAATGTCCGCGTGCAGTGGGTGAGAGCTAACGATGATTCCAGGTGTACTGCACCAAGACGGGTCTGGGGGCTGGCGATAACCCTCCCGGAGCGCGGCAAGTGTCTGATCAAGTTGAACGCCGACGCTCTTTTACGGCGGACCCACGACGACGACCCTCTCAGGTCCCTGTTCGGCACGCTCCTGCACGAAATGTGCCACGCATACAGCGTGGTCCGTTGCGGAAGCGGCCTTGCCAAGCGACGCGGGCACGACGAGTTCTTCGGCACACGGATCGCGGTCGTACACAAGAGAGCCGTGCGCGTTTTGGGTCTGTGGGCGATCCGAGAGGACGAGCTGTATAGGCAGTATCATTTCTTTCCCGGGGAGCAGACGGCGGCGGGGATGGTGGCGGAGTGGGTGATGGATGTGGTGCTGGATGTGGACGACACGTTGGGGGAGAAGATGGATGCGGCGGCCGAGACGTCGGTGTGGGGGATTAGGGCGGTGAAAAGATGGATGGGGGCTGGAGAAGACGGGGTAGTGGATTGAGTACTTTTGGCGGGGTGAGTCGTAGAAGCTGGTATCCCGAGACTGGCGCCTTGGAGATCGGGAACTGCTTTTCTTCGAACGCAGCAACTTCTAGAAGCTCGGATTCATGAGAATAGTCTTGATTGTAAACGTTCAGAAATGATTACAAGGACCAAACGCGAGAGTGAAACATTTCCTACAGGAAGACTCATTGAGCAATTGTGACCGACCTTACGAAGGCTGCTTTTGGCGCTCCGTGGTTTACTCATAAGTTTCACACCCTGCCAATGGATGGGGTAGGTCAGGTCCTTAGTACCGCGGTACTGAATATATGGTAGTAGAACCCCTACCTAGCTGCTCGTCTGCATGCTAATCTAGTAGCAACAAAGGTCCTCATTGTAATCATGTACGGCACCTAGAAACGCGTGTCAATCGACTTCCATTCCCAAAACCCAAGCAACTCAGCAGCGCCGTCCGCTCAAAGAAAGCTAGCAGTATCCCCACGCGTGAAGCTAAAAGCCAGTCTCCACAAGAAATGGTTGTTGGAACTCGAACCACCTTGTGTCAGTAATGGGACAAAATCCGTCTCGATGCCTCGCGTCAATTGCGGTCAGATGCTTTTCTGAGATGAATGATGCTAGACCAAATACCGGTGGTTGAGGAAGGCGGTATGCATGCAGCAATAGTAATCGTAGCGGGAACAGAAGAACGTAGGGATGCCTGTATGGTTAGAGCTCTGGACTTCAAGGCCCTGATGACGACGAGGACCTTTTTATGCTAGCGATGATGCCGTTCCTGGCGAGGTTGACATGTGGTCAAGCCTCAACGTTAATAGCAGCTTCGGTCAATCTGACGCCTTCGGAGCTCAGGACCAGAGCTGGATAATGCAAATATCATATTCTATTGATCTGGTAGAATATGGGACAATTACAAACGACAGGCACGAAAAGATGCTAGTTGTCCGGATAGTCGCTAGGCATACCGCAGATGACACCGTTCTCAAGGTAACAAGTCGTCGTGTTATGATTAATCGCGATCCCCACATACCCGTTCCCTAAAGTTCCATACTTGCCATCGTTGATTTGAAAGTACGATGGACTAGCATATAAAGGATAACTCAAGACGAAATCCTTCATAATTGTCAACGCAGCCCCATAAACGCCCCAGGTCAATTTTTGGTGGTTAGCATCCTGCGCAAAGACCTCGACCCATGAGATTCCAGCGTTTGCAGCAGCACTCCCGACAACATGGTCGATGAGAACTTTCCACGTCAATGATGTTTCATGCGGACCGTCGATGGAGCCGTCGCCCGTCGGTGGGTTTTGGCCCTGCGCGGCGCGGGATTTCATGGCGTTTTGTGTTGCGTTGTAGGCGCCGTCGAGGCCGGCCCAGAAGATGGGAGCGTTGGTACCCTTGTTGTAGCCCCAGGAAATAAGAGGGTCGATGAAGACGTAGGTGGATGTACCCGCGCCACACCATACATAGGGGAAATACCCGGATGGGTCTGTGGTCGCTAAGGGAGGACCCTGGTCCACATTGGGGACGACAACATCGGCGGCCGTGACTGGGCTAGTGGTGAAACAGACGCCCCAGAGTCAGCTGTGGTTGCTCGAAAGGGAGAACGAGACAGGCTCAGTCTTGAGGTGGGATAAGGACGCTTAGTAGCTCACTTTCCAGCAATTATGTTCGGCGCATTGCCGCAAGGGATTTTGCCATTGTTACCCCGCCTACTCAAGCCCTCTGCGTAAGTTCTAGGTGCGGCGAGTGGACTCGCAAGAACGAAAGCGGGAAAAAGATAGGTGGCGATGGCAAGTAATGAGCGAGGGTTTCCGAATGGAGACATTTTCCAAAGAGTGTTATAACCTAGAGATCTGCGACTGTCGACTTGAAAACTTCATCTTCAATTCAACGTGTGAGGAGCTTCGAAGGTCTTTGTATATGCTGCCTCGTGGCGGTATTGCGCGGGTTCCGATTTGCGTTTTCCGCCGTGTTTCGGAGACATGCGATAGGCGTGGTGGTGTGCGGTTATTGTTTCGTATCTCGCAAACGAGAGGGCAAAGTCTTGCAACTGGTGAAAAAGGTTATGAAACCCGTTATTAGTCGTGTCGCTAAATTTGACACTCCTCAAGATGTCTCCCAGATGCTTGGTTGACGCGGAAGATGTTGCGGCCAATACTGCTATAAGCGCAATCTCGGAATTTAGCAACCACGTTTTCTTTTATTTGCCAGATGATGACATCTGGCCTCTAGGACTGATCACTCATCCTCGGACCAACCCCAGTCTTCGATCAGTACTTTCTGCGCTTGTTTCCTTGGCCAGCCACTACACTGCTCGGTACCTTGCATGAAGTCAATTAATACGTCTTGTTCCGCCCGGTGAGTAAACCAACTACCACCTAGAGAGCGAAAATAAGTCCTGAGATCCGATCGTGAAGCATCAAAATGTTTGGAAGTAAGGGAATCAAGTGCTTACACATGATGATGGCAAGACTGGCAGTGAATCTGGCTGGTACGAAGTTGTTACAGAGCGCAATACCACACAGCATCCGCACATACGAAAGAGCAGTCTCCTAGCGGACTTGCTCAACATCGTAGCAACATGAAAAGATGGAACGATTGCTCACATTCATCTCAGCCAGAGCAGACTTCATTTGAGGTCCGATCCGTGGAATGTTGGGGTCGTGCGCTATCAAGAGCAGCTTTGCTAGATAGAGGAAGTGAGCGGCAACCACTGTAGAGTCAGCTTCAATACCCACACTGCTACTTAGGGGTATCTAACGAAGACATACCGTGTTCATCAGTGGCAAAAGTGACCTCGGGGAACCACAGATGGTGGCTTGGATCCCGTGGCCTGAAAAAGAGAGGGTCGAAGCTGCTTGGCCGTTTTGACGACCACTCTTCGATGAGTTGACAAAGTTCTCGCCATTTGGTAAGAGTAGGATCGTCTCCATAAGCCCACTGCAACGTTTGCGCGCAAATCCAAAGCGCCCTATGAAGCCACAAATCAACATCGAGAGAAGAGTCTTCAAACTCGAACGTGCAATTCTCTAGATCTGCCTGGACCGTGCGTTGATGACTACAAGCAGCGTAGATCTCGTTACGTAGGTGCAGCCAAAACACCGCTCTGCGTAATTGAGATGAAAGTCGACCGCCGCATGCAGGTAGGAAAGCCGATGTTGCCATGATATGTCGCACGGAATCCTTACCGACTGCAAAAGTCAAACATCAGCTAGACGTCTCAAATGGGCAAATCCAGCGGGACGACATACTGTCTATATCTTCGTAGAGATGCAGAATGACAGTGGTCATGAGGAGATTGTCATCTTTAACACGGTCAGGCTCGTTGAGCATTGAGACCATCAGTCCTATGCATCTATCATGGTAGCGAACTGCTTCATAGGAGTCAAGGTCGGAGACGCGGCTCAAATGTAGTGCTGATACCGCAAGGATAGCGTTAATGAGCAATGGGCTGGAGGCAGCCATGCTCGGTGCAACTTTTGTAAAGTGTCTCCTGCTATCGCCGACATCAAACTGGGGGCGGTGTCAGCATAGTAGAACAACGCCTAGATTCCAAATACGGACTAACCCAGGGCGCTAAATTTTGAATGAAATGCTGTAAGAGCCGGGACTCCTCAATGCTTCTCAAAGGCCACAAGGACATTGCATCACTTGAGAAATGGGAACGCGGGCTAGGTCTAAATCTATCAAAGTTTGCACTCTTTTGGAAAGTTTGATATTTCAGCTCCGGTGACTTCTCCAGATGTTTTCGCTCAGCCTGGGTTGATGCCCGCTGCTGCAATCTGTCTGACTCATCGAGGCTAGATGCGAGGCTGGATTCGAGCTGTACAGCACTTTTCAGGGGACCTTCCAGTCTCGAAAAATCAGTTTGACCATTGTTGCCATAGTCTCCATAGTCCGCAGCTGTGGGCGTATGGGCTCTTTGCTCTGGTGGTGACGTGACTCCTGAGCTGCGCTGGTCCTCTCCCAGTGATGCCACATGGACTAGAGGAGAAAAGTGATCGGTCTCGTCTGCACTATAGGCACTTGCCAAAAACTCATTCTCATTGACGAACTCCACTACATGGATTCTCTTCTCAGTGCTTGTGTAGGGCTCAAGCAACGAGGGTGGACTTACCTTTGACATTTAGAGCACTCCAAATTTGATCATCGTCAAAGAAAAAGTCATATTTGCTGTACTCAGCCGGTGAAATGTTGTTTGACGGGCAGACAAGGTTTCGAAACCTGATGTTGTATCCTCGTATGCAGACACGACGGGCAGACTGGCATTGCGAGCAGGTATCTTCTGGATCGCCTGCTGCTGATCAATTGATTTGCAGCGAGTCACTGAAAGCAGCCATGTGAGGGAAATAATAAGCTTGAAGACTATGGCTTACACTTCAGATGCCGCACCCGGCAGCTCGCGCTGTGCAAAGAGACTTTTAGCGTCTTGGTCTTGATTTTCTTGTGGTGGCATTTTGACGGCGAGATGGAAAGGGGTACTCACCAGTCGCGCATTAGATTCTTTTGGCTCCGATTCAGGGATAGAGAGATGAGGAGGCGAAATGGTTGAAAGATGGAGAAGTATGAGAAGGAACAGAAAGGAAAAGGGAGGTAGAGTAGAGATATCTTACCGCAAGGTAGGCATTCTCAAAGGCAAGAGAAGGGAACGAGATGGGGTTTGCGTATTAGTAATCAATTGCTCGGATGACGGAGTGCCAAGACTCAGCCTTCAGCCCATACTAGCGTTTACGAAAACTTTCAAGTCGACAGGTACTAAAATGCAACAATACATGTATCTTATGCAGTATTCAAGACTTTTCTCATAAATCAGGAAAGTAACAGTGGTTCGGCTTGAAATTTACGCTCACGAAACCGTAATTAAAAATAAAGGATTACTTACAGCGTACCTCGACGCGTAATGAAAATGAAGAAAGTTCCTTCTTTAAGCCGAGCCGATAAGGGTAACTTTCCTCTTAAGGATCTACCCTTCTACCTCTTCCGCTGTACAACCGTCAACCACATCTCGAATCGCAACACAAGCTCCAGTTTTTTCGCCGCTTCTCTTGCTCTAGCTAACATGCTTTCTTGTATTAGGCTTCTAGCAAAGAAATACCTATTGTAGCGGAGCTCTTTGGAGCTAGGTGCCGTATGCATATGCCGGATTGGATTGCTGCTGATATCTACAGTTTCTTACGCAATGCCTCTAGCAAAGGAGCGCTGGAGCTGTCCAAAGCTGGCGCTTGCAAGGATCTCCCAGATAGAGGAACCTGCTGCTTTCGATACTTTTCTGCTATTGCCCCTAGCAATGGATGTGTGGAGCTCTGAGGGTCTGCGGGATTGAAGTTACTGCTGATAGCTGGAAGTCTTTTGCACCGTGTAGACCGCAAAGGAACGGTGAGATGTTCGGAGTGGGCGGTGGCAGGGATCTGCTGGGTTGGAGTAAAGGCTGATATCTCGGACTCTCTTACACTATGCTTCTAGCAAAGGAATGATAGAGTTGTCTGGAGCAGGCGATTGCAAGGATCTGCAAGGTTGACCTGCAGGTGTCTTTGTCCGTCAGGGTTCCTCACGCTCAACAATCCTTCGCAGGAACCAATTCCATGCATCAACTATTGTCTCAGGCCACCCAAATCCTATGTCTTACTGCCCCTCCGGCGGATACTTATCAAACAATGTCATATGGTACTACTAGAACCTTTCCTATACCCATCGACAGACTTGTATAAAAGGGACTATGCCCATCGAAGTACAATGTCTTGCCAACAGTCACATTATTCTTGCAACCTTCATCCCTACCTCTAGTCCAATCGTTCTTCGCTCACCACTGCGAGAGACGCTACTGAAGACTACCTCAACCCCCCAGCACTATGTCCCATTCTACCCCAGAGCCCCCAAGCCTATGCCACTTACCATGCATCAAAGCGCAGATGCCGGGGCAGATGGCACACACTGTGGAGCCAATCATAGAAGTGACGAGTTTCCTGCCACCAGAGTACATTGAGGACGAGCAAGTTGCCTCGATCGGACACGCTCGCAAGCGTGCTGTCGCAGTCCTGTTGGTCTTGACCAACCTCGTACCGGTCTGCCTACCCACCCTAGACTTCAAACCCTTACTGATGCCATTCAAAGATGACTTCATTCGGTCTTGGTATCGGAGGTGGACTCATCATCGGAGAATCTCTTCATGCGGATGGACCAAGTCAAGCAGCATGGATCCCAGCATCATACTCGTGCGTATCCCGCCAAGCACAATTGGAGCCTGTCAGCTAACTAGCTGCAACCCATCAGTTTGACTTCCGGCGCCTTCGTCCTCATGGCAGGTCGCCTTGGCTCCATCTACGGCCACAAGAAGGTCTTGCTCGGCGGAGCGGCATGGTGGATCGTTTGGTCTTTCATCAACGCGTTCTGCAACAACTTCGTCGCCTTCAATATTGCAAGAGCCTTGAGCGGCATCGGTGCAGCAATGATTGTGCCCAATGCCATTGCGATCATTGGAACGACACTTCCGCCGGGTAGAATGCGCAACCTAAGTCTAGGATTTTTCGGCGCCGGGGCTCCTGTAGGAGGATGTCTAGGGGCCTTATTTGCTGGCCTCTTGGCCGAGCTTACGCCTTGGAAATGGCTCTTCATCTTCATGTAAGTCCGGTCCTGCGGAGATATCTATGTTGTACTTGCCGCTGAGAGGATGCGATCAGGTCTATACTAGGTTTGATTGTCTTTGGAACCCTCGCGCTTGTGCTGCCTCCAGAAGATCCCGTCAGCAAATCTGAGCCAATGGACTGGTTTGGTTCGTTGCTCGGCATTAGTGGCCTCATCATTTTCAATCTGGTCTGGAAGTACGTACATAGAAGGTCCCTTCATAGGCACCAGCTGACCCCTCCCAGCCAAGCTCCTACCGCGGGATGGAGTTCTCCATACGAGATCGCCCTTGTGATTGTGGCCATGATCTGCTTCGTCGGATTTGCGATCTGGGAACACAAATATGCACGGCACCCTGTTCTACCAATGTCGATTTTCAAAGCTCCTTCCTTCTTCCCACTCCTCATCGTCGTCCTCTTCAGCTTCATGTCCTACGGCACCTTCATCTGGTACCTCGTCGCCTGGCAGCAAGAAGTTCGCCACTGGTCCACGCTCTCCACTTCCGTCGGCCTCACCCCCATTGCGATCTGCGGGGCTTTCGCTGCCTTCATGGCCGCGTGGCTCATCCCGCGATTGGCAGCTCAGTGGATCTTGGTGATAGGAGCTCTGGCGGTGCTTGTTGCCCAGATTATTCTAGCCACGATGCCGGCGCAGCAATCATATTGGCCATCAGTGTTTCCGGCCACAGTCATCCAGTCATTCTGCCCTGACTTCATCTTCACTGCCGCCGCCATCATCGCAAGCAACAGCGTGAAAAGACACGAGCAGGGTGTCGCTGGAAGCTTGATTGGCACTTTGCAGCTTTATGCGACGAGTATTGGACTCGGGTTTGCCGGGGTTGTGGAGATACATCTTGGCGGTGGCGGTGCCAGTGAGATGGATATAGTCAGCGGTTATAGAGGTGCACTGTACTTTGGCATGGGCTTGGCCGTGGTAGCCTTGGTGGTTTGTGCGCTTTGGGTGAGGATGCCGAGAGATACGAGGGAGGGGTGGCAGGGGGAAGATATGACCCCGCATCTGCGACAGGAGAAGGAGGGAACTGCTTCGGCGGTCTGAGTGCTCGAGCGTGTGGCTTCGAGGAAAGAGTCCAGACATTCTGGAGAAGCGAAGAGTGTTAGAGATCATGGATCATATGGGATTACCACGTTCTGCTTCATGTATACGTATCTATCCTTCTCACACAGCATTGTACCATGATCATTTAGCGTTTCCAATATCTTTCATCCCTGGATGGAACAAGGCCATCCTCGAGTCAATGTCCCCAACCATCCTACCGGCGATATGCTAGCAGTATCAAACTCTCCGCGGCCTGCTCGGACCTCCTCCTCCCATACCTAGAAGCTCAGGCGCTCAGTTTAAGTCTTTGTCTCTAAGTCTAATGCGGCGCAAGTAGTCAAACGGGGACATAGGAGAGCACAAGCGCACAATCTGCGAAGGAAACAAATTCAGATTACCTCTATCAGTCCTTTGGTCACCTTGTCGCCACCACCATCTTCCTTTGATTTGCTTGTTTTACCAGGAAAATCTCTCCGGCTCTAGAAACCATGGTCGGACAAAGTACCGACTCCCCAATGATACCCATATGCGTCCCAGTAATCCACGGTCTCCTGCGCCAGCTTCCTATCCGGGACGAGGAACTCTTTCACGTCTTCATCGGTGATCAATTTGAGTCTGGAAACCCTCCCCGATAGTGCTCCGCGGCTGGCGATCATGCGTAGCTTCAGCCATACCGAATGAACGATTCTACGTCTGACTGACGTGATAACGTGTTGGCTTTGAACATCAAATACATCCTTCTGAAGCTGTTCTTTCTTCATGCTGCTGACGTAGATTGTGAATGTCATTGTATCCACATGAAGCTGACGCTCAACGGGGCCCTTGTAGACGAATTGTGGGCCATGATGGAAAAAGCCGCTGAGCAGGTGAAAAAGCGGTTGGAAGATTGGCCCCGGGCCGCCATCACCATCAAACTGGCTACCATGGTAATCATCGAAAATCCTCATCTCCACCCCCAAATTGCGTATGTGCGTGACGGGACCTGGAAGAAGGGTCCAGGTTGGCCAGACGTCGAAACCGCGGATCATTAGGTCAAGCTTGGAATCCAATCCCTGCTTCGACGCATCGTGCCGGGCTAAGGCCTCACGTACTTCGGTGTTGAGTTGATGATTAGATTCCAGCAAGTCTTGGCATGTGTATCGAGGATAGATGTTGACAGAGTAGCGGATGCGTGGGTGTCGCTTTAGTTCTGTACCGGATCCTGCAGCAATTGGGCTGGGATACTCGGGTGATGAAGGTGGCTCATTTGGTGACTGGAGAATTGTGAGATAGATTTCGTCGCGGATCTCTCGAGGTAGGGCGAGAATGATAGGTCCGGTAGGGGCTGATATGACTTGATCGGAAGACATCTTGCTGATCTGTGGCTCAAGTTGAGTCTGCTACGATCAGACCGTCGACTGGCTTCAATTGAGAAGCAGTTGCGAGGATTATATACACTTCTAGACCTTCGGTCTGGTCTGATGTCAGATGAATCTTACTCATCTGAGTCATCTCACATTCGGGGACTCGGACACTAAAACGAAGTGTCCTTCTTCCAAGCAGTCGAGTCCTCCAAATAAGATTCAAGAAAACCATCCGTGGCACCCCACTCTTGTTACTCTTGTATATATTCCGCTTCATACGTGGATATCGTTGTCCATGGATGGTAGGTTTATTGTTGGAAATTGTGGGAGGATGAAGGATTGATTCTTCTATGGAGGTATGTGAAGGCTACTTATAGCCCTGTTTGCCACCTAATTTGCCACCGTGCGGAGTAGCTACAACACAGTGCTGCAGCAATTCCAACATTTATCCATAGACAACGTTGTTATTCATAGTAGTACAGTCTTTGGGCGACTGTCTTTAGATGACCAAATTTGATGACTATGTTTCGATGACCGAGGTCTACACAATGTACTCGATCTTCTCTTTCACACTGTTGATGTGGTCATTGATCGGTGAGCGAGATAAAACCTTTAATATGGACTCTTTCGAATGTACAATTCGATCTCTTTCTCTTGTCTTTATTATTTGACAATGTGTTTACCTCTTACATACATCTTGACCTGCCACACACACCTCTTTATCTCCTGTCGCATATCTTCACCTGCCACCTATACCCATCTTCACTTTTTGCCGCTCATCTTTATCTGCCACATCTTTAGCTTTTGCCGCACCTCTATCATATCTTCACTTACCGCCGCACCTCTTTGATACCTACCCGGCACCGACCACCCACGCGTATCTTCACTTTCCACTGCGAATCTTCTGCCTGAGCATATTGATCTTGGAATCTCGGACCCCCCGCCAACAAAAGTAGTAACGCTTCACTACTGTGCTGCTCAGGAGAGTACTACGGAGAAGGTTCCTGTTCATTGCAATTGTCGAGACCGGAAGACTTGGTGTTCCACACGTCGATGCGCTTGTGTGAAAGCAGAGGCTAAGTGTTCCATTGCTTGTCATGGTGGTACAAATCAGGACCCTGGACAATACACCTGACTGTCCAAATATTTCGTCAATGACCATGAGGACTCAGAGAGGTCATTGGATACACAATCGCAATCAAGAAAACAAAGATGCTAAACGACAGCGACGTAATACCGGAGACCGATGAGTGGCCACCAAGGGCAATGACTTGGTAGATAACAGTATGGAGGATAATGATGACAAAGGAGGTAGCAAAGGAGATAGAAAGAGACCGAGGAAGTAGAAACAGTAGTAGCAGTTGATGTTCTATAACCGTGAACAACACATGTTGCTGGTGGAATCGGTTCCGTGAGATCGGTGGTACGGCACCATGAGGAACTTCATACTCCATGGATAATCGTACTATCTATGCATGACACACACTGTCGGTGGATAGTACTTCAACGTCATATGGTCCCGGTAACAATCACTCTCTACGCCGCCTTTTCTGCTCATTGCCACGGTGAATTCACCTCCCTAATCCTCGAATTCAAAGAGGAGGACTTCATGTAGATGCTGAGAGCAGGAGATTCTCACGATCTGTTGCCGAATAGTACCGATGTTCTAGGGTAGGAGACAGTATTGTGGAAGAGGGAGGTGGTAGTCTGTTGCGTGATACGAGCAGTCGAGGGAGACGGCTCAGGAGATGAGGGGATGCCCGCGTATAGATACTGCTATGACTGTTGAAACGTGGGACTTGCCACCCAACTCAAATGTTATGAAAACAGCAATTCACCGACCCTTGAGCCTGAGAAGCAGTGCTCGACCTACGTTTCGCCTCCCACAGAGACTTTGTCTCAAAGACTCAAGCTTTTGCGGTCACAAGCGTTGTGCTATACGGCGGCCGAGGAGAGGATGATAGATCACGGCTGCTTTAGTCACAGCAGGAAGATGTCAGACATCTGCAGTCGAAGATACCTTACCATTCCCCTCAAGCAACGGATCCACAAGCCTCAAAGACTCCTCGGCCCTGGACGAGCAATACTAGCTACGAGGAATCCATAATTTCATCATCAACAAGGTCCTCATCCAATTGAATGTCGCGTTTAAATGTGGGACGAAGACCTAGCACTGTTTGGACCATGATACTGACTTCGCGCCAGCTCTAGAAGCGCAAATGTACGACAATGGTGATACGATATTGAGATTAGCGTCAAACTTGTTCGAGGTCCACCCGTCGCATGAAGCGGAACACGAGGCGGCAAATGCACGACTCTGCATCGAGGAAGACAGGCGGGTAGGGCCTACGTACTCTACACGTCAAAGACTTTTTTCCACACGCGTAATTCCCGAAAGCTAAGCATTGTTGAAAGAAAAGAATCGAATACCCGGATGATAAATGATTGTAAGCTGGATGGAATGTGTGTTGGTTCACGGGGAGTGCGAATGGTGGTGTATATATGACAGGGGCCTGGTATTGCAAGAAATATAGGATTAGATTCATACATACATCTATCGAATTACGAAGACCAGGTCTACAAAGGGATGTCATTCTTTGGACTCGCCAGCTGCGCTCTCATCTGAGTCTGAACACTTTCAGGATTCTCGATCCTTTCCTGGCCTCCCGATGAAAATGAAGCGCCTTCTTAGGTATCTCAAAGTCCGTCACTTCGTATCTCGGTCTGATCTCCAGCCTGAAATGCAAGATTGCAGCTCCCTGTCCGAAAATCGAAGTCGCTTTCCACGGTGTCCTCGTACGCTAACCTCACCGGCTCCCCTGATCCGCCGCACCATTAGGTCTCCCCGTCACATCAGCAATCAACATGTTCCGTGGCCCAAGCACTGTTTGCCCTCCCAAAGCATCCACTGCCGGCACATTCGAACCCAGACACTCCTTCAGCACACCGTCAGGACCCAGCAGCTCCGCATAGATCTCGGCATAAGTCAGTGAGATACGTTCGTCGAGGTCGAACATCATCAGGGCGATTGAGCAACTTCCGAATTCAACTTCCACTGGCAGTCGATCCGTCACGCCGCGCTTCTGGTAGCCGAAGGAGTGAAGTCCCGTCAACGATTTTCCGGCCACGAGTTTGTCGAGAGCGCGTTCGCAGTCAGCTTTTACGGTGGTGAAGAGGTGGCCTTCGAAGTGGTCGAAGCAGTCGTTGTGCGTTGTGAGGCGACTTTTGTTGCTTGCCGGAGATTCCTTGGACGCGGTTGATGATGCGTTGGAAAGCGACACAAGGTCTAGCTGTAAGAGATTGCATGTGACTAGCGGTAGGACCCAAATAGGTAAGAGGATGTGGAACATGCTCGTCAGTCGAAGCCCAATTCTCAAAGGCAAGGAGCATTGTAGAAAGTTGACAAATACCGTTGAACAGCATCAGACTTGTGGTTGGCTTCATGTAGCGGTGCGGCCACACGATACGCACGTTCGAAATATCGGTTGTAAAGACGCATGTCTATTACCCCATTTCGTCGCCAATATGATTTTGCTATGTTGCACGGACGTATTCCCACTTATGCGGCATATGTATAAGCTCAGAGCCACGTGCCAGTTACCCGCCTCCCAGATCCGCTGTGAGATTCTGGTTGCGCTAGTAGATTAAGTCGGTGCAGGAGGAAAGGATCCAATGAACACATGATGTGCTCTTGATCATATAACAGGAGTGTAGCCTCCAAGGATCGCGACAGTAGCATTCGTCTTCAGCAATAAGGGTGTCCTGTCGATAGACTAGCTTTAGAACATGAAAAGCGGAAGCAAAGGCGCTCATGAGCAATACTCTTCGAGCGTAGTTTCTTCGTTTCTTCCGTGCCATGACGGACAGGGTCGTTCCAGAGCCCTAAAGTCTGCTGCATAGGATGTTCTAAACGATAGATGAGCATAGATGAAAATGGAGAAAAGTCCACAGATATGGACCGAGACTTGTGGTTTCGCTTCCGATACCAAAGTCCTTCTCCAACTTCAACAACATCTTCGATCTCTTCTCCTCCACCATTGCAAAGTGCTTCTCAGAGGCTTGTTAGATTGCGGCGATGCGACTAGCCATTTGACGAAATTTCAAAGGGTCTGGACGAGGGTCCGATATCGACTGTGCCTGGATGATTCAATACCGCAGCAAGACAAGGAGATTTTTAGAGCCTTTTGCGCCCTTTAGAGCCTCTCATATTTGATGACACACGCACCTGCATGATTGACTCCCAGGACTCGCTGACTTTCAACATTGTATCCGCGAGTACCCCACTCCTTTCGGCTGTCCGTAGACTTAAACTGCCGACATAGACGACTGGTCACTCTTTTAATCCCCCATTGACCTCGAAACGAGGGATGAGTTTAGCAAACTCGAAGGGAACATAGAAAATACTTACAGCCCCCGAATCCCTGCTCAGATTATCGTTTGGAAATTTTGTCACAATGTGTCAGATGTTCTACCTAGATCATGATAAATGCACATGCATCTATGACCCGAAGCGTTTCGCGGCCCAAACTCTTGCTCATGGGCTTTCCAAAATGTCTGGCGCCTCTGCTGAGGCGGTAGAGATGCCTGCAGAGCCTGACCCTTTTGCGGTTCTGGAGGATCCCTTCGCTGCCCTAGAAGTCCCTTTTGTAGACCCTGTCCTGAAATATAAGATCATAAAGTTGGCTCCTAGGCCTAAACCTCCGGCACAGACGTACAAAAGCCTAAATATCACCCAGGATGGTATTGATATGTATCTCTGACAATGCATGTTTGAACATGCAGGGAAGAAGATATGGAATGTTGAGTAATAGAATATCGATCATGCGCTGGCATGGTAGACGCTACACTCATTCCTGTGATTGTTTGCGTCTCTGCGCAGACGCTAGCCCGAAGGGACCAAACGGCGCATGGACCTTCTTTCTACGGTTAGGTGTTGATTTCGGCGAACCATTCTAACCTTTTTATATGTAACCCAAGACTCAACCTCATACTGTCCCTCTGGCGTTCTAAGAACCATGCCTTACAAGACTCTCCCAGCCACACGCGCCGACCTGCCTGAAATCATCGCCATCTATCACGCCGCATTCGCAGACGACCCTTTCATTGGACAGCTGACACCCAATGTTCCACCAGACGTCAAGCAGGCCTATGACATGCACTGGTACGGACGGGAATTCGACTTGAGCGAATTGAACGGACTGAGATTGAGAAAGGTCGTGGACGGAGATGGGTACCGTCATTCTTCACGCGGAATCCGACAACTAGACCACGTACTCACTTCTGGCTAGAAAGCTGCTCGGGTTCGCAAAATGGCAGTACCCGTATATATTGACGCCGGAGCAAAAGACGAAGAAATCGGAGCTCGACCGGATTGAAGAATTGGAGCATCCATTCCCGGAGGGATCGAATAGAGAACTTTACGAAGTCTTCTTCGCGGCGTTGAGGGAGAAGAAGGCGAAGTGGATGGATGAGAGCAAGGACTACTGTAAGACCGCGTCTCCGAGTTCAAGCTTCGGTTTCTACGACATTTGAATTTCAACACCCTGTGAGCGTATATAGCAGCGGTGTCTCGGAGAACCGTGCAGAGGCAAGGTCTCTCTACCCCATGCCACCATCTTCTATCACTCCATCACCACCCCTGCATCGCTGATGCTGGTGTTAGGCCTTTGGAGTATTTCCTACTGACCATGCCTCGCCAGTGCTCCACATCCTCGGCGTCTCACCTCTCCATCAGCGCAAAGGCCTCGGTACCATGCTGATCAGCGAGGGTCTCGCGGACGCAGACCGTAGCAACGCGAGGACATACATTGAGGCTTCGCCTGCGGGCTACGAGCTTTATCTCCGGCATGGCTGGAAACAGGCTGACGAGATTGTGATTGATATCGGCAAGTATGGAGGACGGGGGGTGGCGACGGAGAGACTGCTTTTGAGGGAGCCGGGCGGGCATCAGGGTCTCGCAAACAAGGCTTCATAACCTCAAAAATTCTTTTGTCAAACGATCATGCAAGCAACGTTCCTAGACCTTGATCATGGATTGGTTGAACATTGCTGCAACATCTCGCCCTGTTTCTTGAGAAATTATATCAGCGCAGTCTTCTCATCTGGGTGACGTTCTTTGCAACAAAATCAGGTAGCTTCTCACAAAACCCAACTCCACCAATCTAGCTGCTTTCTCCCTTCTAGGACAACTTGGCGCTCGGCTATTGTTAGCCCATTCCCGAACGCGGATCGGAACGAGGCGGCATATGGTCCTTCATCTCAGTATATCGGCCTGTCACTAGAGTTTTGACGATTGGTTCTGCCGCATATGCGACGATCAGGAGGCACTGCCGTACCTACCTATCTAAAACCCATTCGGCTTTCATAATTCAACACCAGCCGGTGTTCATTTCCTCGCTTCCTTGTTCTGATGAACAAGATCTGTACTTCCACTCAACATGCAAATATTTTCGATCCGGCTCTCCTGGGCAACTGTGATCTTGTTGACAACAGTCCAAGCCATCCAAGTCGCCCGTATGTATCTTTCCCTTTCTACCCGCGTCTGCACTGAACATTAGCGCAGATTTAGACACCGTCCGAATCGGCCCTTACTACGCCAAAAACTGCAAATCCAACAACAACCACATCGCCTCCCTCCTCCACACCCTATCTCGTGTCCTCCAGCCCGTCATCACCGACCTCGGCTCCTCCACCTCCAGCGACGCCTACACGACGTTCTTCAAAGACATCGCCTACGCGCCCTACGTGCGGGCCGTCTTTGCCAACATCACCAAAGGCGCCTCGGTCCCCCCGGAGCCCGGACGACCATCCTCTGGGCCTGTGTTCGTCTGCGTAGATGCCCGAGACCAAGTCACTTTCAGTAACAGCCAGGTAGATGCCTATACTCTGTGCATCGACCATAGTCAAGAACGAGCAATAAGTTTAGTGAAAACACCCTACATAATCATCTGTCCAGTGTTCTTCAACGATGCAGTCATACCGATTCCATCGGCTGCGAGCTGCTTGACCGTCGATCCACATCGAAACCTGTTCGTTCAAGATGGCAAAAGTCTGGTCAATTACCAGCTGTGGAATATCTTGCATGAGCTGGTACACTACTACGTGTACTCGACCAAAGAAGCTTCCCTTGATTTTTTTTACGTTATCAACGCCGCCTTAGTTCTAACGGGTAGAAGTGCAGTGTTACATGCCCAGAGCTATGTGTACTATGTTGCGAGTACGTGTAAAACCCAGCTTGCGCTCTCCTGCTGCCCTTGCTTTATGTATCCGTGCTCACGAGAACGGCAGATCTATGGTTGGGGTGCACCAAATTTCCAACCGTGAGGACTCGGCCGCCGGGCCAGGGCGGAGGCATCGAGCTGTTGGAGATTGGCGCAAACAGCGCGGCGCTCAACGCAAGCGAGAGTATTGCGCCAGCGGTCCAGAACCTGTCGATTCATGCAGTGCCTCCAGTAGAAGCTTCGGGAGATTTTGATCCGAATCTGACAGGTTGAACTTTGAAGAAGCGCACAATGGTTCATAGATAGGGGTAAAAGCGTCAGCAATGACACTGGAGCGCTCGCGCGCGGAGAAGCAGCCTCAGAGGGAAAGTATGAAAAGATAAAAGATTCTTTATGTGAGTACAGACCGTTGCCCTCAGCTAGATCTATATACCTATATAGTACTTAGCCTAGTCCGGAATTCAACAAGACAGCCGCATCATAAACAAGATCGCTCGCATCATAATTCGGCGTGCTTAATGTGACATTATTCTGTAGCCAGCAACCATCATACGTCGGCGGATTATTCCCTATTCCCAGCGTAACTCCGGTGCATCCCCAGCTCGGAAAGCTTGCTGAAGAAGCTCGAAAGTTATAGAGCGCACATTCGTCTAGGCAGTCACTGAGCGAAGAGACATTTGGGTATATCTGGATGTCTCTTATTGAGCTGTCCATGTTTGCGGCGAATTGGGTGTCGCAGAGGATCTCGAAGGAAAGGGTTGCGTTTGGGATTTGCCAAGCGAGTAGCTGACCGTGTACCGGGGGGGAAGGTTTGTTGGTCGCGGTGTAGGTGGAGCCGTTGGCCGCTGGACAAGTCAAAGACGGGGCCGTAGTTGGTGTTGGTGTCGGGGCACTTATGATGGTAATGCCGGACTCTGTGATGGTAATGGGTGCGCTACTGGCGACTGTGATGGTAACGGGTGCGCTACTAGCCTTGATGCTGGTACTAAGAGCGCCACTAGGTAGCACAAAGAGATAAGTGTCCGAAAACGTAGACGACTAACATAAAGGGCATAGAGAATGGCCATACCTGGATGAGCTCGACTTATGCTGAGTTGCTAGACCGATACCAAGTCCTGCACCTAGTGCTACAACCAGGCATAGCGCAGCGATTCCAGCTAGCACCCAAATGGCTCTGGGACGTCCTTGACTCTTTGCTTGCAATGGATCAGACTGATCTAAATGAGCGAAGACAGGGTGATCCGGCGGTCCACCACTCATGTGATACGTGTTTTCATCCGGTTGAGGCACGACTTGCAAGCCAGTAGACACTTCAACCTCCATTCCTGACTCTACCTCCCGTTAAAGTCTTGGAATCGAGAGTTTTCTATCAACAGTGCCCGAAAAGGAGAGGAAAACCATGGAAGGGAGCGAGCGACAGATGACCGTCTGATGTTCTTCTTCTGCGGCCTTCTTGTGGCTCTTTACTGCAGCGTCGACCGATAACTCATGTCTTAAATGTTAATTAACGGGCGTTCAAGCATTAGTGCGAAGAGTGCGATGATCAGAGGCTTAGCAGAGCCGATCTGATGTCTATCTTCCTTGATCTATTTTGAGTTTCAGGCTGAGCAACAGGAACAAGCGGATCTGCAGCAAGGCAAAGTCCCCTATGTTCATTTGCAAAAATGTTGCAGGATGCTTGAGGGGTTTCGTCTCAAGGCTGATTCGACAGATTTTGACAAGATATTCAGTTCTCGCCGCCACTATGCAATGGATCGCAAGACCCTTGATAGCCGAAGTTTCAGTTCACCCACGCCTGGTGATGAAGGAACTTATTCGGTCATTTGAAAACATTGTCGCGAAAGGCGCAAGGTCACGGCGTTGGATTTTCAGACCAGGCACCAGCCTTGTCTTGGCTGAGCAGTGCATGTGGCACTCCTCCACAACAAGAAAAGCAGATTGTAATGTCGGAACATAAGATGAGACATTTGGATGGATGAATTAAGTTGTGTTACGGAAGAAAGAGCGAGGAAAAAGCCACTGTGTACTGCCGTAGTCGGACAGCTAAAGCGTGTCACGTGAGCCTTCACCAAAAAGCCAGGCTTGGCACGTCCACAGACTTGGAGTCTTAACAATTACGTTGAACTTTACAATCAGTGTTTGTACAGGTACAAGACAAGACTGACATCTGGACTAGTGAACTCGAGATCGACAATTTTGTCTCATCAATCGTCTCAATACAGTCGGACTGTAGGCTCGTAGGTCTAACTAACAGTAGGTCTATAGATCAGACACGTGTCGACAGCACGAGACAACTGTCAACAACAACGTCTATAGGGATCGTTTTACATCTAATTACTATAAAACAACTCGACTAGCGTATGGCCCCTTGTTCCATCCTGATTCCTGTCATCGTGCTCTTCCAGCTCCATGGCTTTCCTTTTCTTTTGTGCGCTTCAGAGACTCGGCAAGTTCTGCACGCCGAAGGCCGCACCAACCTTCCTTGTCTACATCACTATGTGGCAATCTTTGTATCGATTGCCCACGCCTGTGAGTAGCCTATATACTCCAATTTGATGCCGCACGGGCTGCTGCTGCTGCTGCACAGGGCTGGCGATGGTAGACATAGTTGGCTTTCCAGGGCAAACTGCACCAACTACTCCGATTCGAAATCGACACTGCACCAACTACCATATATATGAAAACCAACTACCTTACTATCAGCTGCACTGATAGTGGAGCAGTTGTAGTAGTTCAAAAAACAAATCTTCTTCCTGCAAGGCCTCTGCTCAGATCCCATCACTAATTGGTGCATTTCTTACTGTAAAAGGATACTTCTTGAGCGAAACCTTCGAAAAAATTGGCAAAATCTCTGTGCCAAGGACCTCCTGAAAAGGTTTGGTGACATGAAGCTCTATGACTGTACTCCCTGCACATTGCCCATGTGGAGGGCTGAAACGTGTCAGAAACAGAAACACCTCATTATATGACATGTTGACAGATCTCAGCACGCGAGCACGAGGGAGTGGTGCAGGGGCGAGGTGAGGTGACTTGCGCCCAACGCCCATGCCGTAGCTCCAGCGCCAAGGAGGGAGTGGTGCAGGAGCGAAGTGCAGTGATTTGCGCCCGATGCCCATGCCGTAGCTCCAGCACCAAGGAGGGAGTGGTGCAGGGGTGAGGTGAGGTCATTTGCGCCCGATGCCCATGCCGTAGCTCCAGCACCAAGGAGGGAGTGGTGCAGGGATGAGGTGAGGTGACTTGCGCCCGATGCCCAAGCGGTAGCTCCCGCACCGTTGCCTGGAATGGATAGCGAGCACTACTTTGATACATGAACTAGGGGGGAAAAAATCGCCAGCCACGGTACTCCACTACCAGTTGAACCAGTTGGTTTGAGAGTCAGGACTGCACCAACTACGAACCGGTAGACCTCAAACTGGACCATCGACTACGAGAAATTAACGGTTCCGCGGGAAGTGAACCAGGTAAATAGTGCACTATCGCCAGCCCTGCACGGGTATGGGATATTCTCGGCGCTGGGGCCGAGGGAACTCCTGTTCGGATCTGCTAACCCCGGCTTTGAGATGGCCCGATCATAGATTGATATATTCACTGAAACGTGCGCTCTGTATTCGGACGAGACAAATGACTTCTCATCCTCAGTCCCATGTGTAAGTACATCACAGAGAGCCACGCACCCCTTGCCGACTTCCCCGTAAAGACTCATCTTCAACGTACCACGACCTCTACCAGCGGTCCAACATATGTTCCATGTGCGACAGCGAGATAGTAAGCCATGCTAAACAGGACCGCAGCACCGAAGACCAGCGCGCTATAATTCATGGACACCGCCGTAGTCGGCGTGACCGGCGGCCAGAAACTGAAGAAGATGACAACGACCATAAAGACGCAGGCGACAACGTTGATCGTGATCCCCCACAGTCCTGGGACTCTGAACGGACCCCAGTGCAGACCCGGCGTCCCCACCGCATTCCGAGACGGACCCCCAATGGCGCCAGTGCAGCGACGCCAGAGAAGAAGCGCGCAGCAAATGAGGTACGAAGAGTACAGTCCGCTGACAGTGAGCGAGATGACGTCGTTGAAAGCGACTGATGAGCCAATGTTGATCATCGCAAGAAGGCACGTGATTACGGTTGTCAAAAAGATCGTGTAGAGAGGCAGCGAAGTGCGTCGGTCAACCTATTTGCTAGTTAGAAGCTCGTCCAATTCTTCGACACGCTAGTTCATTGAAGACCAACCCTGCTCAGGTAATCGGAGAACGGCAGCCCACGGTCTCGAGCAAACGACCACATCATCCTCGACGAAGACGCCAGCGCAGTCGGCGTCGCGCAGCAGAACATGAAAATAATCACCGCCACCATCCCCGCGCCCCCAGAACTCGAACCCGCGGCCTGCGCAAACACCGCCATGAACGGATACTGCGTGGGCGGCGTCGAGCTGATCTTGTCAATGTCCCCGAGACAAAACACCATCGCGACGAGCATACCGAAGCCGAGGACGCCGTTGATGAGCACGCTCGCGATCATCGAGTACGGCACGACGACGGCCGCATTCTTGACCTCTTCCGACATGTGGATCGCGCCGTCCGTACCGAGAAAGGCGAAGACGAGACCCACGAGGCCTACGAAGAAGGAGAGCCCCTGCGTAGGCCATCCTCCCGCGTTCATAAAAACCGTAAAGACCTGTTGAGGGGAGCTGTGGGGGGCAAGGTAGACCAACGGGATCAGTATGGCGACAAATCCCACTATGTGCAGTATCAAGATCATGACCTCTATCTTTGCCAGAACACTGCTGACCAGCGTGTTGATACCAAGACTACAGATCACCACCGCCCAAGCAAAAAGGGTGCCATGCCAGTTTTTAGGGTTATAGGTTGGGCTGGTCATGATGATCACTCCTTGAATCGCTGTGCCAGTGAGGAATGCAGCTGATGCAATTAATGCTTGCCAGCCCAGGACCGTGAGCCATCCCGTGATATAGCTGAGAATCTTCCGTGAAGAGTCGGGTGCGAGCATAGCGACCCAATGGTACTGGCCGCCCGCGGTTGGCGCCCTATCACAATCATCAGTGAGAATTCGACCCTGGTATCTACAAATGATGCATACATTGATGCCAGTTCCCCCATTGTGGTAAAGATAGACAATGTGCCAATCCATACGATGATGAAGCCATATACCAATCCAGCCGAGCCTCCACTAAATGGTGTCTGTTAGACGATCAATCTGCGCGCGAAACAAAGACTAGACACACTTGCTGAGACCCGTGGTCAAGATCCTGCAGACTTGGGTTAGTGGATAGCAACGATCGGGCAGCCTTCATGCGCACGAAAGCAAGCCTTCCCATGTTATCATTAGAGCACAGCTGAAGCCCAGTGTGGACCAAAAGGCAAAATTACGCTGTGGCGATCGATGAGCGGGGCAACTACATCACTCCCAGACGGTAACTGCGCACCTTCAATACTTGCTTCTTGCCCAGCCGAGCCAATTGGTCTTCGTCGCCATCGTATGTATCTCGAGGCTCAACACTGGAGCTTGGACCTTTCGCCTCGACCTCCGAATGCAAGACATTGTCACCTGTCGGGTCTTGGAATGCTTGAAACTCTTGCACCTTTTCCATCATGCTTAATGCTCAATGTTGAATGCTGAATAGATTAGGTGGTTCGGGACAACAAAAAATGTTAAAAGAGTTAACGTAGCCCGCAAAAGAAAAGAAGGAGAAACGATTGGCAGATGATGACGGCGAACGTGGGCTAGCTCTGCGAGGGGCATTGAGACATGAGATGGGCGCGGCAAGGTGTATTTTCACAGAAACGCGATTGGTCGTAAAAGTCCCTCAATCGTGCCCAGACTGTCGGACCTACGAATTCCAGATACCAGAAAATTGTTAATGCGAGATAATCGGCAACTCGAAGCGAAATCGCAACGGTTCGCATCGGCTGTATACTCAACGATAATGATTGGAGATGTGAAGACTGATGCACAATTGTTCAATACATCAAAGAAGATACCTTATCTTGCAAGTAGACGATACTCTGAGAGGCCAGCGTTCAGGTGCGAGCGGCGCTGCCTACGAAGGGGGACCTCGGCAGGAGATGCAAGATTGCCATCTCACTGCATGCATAGAATATGCCGGCTATGGTATCCGGCCGTCTAATCGCTCTTTTGCCAAGGTGCGATCACACTTGGCGAAAGGTTCAGGCAGAATCCTTGCACCGATGAGGAGTGACTCTTGTTGTAAGCACTGGTCAACTTTATCGTGGAAAATCATCCTTCCGAAACACTGCGCACGTTTCTCGGAATCATGACCGGTGGCGAATTGATGCTGCAAATTGACAGATCCACGGTGCCTTGGAGTTGTGCATGGTGAGAATTTGGAGTCGGGTAACAGGTTCCTCTTCCACGATCCGAATTGCTTTCTTACTTTGGTTGGGGAATATTTGGTCCAGTCGAGTAGCACAAGTGATGAACCAAGAATTTTGTGATCAACGCCATGACTGATCGGTCAGAGCGTTTGGTAAAAAAGACAGTTTGCCCTTTCCGCTCTAGCAGTCCAGCGCAGCTGTTTCTCACGGCCGCATGCGTGTGCGATAGGAGCAGCTCGACCGTACTTGATCTATCTCATATACTTCCTAGCGCTTCCCCACGATGTTCTCTAGCACGGACGATCTCCTGGAGCCGGATGTCCAGACTTTGTTGAAAATTGGCATCGGAAGGGGGCGCTTCGACAGCAGCACCCAGGGAGCAAAATGCCGTGTTGCCCACTGTTGCAATTCTTTGATCTGTGGGAGGGATGCGATCTTTCGTATGGCTTAGATCAGCAGCCTCCTGCGGTAAGTTGGATCTCCTTCCGTGGTTGTGACCGAAGACAGGCATTCTCTGCAGGCCTCATGCATTGGAGCCTTCAGGCTTATACCTAAAGGTCAGACTGACCCTCTTCCACCCCGCCCCTCTCCCCTTCGCACTCCTAACAATCGCATGCTGCCATTTCCATCGGCTCTCACCTCTCATGACCAACAAGCTTCTGCCTGGCATATCTACATCGACCTTTCTCCCAGTCTTCGCCGCTTTTCCAGCCTTTCCGCTCCGCACAGAACCATCGAATGGCTCCGTCAACTCATGAAATTGAATCGGACAAGCCGACAGTAAGCTGAGGCCGACTACCGGCTCTCCGAATTGGAAGTTCTCAGTATGCGCGGAGATGCCTAGATTGTCGGTATATTCGTTGACGATGCAATACTGCGGTCTTTGATTTTCGGGAAAGACATGCGCATCCACCATCCGCTGGATGAGCCACTCAAGGTCTCGAGGTATGGGCGGGGCTTGCAGTATCTCAGGCTTCGCTTTGGCTAGGATATCAGATTTGGATGGCATGAGGCAGTAAGTGCCTCCGAAGTGCATTGTACGGCGGCTGAGGTCTGTTCGCCAGGTGCATTTTGCAGGATTGTTGATGAAGCTTAGTATGCTTTGTTCCTCGGTAAGCGTTATGAAGTTGGGAAGAAGGGCTAGGCCTGGTACTGGCGTTGCTTTGACGCTGAAGGCCTGCTTTGAGTTTCCTTCGAGTCCATACTGAGGAGCCAACAAGACTTGCGCTGGACTCTGGCGTTTGTTGATAGGCTTGAAGAAATCGTTGATGGCCTTACGCTTCTTGCTCGGCTGCTCCATAACCTTGGGTCTGCTACGTCACTGAATCGTTGCGTAAGTACGTGTAGATCATTTGCCTGTTGCGTTTTGCATTTCCAGGCCTGAGATAAAGAAGCCGCCAACAGATACTTCTTCAGAGCGGATGGAGCGCCGCGAACGACTATTTGAAAGTGAGTGCGTTTTCAAACTGAAAGGACGTCCTCATCGTCCTTTTCCAATGTTCGTGGTCCAGTCACCATAGTCTTGTCGATCTCGACCTCGTGGGTGGCGAAGAGAGATGCATTTTGGCTAAGGAACCACAGAGTGCCTCATCGACCGGGACAACATGAATCCGAGCCCAAGCCAAGGCACTAGTCCCAATAACCACCAACGCTAAGAGCCCTACTTTGGCTAAGGTAGGGCTTAAACATAGTGCATCTTGCGAATTCGAGATTCATCTTGACGGGGATATAGGGGACACGGTCAGCGAGATTGAAAGCAAGGAAGGCAAGAAAGCGACGATAAAATCATTGATGTTTCTATTGCAAAAATCCAAAGCCGAAAAGGAACTACTCCAAGCCGAGAAGGCTGTGTAGGAACCCCAAGGATCAATACCAAAGTCGCTGACGGAAAGCAAACTTGAAGTATTGCAACAAAAGTCGCTGGCACGCTACCAGATAAACCAAGTCAAGAAGACGGCGGCTAGGACGGCCCACTTTCAGCACGCCTTGGGGAGATGCCAGGAGTCAAGGGACTTTTACAAAGACCTTGTTGGCGACCTCTTGAATGAAGCCGGAGTGGCCAAGACTTTCCTAGAAAGTCTCTGGAAAAGGCAGACGACGAATTTGACGCGCAAGACAATATGCTCGACATGGACGACCCTGACCATGACTACGAAGATGAAGCTTGGGTCACTGGACCAGCACAGGTTGACTACGCCGCCAGCGACAGACTTACAGATTTCATTGAAAATATAATGACGGATGATTTGGAGAGAGAAATCCACCCGACCCGTGATCTTGAGGGATTCAAGCACTGGACAAAGCCCGACAAGGCTCCACGTCCACAGAAGAAAGCGAGACTTGATGTCGTCGATCAATCATCGGATGATTCAGACGAAGGCGGCGTCGACTCGACACCACGGCCTTAGTCAGAAACCCCGCTCGTCGCCCCAGAAATATTCTCCTTCCCGACACCAGCTCCCACAATCCCCTCGCCAACGACTGGCCCCGTCTCGCCTGTAAACATTGTTGACAAAAACGCTCCATATGCAGCCCAGATTGGTTTCGACCGTAAGTTGAGGGCAAAATACGAAAGCGCACTCGTTGCCAAGCATCCTCTGGCCACCTTGATTGCTGAACATATCAAGTATCTTGGTGTCAACGGCCGCACATCGGTAAAGGGAATTAATGTTACAGAGCTCACGCTCATGCAACTGTTTGAGCACGAGTGGTTGGACGATGAAATTGTCAATCTCTACGCGGAGCTCCTCGTGCGAGACGATCCTCGTTTTCAGGTCATCTCGTCGCTCAAAATCGCGTGGGAACTCGATGTTCTCGATCGTCAAGGGGGTACGACAGACAGCTTTGCGTCGTTCGACCTAGAGCCACATACGACATCCTTTCTGATACCCACTTTTGTCAACGGGAATCATTGGATGCTTTGTGTTGCCAAGTTTCTGACGCGGGAAGCCGGGAGGGGACCCTTGATTGGTACAACTCATTGCAGAATCCTACATTTCAGCCATTGTGAAGGGATTGGGCGCGCGATGTTGTCCGGGTCTTAGATTGGCTTGCTACGGTTCCTGGCAGTCGTTTAGGAGGTGTCTCGTGGAAACTGAACGAGTGCCGAAGTGGATGCCAAAGAAACAGCGACGACTGTGGCGTGTTCGTTGACGCCATTGCAGCGGCGGTTGTCCTCGACGCCCCTATCCCTGAAAACGTCGACGGCTTCCGTATGCACATAGCGTCGCAGGTGGTGAAAGCCGCCAAAGGTGAGTTCCTGGATTGGACCGTTGTCAAGGACATGCTTACCGCGGGAGTCCAAACGGCGCTGGGTGGTGCCGTGGTCAAAGACAAAGATCCGGCGGAGGCCATGAAGGACGAAGGAGTGTCCGAGGCCGAGGACGAAGAAAACGCGGAGAAAGCACATGGTGAGGCAATGGAGATGACCGACTACCTTTGTGATATATGTTGGTACACTACGCGTCTTTGCCCGACACCCTAGCGATCCACAAATCGGACAAGCATAATACCGACCAATTCATGTGTGAATGGCCTGGCTGCCGCGCCGTCATGGCAGATGGCCAGTCGCTCCATGAGCACCATTCGCGCATCCACGAGCGGAAAACCTACTTTTGTCCAATTAGGATGTGCCATCGACGGGTCGAGACGCAAGATGAGTGGTGGGAGCATATTGCCGACGAACGTCCCGATGTTGAGGGTATTGGCCCTCAGATCCTGGACCAGAGGTATCGGATCTTCGACCTTACACAAATGCGCGCAGCCCGTGAGCAGGCCAGAGCGGTTTGGGAGGCAACATGCGGATCCAAGGATATGGAACACACAAAGATCGCAATCCTATACGCTGCCTACCACTCTTTGACCACAAGAGAATACTTCTACAAGAGGGGCTTGTCAGGTCAAAACTTCGATGCTGATGCTCGCAACAGGCAGCGAGTAAGCCAGCCGGAGTCGCAGCCGACATCCGTCAAGGGCCAGATGCGCAAGAAAACCACGGAAGCAAAGGCGCCGCCGGACCCGTTCGCCAACACCGAGAAGCTTCGAGGCGACACATGTTTTCCCAAAGACAGCAACACGGTCACAGATACCGCTCGCCACGGAGATGCAAAAGGGAAGCCAGACCCCGTCGCCGTCAAGGCGGGAGACAGGGAGCCCACGATGACGACGGCGACAAAGGACTCGGAGTCGGTGGTGCAGGAGTTGGATACGGATTTGGAGGGAAGTGGCAACAAGGACGGTACGGGTGAGCATTTGGATGGTCTTCGATGAAGATCGCACCAATGTTTGGATTCACGCCTGCTCGGGGCCTTGCGTTGTACATTCCTTCATCGTATATCCCTGGCCGTGATGCGGCCTCGCCTGTTGGAGGGAGCGACGTCCATACAGCGACAGAGGCTTGGCGGTAACGTCTATGGGATACCGTCGCGAGCGCGAATTGACTCTCCTACGGCTAAGGCTTGAATCTTCAGATCAGATGTGATGACCGCTCATCGTCTAGTCTGGCTGCACTTGTGCGCTCGGGTTTCCTCTTGTCGTGCACTCCCAAACGAGACGGATACCTCTAAACCTAATTATGACCCCGATCAATCTAGGGGTCGGAGTCGAGCAACACAACCAAGGAACCGCCATCCTAACCATCACTCCTGTCACCACAATATTCCCACCCCTGTCTTTCCTCCCTCCCCTCTCGATGTCGCAGCGCTCTCACGGAGCTCAACGGGCACCTTCGGCGTCGATCCCAAGCAACCGCCCCACTTCCAGACCGCCAATCATTCTCGAGCGTACAACCTATGACGAAAGCAGCCAGTGCGGCCGTTGGTGGACTCTCGTCTGGGCCTCTCGGTCACCTTGAGACGAACGCTGTTCAACGTCAGTAGAGGTAAGATTGACCTTTCATCTGTGTCGGAATTGGAGTGTGGTAGGAGATGATCTGGAAGGGTCAAGCAGGGAAGAGTAAAGAAGGCGGGCGGGATCGCGGGGAAAGGGATGTGGGCAATTCTTATCGCTTGGGAGACACTGATGACGGTATTGGAGATATGCGATTGAGTATAAATAGGTGGGGAAATAGGAGTCTGGCTTGTGGGCGCGGGTATTCTGAACGTTGATCGGTGCCATCATGTCTTTAATGTTGGTGAGTGAATATCATCTGGATTAAATTATTCATTTCCCTCCTTGATATTATCATAACGGTATTGGGGTGTGCGCTTCTAGTGACACAGTTGCCCTTCAACTAGGCGGAAATTGTCCCATCGTAATCCTTTCCACTCGTTGGATCCGAGACGGTATAGTTGCCGAAGCACGCAAAGTCGTAGTCGGACAAGGCGTACGCATCTCCCTGGCTCTGCAGGAACTTATCCATCGCGCACATTCCATCCGACCGACCCTTGCAAGCACCGCCGCGGATGGTTTCCAAGGGCAGAATGCCATCGTTGAGTCGCATTCGGATGAACTTGTGTGTAGCATTCGCGGGGTCATAGCCATACTGTGTTGGGTAGTATTGAGTCCTGTGGTTAGCGACAGGAACAGGATCGCTGGATGCGCATCCGATGACTTCAGTGATCAGTCTGCCCCCAAAGGGCGTGAGGTGCGAAAGGATAAACGGTCTGTTAGGGTTTGGAGGAACTTCGCTCAAGCTTGGGGGGACGCGGAGATAGTCGAGAGACAGGGCGGTCAGCGCTGAGACGATGATGTCGTCGTGACTGAAATCGGCATAGAAGGCCTGTCCGAGGGGAAATTGAGCGGGGTTGTCATCGTAGGTGGAGTTGACGGATGAATTAGAGGAGGTAATGAACTCGTGCTCAAGCCGTGCGATGAGTTCTTGTAGATAGCCGATACCTTGGGCGCGACCTGTCGGGTTGCCGAAGGAGTAGTCGTAGTAGTACTGGATGTCCAGACTGCTCTCGAAGCTCTCCCACTCTTCTTGAGTAAAGAGGAAGCAGAAGTCAGACTGGCCAAGATAGCCCATTTCGTATGCGCAGATACTTTGCATGGCATATGTGTCGTTAGTAGTGAAGATGAACCCGGAAGGAGCATACTGTTGCATTCGGGTGGTGGCATTCTTGAGGTACTTCGGGATGTACGTGAAGAGGTCGTCGTCTCCAAGATAGCCAATCACGTCATCATTATCGTTGAAGCAGCTGTCATAAGAGGCTAGAGTGTTGTTCTCCGTGCCGCCTTCCGGGATGACTACGACATTGAAAGGAGCAGAGGCGTTAGTGAGGTTAGGGTTTGGCATGGTCTCGAAGCTGGGTCCGAAGAACCCAAGTGACCAATTGATCTCGCTGTCGTAGATTCGAGATTGAGACGTGGTTCGTAGCACAGGTTTCGGTCTGGCGGTCCCATTGGAGAAGCTGGCATTGTATGCGACTTGACCGACGGAGGCATTGTACAGCGTCCTACCATACCTATTCCAGAATGTGACTCCCGCTTGGAATTCAGTAGATGCTCCAAGCCCGGTCAAATAGCTTTCTAACATCTCATAATGGTAGGTATTCAAGAAAGTCAGAGGGCCAGTGAATTTGCCGGTGTGGGCGGAGGTGAAATTGGTGACTTTTTGCGCAAAGCGTTCATCATTGCCGCCGTCGTCATCTCCACCCGTGGGAAACCGGTTGGCATGTCTCTGCAGCAAGTGTGCCTGCTCAAGCTGGCAGCCTGATGGGATTCCTACGTCCTGGACGCCGAAATAGTCGGCAGCATTGTCGGAGTAGGGCGAAATTTCACCCCAATAGCGAGAGATGGCGCTCAAGTCTGTGAGCAGCTGTGTCGAGTTTGCCGTCCGTCTTCGGATGCTACGAGCGTCAGCAGCCGACAGAAATGCGGCTGCGAAGGCAAAGAGGCGCATCATGGAGGCGAAAAAGTGTCAAGCGAAACACGATTGGCAATGCTGGAGAATCGGACGATCACGAAGTGCATCATGTGCGACTCAATTAGTCTTATAGAGGAGTACGAGCACAAAGGCGCGGGATGAACTCAGAATGAAGCCGCCGACGTCTTCAACGCTGTCCGCGTATGTCTCCATGATCGGCTTCGACAGGGACCAATCACGCCTTGATGAGCCTAGACTTCCAGGGACATGACCCAAAAGCCGAAAAAGGCAGCTGCAAAGATGGAAGAAGCGTATCAATTTGGCGAACGATGGTAGGCAGACTACTAGTCTAGGCACAGGATGAACGCCACATGGAGGGGTTGGAGGAGCTGCATCCATGCTAGGCACCGTCACGTGTTGTAGAGACAGGCTCACGTTGTTGCACAACAGTACCTTTCTCAGTAGCCATCCTCTACTCCTTCCGTGGAGGTCGCTAGTTCTGTCTTTGACGATGACTTGACAAATTTGATACGAATTACGTATCTAGTCTCCTACGACAAGTAAATTTGGTGTTGCTGTCGCGTAGCAAAGATGAATTCTCTTTAAACCCACACCGTTGTTGGGTGGTGTCTAAGTCATAATAGGTTCGATTCCTACTGGCGCTGGTACAATGGTGTTGTGGTCTTTTTCCATTTCTCACACACCCGAACCCAGCCTTTCAACCAGCCACTCGAGCCACTGTCACTAGTCCCCATCTCGCCTAGAGTGAATCTCGGACAAATCTTCCAAGATTGAAGATTAATAATCAATCGCTCTCCTACAACAACATACAGGCTACGAGTATGCGCGTCTCCGTAAATCATTTGGCCGTGGAGAGTCAGGCACCGGCTGTGCCAATAGATCATTCAATCTCATCGGAGCAGGTCCTCGTCAAGAACGAAGCGCAGAGGCTTTGCATGCTTCACGAACAGCGTTCATATGTACAATGAGAGTGCTATTCAACGCGATGCTCGTTCCCCAGTGGATTGAGAGACAAGCCATCCGATCAGACTTTCCGCCTCCAAGGATTCCAGCATTCTCTTCCACTTGTAATCTCCTTTGTAGGCAGCAGCAAGCTTCTCTCGATATTCTTGAGACATCTCCGTCAGAGTGAGATTGTATGCAAAGACTTCGTCGAGAACTCCAGGGGCATCGGCTTCAAACTTCTCTTCTCTCTTGCGGAGCAATCTGGACAGCGCATCGGGAGCGACATCCTGCTTTCCGAGTCTCCATCGCACGTCGAGATCAAACTGGGAAGCATACTGCGAGGCGCGGACCCTTTTTCCACATGCGTATGAACTCCTTATGCAGATGGCTAGCCTCTTGTAAGTCAGGGCATAGAGATCCTTTGGATCTCTCGATCTTCTTGATCGCTTGTACATGCGCAGATTCATTCTGTCGGAAGAAGAAGAAGAGAGTGCGGTTTGGCGAGCAATGTCCGTGGTAGCGGAATGATCCGCGAAGATATTGATCTTTCCTTCCAATACTCGACACCGTCTCACAACCCGATTCGCGCAACCGCGGCGTAACTCAACTGACGCTCGGATAGCTTGCATGCCAGATCGTGTTGCTGGATCACACGGCGTATCTGGTTGATGAATGGGCGCGACCACTGAGTAGTGACTTCGTGCTTGGTGCGCGTTTCGTACCCACTCGTCATGCTATTCCTGACTTCTCGGATGCCCGCACGTATGCTATCCACCGTTTCCGGGTCGCTGTCGCCATCATCGCTTGCTGTATGCTCCCTAATCGTCGGCTCGCACACCAACGTCCTAAGACCCGTAACGTTGCATAGAGCCTTTTTCAGGCGATCCGAGTGGAATTGGTCGGCTGAAAAGAGATGCAAGGGAGCACAATCCATGTATCCGCCTGGCATGGGGACCGGGAAGGACATTGTCATGCTTTCCAGGTTATGCCCCAACGCCAATTGCCGCAGTCCTCCTTCGGGGAATTCGCCACCTACGGGAGACGGTTTCCCTGGCTTACCGCCCCGATGCGCTGCGCCAAGGACCTTGGTGAACTGAGAGGTGTCAAAGTGGAGCTGAATGTGCCGGATGCGTAGTCGATTCCTTTCTCCGATGTCGGAAAGCCAGCGGTGCATGTATATGAAGTCACAAAACGGAACTACTAGCTCATGTTTTCCACCAAATCCCTCGGCGTCATAGCAGCGGTCGGAATATGCCCAATCGCTTGACGGCTCATCGCCTCGGAGTCTCTGGCAGTAGAAGCAATGTGACGTGACGTCAATTGTGTTTGACCAGCATCCGTGTTGAGTGTCGTCGAAATAGAAGACATGATTGCCGTATAAGTATGATATCGCTTCTTCGTGGGCTTGCTGACACGATTGTAGAAGAGCCAACCCGTTGTTGATGGTACGCTGGCTCAGCTGTTCATCTTTGCGGCGACGGGAGACTGGGACTTGGCAACAACGGGAGACTGAAGCTTCGCGACGACGGCTGTAGAATACATCTGGGGTAATAGATCCATCTCCGAGTGGGGTCCGAAAGACTTCCTTATAGATCATGGTCCGAAGTTCGCTTGGGAGACGAAAGAATGGGAAAACCATCTTCCTTTCACCTGTCCGTATCGGGAAGTCTTGTACGTCTTATTACGAGGACAATGGAGACCGACAGTTGTTAGTTAGGTCGAGGGAATTATAGGGTAGAGTTGACAAGGAAGTATTTCGATTGAAGAAAGTGAAATTGCTGTTGCAGAAAACTTAAGCAGGAGTGCAGATGCTCGCTGTTAAGCGATACTGAGTAACAGACTATGTTGAATGGAAGGTGAAATGCAAAAGACAGAAGGCGATTGTCGAGTGACTAAATAGGAAAGTTTCACACACAAAGACAATTTTTTTTTCGTTGGGACAAGCCGCGGCGGAGTAACTAGCTCAAATGGCTGGGAGTCTCGGTTTGCGACAATATGAGAGCGTCGCGGGAGGAGAAACTCCAACTTGACTCCGGACTCCTACAGCTATCTCTCATACCAATTGCGAAGTTCTGGCCTTCCAACTCATACCCTCAAGCTGCCGCCATCCAGCTCCTATTTCTCTGTCTGGCCAATGTCGCACTCTTGGCCTTCCAGCTCTCAATATCTAACGCCCTCCGAGCCCTACCTCTCCTATCTCTTTGCACAATTGTAGCCTTTCAGCTGCCGCCCTGCTACCTCTCCTGCCTCTCTGGCTGATTGCGACAATTCTGGCCCTCCAGCTGCCTTCCAGCTGCCGCCCTCCTACCTCCCGGGCTGATCGCGACACTTTTGGAGTCCAGCACCTACAACTCCTACCACCGAGCAAGCCAATGATATGGTGATTAGTAAGAGGGTGACTGTGGGAGGGTGACTGTCCGGAGTCAAGTTGGAGAAACTCCCTCATGTTGTCCATCTAATTGTGTGGCAACTGGCGGGGTTTCTCTAAGGGATTCGCGTAAATGTTGTAGCTAAGATGCAAGTCTCATAGCTGAGATGCAGGATCGTCTAATGGGTTCAAATATATGTATATTTGTGCTGGAGCAGAAAGATGCTGAGAGGCCAACTTGAAAAGAGAGAATCTTTCCTGCAGCTTCTCGAATTGATCTATGACAGAGGTGAGATCATACTCCTTGGGCTCACTGGAAGGACCACAAGGTCAATCAGGTTCCTGCGCGAATTTTGATCATTCCTCTCGAACTTCAGTGATGCAATGCAATTAGGAAGTTTGTGAGAGACAAACGTAGTATACGAGTACCAAGCTCATCTTCGAATGGTTTGATACCAGTAGTACAAGCTGTTGAACAGCACAGCGACAAGAGCGTCCTCCCACGCATTTGTAACGTTGAAAAGAGCATGTTGAGGGTAGCTGGCAGCACGGCGTGAGCCATTGCAACTAGTATTACGTAGTTCTCCGGTCGCGTAAACGTGAATCATGCCACAGCGAAGTCTGGGTCGGTGCTGCGCGAGAGTCCTGCTAAGGCGGCGGTGCACTGAGTGACTACAGCGACTGCTCCCTCGCCTGTCCGTAGCGCGTAGCCAAAGAAGAAGTCCAAGACTCCGAAAAACTTGTACGGAGATGCAAGGATGAACGAGGTAGTAGCAATCGACGATCGTTGCTGGCCAGAGGTGAGGGCACGATCTGGGGGCAATGCTCCCAATAGTCCGCCCCCAGTTCCTGGACTATCAGTTGGACTAGTCCGTGGACTAGTCCACAGTGGACCACTCTATGGTCTGGACGGACTGTAAATGGACAAGTCTGACAGTCTGATTTTGGGCGTGCTATTAGTAGCAGCAAAGATATCTTTTCTCCCATGGTCACCGAGAAACTCAACGACCAACCAAATTAAGGATGAAGAACAGCTTACTATTGTTGATGACGAGCTTGACCAGTTCATGAATCTTGCATACGCCGTGTGGAACGGCGAACAGCACTTGACTGGAGGTTGGAAGGAGCACAGCGCACGCATCAGGTTTCTGATGTTGTCAAAGATGGCCATTGACATTTTTTCCATACCTCCCATGTCTGCAGAGCCGGAACGTACTTTTTTTTCAGCCAAGCATACAATTTCGAGTGAGACCTTAGAGTTATTGGAGTGTATGAAGTCATATTTTTGACTGTGTATCTTTACGGAGGCAGATTTACATGCAGTTGTTGGTACTTTGGAGGAAGAGGCTGTGGAAGATCTGGACTAGTCTGTGGACTAGTCCAGATCTACTTGGATGGTCCAGGATTTGGATGGACTGTGAACTGTGTAAATAGCTTCAGTCTGAATTAGTCCGGGCTCTGAGACGGACTAGTCGGACTATTGGGCGCATTGTCTGGGGGTGAGGGAGGCGCTACGCTCCCAACGGCTACGACAGAAATAGTGCCGCCAGCCAAGGCCAAGGCATTGTTAGTGAGGTTATCCTAGCTACCGAGCAAGGTGTCGGTAAGGCCGGCTCGAAGGTCGTCATACTTGGTCAACCGGTCAGTCTTGTCGCGGGAGGCAAAATCTCGAAATGGCCCATTGTAGCACTCTTGACAACCGTAGATGCATGGCAAAAGCATCCAAGGCAGCGGGGCCGTTGCGCAGAATTGAGGCAGTTGCGTTGACTAGTGCAAGCGTGTAAGTAAATAGAGGCTCTGCAGGAGTAGAGTGCGAAGGTACTGCGACATGTAAACTTACTTCGAGGTCCTCGGGCACGGGGTAACTTGAAGTTGGCAAGTTGGCACGGTCCTTTCTTCTTGTAACTCCCACCCTATCAACAAAGATCAGTGGACCACTAGGTACTCGGTCAGCTCGTAGAGGGTAGGAGAGATGATGATCTATGGAGGGTTCTACTGCTAAGTAGCCACCAGCTGACTTATTCCAGGCCATTGGCTAGCAAGGAAGCCACGGCCACGAACTCCTAAGACTGTTATACCCACCAATTCGGTCGAACCCCTCCCTTGACCCTTCTGGGAGCAGAAAATTGCAGCATCTTCAACATGACCTTGATTCTCAGGATCGAGTCATATGTGTCTCTGGCTCTATTTATGCTCTTCGAGGCTGGGGTGTACAATTTGCTTCTTTCCTCTCGTGTCTCAGAAGTAGGTAAATACTCTCGATTCGTGACAAGCGGTGGTCGAACAAAGGTTGCTTTTCATAAAAATTACCCTAATTAGTTTCTACTAATGATTACTACAAGCAAAGCTTGCTTGATCGAAATGGCCGTTACCTATGTGAAGAGATCGCTCTGCCAAACCCTCACGTAAAATCACGTGATGAGAGCGCCAGCCTGACCGGAGCACTTACACCAGAGTGGCTCCTTTACACCAAAATGTCTCCCCCGAATCGCCCAGAATCGCATTCATTTGCGTCCCGGTTGCCTCCAATGTTAGTCATGGGCACACCAGAACCGTCTTCATGTCCCCAGTATCCCAGCTCAATCTCTCCGTCTTGGCTGCCAACCTCTCTGCTCTCCACTTGGATAACCGCACCATCATCAGCTGACTCCTTGTTGCCGAAAGCCTCCGTGCTGCCAGTCATTTTCCGTGAGACTCTCGTGTCAAAAACTTTGTTGGTTGCGCTAGACTCTGTCGTCAATTTTTTAGATCTATCGGTGTTGGAGGCCCTGTAGTAATATGAAGAGTGACCGCGCTCGCGGACAGATGCGCGAAAATTGTCAGCACCGGGACGTTTGAAGAGAACCACGAATATGGGTCGGAGGGTTGGAATGCAGGCTGCTATGATGATGACGTTCATCTCGATTCTGCGAGTGAGATTCTTAGCTTGCTTCCTTGCAAAACCACAAGAAGCCACGAAACTTGTTGACTTACCCGTTCCACATAAGCAGCTCGATGGTTTGCCCTGGAATAACGTCAGCCATCTTGAGTCGCCGGCAATCTTGTTGGCGGAAACTCACAGGTGATATCAGTCTTTGCCTTGACCGTGATGGGGACTTTCGAAGTCTTGACCGCCGCGCATATCCCAGCGCTTTAGAAAGTCATTAGCTCTTCGCATTAGAGTTATAGAGAATAGATCACTCACAAGACTCCCATCCCTAAAAGAAGAGTCAATAACAACTTCTTCTGCACGCTCAACTGCAGCTTCCACACAATGTCGACAGGGATAAAAGCAAGAGCGAAATCCAAGAACGCCCAGTAACCTTAGATGATTCTAAGTCAGTGTCAGATACTCACAGAAGAGGAATGAGGTGCTTACTAGCAATAACCAGATCCCAGGTGTTGACTGGTATAGGATTCCAGCAACTTCCGGTCCCCTCCTTGATCATGCCCTTGTCCCAAAGTGCCCTTGCAGGTTGACATTGTGCATAAAATAAAGTGAATGTAATGACAGCTGAGACGAAGACACTGATGGAGATGCCTCTCAGTAGCCACTTCCTCCAATCGCTGGCGCCTGCGATTCTCTCAATCAAGAAGGCCACGGAGATTTTGCCGATTGCAATACTGAACATGCAAAGAGATCGCGAGATTGTGTTCAACTCCAGAGCGTGCGAGATTTGGGCAGGGGTTAGGTAGTAGATATGCCGCGCGTAGCCACTGGCAGCGTAGATACTCCACATTATAGCGACGACGAAGTCAAGAGCCTAGTCGCATCAGCTTACCTTGAGAGTACGTGCTTTATTCTAGGAGGAGCTCACGAGGGCAAAACAGACGCACCAATCGTCCCACCAGACGTTACGCGTAAGCTTTGTACGTGAGTACATCCTTCCAATAACAAACAGTAGAGAGAAAATCTCCAGAGTCCAGGTGAAAGCATGAACCTCGCCAGCCCTGTTGTCGTCACCTCCTAGAGGCGGTGGGCCTAAGCTAGACATGATGCAATATGTTTGATAGGCAGTAGTTAACGTTGACAAGGCAAGAGCAAATGTAATGGAACGGTTGAAGTGGTGACTTAAAGTGAGCTACTCTGACCTCAAGACAGCATAGAACGAGAGAATGTTCTCTTTGGAACTCGATATCGGGGGATTACTCGTGGCTTTTCATTCAATCTAATGAATCCGTCTTACCGCGAGTACACCGTGCCGGCTTCCGGCCATTAGGACGCTTCTCCACGGAGAGATTAGTTGCATGAGATCACGTCGTCCAGTCCGACATCGCGAGCCCGCGCGAGTAAGCCAATCATCTGTGGTGGAAGGAGATGAGTCCATCGATTTCGATCAGATGATTCCCAACCCTGGGAGCGTAGAGAGGTCCGTGAGAGAGTTCCAGATCTCTGATTCGTTCCTGGGCCGGAGTGCAGCGAATCAAATCTAGATGGAGCTGAAAAAGGTACCAATCAGTCGGAAAATATTTGGTAAAGACCAACGTTCTTCATCTTAGAGCCGCGCCACGAGTGGAGTTCGGCAAGTAAATGCGCGTATATCACATAAGCGACCCAGTGTCCCGTCGTCGGAAATTTAAATAAACGTTTCTCTCACGGCTCGAAAATGAGATGCGGGGTGCAGCGAATCTGCCTCCGGAAATAGTTGCCAAAGAATTGCTGAGTGCCTTGTTGGTAGTATATGGCTTCGACGCGGGCAAAGATCATAGGCCCTCAACGGCATCGCGTAGTAGCCATGCGGGCTCGGCGAATTGATGACGCCTTTGTATGCAGGGTTTAGATTTCCTGTTTCGCGGTCATTCAAATCGACACCTAACACGGTCAATCTTTCCTGAGAATCAACGAAGCAGTATGACAGCATTAGGTGGAAGCCAAGGTCGCGTCGAATGCTCCATTCTGCAATGCTCATGCTATGCCTGGTCTTATACATAATACAGCAAACGCGCCAGTATTACCGCATGAATCAGATGCAAATTTTTGGCCCAAGCGTAATCTTCCGAGAGGTCTGACCGGAGAATGACCTACTTCGATAGGTAGAGAATAAATGCTTCTGTGACTCTGGCAACATATCTACATGGACACAATGGACACAGGCTTGATCTTGGCGCCCGAAGATCCTGTTCTGCGCTTCTGCAGTTCTTGAAGTTGATTCCGAGTCCTAGGTAGTCATGCATCCATGCATCCAACAGTCCGAGCGATTCTTGTCCCAAGAATTTATGGCTGTTGCTAGGAGTAATGCAATAGGTGCCCTCTTTCTTCTCGCCTAGCTTCGTAGCATTATGTGTGAAATACTAGCCCACAAGCTCATCAAAGCCAATAACCGATATTCACTGCACGTCGTCCAATAACAGTCAGACAGGCCATTCCTTCGAACGGATGGCTGGTATACAGTGCGGTCCTGTGGATTTGTGAGTCTGTCAG
This sequence comes from Platismatia glauca, assembly GCA_963556305.1. Classification (NCBI taxonomy): domain Eukaryota; kingdom Fungi; phylum Ascomycota; class Lecanoromycetes; order Lecanorales; family Parmeliaceae; genus Platismatia; species Platismatia glauca. The sequence continues at coordinate 1,605,200 of OY745766.1, read as the reverse complement.
CTATAGGTGTAGGCCTGACATCTCGTCTTAGTACCCGTCCCGGTGAGAGACCTTCGTTTCGTTGAGACTCCGCCTTAGTGGCATCTTCCCGCCTAGGCCATAGGTAGGTAAAGTCATCGTGGTGGGAGAGAGCGCTCTCATAGTCCGTTATGACAAGTGATTGGGCTTCGTGAAGGTATATTCCTCAATGAAAGGACTATGTGTGATAGTGTATGAATGATAATTCCGACTTGTTGATGCAAAAGTGACTCCTTCCCAACGACTACCTACTCACCCTGGTGCAGGACGTGCAGGACACTCCGAAATCCGCCCGCGGTGGCGATCTATAGTGAGAGGACGACGTCTTGGTGAGAGAACTTAATCGATAACTTTATCTTAAATGAAGGACGCCGGATGGACTCTACGCACCGCCTCCGTCGGTGGAACTTTGGAGTAGTACGTACTGTGCGTTTGTACTACCTAAGGTACCTATCCTCCATCTCCATGGGAGGATAACCATTCTAGCCATAGAGGTCTCTAGTGGGGCTATTGTCCCCCACGTCCCTCGCTCGGCCTTTTGGCAATGTCCGGTGTTAATTAGGTACATGCTGCTATTCAGAGTGGCCCCCAAAAGGACAAATGAGGAATCCGCATCGCAAAAGAAAGATAAATGAAACCTGACGCCTTGACTGATCCAAACGTTGGACTTCCCTTATAGTTTGTGTTCCTGTGGAGGGGTGTTTCTGCCTTTCGCATGAGTTGTTGCTTTTGGCTGTGGGTTATCCAGTGCAAGTAGGTGTGCTCGGAGTTCAGCTCCTCAGCCCTATCGTGCCTAGCATGTACATAAAGTAGCGACGGACTTATCGGAATGCCTCAACATCTCAAGTCCGAGATGCAACAACGGCAATGGCTGAAAGCTGACCAAGATCATGCCTCAAGATTCGAGCAGCCAATATAAATACATCCTCCCAGTCTTCCAACTCTACGCATCAATCATCCCAACCTCTCGACTATTCCCTCTTGAAAATCCATTCATCTTCCAAACTCCATTACACCAACAAATATGCGTGTCTTCGTCACAGGTGCCGCCGGCTTCATCGGAAAAGCCACCGTCCAAGAGCTCATCAAAAACGGTCACCAAGTGCTGGGTCTCGCTCGCAGCGATGCGTCAATTGAGGCCATCACTAAAGCTGGCGCCGAACCCCACAAAGGCGACTTGAAAGACATCGAGAGTCTCAAGAGCGGTGCCAAAGCCGCCGACGGCGTCATCCACCTAGCCTTCATCCACGACTTTTCAGACTTTCCCGGAGTCTGCGCGACCGACCGAGCTGCCATCGCAGCCATGGGAGAAGAGCTAGCCGGCACTGAGAAACCACTCGTCATCGCCTCCGGCACGCTGGGTTGCCCCAAAGGGATCTTGGCGACCGAGGACACGGCTCCAGAGCGGGACATCCCCTTGTCCGACAGAGCGCGGTCTGCAGACATGGTCTATGCGCTATCCAAAGAGAAGCATGTGCGCGGCTCGGTGATTCGACTGCCACCGACGGTCCACGGCGCCGGAGACGCAGGATTTGTTCCGATGTTGATCAACACGTACCGCCAAAAAGGATCCGTCGTCTACGTCGATGATGGTTCGGCTCGATGGCCCGCGGTTCACCGCGATGATGCGGCGGTGTTGCTCAGACTCGCGCTGGAGAAAGGAGCCGCCGGTAGCACGTACAACGCCATTGCCGAACAAGGGGTGCCGATTAAAGACATCGCGGCAGTGGCGGCCAAGAAACTTCAGTTGCCGATGAAGGGTGAATCTGCGCAGGAAGCTATGGGTACTCTTGGGTTTCTTGGTCATGTGATCTCTATGGATAATCCCACCTCGAGTGAGAAGACCCAGAAGGAGCTAGGATGGCACCCTTCTCAACCTGGCTTGCTCGCCGATATGGAAGCAAACTACTTCTCTTAGACTATGATCGCGACATGTTTGTCATTAAAAAGAATGCGTTCTTATGCTGGCACTGACAAAGTTTCCTCGGCGATGATACGACCACGTTCACGCTCTGGTATTTCGCAGATTTGACTGACAAAGTAAGAGCGAAGACAACACTTTTTTGGAAGACCAAAACTCACTCATTTGCCTCCTTCTATGTCCCTAGAAGTGACGGACCTATGCAGCGTGACCTCTACCGAACACAAGCGCTGTAGAACCCCAAAACCCAGAATGCCTACCGCAAAGTATCAGAACCGCAAACAAAAACCAAGCTCTCCCTAACTCAGCAACCCAACCAATCCACCCACAACCCACACAGTCCTCCCCCCAAGTCCACACGCCACCAACACCCTCTCCTCAAACATCCCCTTTCATTCACCGCCTGCCCTTCAAGTAGAAGATCATCCAAAAGTACACCAACAACAGCATCCGTCCCGTCCTCCAACCCTCTCAAAACCAAGTAACCAGAAGCTAAGGAGACAAACCCTAGCCCCTTGCGAGCAACCACCACCGCCACCGCCACCGCGTCACCCATAACCAACCAACCCCAGATCCACAGCAGCAGTCCCAGCATCTCCAGAAGCCCCATCCGGCCCCGCGGACCACCCAATCGCTGCTCCTCAGCATGCGGATCAGTTGTCTCATAGCTGGATCTCACGCTCACATCACAAGCACCGATGAGCGCATACCAATGTCGTAAATCGAGATTGGGTAGCCTCCACGCCAGGGCCAGCGAGCAACTGAAATGCCCCAGCGCGAAGATACTCCCATGCTCGTAGAAGCACAGATCTGGCGTGAAACAAGGATAAATACAGGCGCGGGTGGGCGGGACCAAAAAGTACGATATTGCGCTGCAAGAGTGCAACCCAACAAAGATCAAAGAGGGAAACATGGGAGCCGGCCATCTATAAGGAAAACCACTGTGGCCAAATATCATGACCACATCATGACCGCATGGTATTTGGGCAAATCCCCTGCCGATATCGCACCCACAGCCCGAGTACTACAACAGAGCCCCCAGTAGATCCACTCTAATACCCACTAACCCGCAGTCCCACTGCCGCGAATCACCAATCCAAGCCGCAGCAGCCCCGACCCCCCCAACGACCCCCACAACCCAACCAACCCGCCGCCCCGCAACACCCGCTCTTTCGCCCCTCGCAACGCGGCCGCCGATCGAGCTCTACCCGACCCGAGAACCGCAACAGCAGACGCCGGCCCCCGTCGTCCGCACCATCACGCAGGTTCAGATGTCGCCGAAACCGAAACGCGTTGTAATAGCTAGTCACATCGATAGGGCGCGAGACGCGAGGTGCAGAGGTTTGATCATGCTGGGTGGCACGTGCGCTTAAACGACGGCGTGGTGAGGTTTCGTGAGAGTAAACAGACATTGGCAATATAGTGGCGCGCAATTATGCTAAATTGTTTGGGGAGACGCGCGGATGCATACCGGTTACATACTTACCAAGACCACATCACCTAGGTATTAAGCAAATCTCAGCACAAAGAATACGAATCGGTAGGATTACGAAAAGATAGAGAGGACTAAAAGCGATACGGGGATAAGTGTCTAATTTATTGTTTCAAATAAAAGCATACGTATGCGCAAGCCCACGAGACCCACGGCCTCGAGCATCCGATCCGCACAGTAAGACATCAGGCCCACGTCAGACGCGCGTTCCAGCCACCACCGCCAGCCGCAAAGGCCCTCAGACCACGGGGCACCACACGCACCCATCGATCACGGACACGACGGATCGCCCGTCCCCCCATTCGCGATATAATACCCCACATTGCAATCCCCATGCCCATAGCACTGCGCCACCGCCTGCGTGACCTCGGGGACCTTGGTCCCGCTGATCACGCAATACGGCACCGCGAGCCCGTCGCCGGTCCCGCCGGATCCGAGGCTGCTGATCGAATAGAGCAGCCCCGCGGACGAGCGGCTCGGGTCGCACGACGTCCCCCCCGACGTGAGCTGCGCGATGCTCGTGGTGGGGATGGGGCCGTAGGTCGTTGCGCACATGCAGCCGGGCGCGAGGGCGATGGTGCTCGTCCAGCCTCGGATGGCTCTGATGGCAGTGTTAGTGACGTGCGTCGAGATGCAAGGCGATTAGGGATAGGCGTTGGAGGCGGACGGCGCCGGAAGAGGGACTCACGGGGTTTTGCAGTTGAACGGCGCGGTGGCGTCGGCCTCCACCTGGCCTGGGCTCGTGACTTGATACGGACCACCACTGTTGCACGAGAACCATGTAGTTTGGGCGCTATCGGTACTAGAGGATATCAGCGAAGGGATTCGAGCCCGAGTGAGCCTTCCATTGACTCACCTGAGAGCACAATGTGTAGAAGTCGGAGATGGAGGACCCGACGATACTGCTACCGCTGCCGGTGCTTGACAATTGTCCTCTGTTGGCTGGGCAGTGTAAGCGCAATTAGTCGTCGGGGTCCCGGAAACAGTGGTGGTAAGGAAAGGAGCGACGACGCCGGCGCCTTGAGGACAGATGCAACATGGATTCGGGCAACCGTAGACCGAGCTCGTCGATCTGATTAGTGGGTCAGTATCGTCTTGGTCCTCGTCATCTCTGCGCTCGGAAACGAGGATACGAACGAGCAGATAGGTCCAGTACTTGTTGCGACCGCGGAAGTCGTCGCATTTGGCGCGGCTGACATCGCCATCATCGCACTGAACACCGATGCCCCCGATGCCAAAGCGGTAACATTTCCTGCGACTTCTACACGTCGTTGTCAATGCTTGGAATTTTGGCGGGTTTCTTTGGATTACTTACGGTTTATATTATAGTACACAAGCTTGCATTCACATTCGGCGTATTTTTGCTATATTGGCATTAGTATCCTTAAACGCCTCGGATTCTCAAAATTAGATGCAACTGACCCCTTCCGGACAGATGATCGATGGAGGTGGTGCGTTGCAACCAGCATCATCGCAGGCAAGCTTCGTATACAACAAGTCAGAAAAGGCAGCACTCATGTAGGATAGTCCACCGGTCTCCTCACCATGTCTGGGCAAATGTCTCCACTTGCAGTAGCAACTGCCTCGGGTGGTAGAGTTACCGTCACCAGCGTACCTGCTCCTAGCCTACTAATGACAAGGATGCCAGGATCCGGGCCGGCTGCTGAGAGAGCATTGGTGTCGGAGGCTGACAGACTCAGTTTTATAGGCTCGGCCGTCGAAATACCGTTGGTAGTGCTGATGAGGTGATTATCTTCAGCTAACAACACTGATACATAGGCGATTATGGCGGCTGTTGCTGCTATGGGGATTGTGATGAACTTCTTCGATAAAGCATTGTGGTAGCCGTAAGCTAGAGCTTCTTGAATTTCTGTGGTATTGCCATTGGCATATGCCACTTTGGCGACCAGGTTCGCATCTAGAGTCAAGATCGTCGTGTCCGCGATGTCATCCTGGGATATGATTAAGGTACCTCCGAAGATGCTAGATGTTGCGGGATTTGCTGACTGTGGCGCTATCAATACAACGCGATTGAAGTGTTGCGATTTCATATCTTACCGCAATGCCTGTGCTGGGAGGGTCTGAAATCACCACGACTGATTGTCCTAGTGAACGTAAGGTAAAAGAAAGTACAGAAACAATGATGAATAATGCTTTTGCAGAAGCCATGGTTTTTCAGAAATGATGCAATGCTAAAGAAGGTACAGTCCTGGGCAGTCTTGCGATAAATCAGAGCAGCTGAGTAGACCACTTTTACTTTATAGGTACCTACTTATTGGTACAGTACATTCTCATCCAGAGAAAATAATGGCATGGAGTATGAGAAGGTACCGATCATAGATTAGAAGGTGCTAATGAGGGACTTCCATAGCACTTCAGAGGTCCACAGATTGCAAAGCTATGCCTCCAAATTGGATGCTTAATCGGTTGCGCATGGCCTGACCTTTCGGAATTGCCAGGGGCTTGAGGCCGAACATTATTAACGGCCAACATTATAACATAGCACATACTGTCGCACAGAATTTAGTGTGCACAGAGTAGATTGCAAGGCTCGTCATTACTCGTACAATAAATGAATAACAAGTGTCATGCTAAGTTTTGAATATAGTGATTTGGGCGAAATTGTTGCAAAATTTCAATTCAGTGTTAGTGGGTCACCGCGACTCAGCGAGAAGTTACCTAGAACTGAGTTAGAACAAGCCGTGCCGAGCCATGCCCCTAAACACTACACACACTAAATTCCCTCCAACGATCTGAAACGCCCGTCTTCTTCCCCAACGGTTGCACTTTATATGCTTCGACGTCACCAACTTCAGAGGAAGGCGAAGTCGAGTCGGAAATTGTGACAGGCAGTGTAGAGTAGAAGGGAGCTTTGCGAATCGCGATTCCGAATACCGCAGCTTACTTACCTTATATGAACCGGGCGTTTAGCTTCGAGGATTAGGTCCAAGATTGCAAACCAAATTACAACATATTGTTTCTGATTGATTGAGCGGTTTCATGCGCTTCCCTTGTCAAGCTGTAATGCGAGGTTTTCGAAAGCTGGGAAAAGTCAGCGACCATCAATTTTATTATAGTGACCAGGACGTTTTATGTCGCCGAGTATTCCGGAATAATGGCACTTTCTCCACGACTACTGACAAACCCACCCAGCATACAGGAAATACAGGAACCGAGTATCAAACAAGTCCTCCATGCCCGCGCGGTCCATTCCCTCGCTGAAAACATCAGCGTCTTCCTATCTACCGTCTAGAAGTGATCATCAAGATGCGAAGCATCCTTCCCAGCCATCCTGCTGCTTTGCTCTTCCTCTTGTGCCTCTACGCCTCTCGATGTAAAACCTTTCTGATCCACGTGCCATCTGCTCAGGGTAAGCTCTGTCGTCCTCCAGACGGACATTTGATTGCAAAGCTGACCTCTTGCTAGCATATGGCGCAAGCATTGGAAAAGACTCGGTCGGAGCGCTGTGGCGCCTTGCACTGGCTTTGAATGCAACGGAGGACATGGCTGAAATAGGAGCCACCGGATCTACGTCAACCTCCGGCCCAAGTCCTTTTGTCCCCGTCTCAGGGTCAGATCCATCGGAGGAGGTGTTGCCCTCTCAGTACCTTACAAATGTCCAGAATTGGATGTTTGGGGATGCCGGAACGACCAGCACGGTCCAACGTAAGTCCATGGGTCGAAATTTCGTTTTCCGTTGATCTCCGATGTCTTCCCGATAGTTCCATGTTGTATGAGATGTGATCTAAGACTGCTGATTTCTGGACTCTGGGTGTAGAAAAACTACAGGGCATAGTCTCCAACGTCAACTGGGCAATGGACGAAAATCCCGAGAGTCTCGATCCTATCATGATCACATTTGGAGCTGACTACTTGGTCCTTGAAACGGGTGCGGATGGGGTTTCTCGTTGGTATGATCCTTGGACCGACATATTCGAAAGCGCGGCAGACGATACAGACATCATCGCATGCAGGACTTCAGGACCGTACGAAGGTAGAACCGTGATGGCTGTCATAAGAGATATCAGAATGACAAATTGGCCGAATACTGGGCGCTGGATCATTCACATCTGCAAGGCGGCTTTAATCGAACAGCCATATCGGACCGGGGTGCCCCCGGTGACGATCAACCTCCTCGAGCCAACTCGGAACATGATTATAATAGGTCCCAAGCTGTATCAAACAATGTCGACACAGGCATGGAGGGAATTCTACATAGACTCGTTCCGGTGGATAGAGTATACCCTTGTGAATGCGCTACTCAATATCCGTCAAGTCGAGGACAGCGTGGCGAGTTCAAGTGACGCTTCAGCAGCAATCACAGACTACACCCCCTGGGACGAGTGTCTGAGTCATCAAACCGAAACAATCGGTAGGATCCCCATGATCCTGTTGCTCAGCAACTCTTCGGGGCCAAGCTAATCATCGTTGTGCGTACAGACTGTCAAGCACTGTATGCTCTTGTCGCGACACTGTTCTACGAGGGCGTCCCGGTAAATCAAGACGGTGAGTTCTTCGTGATTGCTGTTTCTTGTGAGATGGAATCACTGATGACAAGCTAGGCCGTCTTGGCATATACAGTCTGTAAATCATATGGCTCCACCAGATCACTGTGAGATGCTGTGGGAGGCCGCTACTGCATTTGTCCTTTTGGCTACACTTGTCTCGTAGTGATTTGCCGGTAGACTTTTTACAAATTAGTAGGAGAGAGTCTAGCGACGCTTGAAGCAACTGCTTTTGGCCCACAGCAAGTTTGGTGGTTTCAACGGTCTTTTGCAGCCTTTGTCGTCTCCGAAATGCGCACACATGAAATGCCAACACGTTTGGCAGTCGCTGAATGCTTCCCTCAGTGAACGCTTCGTGCACGATCACTTTACTAAGTAGGCTTGGAAGACAGATGAAGAGATTAGCGGCGAAAGCTTGACAGTACCCTAGCGTTGTAAATAAGCTGGCCTAATTCATTACGCTCTGAGACAATCAGTAATCGACACATGCCCGCTCTTGGGGCGATTGAATTGATTTCCCAGCAGGCGGTATTTGACCAGCACTGCAGAAGTATGTACGTATTAGATATTGGACCCCTCAAGGCATGCATAATGTAACAATCTTCCAGAAGAACTTTCGGAGCTTGCATCATGCTACTTCGCTTCTCGTAGGGCGCTGTGACCTCGAACTCAAGGGCTCGAAGTCGAGCTTGGAGCTCATCCGCATCAGAGAGAGCTGTGGTATCCGGCGCCATCATCCACCCTATCGATCCTTTGTCACCTCTCTCGACCAATCGGCTTCTCAGGCTGGCCACAGCTCTTGCAGATCACTATTCACCTCTGCCAAGCTCCGCGATCTTCAATTCTCGCAACCTCAATCTTCGCGATTCAATCCTCGGAAAAGGGACTATCTGATACAGAGAATTATTACAGCATGAACGATTCGTCTCTCGACATTGTCATCGCCGGCGGCGGCATCTGCGGCCTCTCCTGCGCCATCGCCCTCCGCCGCTCCGGCCATTCCGTCCGAATCCTCGAACGCTCCCAATTCTCCAACGAGGTCGGCGCGGCGATAACCCTCCCGCCCAACGCCGTCCGGATCTTGCGGTCGTGGAACCTTGATTTTCCAAAAGCGCGCATGATCAAGTTTGAAAGCATGGATGTAGTCACCGGAGAGGGCGATTCGATATCGAAGCTCGGCCACTATGATTTCTCCGGCTTCGAGGACGCCTTTGGGAGTCCCTACTTGCTGTCCCATCGTGTTGATCTACACGAGGCACTGAGACAAATGGCAACTTCGCCGAACGGGCCCGGGACGCCTGCTAAGCTTCTCAACGGCGCGCATGTCGTGAGCTTCAACGCGGAAGCCGGGAGCGTGGAACTCGCCGACGGCTCAACTTTTAGCGCCGATCTCGTTGTTGCTGCGGACGGTGTGCGCTCAATCGCGAGCAAATTTACCGGGACCTTCAGACCTGTGATTCCTTCTGATACCACGGTGGTTCGCTTCCTAGTCCCCACTTCAACTCTGCTGGCCGATCCCGCCACCGAAAAGCTCGTAGCGGGCAACGGTGTCTGCTCAATTTATACCACCTCTTCCAAGAACCGATGGCTCGTTCGTTATCCGTGTCGCGAGTGAGCTTCTGCCCACATGTTTGCTCAGTGACGGGGTCCCCATGCTGAAATAGATCTCAGCAACACACTCCAAAACTTTGGATTCTATTCCATCGCTGAGACACAGTCGGAGTCACTTGAGTTGACCTTCAAGAGCGACCGCGCGAGCCTGATCCGTTCGCTTGCCGGCTTCCACGGTTCCATCCTCGCCACGGCCGCGAAAACGAACGAAGTACTACCAATTTGGAGATGTGCGTCACGGGAGCCGTTGGTTCATCTGTACCGCGGGAGATTGGTGCTTGCGGGGGATGCGGCCCACGCGATGCTTCCGCATCTGGGTCAAGGCGCTGCACAGGCAATTGAAGATGCAGCGGCGTTGGGAGTGCTGTTTAAGGGTATAGAGGCGGGAAAATGTGGTCAAGAGAGAGAAATAATAGACGCAAGACTAAAGTTGTTTGAGGAGGTGCGCAGACCAAGGGTCACTGCAGTTCAGATACTGTCAGGGGTACCTGTAGGCGAAGATGGTTTTGAGATCGTGCGTCAGAGGTGGGAGAAGTATCTACCCGGACACGAACTCCCAAGTACGTTGCTTCCCCAACAATCCTGTTTGTCAAGACAACTGATGACTGATATGGTTCTCGATGCGCGATGTAGAGAAGAAATCGGATACTTACGTATTTTGTAACTCCTACGATATCGTGAGCGAATGTTCCACACTGGTAGAAACTTCGTCTTCGAGATCATGAGATATGTTGCAGATTGCAGTGGATGGGACGACTAATTAGATCAGAGTCAGACACTAGGGCGTTGTTTTACTACAGCTCGCTTTTTGTCGTTCAGGAGCAGCGAGGCGAGAAGAACAAGCTACAAAGGCAGATTCTGTCTCCAGAAACAGTTGAACAGAATCATAGTATGACCGCATCATCCATCCGAAACCCCCTCTCCCATTCTCTCTTGCCGTCTCACAGGAGCCAAAGTCTCCCCAAGGGTGCTCTGGCTGGTACAGTGGAGCATATCCCACAACCGCGTCACGTACTAAACCCCTGTCAGCTATTCCGGACCCAAGCGTCGCTTTCGACATGCCAGGGAAAAACCACGCACCACGCAAAAAATCTACATGCCAACTCTGATTTCTGATCCGGAGTTCTCATCTCAGGAATGATTTGCACGTTTGGTGATATGGCAAACAGGAAGTGGCCGCAAAGAAGAGCGCATTGTTTTAGGAGTCGAAAGGGCAGTGGAGGGGGCAGTGTGGCAGCAACTTTGACCTACGCTGGCGTGATTCGGCCCAGTCAAATCTTTGAGATCTCCTTAGTCCCGCTATAGCTGGAATATGCTGCTTGTTCAGTAATTATTATTCTAAATTCAGAGCGAAGACCACTTATGGAGAAAGTAATGACATCCCGAAAGGGGGGTTTTCGCTAGGACATTCGGCATGGGTTGATGAGATTGACAAAAATGCAGTAGAAGCGGGTATGTCAACACTTGCGCGCCAAAAGATACTGTCCCAGCAATCTCACCGTTGAGATCTAGTTGCATGGCCCCCTTGCCCCACAGCAGATGTCTTGTCTCGAATTTAGCTGCATACTCACACATTTGCTCACATTATTTTATCAAAGCAGCTCGTAGCGTGCAGAAGCGTCAAAACTCTCAGTACGAGGCAACGCGTGCATCGCCGTTTCTTGAAGCCGGGGAAATTGACTGCATCCGACATGTACATTCTAAAATGACTTTCCAGCTCTGCGCGCCTTAACACAGAAAGCCACCGATCCAGAAATGCCAGGACTGCAGATCTTACGAACGATCTCTTGGCGCTCACATATCCATAATGCCTGCCCTGCCTCCACTAGCAGGAACGTGGTTCCCGTTGATCCACCTCGCCTCATCGCTTGCTAAAAAGCCCACGATTCCCGCCACGTCCTCCGGCTTTCCTGTCCTTTTCTCCGCGGTCGAACCCTGCGCCACATTCGCAGCGAGCTTCTCATCCCCTCTGAGCGTCTGTGCCAGCAGATCAGTCTCAGTAGGTCCCGGACTAATGCTGTTGATGGTGATATTCTTCTCGGCTGCATATTTCACTGCCAAGCTACGAGTGATGCTATCCAATGCGGCTTTTGACATGCCGTATGCCATCACCGGATCGAGATTGGGCCTTTTAGAGGAGGTGGAGGATATATTAATGATGCGACCACCGGGACGAATGTGAGGCAGTGCTGCGCGAATTAGCTGGATGGGTCCCCAGCCATTGCCTCGCATCATCCTCTCGAAGCCGTCATAGGACATCGCTTCGAAGGGTTCTTGATATTTCATATCGGCGATTGCAGCATTGTTGACAATGATATCGAGGTGGGATAATTTTAGATTAGAAAGGGTAGCTTTGACAGTATCCTCCCCGAAGCTTAGGGACAGTAGGTCGACTTTTATAGCAACACAAGTAACGTGGGGACTGGTTTCCCTAATTTTGGAAAGGGTGCTCTCCGCAGCAGGAAGGTTATCCACATAGGTGATGGCAATTGCGGCCACTCCTTTGCGAGCGAGCTCTATGGCGATGGCGGCACCGATACCGCGGGAAGCCCCTGTAACTATAGCGACTTTGCCTATGAGGGGAGCAGGAATCGTTGTCGCCATTGTGAGGCTGGCTTCGAGTAATAGATGTCAGTCTTAGAGCCTCGAATGCGGTGCTAGACTAGGTGAGAAAACAGAGTCAACGGTTCATCACAGATGGAGAACAAGGTCAACCTGTTTGATGCTCAGGCGAGGATGATGACTACTTCCATCGAGAATCGAGACTGAAGCCGCGCTTTATACGAAGAGTGATAGATTCGGGCGTAGGAGCTAAGATGCTTAAAGCCGGCTGGTCTATTGAGACGCAACTCGCAAAGTATTGGGGCGACTAGAGGCGGGGATCCAACCAAAGTCTTGTGTCTGAAGGGTTTCAGGGTAGATGACCGTGTCCTCGCACGGTAATAGAGCACAAGGAGTAGAACGATGAGATGAAGAAGGCTTCAGAGGTTCATCATCGCAGGCAGTGTCGGTATGTTTGCTAGGAGCGTGGGACTCTGGAGATAATCCAAGCCAAGCTAGAGCAAAAGAAGCTAGCTGTTCCATCATGCTGAGATAAGCATTACAAGTTTACAACACACCAGACAGTACAATTTCATTCGCACTGCGCCCACCTGCCAGATAGACATGTACTGCAGTAAAAGTGCGTACTGATTGATATCTTCAGAGTGCTGTATGAAAGGAGTCAAATACTCGTGAGACTCTACAGTTACGAGGAGTCAGGACGAAATGGAATGCGCTTCGCCAGCTTCCAGGCCATCCGCATTTTCCTTTCCTGGAATATTAGACGGCAAGCGTCATGCTACATGACGCTCTGCAGTTTACTTTGGTCTGTGAATATCTGGAAATGGCACGCTCCTTCACGTTAATGTAGGCAAAAATCCAGCGAAGAGAGGGATGAATTCTTGTGCTTGCTGCGATTCGATGAGGCTTGAAGCGATCGATGACTTGCTTTTCCACCCAATGCGCCATTGCTCTATGGGAGAGCCGAAGATCAAGGAAACACTGGCGCAGGAGCTGAGACTTTATAGTTGCCCGGTTCTTCGGCAACTTTGCTGGCTTACGGAAGGGTTTCATGCGCTTCTGAAATTCTGTCGAAATTCAACGACGCTATCTCGTGCGCTTTAAGCGCTTCGAAAGGCTACGTATCTTCAAACATGACTATGTTACGGACGGCAATCGCAATAACTAGATCTGATGCAGGAACGAGCAGGTGATACACCCCACGTTATTTTTCCGTCTCCGGGCTGAGTGGCTTCCATCAACGTATTGCCTTCCAGGATTGTTCCTTCTAGGATGATTCTTGGGTCTCCGCAAGGAAGCTCGCCTTGGTTCCTCTGCCGTCTTTCATCATTGTCCATCCCGTCATACGGGCAATCTCTGGACGGGACGGCTATGTTGTACTTTTCTGTTTGAGCGTTGCAAGTCAACCAGGAAGAGAATATAGATTTTGTCTCGCACTTACGCGTCTTGACTCTTGGTAACGTATATTTCCTCTCAACCCCTCCAACGACTTTCACATCATCTTCTCTCGTTTCACTACATTCCTCCTTATCTTCCCAATAGATACACTCAATCTTCATTAATTCTATTCGCGTACGAAGCGGGCTTCGCGGCGATTTCGATCTTTCGGTGCAAGCAAATGTACACTGCCCTTTGCGCAAGATGAAAGCCATTTTTTACCTCTTCATGGCAGCAATTCGAGTTACCAATGCACAGATCGCTCTTTCAGCATCCATAGCTTTTCTTTCTGCCCAAGCAATTGCAGCATCGTCAGCGCCAGCGCCCTTGGCAAACGCCGCAGTATGGCAACAAGCGGTCATTCTAGATGCTGTGAGTAACGTCACCGGCAGTCTCGCCAATCGGAATTTCTACTCGTCGATTGCCTCATGGCAATCTTTTGAGAACAGCAGCAACTCTTATTTGGCGGGATCTCCGGCGTCCATAGATGCAGGACCATATTGGTCTCAAGTCCTACAAAATCTGCAGATATATCCAACGCGCTTCAATCAGGCGCAGGCTTCAAATCCACAAGCATCTCCAAGTAAGGAAGGCTCAGACAGTGACTCGAGTTCTATGATCTGATACTCCCTACTGTAGTCATCATCACGCCAATTCCTAAACAAACAATCAAGTCTTTCGGTGTCTCCGGCGCATGGTGGCCTAATGATCTCGATTATTTTCCTTCCGAGCAGCAGCAAAATCTATCGCAACTACTCTTTTCAAAGGATTGGCTCTATCTAAGCGGCTACCGATACAACATGGGCGCCAGCGGAGATCATGACAACGTCACGGTAAAGACGGGTGGAGTCCCGGTAAGTCGAGGAGTCGAGTCTTTCATGAATACCGACGGGACTTATGACTGGACTCGTGACGGTCCAGGCGTATACTACCTCATGGCAGCTGCAGCTGCAAACGTATCATCCATCTCCTTCTTCGTCAATGCAGCGCCCTCTGGCTTGAATGGAACCACCGCATTTTCAGCACCCTGTGGTGGGACTCTAGAAACGGCCGCAATACCAGCATTCGTGACCTACATCGAGACAGTGCTGGCCCACTGGATCAGTCAAGGCATCATCATAGACTACATTTCACCCATGAACGAGCCCGATGACTCCTTCTCGAGTTGCGGACAGGAAGGAATGGCCGTCCGTCAGAGCGACCGTACTGCCGTGTTCCAACAACTTCGAACCGCTTTATTAGCTTCGACCTCAAGCGGCGCAAAAGCCGTGAAGATCATGGGCGACGAGACCAGTCAGATTGCCAGTCAGGCGCTGATGAACTACGGTAACTGGCTGCCGCAGACTCTCACGGGCCAATTTATCGATGCAATTGCGGTGCACATGTACGACTGGCCAGATGACGCGACGCTCCTGAACTATGCGCAGCTCATCAAGAATTGCTCGGCCGGTGGCACGCCACCACCAGTCAAGATGACGGAAATTTCATCCTTCCAGACCGCATCCGGTATGCATAGCGAATGGGGATGGACCGGACCATCGGTCATGAGTGCACAGTACGACCCCACAATGTCCAGCGCGCTCGATATGGCACGTATGATCTGGCAGTGGGTGACCCTTGTGAATGCAGAGTCCTTCGATTGGTGGACGGCCGTTAGCACCATGATACCCTGCTCTCCGAGCACCGATGCCCGCTGCGCCACCACTGTTAAGAATGGTAGTGGCTGGAATGACGCGCTCATATACATAGATGCTGAGTATCACACCACCAAAGATTGGACCTTCTACCTAACCAAGCGTTTCTGGGTCTTCCGCCACTTCACAGCCTTCATTCGCCCAGGCTCTGTTCGCTACGACATCCCGAACGAGGTTCTGCCATACGGTACAGTTGCTCTGGCGTCGTTGGGCACAAACAATGTGTGGCAAACGACCTTCATCAACCGGAACAATACTGCGCAAGTCGTCACTATGAATTTACCCGGGACAGTAGGCAAGATTCAAGGTTTAATACAAACAACTGATGATGTAGACTGGGGCAATATAGAATGGCCACAAGTGGCTTCGAACAACGACATTTCGTTGACGATACCAGCACGCGGCGTGTTGACCGTGCAATTTAGTGTTTCGGGACCATTGAGTGGAGGACAAGCTCAGGCTAGTGACGAAGGCATAAAGAAGCGTCGACTCTCGAGTCGACGTCGAAGGGGCGGATTTGCTATGCTACATGACAGATTCGACTTTGAAGGATAAGCATTTTGAAGGATAAGCGTTTTAGACTCTATTCGAGATGATGGAAGATTTTCGAATTGATGCAGAACTCACCCTGTCCTCGCTCTGAGCAACGAGGGCAAGGATAGCACTTTTGTCTCTGCTGGTTTTGAAGCGATGACTCCGAGTATATCTAGCCACACCCATAGCTCTAAGCGGCTCACTCATCCTGTGATCAATCAGCAAGTGACGGAATTCTACTTGACGCGCTAGTCTCCAGAGTGGGAGGATGCCATCTTCGACGCTGATCCTCCTGTAAAAATCCCCACTAGTCCATATCTCGGCGCGAGCGAGCGCGAATTCCGCGCGTATGTAACCGGGCTTGCATGAAATGTGCTCAAGATCCACGCCATCAACTCCAAGGCGGCAGAATTGATCAAGGTCATATCGAATACCAAGGACTTTTCACCGCACAAAAGGATTGCGAGAACAGGGTCACGGTGCTATCATCCTTTCAGAAGCGTGTAGCTGCCTGCCAAACCTGAGCACCACAACCACGGTCCACCACCCTTAGCTGCGGCCCTTCGTCCAAGTCGCCTGACCTACTGAACGCCTTCAAGCCCAGCGTGCCTATCTCGTAGGGAGACTTTCCCTAGAGCCAGTTAACGGGCGTGTCTCAATCGCAACCGCTGCTCCGAGGACGTCACCACGCGGGAAACCGGCTCACAAAGCTTCCGACAGACCACGTCAACTGGCGATTCTCGCGAGACCAGGCCGGAAAGATGAACACGACGACGCAGTCTGTCGGAGTGTCTAGTTCCTTCCTTCCTTTCTATGCATATCCTTCTATGCATACAGCCGTGTTGCCTAGTTCTTTGTTGTCCATGAGGTCTTATACCTCATGACTCCCACCATAGATCAGTATGCTTTCCACTCATTATCCGCTGCCCTCTGACACAGTCTGTGCGCCACCTCCCGCGTGCCCAGATCCGCAAAGCCCACCCACTATCACAGTGATGGAGATGCATTCGGAGCCGAGGTCCTGGACTGCCGAGACGTTTCTCGGCAAAAACGCATTGTGCGATTTCCTCAAGGCAGCACCAGATATGGAATGCCTTTCAACAGCGCTCAATTGCTACACGAAAGACTATCTATGATAGTATTGGAAGACTAGAAGGTCACCATCTCGGATCGAGATGAACAGAGTTTGTAAAAGCTATACGGGACCCGTATAGAGTTTAGCGCATTCCCTAGTGTATTTAATGAGTTCTTGTTCATAAATCCTTCATTCATCTTTAGCATCACTTGAGTAAGTTTGTACAGATTCTGTACAGGCTGTCTGTACTAATCCTGCACTGATATGTTTACCTACTATCCCTAACATTCACATACAACTACAATGATTCTAAAGAGGAAGGAACCTTTGAGCTTCCTGATCATATAGGTCAAGACCAGGGATTCCTCGAAAAAACACAAAGAAGACAGGAAAAGCAAGCATCTGGTGAAAGCTGAAAAGGCTCTTTTGGAGGAGAATGTGCCTGTAATGACCATGAAGGTAGGGTGCATGGTACTGTACCAAGACGCAAAGATTCGTGCAAATTGAAAAGCATTGAGTCTAGTAAGTACAAACTGACATAGATGTACTACAATAAGATACCGACGTCTGAAGTTCTGTACAAGTCAGTAATTTATTGTAGTACATCTACATCAATTTGTACTTACTAGACCCAATGCTTTTCAATTTGCGCGAATCTTTGCGTCTTGATACAGCACCATGCACCCTACCTTCATGGTCATTACAGGCACAATCCCCTCCAAAAGAGCCTTTTTAGCCTTCCCCAAGTGTTTGCTTTACTTCTTTTCTTTGTGTTTTCGAAGGAATCCCAGGTCTTGACCTACCTATGTGATCAGGAAGCTCAAAGCTTCCTTCCTCTTCAGAATCATCGTAGGAGGCCATTGTGGATGCGCGCAAATCTGTCTATGGATGTAAGGGATAGTAGATAAACAGATCTGTGCAGGATCCGTACAGAACCTTTCCAAACTTACTCAAGTGATGCAAAAGATGGTTGAAGGATTCATGGACAAGAACATATTAATACACTAGGCAATGTGCTAAGCTCTATTATGACATTCTCTACGGGTCCCGTACAGCTTTCACAAAGTCTGTACATCTCGATCCGAGATGGCGACCCTCTAGTGTGACTGAATCCAAGCATATCGTACTCTTCAAGACCACCACTACGCAAACCGTAAGCGAGTCGAATCGGAAACTTAAGCCACACGACTGCACGGATAAGGAAATCGGGTGCCGACCCTGGAGAATATGCAGAAGACACTGAGCCTAGAAAATGCGACTTTTCGGAAACACTTCGATCCACCCCAGTACTAGCCACTTAGCGCCGCAGTTTGGAACCACATTGATGACGGAGACGTCCAACGCACTAAAGCCACTGAAGCCAGCGAGGCTTTTTCGAATTATCTGGTCCATGGAGGAAGCTACCCATCGCTGGATGAGAAGAATCCTCCTTCTCAAGTGGCCTATGAAGACATCTGCAAAAGAATTGCGCGCTTCACCGGTTCAGAAAGGTACGGCTACAGGCAACTACACATACTGACTGAATTCTGCAGGATATGGCTCGCTTGGCAAGTTCCAAGACGGTCAGGAAGCCTGGAGAGATGGATAGAGGTCCGTGCATCGGATGGGGAAATCGGCGGGCTTTGCTGAGGGCTACGGATAAAGAGACATCTACCGTTCAGAGTAAGAGGGATTTCACAAGCGCATAATGTGGATGTATTCCTTCATCCACTTCCGGTGCTAGGGCCTACTTTATCTTATGGGACAATCATCACATCGAGGACCTCTAGTGCGGTGGGCATCCGAGGTCAGCTGTGGCCACGAAGATTAGTCGCAGAAGATGCTTGATTGATTCTATATGCTGAAACTCTTCTCACGCTCGGCCGAAATGGCTATGCAGACAATCGAACGCAACGAAGGAGACATGTTCCCGTGAGATTCGTTCTTCCATACCATAGCCAGCCAGCACGAAGTAGCGCATGCTGGATTCTAGGCTATTTCTGGCAGTTCTCCCACGCAGATGACTGCCGCCACGTACCGTCTGAGAAACAGCAAGTCCGCTTGGGTATAGCCGCCAGTAGGGACTTTGTCCCAACTGAGGAACACGGCATTGATGAGCATGCAAACTTCAGACGCAAGCTCTTCACCTTGCTGCGGGCATTCGTACCATACCACATCCCACCTCAATTGTCCCGGAACTGATTTTTTCTCTTCAATCCAAGGACACTTCTTTTGCACCATCTTGGTTGACTTGGGTCCTAGAGAGTCGTAAACAGCAAGTAAGTTCGTTTTCGGGAACGCAGCGACGAGAATGCAATGGTCTTGCTCTTTGATGACGGTCGGAAACAGGACCAGATCAATGTCCGCGTTCACCAGCTCTAACTTCTCCACAACTCCTTGGGGTGTTGTCCCGACCAGATCCAGACTATTCGGGTTTATGATAACGGTCTTGCCGGGCTTGCGCTTGTTTCGATGTGAGACGAGAATTCGAATCCAATGATCTATGATGTTGCCTTTGAGCAATGCCGATAAATCTGTATTGATTTCTGACGTGGGAAGGACCAAATCGATATCGCGCCTCGTAATGGGAAGACTGTAACCTTTGGGAACGGGTAGCTTGGCAGAGACATCTGTTACTTGCATACACTCATCCAATTTGGTTTCCCACAGCGTTGGCAACGGAGTGAGCAGACAGCTTCCGGACCCAAACGCGGCATCTGGAAAGGAAATTTCTGGCCTAGCCAACATCAGCCTCCACACCTGGGAGATAGCGAACCATTCCTTGAAGCACGTAGGCGCTCCATCTTTCCTAGGAAAGGAGAACTCGATGTCCTCCGTGGACTCATGCTCATTCAATGCAGGCCCGTCGTCGTGCTTGGTCTTCAAGTAATCTCTGATTTCGGCAACGTGCTCGCCACGGATGAATTTGGTGGCTTCCTCAGCAATGTCCACGCCCGAATTCTTGTACCAAGCGAGGTAAATTCTTGCTTGAGTATTCTCTTCCTCGGGCAGGTAGATCACTGGCTGCTCCTGCATTTCTCGATGATATCTCGTCGCCATGCCTTCCGCCCAGTGTTCATCAGCGAGACGAATGCCTTCTGCGATCTGCTCCATTTCTTTGATGAGCGCACCCAAGACAATGGAACTGAAGGCGTGGGATGACATGACTAGAGTGAGACTTGTCTGAGAGTGAGAAGCGAGGCCAGTAGTTGAAAAGTTGAAAATATGGATTAGTCAAACGGGTGAGGATCCTGTTTGCAGGTGGCAGGAGCACAGCGCTGTGAGATGGTCGAGTCTTGTGTATTGATGGTGTGGGTTGATGATGTTTGCTATCCGTGATGATTATGGTGTCGCTTCGATGTTTGCTTATAGAAGCAAGCGCAGCAGGAGACTGGAAGCAAATGATGGGCGGTATTTTCTAGAATCCGATGAATTTACGTCGACATTAGATCGACTAGGGCAGCTCTTACTCCGTAATAAGACAAGGATCAATATTGGTCGGGGTCAAAATGGCTGAAGCGGAAGCCCAGGCAGAATGGCCGAAATGAACGCCCAGGCAGAATGGCCGAAACGGACGCCCAGGCAGAATGGCCGAAACGGACGCCCAGTCAGAAAGGCCGGAATGGACGCCCAGTCAGAAGGAACCTGCTTGTAACACAAACGGCTGACTAATGAGGTCCGAACTTTTCGTGTGTGAGAAACAGGCTGCACGATTTATAGCGTCAAGGTTAGCTGTTGGGGGTACAAGGGCAGACAGCTTGCTAAGGGAAAGGAACATGATGGTGTAGGTGTATGCAAACACCCGACAAGGCACGGAAGGTGCGAATGGAAGCTACGAGCACATTGGCATGAGCCACTTAGACAAGATAGAAGCGCGTGTATTAGTCAGCTTGCGTGCATTCGGGTCTTTGGGCATCTTGTCACGTGAATACTTACTAATCCATCAACAAAAGCCGCCTCACGTTCTCATGAGAGGCAGGAATACACAACACGTTTCGCTCAATGAAAGTTCGTGCAGCTCTCGCGATGAGAAGCCAACATATGCATTCCCGGAGTAGGTGGCCTGTGAACCTCTGGGAGGTCAGATATGTTTTATCTTAACCCACATGACAGTTGGGGAAATTCTTGATCCTCTGCCCACTTTCAAGCTATTTCGTTCCACAAAAGCCTTGGACCAGCTCAGACCTAGGGTTTACGTCACGCCTGAATCTTGTTCCAAAGAATACCAACCAACATGACGCCAGGGTGCAGGGTTTTTGGTGTTAACCTCCGTACCTTGTGACTCAAATCAAAATGCAGTTCAAGACCATAGCCAGCTATGAATCTTCACACTTGCTTCATGATCCAATGAGTCATAAGCCGACAATTTTGCACATTCCATCATTAGCATGGTTGATACGGAGTATAAGGCAGATCCACTGTCCCCATCTATCTTGGACAAGAAATAGCACACGTTACTATCACCGCTTTCAACGACGTCAATTATGATCACGGGCCCAGTGATGACAAAATGTTCAACAGCTCAACATCCCTCCACTATGGTGTTATGTGGGCCACCGGCTTCTCAGTTCAGTCGTACAGCCTCAGGAGTCAGCCGAGCTCTTTCGTTGGGGGCACAAGGATCAATGTGACTGAAGGAACTCTCCTGCGTGTGGCGCTGCACAGAAATGAGGCGCAATATGAGAGGGATTGTGCAATATTCACGCGGACCACGAATCCGGATTCGAACAAGCATGCGCTGCCCGAATGGACATGTTATCTCATGAGTTCCGAAGCCAAGGTATGTGAGCTTTCTTCGAGAAGAGATATAGTACCTTAAGACTAATCCTTGCACCTAGCACGTGCATCTGTGGGATAGAAGATGGTCTGCAATGACGACTCCACTACTGGCTCTTCTAAGATAGCCGGGATGCATTCGCCGCAATGTTGCCAGCTAAACGTACGATTCCCAATTTTTGGTGGCCCGATACCTGGATGCCTTGAGTGCCAAAATTGCGGTCTTGACATGCTGCCTGTGAAAAGCGCTCTGCAATAGAGGATATATTTGACCCGTGCACAAGCGCCCAGCGAGCTCTCTGATGTCTCATTAGGTGCCATGGTCCACCATCCATGATTTAGCGATCCTGGATAGATCCAGAACTCGAGATGATCATATGAAGCCATGAAAGTCCAATTTGTGCGTCTCCTTTCAAGCATGAATTGGAACTTCTCCACGTAGACCGAAGATTTCCCAGGCATCAGTGCTCAGCCAGATCTCAGCATGCAAGCAAAACTAATGCACAGACCAATCATTTCCGTGGCTGTACCGATATTCGTGCGCGATTACTGCGCCGTTGCCTTAATGATACCTCCAATGTTATATCCGATGTTTTACGACGTAGCACAGCCCAGCCACATGGCCCAAAGATGACAATATGATACTGATTTCTGCCTGCCACTATGTATGCAGCGACCCTGTGCCGCACAGCCTACATGTACGCTCCGTAGTTTCAAAAGCAGTTCCGGACTGCCACCACATTACTGAATCTCTACACCAATGGGAAACTTAACAGCCCCTTCTATATCGGGACAGCGTCAGACAAACCTTGAGACGCTTCTGAATGGAACTGCTAGGCCACCACCTGCAGCCTAAATTTGAGAATCCGCGGAACCTTGATACCGTCGTATATATTGTATATCACCAAGACAATAGCTTTGACCATCACAACCTTGGCTGTTCTCATACGTATCTATAGTAGACATGTCCTTCGCTCCATGGGATACGACGACTGTAAGTCTTGATACCCCCATTGGTTTCAACTAGTCTGACGCGCTGTAAAGATACTTCTGTGATTTCATGGGTAGATTCTCCCACGGTCCTCGATAGTTGGCGCTACTCCCAGCAGCTGGGCCTAATTGGATATTTTACTGTCAGTCTTCTCGGCATGAAGGCTGGAGCTGGTGTCCATATCTGGGATCTACGGTTGAGCGCCTTCTTCGGACTGCTTTATGTATGATGCCGAGCTCCCTACTTTTAAAGATCGGACCGTTCACGGACCCATCAAACCAGTGGCTCAACATCGTTGTAATCGTCTACGATCCAGTCAATGTCTTTGTCAAGGTCTCTATTCTTCTTCAATACTCCAGAATCTTTAAACCCACCGGAAAAAGGAACCTGCCAATGTTCATCAGCATTGAAATCTGTATTCGGAGTATACTTTTGTTCTACTTTGTTGAGTTCTTCAATATCTTTCAATGCCACCCCCGTGAGTATATCTGGAAAAAGTTGGGACTACTCCTTATTGCTACAGCAGGGAAGCTATTGATGAAGCCAGCGGACTCTTCAACGTCGTATCAGACTTCGCGATTCTCATCCTTCCAATCTCATCGATTTGGAGATTGCAGATGTGCTTGAGGAAGAAGCTTCTGATCTCAGGTGTCTTTGCCATTGGCTTCTTGTAGGCAAAAATATTATTCAATCTCTTTCTGAAATCATATCAGCCACAGGATCATACATAACGACTCTTGAAATGAGCCTTCGAGAAGCTTTGCTGATCCTCACATGGTCACAGAGCCTGCATGATGTCTATCAAGCGCAGCTACCACGTCTGGCAAACATACGAATCGTCCGACAAGAGTTACAGACTCGCCGGCTTCAACCTCTGGAGCGATGCCGAGTTCGCAATCGGTATCATCATCGGCTGTTTTCCCGTCATGCCACGATTCGTCCAACACGTCGGCCCCAAAGTCTCAGAAGCCCTGTCATTCCGGTCCAAATCTACTCACAACACCGGCCACGACCCCAGGAACAGGAGCAAGACATCCAAGACTGCCGCCGCTGGCAAAAGCAAAAACCCATTCGCCAAGTACAGGGTTGGGTCGGGTATTTGCGAATCTTATAACGATGCGTACGCTCAGCCCCACGGCGAGTACTACACGCTGGATGAGTTGGAGACATCGCGGGCCCAAACAGAAACGACCAGTCCCCCGAGCCAGGCACCAGGGATGGTAGCTGCCACGAGACGGGACGATTCGGAATACGGACACCAACGATTCTAAGTCGTGGGTGGTACGGAGCAGCAGAGCACATGGGCAGAAACGACAGGTCTGGACAAGCCGCATTGCACTAGAGGCTCTCACAGAGGCTTCGAGCAAGTCCGCGGATACGAAGTTTGTGATAGTACGCAGTGCTCAACACACTGCAATGACATCCCCATCAACGCCGTCTAATAGTGCCCGCACCCCCATCGTCCATCCCAGCCTCTTCACAAATCCATCTTCGTCCGCGAGCGACGGACACGAGCCCACTGCGATGGGACCATCAGGCGTATATCCGAGCAGCACACATACGCACGATACTGCTCCGATGGCGCGGCAAGACGGTTCGCGTAGAAATTCTCCGCTTCTGAATAAACCCCTTTGTTTTTTAGTGCAGCACGGGCAGTCTTTGCGCCGCATTCGTGGCCGAATCCAAGCATTTTCCGCATTCCATACCATCACCTGTGACTCCCAGGAGCTACATCTATTGAAGAGATGCGTTCATCTTCCCGCTATCTCAGAACGTGGCGGAGCACACCGCGTGTCTTTGTCGGGCTCTGACCGTCTTCGCTCTATCTACCGCAAGCCTTACTAAGAGCCATGCGTAATCTAGTAGTCTTCAATCTCTCGTACCGCTGTGGGACATTGGAATTCATTTTTCTCCCTGCGGTCTTCTAGCTTGGCTGTCAGTCTCTGCACAACACCCAAAACTTGCATCTGCATTTATCGCGCTGCCGCTACGCGATTTTTCGAGTGTGCGTTCATCACCGAATGGCAGCTATCACGCGTTCCCCAACACCCCCAAATACGAGTCTAAGGTCTGGACAGTTTCAAAAGGTGCTACGGCAACGGTTGATCGCGGGTTTGAATTTGGCGCCGAGCACCCCATGCATATCTAACATGCCATGCTGGACCCTGTTGATAGTGCAAGGAAAAGAGTTCGGCGATGAGGTAAGTATACATGTCTCCATGAACCATGTGCATGTAAAAGAACAAGGAGGAGAGGCGAAGGGAAAGTCGGTGGAGAGTACTCCCGTCAAAACGTAGTGATGAGTCGTGGTCACTTGGCAAGACAAGACAGAGGTGACGATTCCAGGAAACGCGTGCTGACCAGGAGGCGGTATGGAAAAGGTACCTTCGATATCCGAGCTCCTCTAATTGTCGTTTCCGCCAATGTGATATACTCGTACATTTCCAAGCTCATTCCACTCAGAGGTCATCTGGTGTCAAAACTCCTTCCAATACAGTATTCTACCGCCAACCCTTCATTTACTCCGCACCGTCGCGGTTCAGAGTCTTTACCCTTCCTTCGATCTTTTTCATAGCATCGCGGCTCCTCCGATAACGGCAGCCATCCCTCCAGCAACAGCCCAGTCAGGTGATAGCATCGCGGCAGCGGCAGCCTTTGTCGCAGCAGTGCTAGCGGAGCTTGAGGTAGCAGTGCTGGTCATGGAGCTCGTGCTAGAAGCAGTAGTTGACTCTGTTTAGACACAGTGATTATTAGTCAAGCTTTCAGCGCAGCGATTGAAGTGTTGGAGAAGAGCTTACGTGACGATGCTCCAGATGAGACAGCTGCTGAGCCCACAGCGTCACCGGCTCCGGTATCGGAGCTTCCGCTGTCTCCGCTACCGCTCGAGCCAACTGGTGACTGGGGGATGGCGTAGGTAAAGGTGAAGAAGATGAAGGCGAGGAGGAGCTTGAGGAGCTGCATATTGGAAAGGGGATACAGGGCCAATTGGGACGTGTATGAACGCTCGTCTGGTTGATGTCGGAGCAATTTTCAAGCAAATGATCTGGCCCCGGAGGCTTCTGCAGTTCTTAAAGAAGCCCCCAGGCCGCGGTGGGAGTGTCAAAGTGGATGACGACATGGGATGTGCTGGATATCATTGCCGAAGATGTCCATATCATTAGCAAATGAGGAAAAACGAAAAACGAAAGCAGATACTGATCCCATTGAGAGTGGACGCCAAATGCACGAGGGTAAGACTGCAATTCTGATAGGCGGGCAGTTGTGTCTTGGGCGATGAGCATGGCTGCGGCTAGACGACACATTGGGCAGATCGCCGCAGATTCGCATCACGTGCAAGATGGGAAACTTTGTGATCAGTATCGTTATCGTATGAATTCATGATGACATACCATCGAATTCTCACTCCTCACTCTTGGCATAGCGGGAACGACGGAAGTGGCGCATGACTAGTGTAGAAGCTTGCATCTTTCGCTAGACATTTCGGGATTTGACAGTTCCACCGCATTCATCCTCGGCCTACTCTAGGGAACCGAGTACGAGTGGGGCGAGAAAGCGGTCACATACTGTGGTACATCACTGGCATAAAATAAAAGAGTCAACAACACGCACGATGAACTCGAGATCGAACTCCAATATGATGTTCGCAAGATCATGACAAACAGTCAGATTGGGCAGGTCGATCCCTTTTCCATCTCGATAAAAGGCACAAGAGTAGGAGGACTGCTGGCAAGGCTGGTTGGAGTCTCCATGGTACAGACGATGAGTGGATGTCCATGATCTCAGAGAATCAAATGGACGGATAGGCTCATTCGTCCGTCCCGACAAAAGGCACCAGCGATTGTAAGGGATCATGGTCTCATCAGCGGTCATAGACTGGTCAGGTGACTACTCGTAGCTATACCACGAGCCCAGATGCACGTAAAGCTGACACGAGGAGGGCAAGCCAGATATGAGCCCAAGGTTTCCATATCGAGGAGAACGATGTCAAAAAAGGAAAAGACTGACGTATGGCCTAATTTGAAATGTTTGCTGATGCAGTCCTCAGGTACCTTAGGTATGTGGTAGGTAGTTTAATAGTTGAAGGGCCTGTAATCGAGCCGACTGGATCGCTCGCTGTGTGCACGAAGCTGTTCAGTTTAGTTGCACACGTCATTCTGACACTATCATATGGCCGTAAAACAAATGAATGATGGTGTCAATTTTCCATTTCCATTGACATCATGGTAGTGAGTAAAGGCCAATTATTCTCCCACGCAAAGGAGAGAAAGTCGAGAATCTGCTTCAATCTCGTAGAAATCCATCAAGTTGATCGACAACCAAATTTCTCAAGGTAACTGCTCCATCAGCACGAGCATTGACCACACTGGAATGAGATTGTTGCTACTCGTGTAGGTAATGTCGTAGCCAAGGACTCGAGGAATTGGGGTGGCAAAATACTTGGATACTTTAGCGGGTGCCGCTAGTGTGAGTTACTTCTTTCGGCTGTTTCTATGTTTATTTCCCCGCACTTCATTCTCCGCCGTGCAGCCGGCAGCAGTCAGTATCCAACCAGTGGACAGTGTAGCGGATCGCGTATCCTGCTTCACAACGCCATCGACGCTATGAGAGAAGCCATTGAACTCTCGGGCACCCAGCCTTGCGATGGGGCGAGATCCAGCTGCACTTGCCAACCACCAAACTCCTGCAATCGACCACGTTTTCCGCTTCCTGCCTAGCCGTCCGAGATGTCATGATGTCAACTTCATGAGTAAACACAATTCGGAAGCTGAGACCGTGCAGTAAACAGAGGGATGGAGGCAAATATGTGCAAGGAACGAGTGCGGGGAGTCAAAGGTTCATATACTGCATCCTCCCCTCTCCTGCAGGCACCGGTCTCTAAACATTCAACACCTAGTGATTCCAATCACCGAGACTATTATCACTCGCCGGCGCCAACATGCGTTTCGTCCTTTTTTGCCTAGCTGGCCTTGTGGCCTTCGTGGTAGCTGCTCCAGTCGAGAAGAGAGCCAACACCCTGCCACCTGTCGACAGCGCTGCCGATGAGTCTGTCCTACAACTAGCTCTTTACCTGGAACACCTTGAGCTGGCCTTGTATACCGGCGGCTACGAGAACTTCACGGATGCTGAGTACTCTGCCGCTGGCTTTCCAGCTGGATTCCGTGAGAACGTTGGTGTGATTGCTTCGGTACGCTGCCTCGGAACATCTCCTCATCAAGGAAGCAGCGGTGCTAATGAGACTTTGTAAAAGCACGAAGCAACCCACGCCGCTACCATCAGCGCCATCCTCGAGAAATCTGGTTACGCCCCAGTCCCAACATGCAGCTATATGTTTCCCTACGACTCCCCCACCTCCTTCGTCGACCTCGCCAACATGATCACATCCGTTGGGATAGGTGCATACCTTGGAGGCGCAGAAATTATCACGGATGACCCAATGCTAGAGGTCGCTTCAGCCAGCATCCTCACCATTGAAGCCCGCCACGACGCGTACCTACGAGCCGGCGTTGGTGCCTCACCATTCCCTACGGCCTTCGATACCGCTCTTACAGCCGTCTTTGCCTACAACCTCGCTCAGATGTTCATCGTCGAGTGCCCACAACAGCTGCCTCTCCCTATCCTTCCTAAACTGACACTCGAGTCGCCCATGCCGCCTTCAAACCTTCAGCCTCCGACTCCTGCCGGAACATTGCTCAAGTTCACCTATGACCCCTCGAAGTTTTTCGTCGAAGTGGCCCCTGGCACACCCCTCTACATTGGTTTGATTAACATGGTCACAAACATCACCTACACGGAAGTCACGAGCTGCGGCGCTGGCTGCGCTACCATCCCTGTCCCTGAGGGTACATCTGGCGCAGCGTTTGTTGTGCTCACGACCTTCCCCACTGCTGACGCATTGACCGAGGATCAGCTGTCGAGTTTCGGTACTCTTGCTGGCCCGGCAGAGGTTATCCTTTCCTGAGTCGAGACCAGTAGCATTACACGATGATGAGGATGGTGGCGATGACTGGAAACCAAGCAAAAGCATGCACGTTGATGACGGAGTGATTCCATGAACATATCCATAGCTCTAATGCCTAATCTGCTGATATATAGAAAGTTTCCCAACCTCGATAGATCCGTACTTGCAAATGAAGATCCCATTCGAAGCTGTCCCACGCAGCAACGAGTGGCAGCCTCTCCATTGAACATGATTAGCCAAGTGGAAAATGCTTGGCGCCAAGGCCAGCCAGCGCAAATCGATCTCACCAAAGCACTATCAACGACGAAGTCTACCCGCTCTCCAAGTCTCTTTCTGGGCAGTCCCGATCCTCAACAACGAATAGCGATGCGCCCCTGCCCCAAATCCTCTCTCCCCCCCACCGCCAGCTCCCTGCCTGCCTTCAATTCCCCTCCGCTCCCTCCTCTTCTCAACCCCTGTCATTAGCCGCTCCAGTGCATCAATCTCAAGCACACCTACCACGTCCTCAGCAAGCACACCAAGGTTCTCCACACCGGAGCATGTCATCCCAGACTCAGCCAGTCGCATAGCAGCATTGGGAGATCGACTCCAGCCTCGCCGCCACCGGTGTCGAGTCCACGAACATTGACATTTTCGCCGCCGAAGTGGCTATTTGAGGACTCGTGTGCTTCTGACAGGGGCCATGGACCGATAAGTTCATTAATGCGTGCAGGAGGTAAGAAAGCCTTTCCTTAAAGTCCATGAAATGTTCCTAGCCGTTGACATTGAGTGTTTCAAACGAATTGGTAAGGATAAGGATGACGGTGTCCAAGAAGCCACCGGCGTCAATCAACTTTTTTTTTCGTTTCTTCGAAGTGTACGCGATAGCCATTTCCTTCTATGCACATCCCTCCATAGAAGTCAAGTTACAGGTAGCACTCGCACAGTCCCGTATTCGCCTCAGCCGCCGTCTCGCTTCGGTACCAATCCCAGCGGCCAGCAGACCTGTAGGGTTTCGCACTCGGCTGTAACCTTGACCCATCGGCCACGATCTACTCTTTTGTGACGGTCTGTTATCAATCCTGGTTGGGCGAGAGCCGAATAATGAGGACGGGGCCTCGTTAGCCTATTCTTGGGCCTTTCCTATGAGGTCCGGGTGACTCTTCACCCAGTACTCGCGCCAGCCTCAACCACCGCAGTGCAGACTGGCTTTTGTCCTTCCTTCAAATCAAGGATGGTTTTCTAATTTCGCAGCACACAGTTGCGACATTAGGATGACAAGGGAATCAAGATGGACGTATCTACTTGTCATGCAGAATCGTTCTCTTAGCAATGTGTTGACCTTGACTTATACAAGACTTATCTGCCACAGGATCTGCACAGTTTGTGTCCAATTAGATATGGCATGTTGGGATCTAGAGTATGATGCATCGCATACTACCATCTCATGACAACGCCGGATACTAGAAGCTAGAATTGAAGATAGCACTCGCCGTGCCAAAGTACCGAAGCCCATTTACGCACAGAAAGATGTCAGCTTCCCCATCCTGAGACGTTGTACTTTGATAAATTTTTGATTTCCTTGATCGCTAGCTTGAAGAACCAGACTCTTTTCCATGTCAGCGGTGGTCCGGGCTCATCTCGGGGGTGTCTGAGATGAATGGAGGTGGTCGTAGTGTCAAATGTATCTTGAGGATAGTATTTTCACACATGCGTGAAGGCGAAAATCAAATAACCAACGCTCAGACCAATTTAGTGGCTACCACCTTCTTCGAAATCGAAATTAGTAGGATGTTACGGTAAAAGAATACTTAGAGCCGAAGTCATGGATTGGGGGCAAGAATATGAGACCGAGATATCTTGAGTGCGAGTTTGAAAGTACTACAGTCCGGGCCCATTGCCCGAAAAGAGTGGTACTTATTATAACCTTCCCCTTCAGTGACGATTATTTCATGTGGTAAAAGGTCTAATTTCATTGTTCAGCAGCCCTTACTCAGTATTCTTGACAGGCAGTGCCGATCTGTTCGGGTTTATAGCCACAAAATCGTGATCGAAAAGTAGACGAGAGCTTTTGAAACTAGTACCTTTTGCTTCTGATTCCCCTGTTGCGATATGGAAGATTTGGGAGTCTATCTTTCACTCTCTTACCTTCACACTTCTCCCTCGAGATGTTGTTCGACGGCGAGAACAGACGAATAGGGAGTCTTGGTATTGCATCAGCCGACCGGCCATTCAGCTTCATTCGGCACGCCTACTCCAAGGTCTTGGTCCTAGCGTCACCACATCTTGCAATGACCAAGCAGCATTCCAGCTGATTTCCACAAATTTCCCTCTAAGAGAACAGACCTCGAGTTGACCCTTCAGCCCTTAAAACTACTCCGCAGTGTCGGCGTGGCTCGGATCAACCTCACTGCCGGGGCGAAGAAGGATGAAGAGATGAGGAGGATGGCCCGAGAGTGTCAAGATGCGATGATGAGAAGTGGCCCCCAGGATGAATTAGACTTGCACTTCATGGACCAGAGTACGGATCCTTTTGTAACCTAGGGATTTGAGGCTTTGTTCTCGGATGAGCATCAATAGCTCGAGACGAGGGAATAGTTGACCCGGTCTGTTTTTTGTGGCGCAGGCGGACTGTTTGTAAGCTCGCTTAAATTGAAGCTAACTGTTTCAGGCTAGTATTGTAACGCTAAAATAGGTCAATTGTATCAGTAAGTAACAAAATTTAATGATTTCAACTTAGTTTAAGTCTAATTAAAGACCAAGAGCTTAATAGTAGTGATTTTATCCAAATCAAGTTTATATTAATTTCAAATCATTTGAAGTTGAATTTTGAACTAGTTTAAAACTGATGATAAGTAATCTGAGTAAGTAATATAAAAAGCTTTCAAATTAGTTTTAAATTTTTTTTGGCTTTTGGTGCCAATCTCTGTATTAATTGATTACTTTTATATTCAAGTCTGCAAAAGAGAATTTAGTGATTAATTAAAATATTATTAATTGTGTTATTACAGTATTATTTATCTATTTAAGATAAAAAATTATATTGTCAAATACAAGCTTAGATAAGATTAATATTAATTTAAAACTATTTTTAAAATAATCTGCGTCCTGGTGAAATGCCCGCCCGTTCCTGCTTCCAGGCCAAGCGCGGCCCTGTCGGGTTTAGCGTCGCCTCTTTGGGCAAGGCGTCTGGCATCGCCCCACCCGCCGCTTTCTCAAGGTATATAGACCTGCACCCCTCGCTGTTTTCCCACTTTCCCTTTCATCTTTCTTCCACATCTCCCTGCCGTCTCCTCACTCCTTCTCGTATTGCAAGGGTCTGCGCAACCTCTTCTGACTGCCTAGCTGGCTTCTGCCAACCATCGCCGATCGTTATGCTTTGACTTTTGCATGAGGCATTTTCCTGATGACCTTTACCTTCGGTATCACTTTGCTGCACCTCTCACCCTCGCCAGCTCCTGACCTGCCCACTTTCGCCTACGGCTAGAGCTAGCGATAAAGGCGAACCATCTCATTCGCTACCTCGTATCTTGTCGCCCGCGCTGCAGCTCAGCTCCGCTCCCAACGCACGGAGATGATTCCTTTTTCGACTTTGCTGGAGCGCCTCATCGCTCGGATCTGTCGGTCTGGACCTTTCTGCCTCGACCTTCCTGTATCAGCCACTGTTTCACCACCGCCCAGCTGATCTGCGACTCTGCGACGACATTGGTGGGAAATTTCAGCTTGCGGCGAGCATTCCAGGGCGAAGCAACTGTCTGACCCGAAGACGGCTGCCACACTGCCAATGAAAGAAATGCCTCCCCACACGTCTGCCCTGCTGCGTGGACAGGGATCGCCCCTCGGCCGTGATTGGGTGACATAGCATGAAGGAAGGGGGGTGGGCTGAGCATAAAGCCGAGCAGTGGGGGTGAGCCAAAATCAAGGAATGAAATCCAAAGGTGCTGTGCTCGCCTTGATCGACAGTGCTCTTTGCGTGGTCTGCCTGGCTGCGCCTCGTTCTGGTGGCGTGGCCTTGAGACGGTGATCTCGCTTTTCGCTGTGGATCGGAGAGGATGTAGTGCCTCTGATCTGTTGCAGAAGTCCCGGCGCGTAAGGCCTAGGCAACTGCAGCTGACGTGGCTCGATAGTTGGATATCTCCGAGGGGCGTAGTGAAGACTTGGCCGGAATAGGATATGGATTGAATACGAGGCAACAAGGGTCGAGAGACTGCGCCAGCGCGTGCCGCAGGGTGTGAGGCAGATGAATGGAGACCAAGCGGTGATGGCCAGAGATCGACGATTGAGGCTGTTGGAGAGAAGCAGGCAGCAGGTGCGAGAATGAGGGAGACGGTACTGAGATAACGTCTTCCATGGTCATTGGTCGGAGAGACAAGCAGGCACAGCACAGCCGCTGTGGGTACGACTCAGAAGCGTATATAATCCTCATCTCGCCCCATTCTGAGCGTCTCGGATTTCCAACTTCAGACTCCACACAGAGCTCCTTTATCTGCATCTGAGACACAATGACATTGATCAATTTGGATTCCATTCAATTCTACCAACCCCCCACCAAAGCCGATTTGGCTGGCAAAGGACCGTCCATGTCCTCGGTTAGTGATGTTTCCGTCGTCTGCGGAGAGGGATATACTCCTACGCTTCCTAGATCCCACGGCGGATGGGGTGGATCTCTCAACGACTACGATCTGATCGAAGTCCTTGATTCGACTGGCTCATCGTCGAAGGATCCTCTCGGTCTGTTTTCCTACAAGCATACACTGGATCTCAAAGGCACTGAATTATACGCCGGAGGTAATATTTGCCGTCTTTGCTTTTTGTAGGCCTTCAATAACAGTTCCAGCTCCAGCTCCGTCAAACAAACTCGATCTCAGTGGCAGCCGCAGTAGAGACGGTGGAGAGGAAGACAAAAACTTGCCATCCTTCGAGGAACTGGTGCTGGGTGCCGGAGCAGCACCAGAGTCGCAACAATCGGGCTTGAGACTACGTGGAGACAAGGGTGCGAATACCGACAGCAGCAGCAGCATCTACTCTAGAAGCGACGACTCGACTTCTGAGCAAGGCGGGAGGCATTGCTCTCTCAACACTCCACAGACTTCTGTAGCAGGC
This sequence comes from Platismatia glauca, assembly GCA_963556305.1. NCBI lineage: Eukaryota > Fungi > Ascomycota > Lecanoromycetes > Lecanorales > Parmeliaceae > Platismatia > Platismatia glauca. The sequence goes on along the minus strand of OY745766.1, from coordinate 1,571,564 downwards.
TCAGGAGCTGGGTACGAACCTTAAAACCCCCGCTAGCAGATCTTAGTACTAATAGATAGCGTCTATCTAGATGTTCCATCCTCCGCGAGAAGACAGAAGATCCCGTCTCTGGTCCTCTACTCCCTACTACCCTCTCCTCATCGACAAAAGATACAGAAATCAGCTTCAAAAATATCAAGCCTTGTCACTCCTGTGGGGGGGAAGAGAAAGGGGACAAAGGAGCGAGCTACAGTACGGACAAGATCATCCCATACTCTCTCCGATCGCCTATTGCGTCGCCAAATCCTGAACCACCACTGGTTTCATGGCAGTCTCCGCTCCGAGAAGACGCCGTAGGATCAGCGGTAGATCCGGCTGGCTCCCCATGGATGTGGAGCCCAAGGAGCCCTACGGACGTTGAGCCTGTGACAACCATGGACTTCACCGACATTCGAGGTTCCTTCAAGCGCACAGCAGACAGTGCAGGTTTGAACGAGGGCGGAGAAGGTGTACACAGGTTGGAGAAGGCCCGGCGTGCAGGTTAGTGCGCAGATCCCAGTCTCTGCGGGTGCGTTTATTGACTCTAGAAAGAAGCGATCGTGATAGATAAGACAGATAACACCGATGATAACTTAAGCGACCTTGATTTCGTACGGATCCGATCGCAACCTAAGTCTGTCTTCAGACGGCCTCCCTTTTCGCGAAAATTCCAGCAACACAAGAAAACAACCAGCTTAAGTCGATCTAGTGAAGTTGGTGACAGTCAAGGTGTGCCCCCCAGTGCATTTCTAACCAGCACCCCGGATTTCTTCTAACATGTTTCAGATGACCCTCTCGTGGTGGAGGATGACGACGAAAAGACTGGCGAAACTGAACCTTCGACCAGGGCCACGAGCGTGGAGTCTGAGATTGATACCATACATCTCCAAAGCTCCCACCCAAGGAAACAGCCAAAAACACACAGTTGCTTGAGTCCTAGTACCACTGGACCTACTACCGAACCTACTACCTCTCCCTTCGATCGCCCCATCTCTCCCAGTATTGCACTATCCCATGATCGAATTGAGCAGGCTATTCGTAGAGGTGATCGCGGAGCAGTAATGACCGTCTATCCCCCTCACGCCATCACCGTTACCCCACCTCTTCCCGAGCAGCCTCAGGACCAAGGAAGTTCAGCATTGAATAAAGAGGAGTGGGAGATTGTAAGGATCGTTGGCAAGAGACAAAGGGGAAAGGGCTGTGAATACGAGGTGTGCTGGAAGAAGACATGGCTGCTCGAACGCGAGTTAGGAAACGCACAGGAACTGCTGCGGGAGTTTGAGGCGAAACACCAGACGCAGCGGGGAGGCAAACGGGGAAGACCGGCACGTGCAGATAAGGGTCGGTAATCGTTGGTTGCTTTTTTTGTTCGTAGAATGAGTCTGTATGTTCTTGAAATTGTAGGCATTAAGATTATTCTAGTAAATTTGAGACACTACTGTCATCCGCTACATCTTTCATTTCATGAAATTGGTGTGCTTGAGGAGGCGAACACTTCACAGCCAGTGATGAATGGTTCTGACGGACGTATTGAATGATTCTGTGCATCACCTACTCCGCCCTTGGTTTGTGCGAATCCTTGCTCACTAGCTCCTTCAAGGCGGGAGCTATCCTTCGAGGTTCAAATGCGACGGGTAGAAAGGCTGATTTGACAGTCAAATATTTCTGGCAAAGGTGCTGCCTTTTCTGAGTTCACTGGTAGAGGCTCTATCTTCGTCTAGTACCTTCGTTGGACGCATGAAGCTTTATTCCAACGGCCAGCTGCGTCAGGTCATCCTGCATATCGTGAAGCCGCCCATCTTCTGGAATGTTTTTGTTAGGGCATACAGAGATGGCAGCTTTGCGGGGCCTTCGAATTCAACCAAGAGGAGATGCTAGTTGGCGGTTCGCCTACCCTATATATACTATCTACCATATAAACATGATACCTGAAATCAGAGCAATCCTACTATCATTCCTCATTATGTCCTTGAAATTCTGCCTTACGATGGCCGAATTCGACTACTCAAACACCATCCTCATCGTGAAGCCGGTGGGACCGGACGCTGCAGCATCGCTCCGATCTGAGTACAACACTAAGCGCTTGATATCGTTCCACTTCGAGGACTGTGTCAGCAGTATTTCCGAGTACAACGACTCAAGAAGTCGTGAATGCACCCCCTACGTTTCACGCCCTCCGGAGCTCGAGCTCCATTTACAATTCGACCCAGGACCGAAAGATGCCATGCAAGGTTTCGTCTTTGGGACCGACAAGAAAAAGTGCGACGTCCAGCTACTGGAAAATCCAGACCCAGACAACAAATACGGCATAAGTAGACAGCATTTTCGCATCGACTTCAACTGGAAGTCCGGATTCCTGAGGCTGAATAACATGTCACCAACGAATGGTACCGGGATGAGTGCTCCTTCGGTTAATAATGGTTTTCAATCGCTTAGGTACAATAACATGCACATGCTACACCCGGCGGAGCAAACCAAGGTCCGGGTTGGCACACTTGTATTCGAAATCTTTCCATTTCGAGGACGGTGTCAGCAGTGTTTCTGAGTATGAAGACTCAATCGTCCGCGTTGCCATAGTTGCTTCATCCTTTCCTTTGTATGGAATTCGGGTCAATACAACAACAGGTTAAACTCAAATCAACAGATATTAGTGAAACTCTCGTACGGCGACGCTGTCCCACTAGGCGGCTTCAAGTCCGGTTTGAGCAATGACAACCGCAAATGCTGAGGCTGATAGTCCCGACTTTTATAGTATGAGATCATGGCGGGCGGTGACTGAGGATCTGTTTCCTTGAGGGAATACTGCGTATGCTGGTGTAATGGAGCCGTTTTCGCTCCAAGCCGGACCGATGAGTGCTCGCTTTCCTGTTCTGTAGAGGCTTCACTTGAGCTGACGCTAGACTCCGAGGCTGACGTGTCCGAGACCGGGTATTCTTCACCTGGGTCATTCCCTTGAGTTTGGTCGTCTTCTGGATCGGAATTGTCGGGTGGGGGTATTGGCTCGGTCTGCTGACCTTCTCTCCACTCTTGTGGTAAGGCGGAGTCTGGTCTAAATGACGCGCCTATTCGGCCGGCGACATCGCTGGGCTGCACTTCCACGTCTATTCCTTCAGAGGTAGGTGTCTCCCGGAGAACTTGCCCATTGAAACAGACGCGTCGAATCCGCGATTCTAATTCAACTAGACCGTACTTCCGACATAAACCCATTGCAATATCGAAATCCACATAAGTACCCTTGTACTTGGAGGAGCCCCCATTCACAGAACCAACGGCCCCACGGTGATATCGCCTAATTCTTTGAATTTGCTCCTGCATTTGGCGTTCTTGCCCGGCAACTTTCAGAATCTGGGTAGCGTTGACTTTGAAATCCAGCGTTCGAACCATGACAGGTGCAGGATCCGCGGGGACTGCGATGAACGGATGACCTCCAGCCTCTGATAGATAATCTTGGTCTATTGGTATAGCCGTTTCGTCATCACCCTATAGTCTCTGTGCATACTCTAACAGCGGCTGTAGCTGCCGCTCCAACCCAAGATGCTTACATAAGATTCGGACGTGTTGGAGATTCGCCCAGGAGCCCTCCCGTGCTTTTTTCACGTCAACTTTAGTATGCTCCTTCACTTTGTCAAGAAGGATTCTACGCTCATTCTTGTCCTTCCCAGCAAGCGTTATAATCTGAGTTGCGTTCAGAAAGCAGTCTTTTTTTCGCAGGAGCACGATCTGGTCTTCGACTCTCAACTGGACGTGTTCGGAATCAAAATTCATCACTTCGGCAACGGCCTCGGGTATGTTGTCGTTGCTTCCTTCCAAAGCCGGCTTCAAGTGAGAAACGTTCTGTGCGAGGTAAAGGTCAATCATTTTATATATCAATACAGTGTGGGGTAATACCTCTGTAAGGTAGTCGACCTCTTCCGGGGTCTTGTCGTAGTCATCATGTACCCCACGTCCGTAATCTAGCAGCGGCTGTAACTTCTGCTCCAGTCCGAGATACTTGCAGAGGATTCGTCCATATTGGAAGTTGATCCAAGAGTGTGGATAAGGGATGCCCTTTGTAGCCGGAAGCATTTCCACCTTGGTATTCTGATTCATCCGTTCAAGGATGTACTTGCGCTCGCTATCATTCTTTTTGGCAAGCGTGAGAATCTGGGTTGCATTGAGAAAGCCGTCTTCTTTTCGCATCAGCACCAGTTGACCATCGACTTTCATCTGAACATATCGGGCGTCAAATTCTGTCACCTTGGCAATGACTAGTCAGCACATGCTGCAAGTCCGATAGACGTCAAGGACCTCGTACCTTGGGTACATCCTCGTTGGCTGGGAGGGCTTGCTTGAAAGAGGATCTTGCTCGTTTCAAGACCGTTTTCTGGCCAGTTTGTCCCGTCGTGATTTGCACTCTCGGAAGGCCCTTTCCAGCAGATTTAAGAGTGGTGTTCCGTTCATACCCAATGTGCGGCGTGCGAGTAGCACGTCCCGGACTTGTGGTTAATCTGTGCCCACGGTCGTGCTCATCCGTCTCTTCCGCCAACAATCCTCTGACGTTACTTTCCAGGCTTTTATCTACCTGGAGTTTCTTCACGCCTCGTTTTGATGGTTGCGTCCTCGAAGTGATGGACTCAGAAGATCGCAAGCGTTTCCGTAGCACCCCTGGCACGGTCGGATCTGGCATTTCTCCCTCCAACTGCGTCGGAGGATTCCATATCTCTGTTGGCTGTTCTGATATCGTTTCCAGCGATCTTGGCCCTACATTGGTCTGCTCCAGACCTAGTTGCGAGAATGGCAGTGCGTTCTGGATCCACGGGTGTGATAAACAGGCCTTCGCTGAAGGGCGGTTCACAGGGTTCGGCTCGAGCATGCTCCTCAACAATGAAACCGCCGGATCATCACTCTGACAATTTGGGTGATCTATTGCATGACGAATTTTTTCGGACCACTTCTTGGACCACTCTTTGGGCCATTTCTTGAAGTCCAAATTTTCCGGAGGTGGGGGAAGACCTTGGATAAACTGGTAGCCGAGGACGCCCATCGCCCAGATGTCCACAGATTTGGTGTAAGATCCAGTGAATATCTCCGCAGCAGCATACAGTCCTGTCCCACAAACGGTCTTCAGAAAGCTCGCTTCCGTCGACAGGCCGAAATCGCATAATTTGATAAACAACTTAGGAGTTCTAGACCGTACGAGAATGTTCTCTGGTTTGATGTCACGATGGGTGATGTTCTTCTCGTCGTGTAAATACGCAAGGGCCTGTAGTGCCTGGCGAAAGACAGTTCTCATTTCCTCCAAGGAGATCTCTTTTACCTCCGTTAGATTGCCCAATGGCATGTATTCCATCACCAGGACAGGTCCCCCACCATCATTGATATAGTCCACAAAGCTCACGATATGCTCCTGTGAATGCATTAGTGAATCCCTAAGCGTCTTGATGAGTTATAATACCTACGTGTGTGACATCCTGGGATATTGCGATTTCCAAGTAAGCTTTGGCATCCCATCCAGGCTTTCTCGTCGTGAATTGTTTGGCAGCAAACAGCTCACCTGTACGAGGGTCACTGGCCTTACAAACCATTCCGAATTGGCCTGTGCCGATCTCATCATACAAGAGGTAGGCGTTCCGGCGGCCTTCTCGGCGTTGCACAAATCGCGTGATCTTCGGCCGAGGCTGAATACCCAGTGGCTCGATATCTGGAACATCATCCCCGTGTCTTCTTCGGTATATGTCCCATTTCCTGTCGTATCGATGCTGGTGTTCGCCGCGGTCGGGAAAAGAGATTTCGAATACAAGTATGCCAACCCGGACCTTGGTTTGCTCCGCCGGGTGTAGCATGTGCATGTTATTGTACCTAAGCGATTGAAAACCATTATTAACCGAAGGAGCACTCATCCCGGTACCATTCGTTGGTGACATGTTATTCAACCTCAAGAATCCAGATTTCCAGTTGAAGTCGATGCAAAAGTGCTGTCTGCTTATGCCGTATCTGTTATCTGGGTCTGGGTCTGGATTTTCCAGCAGCTGGACGTCGCACTTTTTCTTGTCGGTCCCGAAGACGAAGCCTTGCGTGGCATCTTTTGGTTCTGGGTCGAATTGTAGATGGAGCTCGAGCTCCGGAGGGCGTGAGACGTAGGGGGTACATTCACGACTCCTTGAGTCGTCGTACCCTGAAACACTGTTGACACCGTCTTCGAAGTGAAATGACATCAGGCGGTTGGTATTGTGATCGGATCGAAGCGATGCTGCAGCGTCCGGTCCTACCGGCTTCACGATGAGAATGGTATTTGAATAGTCGAATTCTGCCATCGTGGGGAAGGATTTCAAAGACAGAATGAGGAATGACAGCGAGATTACTCTAATTTCAGGTGGAAAGAAGAGAATGAGAGGAAAGGGTTCCATCATATCTATATGATAAATGTTATGGAGGGTAGGCGATAAGGCATTAATGCATTGGTAGGCTCTCAGCGATCCTGAGCAAATGCACGTCTAGCCGCCCATCAGTAGGAAGGTGTTATTGGTCTGGGGTATGAGTCACAACTTCTGATACCCCGCATCGCATGGGGCGCCAAAGCTTGCTTAGTCACGACTAAGAGTTCCCAACCACCGTCTCCATTCCATCTACAACGTCATCTTCTCTCCCTCTTCTCATCAGCCATCCCTTATGGCCGGGTCTTCTTTCGTAAACAAGACTTGTCATTCTCACTTTGCGGATCTGAAACACGTGAATCGTCGCTTGGAATGGAATCCCCACCCCCGGGACAGAGGAGAAGCTATGCAGGAGTTGTGGTGGGACTGGTGGGACAGGGACACGGTATCGGAAAGCGGCTGGCGGTACAAGAGAGAGCACGCCCTCGAAGATGCCAAAAAATGCGCTGAGCGATATGCGCAACTCCTAGCCAGATACCACGGCGGCAGAATCATATTGGACGCTGAAGACCCTGGAGAATATGCTTCCGACCATTCATTTTGGTGGGCAAGAGCAGCATATTACAGGCTAGAGCATGAGAAGCTCGAGGAGGAGGATTATCATCGGGCCAGTAGGTCAGTGACACCAAGGGTAGCCTACCCAAGTGTGCCTTGGTATACCGATCTCGATCGCGCCAAGTATGAAGCAGGAAATGTAGCTCGAATGCTAGCCGATTTCCTCGCTGGCAAGGCTTTATTAGAGGCTGAAGATCACGGGAATTTGACCAAGGACGGCGACTACTGGTGGAGCCTAGAGAATTTTCAGAAACCTCCACCTGAGGTTGAGGATCACGGAGATTCTATTACGGATCCTGCATACTGGCGGAACAAAAAGAAACTTTACAGTGCCCAACTCAAGGCCGAGTGGCAGAGGACGAAACTCGAACGCGCCAAACGCTCCGCAGACTCGAGAGCCCGAGACCTGGCCACTTTCCCTGCCGGCAAGGCCTTGTTAGATGCTGAAGACCACGGGGATTGTGTGATGGACCCTGAATACTGGTGGAACAAGAAGAAGTATTATGAGGCTGAATACGATAAGCTTCAGGAAGAGTTTTGGGAGCGATGGAAACGTACACATCTAGACGGCGGAGAGACTCCTGTTGAGTCTCTAGAACGCGGAGAATCCCCTCCTGAGGCTTTAAATACCTCCAGACCAAAGACAAGAGCACGGAAGTCGTCGGCGCCTATAGAGCGTCGCAGCGCCAGAACCACTAGGAGTACCACACAGCGAGGAAAACGGACAGACCGACCACCGTCGGGGGCCATCGCGAGCAGCCTAATTTCGAATGCGGGTAGCAATAAGAGAAAGGATGCACGCTCTACCGAGCGCCGCCAAAGCAAGAACAAATACCGACGCCAGAATGCACACGTAGCAGAGAGAAAGCCACCGTCACCGTCCCAAGCCTGCTCCGCTACCCAGAGACCATACAATGGCTACGCGACCCCCAGATCCGACGAATCAAGAACACGACGGTCAACCATCAAGAAGCTGTGCAGAGGCTCAACACAACAAAGACGTCACAAGGTTACGGACAAAATTTTGGACGGGGAACAGAAGAAGTCATATTCGCAATCGCAAAATCCTTACGTGACCCCGAGCTCCCCAAATTTCTCCACGGTAAGAGCACGACAGCGTCGTAAACGCAAGGACGTCGCACGACAGAAACGTCGCCTGGATGGGGATAGTACTTACCTCGAGTCAAGGGCAGTATCACAGCCAATCTCTTCGCGCTTACGCAGCAGCACGGGGCTTCACGGAAAGGGAACACTCTGACATTGGCTAATGAGAGACACGCTACACCGTCGCCGTCGTCAAAAATTTGTGGCTTGGACGAAGAGGTTCCAAAGATAGACCATGGTGGCTCGATTTGATAACGAGATGGTAAATGCAGGGTAGCTGGGGTGTGTCCTGTGTGCATATGTCACCCGCAAAGCTGGGGCATTCAGCCTTGTGAATAGCCAGGCATCTTATCCTTCAGGTTTTAGTTTGCAGGCTTGTAATTAAAACATCAAGCTACCGGTACGCTTTCGTTACACGGTCTTAAACACCAGCTGAGCGCCATCAAGACTGTATGTACACCCTAGACAAGCTAGCCAGTAATGAGCCAGACGTAGTGAATGACCATGACGACTTGAGGCTGAGGTTGTTAGTTAATGAACGAGAGAGTGGTTTCTTGAAGATGTGATAGATGTATTGGAGGATATGTATGTTGTACAATCGAATATTTAGGCAGCGATGACGACCTAAAATAGACGTTCAAAGTTGAAGTAATATAACGCCTGGTGACGTGATCGATGTATCTATCGTGTGTATTTACTAGACTCTATGGATCCTTCCTGCCCGCTTCAGCTCCTTTTTGGATAGCCAAAGTTCCCCAAGTCTGCCAAAGAACCATTTCACGGCTCGTGTTTGACTGCTTATCGAGCTTTTATTTGTTGACTATAAATGTGTTCTACATCGAACTCATCTATCGAGAGGACAACAAGGTGACAGGGTCCATGGTCCTCAATCTCCTCCTTAGGAGTAGGCGGTACTAAGTGTGTGATGGAATGCCCTGGTAAAAGCATATGGTGCATAAAATAAAAGCAAATATCGTGGAAGTTGTCCATGTTAAGCGAACTCAAGTAAGCTGCAAGAACATCACCAGAGAGATCATTTTGCCCTATAAGCAATTTTCCATGCTCTGCTGCGAACTCGTTTAAGTGCCCCTAAAAAACTGTGAGCGAGGAGGGACTTTCGGCGAGTAGGGTCTTTCGGTCTCAAGGAGTAAGCACTTTTAGGGAGTAGGAACTTTGAATGGTACTGCCTTTCACAGTACTAACTCTTTGCCGAGGTCTGTCCCTTTTCTCGAGAGTTGTCCCTCTTGGCCGGGGTCTGTCCCTCAACTCGTAGGTCCATCCCTAACTTGAGGCCTGTCCTTTGGCCGAGGTCTGTCCCTTTTTTCGAGGGTTGTCCCTCAACTCGTAGGTCCATCCCTCAACTTGCCTTGAAACCCAAGGTCAAACCTATGCATTTCATAAATCTACACTTATCATTGATCCATCTTTGCACCTGCAAACCAATCTATAGAGTCTCTAGCGTACAGAGGAAAGCAAACGCCACCGAGACAACTATGGCATACTAGTACAGTACAAGGCAGCACTGCAAAAGCCAGAAGGTAGTACGTACTGTGAAAAGCAGCACTGCAGAAGCCAGTACTGTGGAAAGCGGCACTGCAAAAGCCAGTAGTGTGAAAGGCAATACCGCAATTAAGCCGGCACCGTGCATAAAACTTCCTGTATAAAGGTCCCTGCATAAAGTCTCCTACTCGCTCAAAGAGCCTATTCTCTAAAAGTGCCTACTAGCTCACAGTTTCTAAGAAGTAAAATTTGACTTCTCTCGTTTCTATTTTGGATAGCGTCCAAAATTAGAATATGAGGGAGGGCCAGAATTGGTGGGGGGAAGCCAACCCCAATCACCGTAGGAATCTTTCTACCCTGCGGTTTCCCTGTGCCCTATGGCTTCCAATCACCCTAGGGGTTTCTCTACCCCACGTTTCCCACCACCCTGCGGTTTCCCGCTACCCTACGGCTTCTAATCGCCCCAAGGGTTTCTCTACCCTACGGTTTCCTCTTCCCTACGGCTTTCCTCTACCCCACGATTCCTATCACCGTGGGGGTTTCTCTACCATACGGCTTCCAATTTCCCACAAGCTCCCCACACATTTAGAATCCCTGCGGTATAATATCCCCTACGGCATAAAAGTCCCTACAGAGTTCCTATACTTCCAAAGTACACACACTTCTAGAATCCCTGTAGCCTCAGAATCCTCACTAAGGTCCTTACAACCCTCTAACCGGCGTTCTATACCTGAGGTCTGAAAGTGGTACTTTATCAAAGATTCTATCCATCTATTTTACTACAGTATTTTCATTGCCATTTACATTTCTCAATAAGATAGTATCACATAATCCATGCTCTTTCCAACTCCCGAGAAGACGCCCGCAACTACTAGACACTTGGCGTCGAGGATATTTCCAAGCAGGTTATTCTTGAGTAGTTATTCCTAAGCAGATACCTAGCAGGTCCTAGGAGGTTTGGCTTGGGAGAGCCAGTCTCCGCACGATTATTTTTCAGGGAAGCGGGAACCTATTATTAAGGTCTTCTTAGGGGGGTGGGAAGGGGGGAGGGGGGAACCTACAATTAGGTTTTGTGGGGTTTGGGGGGGGATCTATATGGGTGGGGAGTTCCCAGAATGGGCGGGTGGGTCCTATGGCCAGGAATCTCATAATATGCCTGACGCGGCAAAAGCGAATACTCAACAATTCACCAGAAGGAAATCGCTTGGATGATGGGGTGGATAAGGACACTATTTGTATGAAAACCCTGGTCCCAAGACATACTACGCACTTCATAAGAGCAACGCTCCGTTATTGTTCCTACAGTCTTATCTGAAGAGTCTGGCGAGGAATTTCTAGCTACTAAGACCACTAGAACCTAATTTACGAGGTTTACGAGCGACAACGGGTGCAAATATTCGAAACGGGGACAAGGGCGCCAGAAATGAGGAGAGCATCAGAAACGATGAGAGATTAGAAATTGATCTAGATGCTCAACAGGAGGGACCAGAAATGGTCGTCCAGTGAGCCGGAATTGGAAACCAGGGAGCTAAAATTGAAGGCCAGGATGTCTGAGTTCTCATTGCATGCACTCTTCGCATGCCGGACTTGGAAGCGTATGCTCTTCAACGGCTCAAGTTTCAACTGCACTCCTGGTCAATCAGTGAGCTTTCCGGTGGCTTTCAAGAAATGTGTGCCTTCCCGAACAAAGAGGCAAGACAGGTAGTCATTACCGAAGCAACCAGATCATATTCACAGGTTCCGCAACTGGCTCAAGCTCTTCACAAGGCCGCGCGGGAGGTTGGAGACTTTGCAATCGACCTGATGGAGGCTTTGGGGAATGTATATCGGCAACTTGAAGATTGAGCCTTGACTCCGAGATATGTGCAATATAGGTGTTCTTATTTTCAAAGGGCAGAGAGATAAATTACGTAGTTAAAGTTGCAATGTAAAGAGCGTTTCTTAAGTTCCACACCCCACACGTTGATGCTTATACTTGCGCTCTCATCCATGACATCGTTAGAGAAGCTGTCCAGATGTACTCTTGTCGAAACGGATGTGAAACGGATGTGAAACGGATAGTCATCTGGAGTGATGCTCTTCAGGTGGCTCACGGTTGTTTTAGTGACGTCTTATAAGGCTGTCAGACGGAACCTTCTAGAAATAGACTTCCCAACCTTGAGGTTGGCAAGTCCATGTCAACTGAGCGTCCGTGTTACTGTTTCATATAGCGCCCTTTACCATCGGCTGGTGCTTTCCAGTCCACCATTGGTAGCCAGCTTTCAGAGCCCCACGTAAACACGAACTTCTGCCGGGTGGTTTCAAAATGGTCGCCGAATTTAGCTATATCGTTCAATGCAGGGCTAAGCCTTTCACATATGGTCAGACAAGACCACTGGCTGTCAGCGGCCCTACCTCAGGACAGCGCTCTAAGGATCGCATACATCAGTTCCCAATCCGCCCGCATTTTCCACCCGGAGACTCAAAATTGTCAGGCTGCTTTCTCTTCTTTTGATCGGCTCGACCCAAGTCACCATTCAATCCACAAATTCGATTTTACAGCGCTAGACGGCAAAATGAAGTGGATGGCTTACATGTTGACTAAATTGATTAAGAATATGTTTGACTACTCGCTGGAACTCCAGAAAAGAATCTGCTCGGCCATCGAGGACCTACCGCCTGATATCGATTTCGACATCTCACCATTAGAACCTCAGAGTTCTCAACAATCAAACGCCGAGTCCACGTGGATGTTGTAGGAAGGCGATAGCCAGTCAGGCCTTGTGGGCTCCTAAGGAGTTACATCGACCACCTTTACTCGAACAACCGAGCGAGCATCTAAGAAGTCAAGGAATAAGAGTGCCGCGGGCCAGCAGCGCTAAAATATCGGGAGGATGCCTAGCAATTGCAAGCGGTGTAATGACTTATGTAATGTGATGATCGGATATAGTAAAGTTTCGGTATCCTTAAGCGTATATGTTCTCGGGCTGTAACTGTATTTTTAACAGGCCTTTCTCGGAAGGCTGTAAAGCTCTGTCTGCACAGTGAAATAGACAGGTAATGTGTAAGAGCGAAGGCTCTCCGTAGCTCGTGCTGACGTAGCACTATTTTCCACTGTGATCCTCTCGCCGAGATCTACACCATCATTCTAGTATATTCGTGCCCCAGAGCCACTTGAACTTGGGAACGTTCAATGTACCGCAATGCATCTCTTTCTTGACGCAGGTCAAAAATTCTCTCGCCAGAGCGTTCGAGGACAGCGTGGACGAAGTTGGGGGTATCGATTCGGAGGTCTGGCATGAGCTCTCTCCTCAGTGCATCATCGACCTGCCTCCTGTGCTCCGATGTGTCTGCGAAGCTTCTTATGTTGAAAGACTAAGCCGTCTGCTGGAACGAGGATGTAAATGATGAGTGAGATTGGGGAGAGGTTGTAGGTTGCGGTATGGGTTTTGTGCGGGCGACAAGGTTGAATACAGTTGTCCATATGTCCACATCATCTTGGAAATGGGCGGCTATGTCGTTTGTGCGGAAGCCTGGGCAGAGATAGCGAAGGTCACCGTAGGCTGAAGCGGTGGAGCGCTAGCATTTGCCTAGTGGATGACCGGCGGTGGAAGAGCGCTAGGCCAAGCACGAGACAACCCCGCAATCCGAAATGACTCATACGCTAGCGTGGTTGTCGGAGACGCGCGCTATCTGCATCTCGTTCTTGATTGTCCATCATCCACTGGAAAAGACGTGTTATAAGTCTGAGATTCATTGCCTTTAGAGAAAACTCCAATGCCCCGCAGTCGAAAGCGACAGCTGTGTGTTGAAGCAGAGTCTACGACTGACTCTTCACCACCGCCTATCGCTAAAAGGCGAAAGCTCGAGCAGCAGCAACGACACAGGACACCCAGCTGGTTTTGGGACAATTTGTCACGGCAGTGGCTTACTCCTCGCACTCTTCGAGAGTTTGATCGAAGAACAGAGTGGCCTGCTGCTCCTTTACCGCCTGATCGGACTGGCAAGGAAGACATTGACCTTGCACACCTCAAGCGCTTCGCAAGACACGGTGGACCAAGCCTTGGGAACCTGAGAGCTGTAAGTTCCATCCAACCCTTTTGAAATTGCCTTCTGACTGTATGCCAGTATCCAGAACCTGAAACCGCCGTTCCTTCCAATCGAACGATGTCGTCAAGTCAATCGGGTTCTAGGAAACGAGCCAAGACTGGAAGAGAATCGGATATTTCCTCGAAGACGAAGAAATCCTCTGCATATGACCCTGCCTTCGAGCAGCATCTCATTGATCATGGCATTTATCCTCATGGATACGACTATGATGATGACAATGGCTCCGTATATCCGGACAATTGGGAGGAAATAAATGAGAGGCTAGCGCAGCCACGGCCTTCTCTTTCGCCATCACGCTTTCCTCGTGAAGCGTTTTGGAAGTTTGAAAAAACAAACATGCAGGCTTTGACTGAAAACACTGTGATGAGCAAGGCATTCCCGATCATTGCTGGCACCGCCGACATTCCCTCGCAGGAGAACCTTCTCTTCGGAAACCTCAAACACCTGACCGATGGCTCTATCACCAAGGCCAAGCCAGACTTCTACGACGGAAGCCGTCCCGCAGAATTCAAAAAGCAGATTCGGGAAGAGCTAGGGCCCTACATCGTGCCGTCGACGAATACCGCCGCACCGTGCTTGCCCAACTTCTTCACGGAGGCGAAAGGTCCAAAGGGGACTACAGACGTATGCAAGCTACAAGCTTTATATGACGGTGCTTTGGGTGCCCGGGGGATACACGAGCTGCGGTCATACATCGGTCAGGAGACGCTATTCGACAACAATACGTATACGATCATATCAACCTATCATCATAGTGGCCTCCTCACCATGTATACAACCCATCCCACTGCGTCCGAAAGTCCTACAAATCCTATTGAATACCGCATGACCCAGCTCAGGTCGTTCGCTATGACCGATGCTCCGGATACCTTCCGACAAGGAGCTGGCGCATTGAGAAACGCCAGGGACTGGGCAAAAGAGAAACGGGAAGAGCTCATAACTGCGGCGAACGGCAAGATGCTAGATCCGGGACAATCAAGCTTGGTTTCATCCACAGATAGCTCCGTGTCGTTGTCATCAAACGAGGCCACTCACCCAGAATCTGAGACGTCAGCTGACGAGCTTGCCCTGGACGTTGGTACGTTTACTGGCTCCAGTCACAGAACTCCGGTCAGAGCTCACACGAATCTTCCACCCAACGTCTCCTTGAATCGACAATCCAGGAAAGCGTCTCAAATTAGCAAGAGGCCAAGCAGGAGACCTGAAGCCTCACAAGTCATCTATAGAGAACCCAGGCTCTAGTGCAAAGAGGCAGATCTGCGGCGATGATGGCGTGCGGAAACTGGTTTACCAGCACAACCCGATCCAGCTGTCGTGTATTACCGATAACACGGATTCTGCCGCAGGATCATGCAGAAGTGATGCGCAATCTCCGAGTATGAGACGTCCTTGACTCTTATCTGGACAGGCCACTGAATTGCTAGAGGCACCGGCATCACCGCTACCTCCAGTGGTTCATTATCGCTACTCATCACCATCTCGTATCATCTACATATTCTGTCTCCAAAGCCATTTCTCGGACTCTTCGTCTCCTAATTCCTTCGAAACTTTCGTCTCATTCTGTCTCCATTGCTTCGACGCGCCAAACAACAAAAACTTGGAGCTGAAAGCGATCAACGCAGCTGTATAGCATGAGATGTAAATACAAGCTAACAGCCACGAGACGGGAACAGAGGAGCGGGACCAAATCCACCGGCTCTAAACCAAAAATGCTACTGCTTCCTAAATCAAAGCTACTCGAAGCAAAGCCCGGGGTTATCGCGTCAGCCTCACCAAGAAGAGTTTGCAGAAATACAAAATCGAGTGGGTTCAGAAGCGGAGAGACTGGAAAGTCACGACACGAGGGAAGGAGCGGCCCGACGATGATAAAAAAACAGAGCTCCTGGAGATCTTGTCACAGGTGATGCCGGAACGAGGTCGCCTCGCACGGACGATGATCTCGGACAAGGTCCTATCCGATCAAGAATGAAAACAAAGCTGTGGAGGATCTGTGTTCTCTTGTATCTCAAGCACCTTATGCAGGAAGTCTTCTAATTTCCTCATGTTGGTCGCTGGCTCGATATTTCCAGAAGCCTGATTCTGCTTGTACCATTCGTAGAATGTCTTTTTCAGACCAGAGAGCTGTTCCAGGAGCGCTAGAGTCAGGGCAGAGAATATGTGGATAGCATGGCCAGTCTCGTCATCTTGACAATAGTAATAACATATCTTGGGCTGAGGTAGCTGGTACTCATTTCTTCGACTCAACTCGTCTACAAGAAATGCCATCGCAACGGATTTCCCACAGCCCATGTCGCCAAGAATTACCAATTGTCATTGATGGCCTCGATGAGTGCGATCGAGCATCTCGGAAAAGTCTTCTCAAGTTATTGAAAGCTTTATCGCAAAAGACCCCAAGAATCAAGATTGTACTATCTTCCCGCCCACAAGAAGAAATCTTGGAGCAGCTGAACGAAATCGCCAGGATTGACCTGGGTTCTGATGCCAAGAGAGATGGCATTATCGTGAAACAAACAGTCGAGAGGCAACTGTCTTATTTGTCCAAGGACGTAAGAGCACTTGTCATAGACAGAACAACTCGTTTGGCGCAAGGAAGCGCCATATGGACGAAGATGGTAGTTGAACTCATAGAAGTCCGTGGAATTAGAGCGCTTAGTCCTATGCAACTCTTTCTGGAAGAGATACCCTTACCTGGTCAACTCTCAGAGCTCTACGTCACTCTGCTGACACGATCGACTTCAAACGACCCCGGAAACCAAGAGCTTGCCAGTATAGCTTTGAAAATTCTCGCTGTCACCCGCAGGCCTCTTAGCATACTAGAACTTGCCTGGGCCGTTGCGTTGTCTACGGCTCAGCAGGAGGTGACCACCGTGGCCGCCCTAGCTAAGCTGGTAGACCATCAAAGAGTAATGAGTCTGATTCAACCCTTCATTACCCGCATAGATTTCAGTGACGTAAGGAAGCGTCAAGTTCGACTTATCCACCAGTCTGCGAAGGAGTTCATCATAGCAGAATTGACTTGGAATTGGCCTCGTCTGCAAGGCTCGGCTGTCTCAACAGCAACTAATCAAGCGAGTATTGGTCAACGCATCGAGAGTCTGGAGGCGTGTATCTTAGATATTTGCGTCAGATATCTTCTGTTAAGTGAGATTGGCAATACTGATATATTTCTTGAAGAGCAAGTGGCAATCCTGGAACTGCCCCAAGAATTCGACCTATTCGATGACGACGGGAAGCCGGTCGAATATGATCGGTATTGCACGTGGGAAGCCTGGGAAGAAAACATGATCCGCTATGATCCGACCGAGCGTGGTTTCGGTGAATTCTTCGTCTACGCATCATGCAATTGGCTCGAGCATTTTGGCGACGTCACAGTCGAACCTCTTCCAGGCCTGGCAAGCATAGAGAATCTATGCCAAGCGGGCTCAACTCGACTGCATAATTGGATTGAACAAAATTGTCGTCCGGACTGCGCAATCAAGGCCAGGTTTCCAGATGACAGTAATCTGTATGATCCACTTGTCATCACTGCGCTCTATGGCTCAGGAGCCATGCTGCATGATATGCTTAAGAATTCGGACTTCGACATGGACAAGTTCCTTCCTCAGTCAGCTATAGGGGCCGCTGATCAAATTCTCCAGTGGGGCGACTGGTCTAGGCTGAGGATACTCTTCTTAGAGGATAAAATCAGTCATCAGCTTCAAAATCTTGACTTTTTTCGACTTGTTTTAAGACGATGGCCAGGTTCTGGTAAACACCGCCAGAATTGGGACCTGGTGTTTGATCTTGTCGAATATGTGTTGGATACATTGGTTCAGGAGCAATGGGGCAATGAACTCCTGTGTATGGCTGCCAGCGAAGGCTGTGTTCCCATAATCCAGCGTTTGATGACAAGAGCTCAGTATCAGGTAGAGCTCCGGACTGAATTGCTGCGTGACGTTCGACGCGACCAACAGCCTCCATTCTTTGGCAAGTCAGTGCATCAATCAGTTGGAGAGGCTGTTTTGGGAAATCACGTTGAGGTGGTGGAATGTTTGTTGGGGCAGAAGGGTATCGAAGCACATCTTCAACACCTCAATTCGCGCGGTGAAAATGTTCTACATCTGGCATCAAGACTCTGCAACCCAGCGATGTTCCACCTTCTAGTCCCCCGTCTCCAGGGAGGCATACGTCAGACAGACTATCGGGGAGACACGGCCCTCGTCCAGATTATCATGAGCTCTTCAGATCCACGGGATCGGTATGCGTCGGCGAGGATATTGCTCTTGCTAGGCAGTGCCAATAGGAATAGCCATTTCTGGAACGAGCAGCAAGATCCTCTACGGATAGCAGTGCGGCTTGGAGATTTAGACATGTGCGACCTCTTGATGTCCATTGGTAAATCCAGTCCACTCTCAGCCCTAACACGTGGTAATGATGGGCAAATGATTTTAAAGGATACAACTCCCAAGAACCAGAAGAAGTTGCTGGCTATATTGCAATTGTTACTCACATATGCTAACGTAGCATCGAAGTCGGCTGATGATAGCTCTGTTGGCAAGATGCCGAGCGAGAAACCCCTGGATCGATCGACTTGGTGACACAATGCCACGGGGGTATACCGTCTACATCATGCTGCTCATGCAAGATCTTCGCCTCGATGTTAACAATAAAGATATGGATGGTCGAACGCCTCTTATCCATGCGGTGCACAACTCCCATCAGGAAATCATGGACATGTTGATCGATACCATGAGTGTTTAAGTGGAAACCACGGTGGTGCTGATACCGCGTCCGATCAGTATGGGTCAGCCACACCACAATTTTCGTACCGGTTGACAATCAGGGGAACAGCGCTGACTTATGGCGTGCTTGACCTGGAGCTTGTTGGTAGGGGAAATATTGAGGCTTTGACTCTCTATGATATGGTCTGTGTCTTCTCAGCGGAAGAAATGTAGACGTTTGGATAATTGGGGAGATGCAAAAGAGCGTGGGTAAACAATCTAAAAATCAGGAGAACGCAGGATAGATCTACTCTATTTCGCTATGTGCATACAATGCTTCTGCACATTGTCCGCAGCACCTCAAGATAGCCACCCAAACATATAGAACCCAGCCATCTCAAAGAGCCTTACACCCCTTAAGATCAGTACCATTACTCAGTCCCTCAAACCTCCTATAATTTTCCTCGTACCCCTCAATCTTCGCCATAACCGCCTTATACGCATCTGCCCCCGTAATCACCCTCAACGGCGGCTCCTTCATTACCGCCAACTGATATTTTGACTTTACGCCCTTGACCGGATCCCCATCTTGGCTCTCATTCCGCAACGCCATTGCGTCTTTGGTGCTCATGTTATTGTAGGCAGGTGGCGCTGGCGGGGAAGTCCATTGGAGGCGTAGTAGATGTTGAACATTTGAACTCTGTGCGAGTATAGATGTCAGTAGGGTTTACATTCTGGGGGACTTGTGAGGGAACATTACCCTCTTTGGCCTCTGGTAGAGGTGACTTGTTGGATCAACGCCCTGCTGGGCTTCTTACTCCTCATAGCCTCAGCAGTCGTCCTGGTAACATTAATCAACTCGAGGAAATCGACTTCCATTTGTCTCCTGATCTGACTATCTGATAGCTCTTCAAAAGGTCTACTGTACCCTGCATTGTTGACCATCACATCGACGTGGCCAAACTTATTAAGTGCGATTGTGAAGGCTGACTGGAAATCGCTGAGGTCTGTGATGTCAAGCTTGACGGCGTGGTGGTTCTTTGGGGTAATGCGTTCGAAGGAGGTGATCCCTGGTTTGCGCGCTGTGGCAACTGCAATGTCACCGGTGTCGAGGACTTGTTACACAAGATCTTATGGAGAAGACGCGCACGTTCTCGTTTATCGTCCTTCCCGGCGCAGCTTGATACAAAACGTCGAACAACAGAGTTTATACGCCCAGAACTCATGTACACCAAAGTTTCATGTTGGTCCTGGGCCTATGGGCTAATGCGGGCTTTGTAGAGGGACGTTCCTAAGCGGGAGCTCCCGGGACTAACTAGCACGCCTCTCTTGGGAGACAGCCTAGAATCTGGCTCCTAGGATAAAGAAAGCACTGTTCCTGAGATAATGGCTCAGACGGCGAAGCTGAGTGTTGCTCTACAAGAAGTCTCCAGGCTAAAAATAGCTGATAGTAAGGGAGTAAGATCCCGTACTACCAGTCTTTCTGAGAATTCCTACGTTAAAGCTCTAGCAAGGTTGTTGAGAATGGTCTCACTTTTGAACCGGTCACAGCAATTGGGAGTTCGCCAGCTCACAAGTTCCCCAGAACATCTTCAGAGAGCCGTTGACACTCGTTTATCTGGACAGGAAGGCAATTGGGTGCATCGGAAGAAGCCTTAGCTCATTTCCGGGCTGGCTCCGTAGTGACGTTCAGGCAACCTCCCGGATACGCTTCTCCAACTCCTTGCATCAACGGCTACCTGCATTGCATTATACTACAAAGCGAATATAATAGCTCGACCCCTTCCATCATGCTTCAACGCAAGAGACCCACTACGCCTTCCAAACACCGCAGGGAAGGAGCTCGATTGGTCTGGGTCTCAAACCAGAGTCTTCTACCAAGTTCATCGGCTCAGACAATCACACCATCAAAGACGGCTAGCAGCCTCCTTGACTTTCTGATCTCATGCCACAAAGGACAAGAGGTGGAATCGTGGACAGTGTTCAATATCATACCAGAAGAGGTCCAGACGGTATGGTCGATGCTGCAGAGACACAAACCGCTTTATGACTACGTGTTAGGCAAATTCCGGTAAGTAAACAGGTCCTCCCTCCTCTCTCTACCTCGACGTGTCATCGCTGATCCCAATTATCCCGAAAATCACGCCGCTGGCCTTGCGAGCGCTACTTTCGAAGGCAAGCTCCGTACCCGCAACCTCTACTGCTGCCACCTAAGCTGGTAGAAATGCAAATGCTTTCTGTAACACCACTACGACCCGGTGCCAATCTTATTGGGTGCACGAAAGTTGAGGTTAGGCTCCTAGGAAGATGAGTGGAAAGATCGGCTCGAGGTGGTGGGGCAATACGTGCGAAGGTGTTGAAATAACTGAGGTGGACAGAGGCAGCCCACGAGGGTGGTTATGGAGTGACACCGTCGCAAGTGATTACAAACAGGAAAGGACGTAAGAGAGTTACTGAGAAACTTTCGTTACAGCTCTTTGGCGCCTTAGAGCTTCATAGGGTGGAGTGTTGAGCCGACAGCGATTGAAAATTTGCATAAGGGCTTGAATGCTTTGAAAAGTTGATATAGAGCTATCTTATAATAAGTAAAAAATATTTTAAGTACTTGACCACTCGTCCAATAAACCAACTGCACCAAGCGTATCTGGATGATTTACCCCAATAATCTTTGTACGAAGATTAACAACAACCTGAATCAATTCGATGGCCTCATCCCGCCGTCCTTGATTCCAGTACGTTGATGCCAGGTTGGCCATGCTGGTCAGCGTGTCTGGATGCTCTTCTTTCAGCACTCTCAAACTCGTCTCCATCACTTGCACCTCCAGCTTCTCGGCCTCATCCCACCGTCCTTGATTCCGGTACGTTGATGCCAGGTTGGCCATGCTGGTCAGCGTGTCTGGATGCTCTTCTTTCAGCACTCTCAAACTCGTCTCCATCACTTGCACGTCCAGCTTCTCGGCCTCATCCCACCGTCCTTGATTCCAGTACGTTGATGCCAGGTTGGCCATGCTGGTCAGCGTGTCTGGATGCTCTTCTTTCAGCACTCTTTTTCTCGTCTCCATCACTTGCACGTCCAGCTTCTCGGCCTCATCCCACCGTCCTTGATTCCGGTACGTTGATGCCAGGTTGGCCATGCTGGTCAGCGTGTCTGGATGCTCTTCTTTCAGCACTCTCAAACTCGTCTCCATCACTTGCACCTCCAGCTTCTCGGCCTCATCCCACCGTCCTTGATTCCGGTACGTTGATGCCAGGTTGGCCATGCTGGTCAGCGTGTCTGGATGCTCTTCTTTCAGCACTCTCAAACTCGTCTCCATCACTTGCACCTCCAGCTTCTCGGCCTCATCCCACCGTCCTTGATTCCGGTACGTTGATGCCAGGTTGGCCATGCTGGTCAGCGTGTCTGGATGCTCTTCTTTCAGCACTCTCAAACTCGTCTCCATCACTTGCACCTCCAGCTTCTCGGCCTCATCCCACCGTCCTTGATTCCAGTACGTTGATGCCAGGTTGGCCATGCTGGTCAGCGTGGATGGATGCTCTTCTTTCAGCACTCTCAAACTCGTCTCCATCACTTGCACCTCCAGCTTCTCGGCCTCATCCCACCGTCCTTGATTCCGGTACGTTGATGCCAGGTTGGCCATGCTGGTCAGCGTGTCTGGATGCTCTTCTTTCAGCACTCTTTTTCTCGTCTCCATCACTTGCACGTCCAGCTTCTCGGCCTCATCCCACCGTCCTTGATTCCAGTACGTTGATGCCAGGTTGGCCATGCTGGTCAGCGTGTCTGGATGCTCTTCTTTCAGCACTCTCAAACTCGTCTCCATCACTTGCACGTCCAGCTTCTCGGCCTCATCCCACCGTCCTTGATTCCGGTACGTTGATGCCAGGTTGGCCATGCTGGTCAGCGTGTCTGGATGCTCTTCTTTCAGCACTCTTTTTCTCGTCTCCATCACTTGCACCTCCAGCTTCTCGGCCTCATCCCACCGTCCAGCCTCCGAAAAGACCAGTGCAAAATTTGCTAATCTGTGACTTTTCGTGGAACTTGAAGATAAAGTCATCTGACGCTGGAGAGCAGTGATATGAGGAAGTAAGTTTTGACGGAAAGCATAGTCACTTGTTGCGAACCTCCAAGCAATGGATTTGGCAAGGATATTTCGAGCTTCATTGCAGAAGCGGTTCTTTTCAACTGCTGTTAAACGATCCAAGGACCACGAATGGACTAGACGGTGCATGAAGAGATGACATTTGAAGTCGTCTCGTCCGACTAATGAGAAGGAGATTAGTGTCCGAATACCTAAGCGAAAATTTTGAGTCTCCCAAGTCCCATCTGAACGAAGGCGAAACAAGGCGGATGAGTATTGATCAGCTGCTTCATATGCGACATCAGACTCTGCTCCGGGATTTTCCGCCGCAGCTTTAAAGATTTCTTCCATTATGTTTTCATTGTGAAAAAATGGAAGTATCTGTAGGATCTGTAGTGCAGCTTTTGGACCCTGATGCAAGGCTTCATTTGCTGCTGAGCCGGCCTGTCTGGCAATTGCAGCGTATGATAAGTCCCACGTAGCATAGACCGCTCGATCATACCCTGAAGCCCCTTTGTACGCTTCATTTTGCAGCAAATGTTGACGATGTGCATTGAAGGTGCTTAAGAAGTCATCAATATAGCATTCGCCGCTCGCTATGTACGCTCCTGCTTGATCAACTGCAAGGGCAAGACATCCGAGATTGGTAACAATGTCTGACGCTTGTTTCTTGAAGCTCTTCACTGACACATCGAGACGCGCGGATTTGAGAAGAAGTTCTGATGCTTCATTCTCATTCATTTCCGAAACGTACCGCATTTGAGATCCAGCAAGTCTCCTTAACATTCGGTTTCTGCTCGTATAGAGTATATCACCGTGAATGCCAGGAGGCCAAAGTCCTGAAATGTCCTCGAGATCATCGGCTCCATCAAACAAGAGAAGCCAATTGCTTTTGTAATTCTCTAACTCTCGTAGAGCCACTTCCAAGGAACAATTCGGGTCTGTGACTGTTCCAATTTTCAAAGCAATGTTCTTGTAGCTTTGCTCCAGAGTATTTCTATTACTTGCGTCCATCCAAAACACACACTCATATCTGTTTTAAATTGATTAGTAGTCACATCGAACAAGAAAATAAGCCCACATATACTGACCTTCGTCGACACTTCTCGGTAAATCTTGAAGCAATTTGCGATTTACCCGCACCTCCCATTCCATACAGCAGGTACTCGCGTCGTAAATGCTGTCCAGGCCCTTGATCAGTGAAGTATTCCTTCAATGCTCGTAAAAAGTCTTCCCGTCCTGTGAAAAGACTGCTAGGTAGCAATTGATGTTTCACTGGTATACCAGGCGTAGGCTCCGTTGCCGATTCTGGAACGACTCGGCCTGTGTCGGAATCAGTCTCTTACAAAGCAAGTAAGATCGAAGCAGCGTCAAAAGAGATGAATAAATCTTCTCATCTTGAATCACGACTGACATATTGACTGCAGTGATACCTCCGACTGTTGAAGCTCACTGGCTCGACAAATGATTTCTACCACTTTGTTGATGGAACTGGAGACCACCACATCTTGCATATAGGCTTTTGTATGAACTTGTACTTCATTCATTTTCTTCCATTCTTCTAGGGAGATATTGCCGACGCCATGATTCACGTTGAACCGAAAATAACGGTTCGGGGATTGCCGAAACCGTTCTGCCATTTCATGAGCGGTTTGTTCACAGTCTGTTGCAATCCCTTTGAGTACTCCAACTATATCTGTAGGGAGTATTTTTTGAAAGGCGTCTGGCTGAGATAGACCGATCGTACCAGGATGACCGGTGCCAATGCTGATCAGACACCCAAGCTTCGACGCGCCTCCAAAGACCGTCAAAGCTTCACTAAGCGCCAGCTGCACAGGATTGTTGAGCAACAGTCCGCCGTCCAAAAAGTCCTCCTGCGCTCCCCCGTCGTCCGCAATCGTCATCCGTTTGAAGAAGGTTGGTGCGGCTGTGGTCGCTCGCGCGGCTTCCCAGATCTTGCAGTTGGTGCTCGCGTTTTCCCGCACAAGGTATGATCTGAACAGCCGTGGGTGAGCCATATTTGCTGCTGGAACTGCGCACACAAAAGACTTTGCGAACTTGGCTTCGCCATTTTCCTGCAGTATATATTCCCCTAGCTCTTTTGCTGCCACCAAGTCTTGGATTCGTTTCTCCAAAGTTGTTGCTTTGAAGGCTCCATCCTGGAAAGACCACTTTTGATTCGCTTTACAAAACACTGCTCCTGCGATTCCATTGTATGCTCTCAATGCGTCTTTTGTCGTCATTTGCAAGCGACCCAGCATCAAGGAAATAAGGCTGCATGCAATGAGTACGGTATTCCACGTTCGACGCAATCGAGGAAGCGCCTTACCCGCCTGTACTTGTACCTCCGATGATATGGAAATAATCGCAGGGCCGGGGTAGATTTGTAAGACCCTGATCGTGTTGTATGCGTTTCATGATTTCGTCCAATATGAGAAGCATGGAAACGCCCCGGATCCCCCCACCATCTACAAGCTAGTCAACACGGAAAATCAAAACAATGCACAGTTACACACCGAAAGTCAACAGTTTCAATGGCTCATCCATTCTGACCGAAACATACAAGATGCAGAGTAAATAAAGCAGGCAGCTGGGCTAAGTTGGGGCATCGAGAGCTTCGCCCGCTTGGTTTCAGTCGGCTGCAGTCGCCCATGTATCCTATTCTACGGAACAGTCCGCTGCTAGAATATTCTACAGTCCCGGGGACTAAAGTATTTAGCCGAAAATCATTCCACACCTATCACAACTACCTGCTATTACTAAGGCGGAGAATACGGCAACACCCTTCGAGCAGCAGCAGCATCGTGGGGAGATGAAGCAAGTCCGACAGCTGCCAAGTCCCTCTGAGCTGAGTACTCACCCAATAATCTGTGATTACGAACCCATTATACGGCCAAGAACTATGTCAGCCTGCCATGTATGCACTAGGGTTTCAGGTTTCAGGCAACAGCATTCCGCCTGCTTCGCCGCTTGGAAATGGCATGCGACCTGCTCTAACTGTGAAATTGATCGGCTGATCACTCGATCTGATCGTGGAAATGAAGTTCCCACAATTCGTTATGATTTAGTCGCGTCCGGGAATCAAGTGATGAGGGATGGAGTAACGCGAGAAAAGTTACGCAAAGAGCATAACATACTGTGCTTTGAGATCGAGGCGGTGGTCTCGTGGACAATTTTCCCTGTCTGGTAATCCGAGGGATATGCGATTATGCCGATGCACACAAAAACAAGGACTGGCAGCCTTATGCGGCGGCGGTGGCGGCGGCGTACGCGAAGAAACTCCTCTACGTTATAACAGACCAGGTCGTCCACACCCGAACAATCG
Organism: Platismatia glauca; assembly: GCA_963556305.1. Taxonomy (NCBI): domain Eukaryota; kingdom Fungi; phylum Ascomycota; class Lecanoromycetes; order Lecanorales; family Parmeliaceae; genus Platismatia; species Platismatia glauca. The sequence continues at coordinate 1,545,784 of OY745766.1, read as the reverse complement.
TCGAGAGTGTAAATGATGGTAAGTAGATTCAGTGCAGGTTTGAACGAGAGTGGAGAAGGTGTATACAGGTTGGAGAAGGGCCGGCGTGAAGGTCAGTGCGCAGGTACCTGTCCCTGCGGGTGCGTTTAATGACTCTAGAAAGACGCGATCGTGATCGACAAGAGAGATGATACCGATGATAAATCAAGCGACCTTGATTTCGTACGGATCCGATCGCAGCCTAAGCCTGTCTTCAGGCGACCTCCCTTTTCACGAAAATTCCAGCAACACAAGAAAACAACCAGCTTAAGTCGATCCAGTGAAGTTGGTGACAGTCAAGGTGTGCCCCTCAATGCATTTCTGACCAGCACCCGGGATTTCTTCTAACGTCTTTCAGATAACCCTCTCTGATAAAGGATAACGACGAAAAGACTGGCGAAACAGACGCTTCTATCAGGGCCACGAGCGTGGAGTCTAAGATTAATACCATACACCCCCAAAGCTCCCGCCCAGGGAAACAGCCAAAGACGCATGATTACTTGAGTCCTAGTACCACTAGACCTACTACCGAACCTACTACCTCTCCCTTCGATCGCCCCATCTCTCCCAATATTGCACTATCCCATAATCGAATTGAGCAGGCTATCCGTGGAGGTGATCGCGGAATAACAGCGACTATCTATCCCCTCCACGCTATCATCGTCCTCCCATCACTTGCTGAGCGGCCTCAGGACCAAGAAGCCTTAACATTGGATGAAGAGGAGTGGGAAATCGTTATATGACTACGTGTTGGGCAAGCTTCGGTAAGCGGACAGGTCCTTTCTACTTTTGCAAAGGTATGAGCACTGATCATGATCAATGTGGGCGCAAGGTTCGACTGGTCTCCACATACGTCTTCATTCATTGTCAGGATGCCAACATCTACCCACGATATATTTACAGAGCTTGTCGTTCGGGAGATTTGGTCGCAGCTGGAAAATGTTGCTCGTGGGGACAAAGAAGTTGCAGCCGTTGTTGATCTGGTCAGATCCAAGGCAACCTCGGACGTCTATCTGTACGGACATGGTTCCGTCGACAAAAGATATCCCAAGCACACACCAGACGCCTCCTTTGCACGCGCCGATTCTCAATATCCCTCTGTCGTTATCTGCTTCCCGAACACTAAATGTCTCCAGAAGAACGGCTTCTTCCTTCTCCGGATCCGGCACTAATCGAGGTCGCCAGATGGATAGCGATGCCTTCTTTGACCCAATGCAATATTCAATATCAAGTCCAAGGACCATGGCGATGTTTCCGTCGGAACCGGATATATATTCATCAGCTAGCCTCGTTAAATCTTTCTGGCGCTGTGAATATGATGTCTCGATCATGACGGAGGGATACTGAGACTTGGCGTGCGTAAAAGAGGCGTCTGGTGACATGAAGCTTTGGTGATATGAGTTCTGGGCATATAAACAATTTTGTTCGACATTTTGCGGTCAAGTTACACTGGGAGGGGCGGTAAATGAGGACATGCGCGTCTTCTTCACTACGTCTTGTGCAAGAAGTTGGCACCGGCGACAGTGCAGTCTCCACAGCGCGCAAACTAGAGATCCCCTCCTTCGAACACACTACCCTAACTACCACGCCGTCATGCTCGATATCACAGATCCCGGCGACATACAATCAGCCTTCGCAACCGCACTTGATAAGTTCGGCCGCGTCGATGAGGTGGTCAACAATACAGGGTAAAGCCGCCGGTTGGCGCGGTGGGCCTTGCTGCTGGTATTGCTGCAGGTGCTCTAGTTGCTGGGCCATTGGGTTGGATAATTGGGGGAGCAATTACCGCTCTCTTTGAAAGTAAGTTGTCGCCGGCGACGCTCTAGGATCTTGGCTGATTTCTGTAACCTAGTTCTTCCTGGTCTGTTTTTGAACGCAAACAAACCAGCCGCTATAACGGATGTTCAGGGAATCATTCAATGGAAGATGTTTGGCGACGTCTCACACCGGCAATGGTACTCATCATCTTTATCTTTCGTTCTTCCTCGAGATTCACAAGGCTGATACTGGCAATAGAGCAATGTCAAAAGGGAACGGCTGACCTCCCGGGCAACCTCAATTGTACGGCAATATACGGCTCAGGCACGCTGTCCTCAGTTCTAGGCCTGAACAACTTCGATTCCATTGCTTTTCTGATTCAATATAATCAGGGATACCCAATGAGTATACCGGTACGTCACTCTACTTGCAGGAACTCTACATTAAAAGTTGCCCCAAAGAGCTGAACTAACGACTTCGCGAAAACTGTAGGACATCGCAGCTGCATGGTTTGTCATTGACCCAACTGTAGAAAACAGCGGAAGCGACAAGATCGCGACAATCAACTGCAATAACAAGAAATGTGTCGAGGCTGGCAAAGCTGGATGCATGGGTGCTGATCCGTCATCATTGTGCAATTATCCCGCATTTGCATTTAATAGGTACGCTCGCTGCACTCGAGAACTAGATTTTGAACATTATGCTGATTTCCTCCCTCTTTTACCAGAGACTTGATTACCCTACCAAACCTCAACGCCACAGCATCCGACATCTACAACAAAGCCATCCCCGAATCAGATGGAGACTGCAAGCTCATCGCCTATCCCGGCACTCAATATTATGAAACATACAACCTCTCAGTCACCGGTCTCCCATCCGCCATAGCCTGCGGGCTTTCCGCCTCCTCCAACACCGGTGGAGTTTCCCTTCCCGTCGATACCGGCATATCCGATAACACCACCAATACTACATCCACCGACGACCAAGGCGGCCCCTACGTGCCCGCCCCCTCCGCCAGCCCCTTCATAACCGCCGCTTCGCTATTACTTCTTCGGCGCTCATGTGGTTATAGGCTGAATGGCGCTGAGCGAGGAAGTTCACGGAGCGTCCGGTCTAGTCGGTGCGGAAATCGCCGGGCTCGACGCATGTGAAGTGGATGTTTCATTCTGGGTTGACTTTGTAGAAGAGGGCTTCGGTGGAGCCTTCGACGGCCTATTTGGAGGTGCAGTAGATGTTGAACATTGGCACTCTGTGCGAGTCTAGATGTTAGTAGGGTTTAGATTCCGGGGGATTTGTGACGAAGCCTTACCCTCTTTGGCCTCCGGTAGAGGTGACTCGTTAGACCCACCCCTTGCTGGACTTCTAATCCCTCATGGCCTCCACAGCCATCCTCGTAACGTTGATCAAGCCGAATAAGTTGACTTTCTTTTGTGTCCCGATCTGGCTATCTGATAGCTCTTCAAAATGTCTACTGTACTCTGCATTGTTGACCAAATCGACGCGGCCGAACTTATCGAATATGGTTGCAAAGGCTGATTGGATGTCGCTGAGCTCTGTGATGGCAAGCTTGACGGCCTGGTAGTTCTTTGGGCTAGTGTATTCGAAGGAGGGGATCCCTAGTTTGCGCGCTATGGCAACTGCACTGTCGCCGGCGCTAACTTCTTGCACAAAATGTTATGAAGAAGACGCGCACGTCCTCGTTTACTGCCTTTCCCGGTGCAACTTGACCACAAAACGTCGAACAAAAAAGTTTATTTGCCCAGCACTCATGTGCACCGAAGCTTCATGTGGGTCCTAGGCCTATGTTGGGCTAATGCGGTCTTCGTAGAGGGGCGTTCCTAAGCGGGAGCTCCCGGGACTAACTGAGTGTTACTCTACAAAAAGTCTCTAGGCTAAAAATAGCTGACAATAAGGGAGTAAGATCCTCCGTAATATACCAGTCTTTCTGAGAATTCCTATGTCAAAGCTCTAGCAAGATTATTGAGGCTGGTCTCACTTTTGAACCGGTCGCAGCAATCGGGAATTCGCAAACTCAGACACCTAGGCGTCCTCCCCTGACCAGTCATCAGATATGATTGGATCAGGTTCCATCTGCGAAGGAGACATGACCGCATCACCACACAGTCGCAGGTTCTCCGAAACATCTTCAGAGAGCCGTTGACACTCGTTCACCCGAACAGGAAGGGAATTGAGAGCATTGGAGGCCCGTTTCCGGGCTGGCTCCGTAGTGAAATTTAGGCAACTACGCGGATACGCTCCTCCAACTCCCTGCATCAACGGCTATCTGCATTGCATTATACTACAAAGCGAATGTAATAGCTCGAGCGCTTCCCACCATGCCTGAACACAAGAGACCCACTACGCCTTCCAAATACCGCGGAGAAGGAGCTCGAGTTGATGTAATGGCTTCCCTGCTTGCTCATCATCAATCGATATCTGCACAGTTCAATGCTGATGGCCTTTTTGCTTTTGGCAGGTATTTCGTGCCGATGACGGAACTGCCGTTCCAGGGCAAGGATTATCCCTCCAGCTTCGTGATTTTGCACCAAAAAATTGCTTCGTCGATACACCTCAATAGTCGTTCAGATCACATGCGAGCAACTCTGTTCTTTCCTACATGATGCCGAGACCAGACACGATATTAAACGCACGCAACGAGGCATACAATCTGGCCTTCCACACAACTGCCGGAAGAGGCATCGGCAAGTCACACCGCCTGAAGCTCTCAGTCCGGAAAAGGAGGCAAAAATTGCCAAGTGCGAGGCGGAAGAAGCGGCAAAATCTGAGGCAAGAGATCCGGTATGGAGGTGACGACCATCAGTAATAAAGACGTGCCCTGTGGAGGCTCATAGGGACGCCATGCCCAATCTTCTCTCACGGACGAGCAAAAGACCTCTTGAGAGCTGCTGTCAATTCCATGATTGACAAGATCAGGGCTAAGGCTCACGTGGCCTGCTTCTACGAGCAAAAGCCAAGTAACGTCGGGGCCATCCTCCGTGGGAGCCGAATACAGGTATGCAAGAGGAAGTCATATCCAGTACACAGCTGATGTGAATCAAAGAAATTCGTGATTGACGAGAGTTTGGGGTGCCTCGATCAGAGCGAGTCGACAGAGAAGTACTCCCTTTCACAGGATCACTTCAATATGAACAAATTTGGGAAGCCGGAGGAAGAGGATTTCCAGACAGTCTGCGAAGTGATCGAGAAGATGGTGGAAGAATCGCCTCAACTGATTAAGGGGCGTGATCAAGGTAGGTAGTGTGACAGGTAGGCAGACCACCTCTAATGGGCGATGTCAGATCAGTGATGATTCAAGTCTGATAGAACATTCTGCTATAGAATACGATGATTTCCGGGTGCATTTCCATCTTACCGGTCTACCCGTCGCTGGCAGTTTCGTCGATCGAGATATAGAGATCGAGCAGATCGAGCATTCCCTGCTGCCGTCGGGCCCGCAGGGCGGGCGAAAGATCCATGTAGTGCATGGCCTTGGTGGTATCGGTAAAACGCAATTAGCCATAGCATATATCAGGAAATACCAAGAGGTATAGAGTGCAATACTATGGGTCAATGGCAACAGTAAATACACGCTCTTGCAGAGCCTTGCAGCGTTTGCGAAATATGCGCGTATTGATGATTTTGTATATTTCCACCTCTTGATGTGCCTTTTGAGGGACCGCCACTCTCTTCGTAGATTTGGAGAGGTCAAGTTCAGTATTTGGGTAGGTAGCGTTCCGGAGTCGGAGTTCAATGATCGAAGGGCAGTAGGGATTTCATTAAGGTGTGGTTTCGAAAAGCTGAAGCAGAGCTTGTTAGCCATATGGTACCTCCGCGGCTTACTTCCAATGGGATCTTTTCCGCCAAATCAACTCTTCGCCTCGAACAAATCGCGGGCCTGAGGGTTCGTGGGATTAGAGACCATAAAGGCCTTTTGAGTTTAACTAATAAGTGCACGGGCATGAGCACTTTTCAACCGAATTTGCTAAGAAGTTAGGTTGTCATGTTGTAGGACGAGGTACGTTAGCTAGAATGAGGGATTCGGAAGCCGCAGGGAAATGGTTAGCGGTGGAGACAGAAAACGAACCATAGCCAAGAAAAAGTTGCATGAAAGCAGAGTAAATCGGCCTATTTAAAGATCAATTACGCCGGCATATTAGCCTGAACCACGTCTCAAGGGTCTGGCGCAACGCCATAGGATAGCACAACAAATACTTATGCACACTGATCTGCTTATAAGGCTAAAGGATGGTATGACCTGATTATCGGTGCAGAAGGAAGCTCAACTCCTGCCCGTGACAGGATGCCATGACCAGCTCAACATGCAGGAGAGCGCATAAGCGCCGGCTTCGCGGACTCTGCGTCCGGTAGGGTGGCGCGATTTGTTTCCTCCATTCGAGGACATGCATATCATTTCTTATCTGGATGTCTCGATTAAAATGTAATGCAGCTTGCAAGCGAGGCATGGCCTTAGAGGTTTTTAGGTTTTTGCATTGCCCAATAATCTACTTCTACTTCTTATCGACACCCTGGTATTGGACAATCTTAAGTAAATAATAGCACTTTTCAGTAAAAGTTAAGCAGGGTATTCAAAAGGATGACCTTGAGTCCCCTTATATATATATGACGGAGTTAGATCTGAAACTAGCCAGTATTCCGGTAGACCAACCCACGAAGCTAGCGTGTTTGTCATTTTTGGTAGTCAGTTTTCAACAGTCTTCTATATTTTATTTCATATTTTCCTGAACCACATTGCATAATCTAAGTTGCAGTCAAAGTTCTGTTATCATAAATCTAGCCGCAAGTTGAAGTTCAGATATTTGAGCACATATACCTCGACCTCTCAATTTCAGACCGACAGATCTCAGATAAAAGGAAGTAGATTTTTCTGAAGCCTCGAAATTGGCGGATCGAATTTTTCACAGAGTTTCGAGTAAGGTCGTAAATCCCCGACCTTACTGAAAATTTACTAAAACAGTCTCTCATTCACAGCAAGTTTGATATCTGATTAAGATACATACATGCCGTCTAGAAAATCGAAGTCGGATAGAACATGGTTTATGTACCAGTGTAACGGGGTGCAGGTGTATGTGACTTAGCAACGTATTTCAATTGTTACGGTATATGGTAGAACTGAATTCTAGAGAACTATGTGGGAGTCCTCCAGACGCAATATATTGGCAAGGGAGATTAAACCCTCCTGCCAAGCAAAGTTACTATGCGACCAACATAGTCGCATAGCAGCACCAGAGGGATAGTCTCCCGAATCTGGCGTAGACTCCAGACTAGGTCTTGCCTAGAGTCTCCAGGGTCTCAGGGTCCATGGACCCTTGGACCCCCGCAAGGCCATCTTCAGCCCAGAGGTCTCACGGCCCTTACAGTTATCCTCCCTTTTCCAGGCCGAGCTCCTGTGAGGTAGCAAGCCTAAAGAAGAAGAACTGTTGTGTTTCGTATACCGGTGCCCCATGGTGTAGATGTTACCATGCGCCAGCAAAACATCAGACGAATGCCGAGTGGCAGGAATCCGTCCTGCTTGGAGTTCGAGTCGAATCGTTATATCAACCTCTTATCCTTCCCATGTCGCACAATGCCTAGGCTAGCCTCATTAAAACCATAAAACCTCCACGGTGGGTAGGAAAATGGACAAAAGAGTGCTACCGTTTGCAGCACTGTTATGGATGTTCAACGCCTCCCTTTACCCTTACTCTTGTTGAGTGCAGACTTCTTTGAGGGACGTTGTTGCGACCTTCGTTCGATAGCCACCGATTCTGCTGTAGGCTTATTAGGATGATTCTCATGGAACTTACCTAGCAGCTTGCGTAGATGTGAGACCCCCTCAAAGGGTTCCCACGTGTCTTCTGAGTCAGGGTATCCTTCCCAATGCACTTGGTAGTATAGACCCCCTGTCTTACCCTCGCTGGGCTCGAAGACCTTGCTGTCCACAATTTTAGCGACAACATACTCGTGGATGTCGCCCTCGTCAAACTCCATGTCTTCTAGCCGCGGGCTTATCTCCCCTTTTTTTGAGGAGTCCTTTTCCAATAAGGATACATGAAAGACGTTGTGAATTCGCCAGCGTTCTGGTAACTGCAGGCGATACGACTGTGAGCCGATCACGTCAGTTATGAGGAAGGGACCGAAGTTCTTGAACTCCAATTTGCGATTGCGCTTGGTCCTGATGTATTTGGTATTTAGCCACACCGAGTCACCGACCTTGTAGTCCCGTGACTTGCGATGCTTGTCAGCATACTCGGCTTGCGATTGCTGGGCTGTTAGGATTGCATCCTTGCAGACACCCATAAGCGTGAAGAGATGCTTGGCGTTTTCGACTGCTGCTTTGGAACGAGATCTTGGATCGATATCTTCGTCCCATGACATTCTTGGGCCGTAGCCAAGGTTTGCCTCGAATGGCGATATGCCAGTAGTGGAGTTTTTTGCGTTGTTGTACGCGAATTCGGCTGTTGAAAGCCATTGTACCCAATCGTCCTGTTCCCAACAGACGAAGGCTCGCAAGTATTGTTCCATGGTGCTGTTCTGTCGCTCAGTCTGGCCATCGGTCTGAGGGTGAAATGCAGTCGACAAGCGCCGCCTCACCCCCAGGAAATATGCAAGGCTAGACCAGAACTGAGAGGTGAAGAGCGAACCACGGTCCGTTACTATTGAGTCAGGTAACCCATGGTATCTTACCAGGTTTTCGATCAGAACTTGGGCGAACTGCTCAGCGTCGAGCGTCTTGTCCACCGCAATGTAATGCGCCATCTTCGTAAGACGGTCTACAATCACAAGGATCGAGTCGTAGGAGTGACCACGCCAGTCCTTAGAAGGCGGTAGTCCAGTGACAAAGTCTAGAGAGAGATCTTTCCACTTGTGAGTTGGGGCCGGTAGTGATATCAACTTACCATATGGCTTATGTCTAGACGACTTGGTCATAGCACATATAGAACACGAAGAAACGTGCTCCCCTACTTCGGTGGCGAGCTTAGGCCAGAAGTATTTTCGTTGAATCAATGCTTGAGTTTTCTCAGCACCGAAATGGCCAGCTAGTGGGCCGTCATGATACCTGTCAAGGATGACATCGCGTAGAGATTCAGGGACGTAGATTTTCCCATCATGAAATAGTCTTCCGTTGGAATAACTATAGGGTTGGCCGTCGAGGCCGCTGAGGGAGTTGGCAGTGGATGCTTGTAGCTGTTCCAGTACCTCCCTAGCAAAACCATCGTCACGAGTTAGCTCTACGAGCATATCGTCGAACGACTGATCGTTTGTGGAGTCCCCCGCAGGGTCCTCGGCTGCGACAGCAGCACGAATTCGTGTCCATTGCTGGCGCACATCGGGTACATCGTGTGACCCTGTAACGAGCACTCGAAAACAGTCAGACATGAATCTTGTCCGTCCAACTGCACGAAACCCTCGTAAAGTTTCTTTGAGTTCGTTTAACAACTGGTAGTTCTCGCGTTCTGAGATACCATTGTCTTGTTCGTATTCCGGAATCCTGCTAAGAGGATCTGCGGGATTGCTTTTCCCTTGCCGGTACTCGATGGCAAAGTCATAGCGGCTAAGCTCTTGTGCCCATCGTATTTGTCGACTGTTCAGGCGCGTAGTGCTCATGAACTTCTTGAGATTGTGATGATCTGTCAAGACGTCGATTCTGTGACGACTACCCTCGCAGTAGTGGCGCCAGTGTTTGAAAGACTCCATGATAGCTAGTAGCTCCTTATCATGAGTATCATACCGGGTCTCTGCCGGAATTTGTTTGCGAGAATAGTAGGCTACTGGGTGCCACTCGTTCTCATGCAACTGACTTAGAATACCCCCGAGGGCATAGCCTGATGCATCCGTCTCTACCCGTATTGGTAGATCAGGGTTGAAGTGCCGTAAGACCGGTGCGGTCGTGAAGGCTGTCTTCAGATCCTCAAAGGCCTTTTTTGCCTCTTTGGTGAGCACGAAGGGAGCACGCTTCTCGTAGAGCGGCTTCTGAGCAAACACCACACTGGTGTCCCCTTGTGCATTGGTGACTCGTAAGTCTCCCTTGGACGGTGACGTTTTTGTCAGCTCCGTGAGGGGGCTAGCAATTCTGCTGAAGCCCTGAATGAATCTGCGATAGAAGTTCGCAAATCCCACGAATACCTGAATATCTCGTAGTGATTTCAGCTCCGGCCAGTTCGTAACTGACTGTATTCGTTCTTCCTCCATGCGCACGCCAGTAGGGGCGATAACATATCCTAGGAAGTGCACCTCGTCTGTGCAGAAACGACATTTCTGGAGGTTGACGAACAGCCCGTGCTGCCTCAACCGGTCCAGTACCCACTTTACAGCCTCGACGTGCTTAGCACCTGTGTCTTGTGTGTAAATGAGAATGTCATCAAGGTAAACAATACAGAAGACATCTAGCTTCTCAGCCAATGCTTGATTGATGTACGCTTGAAATGTTGCAGGGGCATTCGTAAGCCCAAATGGCAAGACTTGGTACTCGTAATGACCGTAACGTGTTCTGAACGCAGTCTTCCACTCATCACCCTTCTTAATACGAAGGCGGTGATATGCAGCAGTGAGATCCAATTGAGTATACCTCTTGGCCATAGCCAGGCGATCAATGGATTCCCCGACCAGGGGAAGAGGGTACCGATTTTTGATCGTAATCATATTCAGTCCTCAATAGTCCACACAGAGGCGTAAGCCCCCACCGGGTTTCCGTACGAAAAGAATGGGTGACCCCGCCGGTGAAGTGGATGGCCGTATGAAGCCAGAAGCAAGGTTGGTTTCGATGTATCCCCGTAGGGTTTCTAGCTCAACCTCGTTCAGATTGTAGATGGGACCGTAGGGCGGTTGTTTCTCGTCCATGAGGTCGATGGCGTGATCTGCAGGGCCATGATTGGGTAGCTCTGCAGCGCCGGTGTCTGAAAAGACATCAGAGTATTCGTGATACTCCAGAGGTAGTTGCACAGCATCAGTGGCAGCGAGATTGGCCCGAGCGATGTGACTGCGACGATCCCTATGAACAGGAGGCTCATTAGCGGTAACCACTTGACGAGCATGTATGACAAAACAGTGTGCTCCCTTGTCAATGGCTAGCCTAGCGAACTCCTTCGGATCAATGACATCCACTCTGCATGTGGTCGAAAGAGCCACTGTAGCAGTGTAAGTCCTCCACCGGAACGACTTCTTAACCCAGTCTATGTTGGGGTTCGCCATGGTCAGCCATGGCATGCCAAGAATCATTCGGGTGTCGATGTCTGCAGCGAGGAAGGTGTCCTGAAAGTAGCGGACTTGACCTTGTTCGTCCTCCTGCTGGAATTCGATGTAGTGCATCCCGTAGGTCTTGACTGCCTCGCCATGGATAGCACTAAGCCCAATGTTCGTATTGAGCACCGGCAAGCCCATTCTTCGAGCGGTTGCGCGATTGATGATGTTTACTTCAGCACCACTGTCAGCCAGTGCACTGAAGGTTTTAGTCTTACCCTTTGCATTTAGCACTAGGGTGTTACTAATGAAGAGACTGTCCATCTTTGACAGTTCTTTGATTCGCTGTGTCACAGCAAGAACCTTTGCCGCCCATACCCGTGCATCAATTGCGGGCTCTACCTTGGTAGGCAGTGGGGAGGTCGATTCGTCATCCGACCCAGAAGAGGGAGTCGAATGGGTTGACAAAATGTTCGTTGGTTCGGATTCGTCGACGAGCGGAGTGATGATTGCTCCTCGTAATGGCACAGTGCTCGGAGCTGTTACTGTGCCTACTTGTTTTTTGCTGACTCCAGCATCTTGGGGGAGTCGAAGAGTACCTGTTCTTTGATAGTACAGTCCCGGGTACGATGTCCGCACATGCCACATTTGTAGCACGCACCGTCCTTGTATCGACGCTCCCGCACATCGTCCTTCAACTTATCTTTGTACATCACAAACTCCTCGGTATCCTTGTCTTTCTTACCCTGTCCGGTGGCTCTGTCACGATCCTTGGATTTCTGATCGGTAGCCCCCTTTCATCTGGACTTGGTATCTTTCTTTTGGTCTTGAGACTTCGAAGACCTCTCGGCATGAGGCTTGTCCTGATTGACTTCCCTCTGCTGCTGAGACTTGTTTGATCGTTCGTATTTATGCAGTTGTGCTAGCAACTCTTGCATCGTTTTTGGTCCCACCATAAGCTCGTCGAGCTTGGTGCGATACTCCGGCAATACTCGTGCTCGAAAGTAGTCGAAAAAGTGTTGATCAGTCATGGATCTCCCTTGATCTAGTGCCCGAAGGCGAATATGCAGCTTGTAAGTATAGTCATAGAAGATATTGATTGTATCTGACCTGCGCTGCTTGGCGGTAGCGAGCTTCTGATTGCCTTCACTCCACGCTTCGTCTTTATCACCCTCTAGGAACTCTTGTAATAGCTCGCTGAAGTGCGTCCATGATCGAGGTCCTGCTGGAAACTGTAGCTTCCATGACTTGAAATCGGTTCTTGCCCGGTCCTCGAGGAAGCCCTCTGCGTAAGCGACTTTCTTCATGGCTTGTTCTTTGCGGTCCTGCTGTTGTGCCAGCGTACCGGTCCCGACAAGATTGTCTCGTTCGAAACCCTTGGAGGTGAACTGTCTCTCGCACTCGTCGATGAAGTTGTCCAGTTCCTCGATGTCAATGCCCTTGTATGGCTCTGGATCTTTCGATTTTAAACTTGGCTTCTCTTTCTTCTGAGAGCCCTGAGACTCGTAGCTCAATGATGCGTTCCGTCGATGGGCCTGATTTGCCTGATATTCACGGAAAGTAGCCAACTCGGCTGCGTCGATGAGGGTCCCTGTAGACTCATCATCTTGATCGCCAGGACGACGGTGATTACTTAGCTGATCACTAGGATCTGAAGGTCCACCAGAGTTCGTCTCGCCTGGATTCTCATTCGGAGTTGAACCAGCGGTGCCGTGTTGTTGCTGTCTAGCGTGTGCTGACGCGGACATGACGATTCGTATATGCGACGGCGACGGTCACAGAGGTAATTGCTGAAAGCCGGATACACCCCCCTTGCTGACGTAGACAGCGAAGAGTTAAGGGAATTCAGAAATGTAACGGGGTGCAGGTGTATGTGACTTAGCAACGTATTTCAATTGTTACGGTATATGGTAGAACTGAATTCTAGAGAACTATGTGGGAGTCCTCCAGACGCAATATATTGGCAAGGGAGATTAAACCCTCCTGCCAAGCAAAGTTACTATGCGACCAACATAGTCGCATAGCAGCACCAGAGGGATAGTCTCCCGAATCTGGCGTAGACTCCAGACTAGGTCTTGCCTAGAGTCTCCAGGGTCTCAGGGTCCATGGACCCTTGGACCCCCGCAAGGCCATCTTCAGCCCAGAGGTCTCACGGCCCTTACAGTCGCTTAATTCTTAAAAAGTTATAATATTTAAGATAATTATAAATAACGATATAATAGTTAAATTATAGATATAAGACGATTATATTTAGAATAAAAATAAGATAAGACTTATTATTATCTTAAACTGGATCGGGGTAAAAAGGCCGCCGTTCTCGGCATACTTGGACGCCGCTTTAAGCGCCTTTTGCACCAGTGTCCCCTGCTCACGCCACGCTGCCTGAACGGTTGATGCGCTCCCCCCACGCCCCCTCCCACTCTCTCTACGGCTACATGCAGGCTTGCGCGCTAGTCCATCGCATCGAGTCAAGACGTTCCTGCATCATCTTCTTGGTCATCTTCATCACTTCACTAAGGGTCGCTCATTGAATCCTCAATGCATGGTCGGGCAGTGCAGAGATGGGGAGGGAAAAGGCGAGAAGAGAGAGAGAGAGAGAAGGGTTAGGTGTACACACTGGGACCCTCAAGCTGCTTCAGGCGCCTAATAAAAATGGCCTTCCTCTCTTCCCAACTTACTTCCCTCTTTTCACTGCTAATTTTAAGGACTCACCTTCACTCGTTTTGCACACAGGCGACCGTCCTCAGCGCCATCTGTAATGGCTCGTCGCAAAGTACTGCTGCATGCTCCAAAGCAAAACGCGAACTCGTCTCACGCCTCTCCCTCCACGAGAAGCCAGCTGTCAGCTCAAGAATACTATAACGCACGATACGAGAAGGTCGATAAAAGCCATCGATCAACGACTCTTTACGCCGATGTCACCAACTCACACATCGATCGTCTCGAAGGCTTATGGAGAGAGTGAGCCACCTCCAGTATGAATTCTACAGTCGTCGTGCTCCCGTTGTTAATCCTCGATCTCTAGGTATTGCGACACCGTCGACATCGATCCCTATTACACCCTCAAAAGGTCGATGGAGGGTCGAATCAAGACCTTTTTCCATTGGATGTGTAACAACTACTCCGTCAAGAAAATCAGTTCGGTCGAGACCTACTGGCATCAACTGAGCCAGCTCTACATCAAATGGAAAGGTCGACGGATCAGTCCCTTGACCTTGAAGGAAATCTACAATGTAAGTGAAGGCGCACACGTTGATGCTTCTATACACACGAGTAACCGTTGGAACAGTTCATCAACGGTACATTGGCCGAAGAGCACAGGCTGGATGACAGCGAAACCGACAAGCCTCTCTTGGATGCGGTAGATTTCGTGGAGCTGCTGCGTTGCCACTGGGTGACAGACACCAACACCTTCCCTCACGAACGGCAACGGGTTCAGTTAGCAACGGTCCTGCTGGTCGCGGCATTCACTGGATCCCGACCCGGAGCCCTTCTCGGAATCACCTACCATGACCTGGATTTGTTCGTCCAGCGCAACAAGACCACCGGGGAAGTGGCGCTCACCTTGCAGCTGAAGCTCACCCGAACCAAGTCTCGCAAGAAGCGCAAGAGACCGTAAGTGACCGCCAAGAAATCGTGTCCATTAACCTGACGGGCATGCAGGAAAACCTATACATTCTTTATCGATGCCAATCCCGTCTTTTGTATAATATCCCATATCATCAGTCTCGCCTGCGACGACGACGCCTACCTTTTCCCGAATACAAACCCTAGGACAGTTCTGACGCTAGGCGTCAGAAAGGGACTGAACTGCCAATTAATCTCGTGGAAAGAGGACATACTGGACGTCCCGTTGTTTCGTGCGCCTGTGCAAACCTCCAAGGGCTGTGCCACCTCGGCCGACACGGCGCTCTCCTACGACAAGTATCACGAGTGGATCAAACGGTTAGGAGAAGAGACTGGCTTCGTACAGGTCTTCACAACCTATTGTCTTCGGCGAGCGACAGGAAATGCTATCAATGGTGAGTCCTGAGGCTTCTAGTCCCAGAGAGCCTGGACTAACTGATCATTTACCAGATGATCCCAAATCTAATGAGGCCGTCCGCAATCTGGTCATGGATCACACCAATTCAGCTATCTTCCAGCGCAACTACCTGTCTCGCATGATCCGATACGACACCCAAGCCGCATACGGGGGTACGGCGCCTCGGACGGAGTTGATCCAAGCGGCCAACCGGATGAGCCGACGGATCGACCCCCGACGACCCAAAGAGCTGACCGAGGCGCAGAGTGCAAGTATCCGCCAGGAGGAAGAAATTCAGGAGCTTCGCGGCCGCCGAGATGAATTGTTCCAGCGCATCCGACATCAATTCACGTTCATCTACCGTGCAGAGGGACAAGCCATCTACGATCAGTATGAGGAGGCCAAACGAGCTGTGGATCGAAAGATCAAAGCGCGAGAGCGGGAGTTCATGAAGCAGATGCAAAAAGAATACGACGCCGTCGCTCCGGTGCAAGACATTCGAGCGCAGCTTAAGGGAGATGCGGAGTCACTCAGTCCCATTCTCTCCACTTCAGGGCCTGTTCGATACGCATTTGTGGAACGATCACGCATCGCGAAGGCCTTCTTCGACCCGCCTTCGACTCGTGATGTTGAGGGCGATATGGATTGGCGGGTATCCATCATCGATGATATGGTGTCACTCTGTATCCGGCAGGAGGGAGTGTTCCGCAAAGCCCGCCGAACACGGAGGATTCAGGCGAGGGAAAGTGATCCTGATGATGACGTAGAACGTCCCTTAAACGCCGTCAAGTCCGAGTCTGAGTCGGACTCCTCGATCCCCTATCTGTTTCCTGTAAGATGCAAACCCTACCAGTGCCTTTACTGCCTTGGTGACACCGACCTACCTTTGGAGGAGCGACTTCACAACCTTGGAAGTAAATATTCGTTGCAGCGGCACTTCGACCGCCGTCACCCTTTTCGGCCCCGCGAACCCTGTTCTTTTCCCCATCCCGAATGTGCAGCAGTCACGCTTGACAGTGTGATGCATTTTAAGAATCATGCGGCGACCATTCACGGAATCTATATGTCTGACAAGATTAGCATGTCTTGTAGAGTTTTGGGCTGATTTTTGATTTGTCTGGCCTCACGGATTGGTTGTGTATATACTAGAGCAACTGTTCTACGATTTGTCTATCTCCATAATTTGACAGCTTGAACAACTCTAGCACAGAGAGTGGGGGACACCCGCTGATTCCCTGGGTTCTGTCATCAACACTCCTAAGTGTCGTTTTCATGAACCACACTAGGACGGTGCATAAGATCCTTTTGCAAGTGTGAATTCCTAGCACGACTCCTGGATTTCGTCTCCTAGCGTTGCTCATTCCCTAAGCCCTTTTATCCATTCTAGGTGCACTGCTTTCTAGCTGAAATTTATGGCAATTGTCGAGGAAGCCGTCGTTAGGTGGACGATACTTGAGACATTGATAAAGCTAGTTGATGCACGTTGTAGATCCTCTCTTACGTCTAATCACCTGCTAATTGGGTTTGCTGCTTGGGCATCCCTCACCGATGAGATTTTTGATCCATGTCTATTGGCAAGAAGCATGGATTTTGTAATGGCCAGTTCCAACCGGCGAACAGGAGGGCGCAAAGGCACTGCTGAATCATCTGGGCCTTCTCTTTTACCGCAGAAAGTGTCCCCCGCGTTCCACGTTCGAGCGTTCCAGGGGAATCATAAAGAAAAGGCTGGCCCCTTTTCTCCTTGGAACTCCTAGGTTCAGCCGTGCTAACCCCTTTTTCCTCTCTCTACTCCTTCACCACCACCTGTCTTCCATGTCTTCTTACCGCGGGTATTCAACGCACGTCCTCCTCCACTGCTGCGACCTTTACCGCCTTCACCGCGAGCCTGCCCTCCACTTGGGATGGATCTGATTAAGCAGATGCTCAAAATATTGGACTGATAGGCCAGACTTATGAAGCTTATCGCAACAGCCATTCTGGATGCCACTCGTCATATTCACCTGATAGAAAACAGTATGCACAACAATCAGTCACACATGATCAGTCGGTCAGCATATAACTGGCCATATTGGTGTGATAGTTTAGGTAGCTGAGTCGGCTACTTACCGTTTGCTTTGACCGGGGTCTAAAGTGAGACCGGTCTCAACAGCCTTACTGGACTACGGATCTGGTGAGAAAAGCAGGGCGTTTACACATTTTTTCGGCAGGAGTGTTAGCGTCAAGCCCAGCTCAGAACTCTTAGTTGCTGTCTTCCCTGAGCACCACCTGAATGACTGGCACGATTCCTCAGGTTGATCTGCTATAATCCACGTAAAAATCGGCCAGTGAGGGAACGGATCTAGGTCATCGGACAAACCCCACGGTTGCTATGAGAAAGTAGCTGTTTCAAGAGTTGCTTAAGACTGCGCACACTCTCGATGTCCTTCGTGGGAAAAGCATGGCAACAATGAGACCAATTAGTCTTGCAATATGCAGAGATCGCAAATGTGCAAGAAGCCTCGACTTGGCGAAGAGAGCTCTACTGCCACTGGTCAGACCTGGCCGCCCTCTCCTTCAGTGCCAACATTTGTCGATACATCTCTTCGGCCTCATCGTATTTGCCTTGGCTGCTCAACACCCCGGCCAGATTGTTCATGCTCGTCAGCGTAGATGGATGCTCCTTGCCCAGCACCGTTTCCCTCAACGCCAGTGCTTGTCGATGCATCTCTTCGGCCTCGTCATATTTGCCTTGCCTGCTCAACACCTCGGCCAGATTGTTCATGCTCCCCAGCGTATCAGGATGCTCCTTGCCCAGCATCTTCTCTTTTTTTCTGAAATGAAACATTTGCATCTTGTACGCCTCGGACCATCGTCCTATCCTGAACAGGAATCCTTCCATCTTATCTATCATGGCGAGTCGACCCATCGCAAGCTCGTCCAGCGATTCATACAGGGGAGAAAACATACCAAAGCTAGCCATCACATGCGGTATTAACCGGAGTTGATGGCTGGGGTCGATCTGATCCTCGGCGGTGGCATCCGCCATAAGCTCGAGGGCGAGGCTGCTCAGCTGCCGTTGCCCGTCCGCCTTCAACCGATCTTGTCCCCATGCATGTACGAGCTTGTGCATTGCATAGCTCTTTTGATCCGCTTTCCACTGAATCAGAGAATAGCTTTGAAGCGTCTCGAACGCCGATTCAAGCTCATATACTGTCCATTGCTGTCCAGAGAAGAGGAATGACTGCCACGTCTCATTAGACGATGTCATAGCCTCTGATGGTTCCGCAACACGAGTGGGAGCGCTCGCGAGGACACCGGCCCCGTCCCCATTGAAGAGACCCAGAAAGATATCCTCAAAATTCACAAACGCCAATAGACTCAGCAAGCGGGCCGCGGCTAGATTGTGAATCACAATCGCCTCGAACGATGCTTCCCATGTGCTCAAAACGCTTTCCCCGTATTGATGTATATGCTGCTTAGCCCGCCGTCAAAGCAGTTCTTTTCGCCGCTGGCGGTACTCAGGGAGATACCTTCTGATATCAGACGACAAGCGAGCCGTTACCGACACATACGAGCCCGCCAGGGTGATCGCCAAGGCCAAATACCCAAGCTCTCTCACGATTCTATCCACTTCTTTTATTATATCTGGCCCTTCCTCCGTCAGCTTCGCGTACCGCCGGAACAACTCTGTTGCTTCCGAGGCTTCCATCTCCGCCACTTCCACCGCGTCTAGCGTTGTCATCTCCTTAGCTGTCGAGCTCCGCGAGGTGATAACAATATGCACTCCAGGCGCTTCGGGTATGAAATAGCCCAGATCGATATAGCTTTTATCTCGGTCATTGTCGATGGTGTCCGCACTGTCCAGAATCACCAGCCATCGCCCCTCATGACTGTGGAACCAGCGCTTGATCGCAGGCACCGCATCTTCCACCTTCACCATCTCTTGGCCTGCATCCATCTGGCGACTGTAGAGGAGTCGGTAGATTTGGATATAGTCGCGCTCAATTGACTCCTTCGATCCAGCTTCGATCCAAAATACAGCTGTATAGTCTCGTCGATACTCGTGGATGTAGTTAAGCACCAGCTGAGACTTTCCCGCTCCACCAAGTCCACACACCACCAGTATCCGCACGTCACTCCTCTCATGATCGTTCAGGTCGTGCAACTGCTCTTTTATTCTTTGGTGCAATAGCGGTCGCGAGACGTAGTTGGGGACCGGTCGGAGCGACGAGTGGGCATAGTGGCCCCCATAGGTGCTTGGAGGGATCTGGGCAGCAGCCGTAGGATCTGAGCATTATCAGCTTGTGTTCTGTCCGTATTGTATCTCGATCGACGAAATTGCCAGCGATGGGTAGACCGGTGAGATGGAATTGCACCCGGAAATCATCGTGTCCTATAGCAGGGTGTCTATCAGACTTGAACCATCACTGATCTGACATCGCCTATCAGAGGAAGTGGTCTACCTACCTGTCACACTACCTACCTTGATCACGCCCCTTAATCAGTTGAGGCGATTCTTCCACCATTTTCTCGATCACTTCGCAGACCGTCTGGAAATCCTCTTCCTCCGGTTTCCCGAATTTGTTCATGTTGAAGTGATCCCGCGAAAGGGAGTACTTCTCCGTTGACTCGCTCTGATCGAGGCACCCCGAACTCTCGTCGACCACGAATTTCTTTGCTTCACATCAGCTGTGCACTGGATATGACTTCCTCTCGCATACCTGTATCCGGCTCCCACGGAGGATGGCGCCAACGTTACTTGACTTTTGCTCGAAGAAGCAGGCCACGTGAGCCTTGTTCTTCTCTTGCCTTGTCTCGAAGAAAAACGTCATCAGGTCCATCAGACTTTCGTTGCCAGGGGCGAGAATGTTCAGAACCGCCCCCTGGACCTGACCCTCCTCGTATTGGCTCTGAGCAGCCTGGAGCATCTCACTTTGGTTCAGCCCGCCCGCTCCCCGGAAGGGTGTCCCGAAGAAGGCCATGCCTGTAGTGGACTTAAAGATACCGGGCCACTTAGAGTCAGATCGGTTCGCGTCGACAATAGCCTAGGAACGGTCAACGGGGTCCTGTCCCCTCCAGCTTGATCACCTACCCTCAGCACCACCAGACCACCAAAGCAGTGCGCTATGAATATCAGAGGACGGAGTGGACAAGCCTATGCATCGATCAGCGTGACAAGCATCAAACATTGAGGAGCAGGATCATCATACTTTTCTGACCCGCTTGAGATTCAGGAGAAGACGTTGAGCCACCGTCGACGCTTTCTGACTGATTGCTTCCTCACCGAACCATTGAGATTCGTACCCGTATCTCATAATCCGTGCGTTTGGCACGACCGTGGGCAGCATATGTATGTCTTTCAGCCAGTTGACGTAGTGTTCCTCTGGACCGCCCACATCGACCTTCTTGCACCAGGTATCATCGGGATGCGTGCCGATGCCGTGAATTGCGACAATACTAGGATCAAGCTGTTAGCGCCGGTCGACCAGGATTTTTAAGAAAGATGCTGGAATCGTACTCCACGGATGGTGCTGAACCAGCGTCCCGTGCGCCAGGTAGAGGCTCGTAGAGGATCTTGATCCCGGTGTCGTCCTCTGTCACTGTTCGCACCTAGTCTTCATCAGTTCCCGTCCAGATGAGCAGTATGGCTTATCTTACCATGGCGATGGTTCGAGGAGTGTCCTGCAGCTAGCTTGCGGTAGTCACGCTGACTGTCACCCAATAGCTTAGGTTAAGAGAGGGCGTCACTGTGACGAGAACGGTACTTTAGAGCCAAAGGACCACAAATGGAGACTGATGGCAACAAGGAGTTCTGGTTATCGTGGTAGTTCATGCCGCTGGGACGTTCCTAAGTTGCCTCAGTCCTCAGACGCTCCTCCCACCCCAAGCTATCTCTTTCGGGTAAAGGTCCCTACTATTTTGGCCGAAGCCTTCCCACTTTAGGTATAGGCTTAGGGATTTGCGAGCTCGAGTTGGGGAGCGTCTGAGCTCAAAACCCCGTATTTTTCCTGATCAGACGCGACGTGAAAATATCAAATTTTCACTTCATTCAACTGGGACACAATGCGACCACGAGTTATGGTGAATTTGACGCGTTAGATATATTTCTACATGGTTCAAGTACTATACACACTATATAGATCATCTATTTGAGAATTCCATCGATGGCAGTTTCGTGTCGCGTGTGTCCACATATTTTGCATCCGTCAATTTTTTTTTTAAGCGACAGCGACGACGATATATCCAAAGCAGATCTCTTCAAAAAAACCTACGTCGGTGTATCCCTGATATCACATCATCCTCCGAGGCTATTCATAGTATTGATTAGAGACTCTTATTGATGTTGTCTAGAGTGCTCTGAAAACCAAAAGTTTTTGTCAACTTGGGACCCCCCCAAAGCACAACGTCAACATTACCCTTCGGGCTAAACAAACCTACGTCCGTAGATTCTTAATACAATAACTCCGTCCCCACGAAGAAAAAATAATAAATAATAGACTTTTTTTTAAGAATAACATAGCTGGTACAGCGCAGCGCAGCGTAATAAAGTCTTGGCAAATAAATTTTGCAGTGCGACAGTAATCTTGGCATTCAAAACAATCAAAACAACGCGTACAATATCAAAAATCAACTGCACAATAGCAAATCACATTGTTTTCTTTTAAAAAAAGCTCGAAAGTCGACAATTAAGTAATCTTCTAAGTAGATTACATGCAAAAAATAAAATTCACTTACTATAGATAATTTCTCAAAAATATTATACAGAAGCAGACGTATTATTTAGTTTTGAGCTCAGACGTGTCCCACCCTCCTACCGGCTAAATATTGGATCACTACTTAAAGAGGTAAAGGGAGAGTGGAATTAGACACGACTGAGAACTGAGGCAATTCCTAAGCGGGAGCACCCCCTCCCGGGTGCTTCTAAACGTCAGCCAACACTAGTGTACAATACCGGAGAGCCATTAGGCCGATACAGCCACATTCCCCTGATTAGTAAGAGATTCCCATACAAAGTAGGGGCCGCGTCTTACCCTCCTACATGCATCTTCCCCATACCTCGCTGTCGCCCTCCCACACCCCCTAGACTCCGCCGTCGTCAAATTCTCGCGTATATCCCTCTTGCACAGCCTCAATGTCGTCCCCCCTCCGCGTTCGCCAGCCCCCTCAGTACGGGGGCTTCGAGGATACTCAGGAGGAGTTGGATTGGTATGGAAGCAACCCCGAGGGCATTGATCGAGACCGCACCCCAGAGGTGGAGTACTCGGACGAGGCATTAACTCTCGTCGACGAAGAGGACAGCGATAGCGATGGCGAGTGGAGTAGGCCCACGTATTCTGACGCGTCTAGATCACCGTCGCCCTCAAAACCCTCCTCCTCCCTCCCTCCACCGTCTCTTAAACGTAAGGCGTCAGCCTCCCTGGAGGAGCGGAAAGATCATCCCCGAAAGGGTACCAAGCGGAGCAAACCTGCCCCAGTCGTGACTGCGGGGCTGGCGTCGACAATGCTGAAGTTGCCTTCTCGCACGCCTGAGACGCGTCAGGCTGTTTTCTTGCTGAGTGGGCCCATTGTTTGGACAGCCGAGGAGTTTGACGTGTATTGGCCTCTGGTAGACAATTTTTGGGTATGCAACAAGCCCAACAACGCGATCACCGGTAAGGGCACTCAGTCATCGTATTGGTGGTGTCGTCTACACAAAGGTGATACCGTCAGCGAGACTCATGGCCAGAGGAACAAGCAGATTCGACGCGTCCCTTCCTGTGGGATGAAGCTGAAACATCTCTGTATGCAGTATACGATACGCGATGTGATGCAGCTTGACACGGAGTTCTGCAGGGGAGGGGGTAAAATGGTAGCCACCGCATGTAATAGTATTAGTGGAGGTAGTGGTAGGCCACAGCGACAGCGGTAACATCTCTGTATGCAGTATACGATGTGATGCAGCTTGACACGGAGCTCTGCAGGGGAGGGGCTCTGCAGAAGAGCAAAGAATGCGCGGCAGCCTAGCCTTAGGAGGGGTTTGATGAGACTCTCACCTATAATACTCAGTGGTCCGCCTGTAATTGAGCTCTACAACATCCGAATCTAGAGACATTTCAAGCATCAGGAGACATGGCTATCAATTCAGCAGATGGTACGACCACGAATGGGGAAGCTGGGCCCTCAAAGGTAGGCCAAAAACATTCACTCCAGACATTCTACACATCAAACGCGTACTAAATACCGAGCAGTCAACTGTATCAGCAACTCCTGCCTCACATAAGCGAGCTCTTACAGCCGTCGCGACCCAAGCTACGACCGCAATTCTTACCAACGAGATTACCTACGAGCTTCTCAGCAAGGTCAAGCGTTTGCTTGTTGAGGACTATTACGTGCTCTTCAAAGCCATAACAGTGGTTCCTGGGTCTCTACTGAGGGAGATGATGGCGCAGAAGGACAAGATTTGGGAACTCTGTGAGGAGGTGGACCAAATTCGGCCTTCTCTTAGGAGAGGAATGTGTGAGATGTTTCCTGAAGATCCTCCCAAGGACGGTGTTGTCAGCTACACGGCACAAACTGGGATCCAGCATCCGCTCAATAGTCAACTGTTTCGACAGCTTGACGACATGGGCCATACGTATTGGAGAACGGGACCCGCTAAAGGAAAAACCCGTATCAAGCCGGCCGCGGCCGCTGTAGTAGACGCGCGTAGTAAGTCTCTCTCTCTCTCTCTCTCTCTCAGCCAAAAGATCAAGCTAACGCTTCTCAAAATAGGACTTTTGACTCCGCCTGTAGCTCCTAATGACCTGAGTGACTCTGATCAAGACGACGAGACGACTGATGAAGAGGAGGAAGAGACGGAGGAGATGGAGGAGATGGAGACGGAGGAGACGGAGGAGACAGAGGATATGGAGGAGACGGAGGGGTAGGACAACATTTGGTGTTGGCCTCCCAGCCTTCTACTTCTCGCGAAGTTGGTCGGCTAGCCACCCAGATTTGTATGTTAGTAGAGACTACTTCAGGGGAGACTTCAGAGGAATCAATCAATCCTTCCCAAATATCTTATTATCCGACTGTAGTAGAATTCGACTTTAAAGTTCAGACGAATTTATTTGACGTCAAAGTTCAGATGAATTTTTTTGACGCTAAAGTTTAAATAAATCTATCGAATATCTAAAGAGCGAGTCTATCGAGTATAGAGCGAGTCTATTGAGTATAGAGTAAGTAAGACGCTACCAATGAAATTATGTTTTCGCTCGTGCAGGACTCTCGAAAAACTCTTCTATATCTTTATATATAATTGTTACGAGCGTACCCTGCATCCATGCCTCAGGCCTACATCCCTTTGACACCTACATTCCTTTGACACCTCCTTTCATGCAGGCTAGTCCTATTGCGGCCTAGCGTGTCCTGAGGGGGCTTCCTGTCCTACATATAGCCCCCCTCCCTCCTACATAGTTGCTCCCCACTTAGTTGTCTTATCTAATACACCTACGTGACTACCAACTCCGTACCGGTCCTGATAATAATAAATAAACTTTTATCCCGAGTTTATAAATTAGAATATTTTTATCTTAAATAATTCGGAAATTAAGTCTTTATATATTAATAAAAAATGAGCTAAGATATATATAAGAATTAATATAAGTTCTAAACTTTAAGACTTATATTGAAAAGACTTATATCGAAAAGACTTATATCGGGAGACCCTATATATAAATCTAGGACTATATTCTGAAAGTAGGGTTAGGACTTTATTTAGACTAGAAACTCGTCGAAATTATAATAGAGTAACTAAACGAGTTAGAAGAACGACTTTTATTATTTAGTATATATATAGATATAACTATTTTGTCGGGAATCTCGTTCGCGCTAAGACGTTACTACGTTATTTATTTCGATAATAATCTATGTCGCGGTGAAATGGCCGCTCTTTTCTGCTTCCAGGCCAAGCGCCGCCCTATCGGGTTTAGCGCCGCCTCTTCGGGCAAGACGCCCGGCATCGCCCCACCCGCCGCTTTCTCAAAGGTATAAAGACCTGCACCCCTCGCGGTTTTCTCTTTCCCCTTCATCTTTCTTCCACATCTGCCTGCGGTCTCCTCGCTCCTTCTTGTATTGCAAGGGTCTGCGCAACCCTCCTGGCTGCCTAGCTGGCTTCTACCGACCATCGCCGATTGTTATACTTTGACCTTTGCATAAGGCATTTTACTCATGACCTTTCCCTTCGGGATTACCTTGCTGTACCTCTCACCCTTGCCAGCTTCTGACCTGCCTACTATCGCCTACGGCTGAAGCTAGCGATAAAGGCGAACCCTCTCATTCGCTACCTCGTATCTTGTCGCCCGCGCTGCAGCTCAGCTCCCCTCCCAATGCACGGAGATGATATCTTTTTCGACCATGCTGGAGCGCCTCATCGCTCGGATCTGCCAGTCTGGACCTTTCTGTCTCGGCCTTCCTGTGCCAGCCACTGTTTCATTACCGCTCAGCTGATCTGCGACCCTGCAACGACATTGGTAGGAAATTTCAGCTTGCGGCGAGCATTCCAGGGCGAAGCAACTATCTAGCCCGAAGATGGCTGCCACACGACCAATGAAATAAATACCTCCCCACACGTCTGCCTGGCTGTGTGGACAGGGATCGCCTCGCCCTTTGGCCGTGATTGGGTGACATAGCATCAGTGGGGCTGAGCATGAAGCCGAGCAGCGGCGGCGAGCCAAAACCAAGGAATGGAATATTCTCGCCTCGATCGACAGTGCTCTTCCTGTGTTTGCCTGATTGTGCCGACCAGGTTTCCACATTCGCCTCGTTCTGGTGACGTGGCTTCGAGACGGTGATCTCGCTTTTCGCTGTGGATCGGAGAGGATGTAGTGGCTCTGATCTGTTGCAGAAATCCTAGCACGTAAGGCCTAGGCAGGTGCAGCTGACGTGGCTCAACAGTTGGATATCTCGAGGGGCACAGTGAAGACTCAGGGTCAAGAGCCTGCGCCAGCACGTGCCGCAGGGTGTGAGGCAAATGAATGGAGACCAAGCGGTGATGGGCAGAGATCGGCGATTGAGCTGTTGGAGGAGGAGTAGGTAGCAGGTGCAAGAATGTGGGAGACGCTACTGAGGTGACGTCTTCAGCGGTTCGTTGGTTAGAGAGAGTGCAGGTACGGCACCGTCGTTACGGGCACGACTCAGAAGCACATATAATCCTCATCTCGCCCCATTCTGAGCGTCTTGGATTTCTAACTTCAGGCTCCACACACAGCTCCTTTTTCTACATTTGAGACACAATGACTTTGATCAACTTGGATTCCATTCAATTCTACCAACCCCCCATCAAAGCCGATTTGGCTGGCAAAGGATCGTCAATGGCGTCGGTTGGTGATGCTTCCGTCATCTGTGGAGAGGGACATACTCCTACGGTTCACAGATCCAACGGCGGTTGGGGTGGACCACTCAACGACTATGACTTGATCGAAGTCCTTAATTCAACTAGCTCGTCCTCTAAGGATCCTCTTAATCTGTTATCCCACAAGCATACACTAAATCTCAAAAGTACGGAAATATCCGCCGGAGGTAAAATTCGCAGTCTTCGCTTTTTATAAGCTTTGAATAACAGTTCCAGCTCCCTCAAACGGACTCGATCTCAGTGAGAGCCGTAGTAAAGGCGGTAGAGAGGAAGACGAAAGCTTTCCATCCTTTAAGGAACTAGCGCTCGGTGCCGGAAGAGTACAGGAGTCGCAAGAGTCGGGCTTGAGACTAGTTGGAGACAACGTTGCGAATACCGACAGCAGCAGCAGCTTCCACTCTGGAAGCAACGGCTCGATTTCTGAGCAAGGCGGAAGGCACTGCTCCCTCACCACTCTAGGGACTTCTGTAGCAGGCTTAGAAACTGAGTACGACCCTTGAAATCCCCACTAGCAGACCTGAGAAAGAAATACTAACAAATAGTGCCTGTCTAGATGTTCTATCCTCCGCGAGAAGACAGAAGATTCCATCTCTGATCCCCCTCCACTGCCAACTACCCTCCTCTCGTCGAAATACGATACAGAAACCACTTTCAAAAATATCGAGCCTCCTCACTCCTGTGGGGGGAAAGAGAAAGAGGATAAAGGAACGAGCTGCAGTACAGACAATATCATCCCATACTCTCTCCGATCGCTTATTGCGTCGCCAAATCCTGAATTATCACTGTGGCGGTCTCGGCTCCGAGAAGAGGCCGTAGAATCACTGGCAGATCCGGCTGGCTCCTCATGGATGTGGAGCCCAACGATCCCTACAGACGGTGAGCGTGTGACAGCCATTGACCCCACCGACATTTGAGGTTCCTTCAAGCGCACAGCAAACAATGCAGGTTTGCATGAGGGCGGAGAAGGTGTATACAGGTTGGAGAAGGCCCGGTATGAAGGTCAGTACGCAGGTACTAGTCTCTGCAGGTGGGTTAATGACTGTAGAAAGACGTGATCGTGATTGACAAGACAGATGATATCGATGATAACTCAAGCGACCTTGATTTCACACGGATCCGATCGCAACCCAAGCCTATCTTCAGACGGCCTCGCTTTTCGCGAAAATGCCAGCAAGACAAGAAAACAACAAGCTTAAGTCGATCCTGTGGAGTTGGTAACAGTCCAGGTGTGTCCCCCAGTACATTTCTGACCAATACCCGGGATTTCTACTGACGTATTTCAGATGACCCTCTCGTGATTGAGGATAACGACGAAAAGACTGGCGAACTTGACGCTTCTACCAGGGCCACGAGCGTGGAGTCTGAGATTGGTACCGTACACCTTCAAAGCTCCCACCCAAGGAAACAGCCAAAGAGGCACGGTTGCTTGAATCCTAGTACCACTGGACCTACTACCGGACCTACTACCTTCCCCTACAACCGTCCCATCTCTCCCAGTATCGCATTATCCCATGATCGAATTGAGCAGGCTATCCGTGGAGGTGATGACGGAGCAGCAGTGACCATCCATCCCCCTCACGCCATCACCCTTACCCCACCTCTTCCCGAGCAGCCTCAGGACCCAGGAAGTTCAGCATTGGGTGAAGAGGAGTGGGAGATCGTAAGGATCGTTGGCAAGAGACGAAGGGGAAAGGGCTATGAATACAAGGTGTGCTGGAAGAAGACATGGCTGCTCAAAAGCGAGTTAGGAAACGCACAGGAGCTACTGTGGGAGTTTGAGGCGAATCATCAGCCGCATCGGGGACGCAAGCGGGGAAG
Organism: Platismatia glauca; assembly: GCA_963556305.1. Classification (NCBI taxonomy): domain Eukaryota; kingdom Fungi; phylum Ascomycota; class Lecanoromycetes; order Lecanorales; family Parmeliaceae; genus Platismatia; species Platismatia glauca. The sequence goes on along the minus strand of OY745766.1, from coordinate 1,517,639 downwards.
ACCAGCCCGTATAGATAAGGGTCGATGATTGTTGGTTACCCCTTTTTTTTTAAAATTAGTAGGAGCCTATATGCTCTTAAAATTGTAGGGACGAAGATTATTTCCTTTTCTAGTATATTTGAGATACTGCTGCCACTCACTACATCTTTTTATTTCATGAAATTGATGTGCTTGAGGATGCAAACACTCCACAGCCAGTGGTTCACGGTTCTTCTTCTAGAATCCCTGACTTGCAGACTCCTTAGGTCCGCAAGTCCAGATCTACAAGACTCTAGAAATTTCCACTCTCGCTATAAGCATCCGGCCATGATTCTGACGTACCACAGCACATACAGCAGTGTCCCAGGCCGTTCTCGCCCTACGAAAGGATCAAAGGACCATATTTGCAGATAACGAACTTACAGACTTGGCCTCGCAAATATATATTGTACCAATTTACAAAGGAGCCTCAATGCCTCCGTCGACTGCATGGATACATAATTCTTCTTTATCTGGGGGAATAAGCCGAGGAGCAGTCTGCGGAATGAAGTGCCTCGCGCTCTCAAACCGTCGACGGTGCCTTCTAGAAACCCGATCAACATTATAAGGGTTATGACCACATCGACCTATCATACTCTACTCTTCTACCTTCAGAAAAGTCTCTGGCTACTACCAGGTTGACTTGATTGCGATAGAAATAGCCTTCCTCTCACACGAAATGGGGCTTTATTAGGGTCATAAACCACGATACCTCTTCTTCTCTTCTAGTCGACTTCACAATTTTCCAGTTGGTTTAAGGCCTCAACGGTCTCACTATGTTCTGGGCCTAGCAATTTTGTATAGCCTTGCACGACATACTTGAACTGCTGTACCGCCTTCCCGAACATAGACCTTTCCTTGTAAAGGAGTCCCAAATTATACCTCGTGTCTAAGGTCTGCTTATGCTCAGGACCCCAGGCCTTTTCCTTTCCTGCCAATGCCCGCAGATACACGTCTTCAGCCTCTTTCATCTTGCCTTGATCCGAATATAGAACGCCTAGATTGTTGACCGTGCCAAGCGTCGACGTGTGCTCAGGACCCCAGGCCTTTTCCTTTCCTGCTAATGCCCGCAAGTACATGTCTTCGGCCTCTTTCATCTTGCCTTGATCCGAATATAGAAGGCCTAGCTGGTTACATGCGCCGCTAAGGGACGGGAGGTATTCCCTATTCTTGAAGGCATCTTGTAAATATCGCTGCAGCATTGAATAGACGTGATCACAATGTGGTAGAAGACGTCTCTGTATAAGCGAATAATGAAGCACGGTCTCTGAAGGCACAGCGGATGCAACGATGATCAAGGCGAGCCAGCTCATAGTAGCCTTGTTTTCTTCAAATGTGTGAAAGCACCAATGATGAAGCACAGAATGCATGGAGAAAGAAGATGATCCATTTTTTGTGTCAATAAAGAAGTATTCCAACAGAAGTCCTATACACTCCTTGAATTCAAGTTTGTCACCTGCACACCTAGCAAACCAATGAGGCACTTCGTCGGCAATTGCAAGATCCAGTGCAGGCGCAAGGAGCTCATACCAGAGATCACAATTATCAAGAAACGCCCACAGCATCAAGAGATTAGCTGCGTCCTCGCTTTTTAACCGGAGAGAATTAAAAGACAGCGTCCATGTCGTTAGAATGCTGCGATCTGCGTCTTCCCGCAGAGTAGAAAGATGCTGCTTCTCCATTAATCTTGCCCATGCTTGATTGTACAACTCGATGTACTCCGACACATTTGTGCCCGTCTTTTGCATATACGATCTGGCTTGATTGATCGCCAAAGGGAGACCTTGAAGTAGGTTGACGAGCTCTAGTGAACCTTATTCGCCCCAGACATCAGACAGGGTTTGCACGAGTATGCTGCTAATTGCACTTACCTTCTGTTGATCGTCCGAGGCTATTCTCGAGGATACTTTCGCCCTGCACTTCATTGACCGGCTCCAGTCTCATGTCCGTTCCTAGCTGCCACAGACTTGCAAGTCGAGAAGTGATAAGAATAGATCCTTGATCTGCTGTTGGGAAATATTCTTTCACATCGAAGGCTTCGGGGTCTCTCAATGGTACTGAAAACTCTCGATCCACGTTATCAAAGGTGAGTAACCACTGGTTGTTTGATGGCTGTGATAACCATTTGAGCACATCTTCAACAACCTCATCGACGTTAGCGGTCCCATTTCGTGAGTAATTTCTACTTCCTTCTGAAAGCTGATGCTGTGGCAGTCGGCTGGCGAGGTCAGCGATGCTTCGCCTCAATCGCTCCTTGCTCGAGCCATCGATCCAGAAGACCGCGCTGTAGCTCCCTTGATATTTTCGAGTGAATTCAACGGAGATCTGGGTCTTCCCAATCCCACCAAGCCCATGAAGGATGAATACTTTTCGACGCATTTGATCCGTCGAGGTGGGAAGTAAAGCTTGTGTTAATCGCGTCATCTCCGCGTTCCGCGCTACAAATATTTTCACCACAGGGATGCCCTGGAGACTAAAGTCCACGCGAAAGGACTCTTTTTCGGTACCCACGGCGTATGCTTTTAAAGAGTTAGAGGACCTTTGAAGATTATAAAGTCAGGGGTATAGAGAAGAAGACCCTACAACGGTATTGTTCTTCGACTCTTTGAGGCGCCGTCTGAACTATTCTCTGGATCTCTGGCCGCACCAAGAGGAAGTTTTCATCTTCGGGGCCACGAAATTTGTTCAACCCCGAGTGATCCGTAGCGAGATAAATTGCTCTTTTCCCGTGCAAGGAGGCTGACTGGTGATCAACGAACTATGTGTGTCGTAAGCTCCCACAGCGTGTTGAGTGTAAAGGCAGGAGTCAGCACACCTGAGTCTGCCAAGGTCCGTACGACGCGTCTTTATCTTCGTAAAAGCAAACGATATCAGTATTACTGTAGCTCGCCTCAAAGTCCCGCGCAATTTCATGAAGAGCAGGGCTATTTCTTCTAAGCGACTCGAGTAACGTCTTATCGTGTCCCATGGCCTGAGCAAGCCACACACCATACACTGCGGCCTCGCTTCCATGATGTGGTGTTCCAAGAAAGATGATCCCAGCCGTAGACAACCGAATATTTCTGAAAGTATTACCATGGTCAGCTAACACTAGCGCCTGTGGAGAGCTTAGTACAGGGGGAATTCGTGCCAAAATCACACCGACCTGTTTAATGATCAGACCTCCGAGGCTATGTCCAATAAACACTAGCGGTCGTCGACCCTCCTATTGATTCTGAGTAAGGATAAATGATGAATGTCTGGAACAATTCTACCCACTTTCTCGCTTGACCTGTTCTGAAGAAGGATATTAAGCAACTGCTCTCTACATTTGCGCAGACTTGTTTTGACGTCCGTTCTACGCCAGTCAGATTCATAACTGTATGTCATAATCCGAGCATTTGGAATTAGATCTGGCAAGAAGTCTTGAAACCATATAACTTCTGCAGTGTCGGACACCATTTGAGCGACATGAGGGAGTCCGTCAGCCTGGGCATTCTTCTCGCGGCGTCTGAAATAATTGAATCGGTGACGATGTGTAGGCTTCACCTCCTCGACAGGAGTCTGCTTCCAGACCCATGTATAGTATGGATGGGCACCAAGGCCTTGAACTGCAACAACGCTTCAACGCTTATTAATGGTGCTACTTGGCGTTCATGAAGAATTGCTTGTCTTACTCTACTTCGGGTCCCTCATGGTTGTGCTCACCGCTGACTCAAATGTTGAGGCCTCTGGTCTTGACAGTGGCTTTGCTGCACATCATCGTAGCGGCTTGATGATTCTTCACGTTGTAGAATCAAGAGACATCTGGAGACCAAGGCACCATGGCTGTCGCTCAAAGAGTCTCTCGATCCAAGCCTCAACTAAGTGTCATTGTTAAAGAGGTCTAAGATATTTAGATGGGTAGCTTGTTATTGCTATTATTAGAAGATTACGCTCGGATCCAACTGCCGTTAGGCAGCCCGATTGGAGTTACCCGGAGTTACTAAAGAGCCCGTAACTGCTCCAGCTTTACTCAGCTTGGCAATTTGCCCTACGTCATTGGCGTAGGAGGTTCGATAATTTAGGCTATTCTATTGTGTTAAATTCTCCAATTCAATATATAGAAGGATCTACCATTAAGATCCGTCTCTGGTACGCGGTGCAGTATCACCTAGGCAGGGAAAGGAGAGAGCTTAGGGCAGGTGAGAGGTAGGAGGGAAAAGTGAGGGAAGGGATGTAGCCGTTGATTGTAGTCGTGGGGTCGAGGAGGTCTAGGCTTTTGTTTTGTTGTCTGCTTGCTCGGAACGGGGATTGAACCAGAACACTAGATGATAATGTGACGTGACACTATCTCCCTGCTTATCGAAGACCAAAGTCGTCTCAAAGTGACATCATCCTTAACTATAGATCTTAGTCCTGTTCCGCGAAAAACTGCTTTCCTGCCTCTTTGATATTCCACGAGGTTTTACGAGACTCGGATCTGATTTATTGCCTGCACAGCGGCCTTTAGGTTTGGACCGTGGGAACGAAGCTGTTTGCAAGATTACGACTGAGCTCAACGCCGCACTAGAATTTGATGTGCTCTTCCTCTCTTTCTGTTTCAATATCCGGTCACTTCTACGCGGCATGACATTGATAGGTTGGGGTTGTGCATTTCTCCCCAGATCGGCAGCTAGATCCGCTTCCAATGCACTGGACCTCTTTTGGTTGGTAGATAACTGGCGGCTTCTGCGCGGAGCAACATCAGCAGGCGGAGGTGGTAATATCGTTATGTTAAGGCCTTGGGTTTGACCATCGTCACGCTCTGCGGGGATCTTTGACGGTCGTCGGAGGTGAGGTGTTTTTCTTCCGGCGGCTTTTAATACTTTTGATGAATGGATTAGACCAAGCGCAGAATTTGCTGAAGGACGATTTTTCTCATTGTTGTGATTACTTCGCGGGGCCGATTTATTAGACCGATTAGATCTAAGATCCTTGAGCGTGGTTTGACCTGACCTCGATGCTCTTTTCGGTAGCCTGGCTTGATCCTCCGGACGATCGGATGTTGACATCTGTGTTGTTGAGACGGCGCATTCAGCAAGAATGGCTAAAAGCTGTTCTTCTACCCATTCCAATTGCATCTCTGCGGGCCTGACTTGCTTTCGTGCGTCCTTTACATGCGATTTCATTCTCTCGCCTTTGGAATGGTATCGTTCGGCTGTATCTGCCCACCCCTGCAGTGCGCAATGATTCTCTGTATCCTGGCATTCTTTCACCTGCCGCCGCCAAAATTCCACCCACTGCTTAGTGTTTTCGACCTCCAGATGTTGATAGGCCCGATAGTCTTTCCAGAGGTCTACTTGGGTCGGGCCCTCTGCAGATTGTCGTTCTTCGAGCTGCACCTCCGTTTTCCCATCCGTTTCTTTCTTCTGCCGATAGTCCAGAAACTTCTTCCATTCCCTCAATTCTTCCTCGAAGTAGCTACATTCACCCTCCCAGTGGCAAAGGGCGTGAACATGCTCATCTGTGTGTTCGGCATCATAGACGTCAGGCACCGGCCGGATCGGACGAGTTGGTCTCCCACCTGTATCCACCAAAGTAGTATAGACTTGTTTCGCTTCCAGCTTGCTCCTCTCCTCCATCTGACGACGAGATGTCGGTAATTCCGTCAATGACGCAGCGCATTCCGAAAGAACCGCCGGAAGCTGCTTCTTAACCCATCCCAACCGTTTCTCCTCCGCTGGGAGCTTTTCCCGCTGTCTTTCTATTGCGTCCAGCCAGTCCCTTTTGTCGTTCCTCCCACGCTTGTTCACGTACACTTCAGGATCTGTCCGCTGTATTGCTTCCACCGCTCGTCGGGCCCCTTCGATTCCCCTCTTCAGCCGGTCGATTCCTCTTTGAAAGTAGGCCTGATATTCCTTCCAGTCCGTCAACTTTTTTAGGCTTGCTGTGAGGTCTGAATCTTGCGGGTACCGCTGGCGTTCCATTTCTTCCTCTCTTGCAAATTCCGGATGACGCTCACGTTTCCGTTGCTGAGAATCAAGAAAATCCTGCCACCGTCGTAGTTCTTCATTGCATCGACCTCTTTCTTGTCTCCAGTGCCCCCGAATAAAATCGGCCTCCGTCAAAGAATTATTGGGACCTGGCTTATAGCCATACCAGCTGTCGTAAAAAATCTCCTCGTATTTTTCAGCGTATCTGTACCAAATTTCTCCACCAACAGGGACTTTAGTCCAGGGTGGCGTTGGTCGGATCGGACGAGTCGGTCTTCCACCCATCTGTATCAGGGTATCGTACGCTTGCTTAGCTTCGAGTTTGAACCGCTCCAACTCTTCCTCAGGGTCTTCAATTGGAGTTTGGCTCAAGCTACGGGAGCAATCAGGGGGAGGGGTTGGAGGTTCGCTCAATCTAGGGGGGCAGTTTCTGAATTTTCTCGAGGCGTCAGTATGATGGTCCATGTTGAGAGGACTGATGGAGACTAGGAGTTTGAAGTCTTCTCACCGAAGTTTCGCTTCAAGGTCTTCCGGATTCACAGGTTGGGTGTGGTGCACATTACGGGTCATGTCTCTGGGAGTAAAACGGAGTGTTAGTTTTATGATCTCAGATCTGAAAGATTCAGATCTCCCAAATCACACTCCTTACTTGAATATCTCCCACATCTCTGTAGTCACGTTCGGCATATCCTCTATTTCAAAGAACCTAGGAAGCAAAAGAAACATCAGTACGACTGTCCAGTGGCGAGAAAACCCATCTTTCTCACCTGATTCTCGCGATCTCCGCAACGACTTCCGGCTTGCACAGATCTTTCGCCAGAACCTGGTGGATTTCGACATTGGAATAGAGCTGTGTCGAGAATATGGACTACCTGAGCTGGAGAAGCGACTCTATAGCTTGAAGCATACTTCGGAAAGACCGGTATTAGAAGCAGAGCCCAGTCATGTTGAACCTCGGCTCCCGCAATCGGACACAGTCTCGGCGTGGAATGAGAGCACCCAGTCTAGGAGTATCTGGAACCGAGATCAACCCCTGACATTACCAGGAGGGTCCATTTCCGATGGGCCAATCGAAGCCGAGGACGCAGATGAGATGGATCCAGGCTCAGACGTAGTAGGCTCAGAGGATAGCGTCACATCTCGCGAACCTTGTCCGATACAACGAAACCCTCAACCGGTGCCGTCAATCCGTTGTGCAAAGGACGCGACATCGTTGCGCCAGTCAGGACGTGACATCAAGCGTTCTCTTCTTGAACTTGCAGACCCTCATTCACCTTCCGCCAAAAGTGTACCATACGAAGTTTGGGATTCTCGACCGCAGCTCTCGAAATTGATAGAAGTAAAACCTGAGTTGAGGCTATCCAGTTGGAAAACGGCCTCGCACTATGGCAGCTTGAGTGATCTATTCGCACCAGGTTAGTGCTAGGATTCGGCCCGGGCTGATCTTAGTGTCAAACGTCGCATCACGGACCAAAACTGTGCACCGCTAAGCCTCTTTGTGACAAGCCTAGCGAGAAGACGTAGGTGTTCCTGGATATAGCTAGAAAGAGAACATTAGCAGATTCGCAGAATGGAACTAGGGATTTGGAGCAGTAATTGGACAAGTGGAGCCAGAATTGGTTGCTACTGCAGAAGGATGAGGCGCAGCAAGAAGGTTCGAGAATATGGAATGTCTACCATGTGATCAGGCAACGGGAAGTCCGATTGTCGAAGGACGCTAACCCCACCCTTTTTGTCATAGCTGCAGAGAAAATTTCAGGGGCGAGGTGTAGAAGTGAGATATAGAAAATAGGAAAGGCAATATAATCAATAACCAGATTTAGGCGGTGAGCTCCTCACGGAGCAGTAAGCAAACGCCACCGAGACAACTATTACATACTAGTACAGTACAAGGCAGCACTGTAAAAGGCAGCACTGCAAAAGCAGTACTGTGAAAGGCATTACTGTGAAAAGCAGCACTGCAAAAGCCAGTACTGTGAAAGGTAGTACCGCAATTAAGCCGGCAGCGTGCATAAAATTCCCTGCGCATAAAGTCCCCTACTCCCTAAGAGTGCGGCAGAAGGAAGATGATGGAACGATTCTACTGGGTAGAGGATTGATTGATTTTCTAAGAGAGCAGGAGGATTCTGCTAAGATCCTTCTCCGCCAAGCACTACTAAGCTATATATGGAAAAGCCTGAGAAGCTAGCAAGGAAGCGCCTTCCAACTGCGGCTTCTAAATTTATATAGGGAACGACTACGCGTACACCCCCTTTTGCTACATGTACACCCCTTTTTGCTACATGTACACCCCCCTCTATCCTGCCTACATTCCAAAGAAGGTCCACCACACTAAGCTACCCCACCAACCACCAACGTCTCTAGAGAGAAAGCGCAGGAGAAGGAGTAGAGTAGAGAGGCGAGAACCCAAGCATTACCGAGAGTCATACAAAAAGAGTCCACTGCTGAGTTGAGTGCTCCCAGCTCTTCTCCTTTTCAAAATAATATCACAGTCTCATTTGAGTGCAGACTCGAGTGTAGATTCGACTGAGGTTGCTCGATATTATTGAGAGGAGGTGAGGACTGCTCTACTCTTACCCCGAAGCTGCTCGGATAGCGTATCTCGGGGGTATGTTTCGGGGTAGAGTGTCACTTATCAGCCCACGAGGTGATAGCAAGGTGCGCGCGCATACTGCAGAGCTGCATTTTGATGTTGCGTAGGGCTAAATTTTGCTTCGAATGTTGCAAGTGCTTTGTTTGCTGTAGGTTGTGAAGCAGCTCTTTGTAGAAAATCACATTGCGACGCCTTGCGGGAGGAGAGTACTCACTGAGATCATTAAAGTTTCTATGAGACTTGTGTCATGTCTCTGATTTGCGGGCAAATCATTAGGGCCGATAGTATTAAGAGATATACTCATGTTACTAACCTATATCTACCTAGCTAGAGGGGGGGTGTACATGTAGCAAAAGGGGGTGTACGCGTAGTCGTTCCCTTTATGGAACTTCTGAGCTTGCGGTGATTGGAGGGAAATTGCTCGGGATCCCCCTAGGAATTTACCGTGGGATGGGAATATACCGTAAGACTAGAATTGACCCTAGGAGAGGAGTAGCGTATGGTTCTAGGATGACCTGAGGGTTGAGCGTATCGTAAGGCTGAGATCTGCCATGGGGTAAGGGAGTGGCATGTGGTTCTAAGATGACTCGGGGACTGATTATACCGTAGGGCTGAGAGTTCCCCCGGGGAAATGGAGTGACATGTGGTGCTAAGATAATCTGGGGGTTGATTATACCGTGAGGCCAAGCTATACCCTAGGCCAAGGGAGTGGTGTGCGGTACCAAGATAACCTGGGGGCTGAGTGTACCGTGAGGCCAAGCTATACCCTAGGCCAAGGGAGTGGCGTGTGGTACTAAGAAAACCCGGGGGCCGAGTGTACCGTGAGGCTAAGCTATTCTCTGGGGCAAGGGATAAGCGTAGGGCATGAGTTTACCGCAAGGCTGAGATCGGTTTCCCTGTGCCCTATGGCTTCCAATCACTCTAGGGGTTTCTCTACCCCACGTTTCCCACCACCCTGCGGTTTCGCTACCCTACGGCTTTTAATCGCCCCAAGGGTTTCTCTACCCTACGGTTTCCTCTACCCTACGGTTCCTATCACCGTGGGGGTTTCTCTACCCTACGGCTTCCAATCTCCCTAGGGGTTTCAGAATCCCTGCGGTATAATATTTCCTACGGCATAAAAGTCCCTACACTTTCAAAATCCTTGTACATTCAGAGTCCCTATACTTCCAAAGTCCTTACTTCCAGAATTCCCGCAGCCTTAGAATCCTCACCCTTAAAGTTCTTACTCCGTCTAAATTCCTCCCCATAATATCCCCTGGGGCATAAAAGTCCCTACACTTTTTTAGACCCTACACATTCAGAATCCTTGCGACCAAAAAATCTTTACGACATCAAAGTCCTTACACCTTTTAGGTAATCTTTGCGGTATAAAATCTTCTATGATATAGAGGTCCCTAGACTTTTAGAATGTCTATACTTTTAAAGTTCCTTCCTCAAATTTCTTCAAAGTCTGTAATTCTAAAATATTCAAAGATCCCTGCGCCATAAAGATATCCATGCTCTTTCAAGAAATATGGATATGTCTTAATGATCATTGGTACTGGAGGTGTTGCAACAGCAAGAAATCGGGTTTACCAGAAGGATCTTCGGGAGATGTGAACTCATGTAGTGTACCCTATCAGCGGTGGCGTACACCAAAAGTGGGCCACCCCATCAGACATGGTCCACCCTATCAGCCGTGGTGTGCACCAAAAGTGGTCCACCCTATGAGTAATGGGGTACACCAAAAATGGCTCACACCACGGGCAGTGGTTTACACCATCAGCGATACAACACTCTTGGAATACTTGAATTTATCGACGCTGAAGCTAATGCTATCGTATCATTGATATTCCCAAGCAATTGTTCTCAAGCAATTCTCAAAGCTGAAACCAAGCAGAATACACTTTGTTCTAAACCTCAATAAATACCATCTTGAAGGTACTGGGCTCCTCCTTAATCTGCTGGGCAAACCTTGTGACCAAGGTGATTGCGGGTGGGAATCTCGCCATGCATATCATACTCTGGTGTCCAAGTATCATGGAGCTGTAAGCGAAAGCTGAAAATGATGCTACAGGCTGCAACAGCTACAATACTTTTAGGTGTACTAGTAACGGGCATGCTTGTCGGCTCTCCTCAAGAAAACTTTGCTGTAGAGAAGAGATAGTCGTTTCCGTGCACATTGACTCAGATGGTCGATCATCGGCTTTGGAATTATGCTGGTCGACTAGTGTGGTGGGAGCGCTGGGGTGGGGAGATCCGCGGAAGGATGGGATCTGAAGAAGGTTGAAGTCGGAGGTCTTGCTGTCAGCCGGTGTCTAAACAATAGAAGCATTGCCTGAGTATGTGCCGGAAAAGCGGTCTGTCGATTCGGACGAATTGTAGGATTTACGCTTCTGGGTACCCTCCTTGATGGTGACCAGGACCTTCGCATGCTCCTCTTCGCCACCAAAGATGCTGCGTCGTGCTCATACGCCATTACGATCACTGGATTCCGGTGCGAGCTTGTAAACCACATCCATTGAGGTCCCTATTCATCCGGAAACTCTGTCCAATGTTCAGCTTGGTCACATAATCTGCGTTTGACATTGATCTTCTCACGCTCGGTTTTGACATTTGTCATGGACATCTCAGCCATACTTGGCTCAGTCGGCCAAGTGAACCTTCCGCAAGCCTTCTTCCAACTCATCCAAAGGACAAATGACATCCTTGAGGAACGCAGCCTGCAACTGATCGCTCTTCAGATCATCCCCACAAGAGAATACACACTCCACGAGCTGTTCCACAATCTTATGATACTTGATGCCCATGACGGAGTTCTTGCACTTTGCCAGTCTTCTTGCTGTAAAAAATTCCGTGTGTTGGTCTTCTTGGCCGTTTGTTAGATCGCTGTTGTATTTCTCCAGGTCAGCACTATGCTTTCAAGGGGAGCACGGGGGTCCCGAGACAATATCACAGGGCTCCCGATTGGCTTGAACAAAGGTATAATGGGCCGGGGAAGTACGAACCTAGGCTGCTGCAAGTTTCTAGGCTAGCGGCGTGAGCTATTTCGAGGAGTACAACGCCAAGACTGAACAGGATTTGGTTACGCGCTATATGAGGAGAGCATGTTGAAGCGAGTGAAAGCTGTCCATCGGGCCTTTTGACTTTCGCGTTTAAGTGTGGTGCGGAAAGATTGGGTAGCTCCGGTAATTGAGTCATTTCGTCGACGCCAAAGAAAAGGATGTCCTCACTGCGCCAGGAAAGCGAAAGCCACGGTGTGGCATGATATTGAAGGACTGCGATGGCCAGACTTTTGGCAAGGCCTATGCGCTCATGGACTGGAATACCACCGACAAGTCTAGGCTTCGATTTCGATCGGATGAGTTGTCCCAACGAGGTCCCCTTGCTTGATTGACAGTGCGCCGCAGTTGGTGAAGGATACACGTAATGCTTGCACTTGTCCGTATTCTCGAGAACCCCGACGCAGACATTTGCTTTCCGAGGTTCGCGGAAACACCGACGAAGGTCGTCGCAGAAATCTCTCTTCTTACAATTCTGCGATGCAAAGGCGTCCGAGGCCATCGTAAGCGGAAGACCTGGACTAGGTCCAGAATCGGATGTTTGGAATCTTACACGTTTCTTTACCTTCTTCGGATGATGGACCGCGGCAGGCTCAAATTGTCGTTTCAACGTCTTTCCGAGTTCATCGAGACCGGCAAATCGATCGCTACAGAATGTGGCTGTGTGCTCATTGATGGTGGAGTCGACCACGAACCATATTGGCTCCCCTGAGCCCGTAGCGCCTGTCAGAGTCAAGCGTGTAAAGCCCACATTGAACTTGACTTGTGGCGCAGAGTCTCCACTCCAAACCACCTGCTCGGCTTGAACACGAAAGTGGGCAAGATGTTCCGTATGCTTGTTGCAAGCTTTGCCAAAAGCTTCATAGACTCGTCGGGATGCTTCACCAATAGCCTGGTACTTCCGAATGTCGTCACAAGTGTCTCGGGAGGGCTTTGATGGATTCCGAGTCGCTGTCGGATTCAGCTGCTGCGTCTGACTGAATAATGTTCTAAGATCATCATTGTGTGAGCGCAGTGTAGCAATGTTTCGATCTAGTCGCGATTTGGAGAAGCTGAAGCATAATTTCTTCCCAACATTTTGTCTCCAGTCTTTGGGTCTCATAGGTTTAGGAGTCGCCTAGATACTAAACGTTAGCAACAGAGTTCTCAAAGCTGCTACCATCCCACTCAGAATGTTAAGTACCTGCCGTTCTTGATCTATTATGGCGCCGAATCTTTGATTCTCGACCTCTACGTCCAGAAGACGCTCTTCAATCAATTCAATGATCGCAGTGCATGCCTGCCATGATTCACCGAGCTGCTGCACAAGTTGAGCGTCTATGTGAGCGTCTGACCAGGTCTCTTGTGAGAGTGAATCGAGCATGCTGGAAGCAGCATCGTGATCAATGACCTCTTCCAACAGATTGCGACACTCATTTCGAAAAATTGTCCTTTGAATCCCCAACTCTTTTGAGTATGTCTTAGCTTCCTTCGCGAACCGTTTATATCGGAAGAATGGGCTCAAGACACTGTCGTAGCGTTTGGCAGCCGAGAAGATGAGCGGAAGAATCGCCAGCGCCAAGCCGGCAGCCTCGAACCCAGACATCGCGCACTCAAGGGAGACAAAGATAGACACAAGGTCGCACCATTGTTGACCACATGTAGAGTCCGAGAGGGAGAGACAATGCTCTCGAGAACAGCTTGACGCTGAAGAACCTGGTCTGAGCGTTGATGTGCAGATTTGCACAGCCCATCTTCCGTATCCTCTCATTAGCCTTTCATTGGCGACAAGGCTACAAGGCTACCATGCAGGGCAAGATAGCTGAGAGGCTACCCTCCGCACGAACATGGTGCTTCCTACGAGTCCCGCTGGACCATCTCAAGCGCTGTGGTGCAAAGAATTCTGCTTGTTGTACATACTGTGACTGACGATACTACCAACGCAATCATGAACGATGTAGTCAAAACGGTCAGCGACGCCAATAATGAGAAGAATTGGACACGAGAATGGCTTGACGCCCAATCTGATACATCCCCTGATCCTGGAGGAGGGCTGGCCAACAGCGAGGATGACCAGGGCATCGCTGCCCGTCTCTATTCGCTCTGTCTACGAATGCTCCGACAAATGTGTCGGCAAGAACAGTACAAACCATCGAGTGGGAATAGTACTTCTATGTTGAAAGAAGAAGTGGGAAAGCTATATTTGTGGGGGGAGGCGTTTAGAGATGGCAAACTTGACAGGGCCTTGGAGTACTCTGATGAAGTCCGAAGCAATGTCTTGGAATCACTTGGAGATATAGGAAGACTACTCCTGCGCGGTAAGGACTTCTAGGACGTGGGAAAAAGACCGCCCAATATCCAATATCCGATACCATTGGCGACGCTGACTAGCTTAAATCAGAAACATGGCCGTCATCTATCTCAATACCCGAATCGTCTTCCTCTCAAAAGCCCATACAAGAATTGAAGTATCTTGTTGAACAAGCGAGAGCAATTACATCCAGCAAAAACATTGTAGTAACAGGAAGTGGAGGAATTGAAGAAGGAGGATCTGATACCGAAGATGATGACATCTCGGAGGAGGATGTCACGGGTGATATTTTTGAAGAGCTTGGGTTACACACTCGATGGCTTACGCAGCTGGCCCCTACCTTGGAGCAAAATCTGATACACGCGGAGAACGCCAAATACCAAACCTCATGCCGCAGAGGCGCACCTTTTCTTGTTTCTGGTCCAGCGGCCATATACGTCTCATTGGTCCGGGAGAAATACAGACAAGCACAGAACCAGCTGGTCGAGCGACTAGGAGAGGCCAATTGGCAAAGACATGTTAAAGTGAGAACTCGGATGGAAGCTTCGGTTGATGTTCCCTCGCCTGCTGAAGAGCTAGCCGTCGCCAAGTCCTTATTTCGACCATATTCAGCTTTCCATGACTCGGGTATTGGTACGAGCGTCCATGGGCAAACGCAATATGCATCATCCTTTCAATCGAGCATAAGAGAAGGGGAGCGCGAATCCTTGCGAGTCCCAGCAACACCTGCAGAGGTATATGATGGTAAACCTTTCCAGTGTTTTCTTTATAAATCCATGCTCTCAAACATTAAAAACCGAGATGATTGGAAGTGAGTCTCTTCAAATCACAGTCCGTTTCTATGGGGCCTAACTGTGACGTACTTCTAGAATGCACATATTCTCAGACTTGCAACCGTACATCTGTACGTTCACCGAGTGCGGAGATGAGATGGCGCAGTTTCCTAGTCGAGCCGCATGGGCTGAGCACGAGTTTTCCAACCACCGCACCACGCAATCATGGACTTGTCCAGAATGTGCTAAAGACTTTCTCGAGGTTTATACTTGGGAGAAACACCTTAAAGAAATGCATCGTCTTTTTTTTTCTCGTTCAAATTTACAAATTGCAAAAGACATGGCACTCATAACGAAAGCAAGACGGATCGAGGATGATGAGTGCCCTCTCTGCCGTATTATTGTCGGCAAGCCTCGCCGCGGGTTCGTCAGGCATGTGGGGCAACATATGGAGGAAATTGCCTTGATGGCCTTGCCACGAGATGTGGAAGAGGACACAGAAGAAGGCTCAGCCAGAAGTCCTGTAAGAATCAGAAGAAGAGCCCAGGAGACAGAAAGTGACGCGGAGGAATCTGCGTCAGATGCGGAGGAAAGCAGTGCTGCGGAAGATGATGACTCAGACAAGGCCTCAACTGACGCAGAATCGGTGGTCGCCGAACAATGGGAGGCTGCAAGTGAGGGCGCATCGGGAGCTTCGGTGGAGGTTGCGAATCGCAACAACTGCGTGTAGGTTTCTTGTCAGAACGTCCCAACAACTTTTTTCTTTAAGCTGATAAATACACAGATTTTGCGGCAACAATGAAGAAAACGATCCTAGTGAAGATTTTGAAGAATACATGGCTTGTTCTGTGTGCGGGGATAATTGTAAGTAACAAAGAATGTTTGATACTCAGAAATGGGAACAAGCTTTTTGTTGATCTCCCGGTTGTTCCTAAAAACTTCAAGCTAACCACGAGCCTGCAGCCCATCGGCAATGTGCCCGTGTCGCCAAATCCTTCAAGTCAACCGATGGTAAGACAAGACTTGACACCTTCCCTTTCACAATCAATGGCAACTTACAATTCCCAGATCCCTCGGAGTGGAGATGTCCGGAATGCATTGACAATGCCCTTGAACCTTCAACTCCTGGAGCTGCCTCGCGGCGAAGGTCGATCTATGGAGGAGCCGACGTAAGAGCTTCAATTATTTCAACTCATATTCAAACCCGTCTAATCCGTGCTCTTCTATAGGACAATTGCCCCCTACCATTCAACAGCGATTTCAACAATTCGGGCACACGCTGCCCAAGCTGTCCTCACAAAATCTTCACGGGCACACGCGAAAACCAGAAGAACAGCCTACATTGACACAAACGTGAAGTTCATGACGGTATGGCACGACTCGAGTGTCTCGTACAAGGGTGCACTGCTTCCTTTGCCCCTGGTCGCAAGGATAACCGAATAAAACACGTCAGAGCTATGCACCCAGACTACTCTCTGCCTGCTCCGTCCACGAAGGAAAAGCGGAAAGCCAATAGTGATTTTCAGTCACGCTGAGCTAATGCTCGTTCTGCGAGTCGTACTGCTGAAGAGACTACCCTGTACCCTGTCCACTGAATGACTTGATTTGTACGATTTATGAGGCGGTATGATTAGTAGATTCGAGATTCAAGCGATGATATATCCTATCACTTCATCATTGATGTATCAAAGTATATACGTTCAGTGCTGCATCAACGCAAACACTACACGCACTTTCGCTTTATCAAGGGCATTAGCAAATGTTGACCCATAACACTGCTCACTTTGCCTTTTCATTACGATGATGATGATAGTCTTTTATTTTATACTAGTGATGTAGGTTCTAGCTACGTAGACACTAGTCTGGATAGGTGTCCTTTACCACCTTATCCAAGCATCCCATTCAAACGCTCCTTAGCAAGGCGTCGCCACCAAGCCAGAAGACCACATGTGCTGTCCTTAGATAGAAACCCACTACAACAACATTTGCTCAGCCCATATCATACGCTCCACCGGAACGTTGACCCTGGTGTAGAACCGTCGAAAGGAAACCCCAAAACCCCTCCCGGTACAGAGGCAAAATAGTCCAAAACCTTCCGAATTGTAGAATATCCTGAGCATAGAGGCGTAGAGGGGAGGTATACGATTTGGAGCTTAGCCACGCAATACCCCTAGGTCTCCCCTACGACACGGTGTGATGAATAGAAAACCCCCCCTCCTGGGCATGCCACTCTTCTTCGTATACGAGCGTCTCGTAGTCCGTGACGATATGGAAGCCGGCCCAAGCCTCAGATATCTCTTAAGAACCCCCAGTGCAACGGCCCACGTTGCACCTCACACGATAGAGTATTTTCTTTTCCTTCAGAACGTGGTCGACAGGAATCGTAGATGTGTTGATATTGAATGAAGGCGGTGTGCCTCGAACGCACGTAGTATATCAGATTTTTTCGAATAAACGGCGGGGCCTGATGTGGCAATGCTCCTCACTCGTCGGGAACGGTACACCGAAATCGTCGCAATCGTAGTCGTGGATGTGTCGAAATTGTCGTTGAGATCTCTTAGCTCTCCTAACAAGTAGAAGGTTTGTAGCCAACACCACGTACAGGTGGATCTCGCTGAAGGCCTTTTCATTACGATACAGTCGATTAAAACATCTATTCGTCTATAGCTTTCCTTCTACCTCATAGAACCTGCCGGTTGTTTAAAGGACTGGGCTCTGTTCAAATCGCGCAAGGTACTAGGAGGACTGGCAGGGCTGATATGATTCAGAGGACTTTGATGGTAAAGATGATTCAGAGGATTCAGAGGACTCAGAGGAATTGAGCAACGCCTATAAGAAACTTTGGTGCACATGAGTTCTGGGCGTATAAACTCTGTTGTTCGACGTTTGGTGTCAAGCTGCGCCGGGAAGGACGATAAACGAGAACGTGCGCGTCTTCTCCATAACATCTTGTGTAACAAGTCCTCGACACCGGCGACATTGCAGTTGCCACAGCGCGCAAACCAGGGATCACCTCCTTTGAACGCACCACCCCAAAGAACTACCACGCCGTCAAGCTTGACATCACAGACCTCAGCGATATCCAATCAGCCTTCACAATCGCACTTGATAAGTCCGGCCGCGTCGATTTGATGGTCAATAACGCAGGGTACAGTAGACCTTTTAAAGAGCTATCAGATAGTCAGATCAGGAGATAAATGGAAGTCAATTGCTTCGAGTTGATTAATGTTACCAGAACGACTGTAGAGGCAATGAGGGATTAGAAGCTCAAAGGGTTGTAATAACTATGTATGATTTCGTGGCTGCTTCTTTCGCCTCGTCATCGCCTCGTAAACGGCTCCGCTCATGCGTAAGCAATAAGGACATGGGATCGCCTCAATCCAAAAAGCGTGTGAAGATGTCTGAAGCTGAAGAGTTTGAATTAGTTCAAGGCCAGGTACAATTTTCCACGTATATTCATAGCCCGCAGGGCTAATTTCTGAGTTGCCGTCGCCATGGAGTCAAGGGTCGCGCCGCTGTCCGGGAGAACCAGGCGATCTTCCCGGCCTCGTATAGCTTTACTAAAACGGTTAATACGGCTCCAGCCCTATGTTGCCGGCTTGGGACACACCATGATCCCCGTTGATGATCACTTGGTTGGATTCGACACGGAATTCAGCCTGATGCTCTGTACGTTTCGCACAAGCTTTATCGAGATCTTCGTAGACCTGTCGTGAAGCCTGTCCTATGACCTTTTATCTTTCCACCTCTTGATAAGCCTTTTGAGGAGCTGCCGTCTGTCTTCGTGAATTCAGAGAGGTCGAGTTCAATATCAGGGTAGGTAGCGTTCGGGACTCGTCGTTCAATGATCCAAGGGCAGTAAGGATCTTGTCAAGGTGTGGTTTCGAAAAGCTGAAGCGGAACTTTTTGGCTACATGGTATCTCCATGGCTTGCTTTCAATGGGATCCTTAGTCACACAAGACTCATGTCAGCAAGCTTCCTTCAAAGGACCATTGGCCCCAACAGGTGAGTAGTTACCCAGAGAATCCTAGTCGATTGTAGTCTCAGGGTCTTAAATTTTCATCTCCACTGTTCTAAAGCATGCTCTTCCAGATTTGCCCAGTAGCTGATAGAGCTGTAGCTTCAACTCCTTGTCTGATCATCAAGGGTGCTCGGACTCGTCGAGCATCCTGGAGCCGATATTGTGACCAATGCGTTCCTCAAGCAGGATAGGGTATTGGCTCTTAAACATGGTCTTCTAGACACCTAGAAGTTTTGGGAAAGAATCTACCTCCTTTGCAAAGTTTCTGCAGCGTTTGAAGGGCCGTACGATGCCATCGAGGTGTTCAGCAGCAGATATCAAGAGCGGAAATATCCCGGGCGCCAAGGCCGCCACCGCCGCCACCGCCTCGACTCTAGACATCGCAAGCGTGAGGAAAGTGCTTAAGAACAAGAAGCTACAACGTTATAAATATATTTAAGGACCCGATGATGAGATCTCACCGTGGTGGGACATTGCCAGAATAAGTCGCTTCGGCTTGGGTGATCATGACCGCCTCTGAGTGCTCAGAGCACAGCCCATCATGCATGTGCTGGCCTACCACAGCCTCAGCAGGCGACGAGGCTGTTATGCAGGGTACGATAGCGGCGAGGCTGGCAGCCCCGACGAAGAGAACTCCTGTTCTTGTGACTCTTCAATTCATCATCTTTGCTAACTATTCTCCAAGACAACGGTCACCCTAAACAATACCGAGACCGAGATTGACTTCGATGACTGAGCCACTCTCCGTCGCGGCAAGCGTGGCGGGGTTGATCTCGCTAGGAATCCAAGTTACGCAGTCGCTAGTCGACTTCTATAATGCCTACAAACATCGAGACTCGGACCTCGTCCACATGACCAAGAGGCTTGATGGCCTCCTACACATCTTTCAATGCCTTACAAAGACATTATCAGATCGCGATTTTCAAGCAGACGAACGAGGCTTGGTCAAGAGCATCGAGACGTCGATCACAAACTGCGACGAAGGGATTCAAGAGCTGCAGGATGAGTGCCAGAAGTTTAGCAAAACCTCCTTACAGGGAGTCAAGGCTGCTGTCAGGGTTGCGGGAAGTCGAGTGACATATCCTTTTCGACGGAGCACCCTACAGAAGCTTGATGAAGATATCGGTGAAATACGTGCCAACCTCTCCTATGCGCTGGACGTGCTACAGCTCAAGGATAACAAGAGAATTCAAGACGACATCACGGAAATAAAAGTTCTTTTGGACTTAGTCAGGACCAGTCAGATTTCATCGAATCTTCGTGACTGGCTAAATGCACCTGATGCCACCATCGACCACAATGCGGCGTGCGCAAAGAAACACCCTGGTACGGGGATGTGGCTCGTCAAGAGCCTCCAATTTTCGGGATGGCTGACAGAGGAGAACTCCATTATCTGGCTGAACGGATTTGCCGGGTCTGGCAAGTCGGTTTTGTGTTCAACAGCGATACAGTTCGCTCTGCGGCACCGAAGATCTGACCCCAGCGTCGGCATTGCCTTCTTCTATTTTACCTTCAACGATAAGTCAAAACAGGATGAGTCGGCTATGCTACGAGCACTGCTGATACAATTGTCGAGTCAGCTTCAAGACGGCCATGCGGATCTTATCTGGCTGCATGATTCATACAAAACCGGCGTACCTCCATCGCCCGTGCTGATTGACTATTTACAGCGCTTGATTCAGAGGTTCCACCATGTATATATCCTATTGGACGCCCTCGATGAGAGTCCTCGGAATGGACCACGAGAGGATGTGCTTCGTGCGTTAGAGGCAGTGCGAAACAGGATCAGATTTGGAATGATGCCGTGTTCTATGCGCCTGTCTAAAGCCTATCATATCTCAAGCCTTTTCCATTCGGGACCCGTCCTGGCTGTGAGGTTTTACTTACCACGCATTATTACTCCGGCGGAGAAGCAGGATACGCCAGTAAAGAGGTTGTTCCACATACTCTACGCCAGCATATCATTGGCGTTTGGGTCGTCGCTCGACATTGCTGGCGTCATCCACGTATGTCTCCCAGTGGTAGCGTTACTAAGCTCTTGATTCACAGTGTAGCCGAAGTATTCATATTCCTAGCGCATCTGGTATCTTGCGGAGAGGTTTCAAAACCCAGTCGACAAAGCCGTTGCCAATCTCCCTCCAACGATCTGTACTGAATGAGATACCTTCTACATTGCTACTGCTTGTATCTAACCGGGTCAAACAATCAGATATTAAGGTGGTCAAGCGGGTACCGACCAATCTCGGGAGACAAGTATTATTCAGAGCGAGGAGCATTTTTTGAGTGTTCTGGGGCTCTCGCAGCGTCCAGTTTATGTCCGACATAGCTAAGGGCTGAGTTTCGTACTCATTGTGCAATTTAAGGAAATCGAACATTCGGGCAAAATCAGGAGATAGATGTGGTGTCAAGGTTCCGACTTCAGACTGCCTCTGTGTTACGAGAGCTTCCCATCTGAGAATCTCGAGCATGCAAGCGCCGAGGCTGTAGATGTCGTGGCCCATATTGTAGTCCGCTTCTGCTTCCCGTCGTTGTCTCTGCGGATGTTGATAGACCCTGCGCTGACAAAGCTCTTCACCTTCTCGACGGGTATCGAAGTCATCGGCAGGTCTTGCAAGATGCCATCCCAGAAGAAATACCTCAAGCTTAGGCCTCTCATTGGCGTCGTCTGTGGGCTTCTCGTTGTCATCTAATGGCCTAAGTATTATAACATTGTCTGGGCGAATACTCTTGTGCACGAGGCGCATGTTATGAATATGTAAGATGGCTTCGGCGAGTTGAAAACAAATGTCGATCCGTGTGTTCAACGAAGGCATCTCGTCCACTCTTTCAAGTGCGGATAGAAGGGTCTGAAATTTTTGCTCGACTTTTGGAGTAACGAACAGCAACTGGAATACTTCTTTGTCTGTTTCGTCCTGAAAGCCTAATATCGGCAGTATTCCTGGATCGCCTTCCTCGGCAGTATCGAGCTTCTGTGATAGAGTCCGCATGCTGCCTTCCATTGTCGTCTTGTTCTTGACAGTATATGGTTTGTTTTCGTAGATGAACCAGCGTACTTCAGACTTTTTGACTTTTTTGACGTTTTGCGATACTCTTCCTTTTCGAATGAAGGTGTTGGAATTTAGCGTCTGAGGCGGCGCGTTCGAGAAAATCTATTGGAAATCATGCTCTGTCAGGAAGAGATTAGAATCCGATGCTGTAAGGTCCTTCAGTGCGATAATCCTGTCGCGGAAGTCATCAAGCAGCCCCTTGAGACGAGCGGTCTCGGTCTTCAGTGTTTCAAGTGCTTGCCTATGCTTTCTGCCGAATGTATCCCCAGGCCCAAGCATGACATTGGCGCAGTCATCTATCACTTTGAGTGTCGATTTGATAGTGCCGAAGATGCCGGTGAGACGGTCCTTGTCCGCCTCCTCCACGGTTGAATCTTTCAGCAAAGTCTGAGCTTGACGCATATGGAGCTGCATCCGATCAATACTAGAAGGGACCACAAGACATGCAGGTTGAAGGCGTATTTCTTTGCCTTTTTGTCTCCAGAGATCCTCGAAGCGACTCCTTATTCAACGCGTATAAAGATATCAATCACTTCTGGGACAGCGAGCCCAAGTCCAAGCAACGCCAAGACTTCAGCACCAGACATTTTCGAACTCGAACTTAGCTCTTTCTCGAGTGTGAGATATTTGTTTCAATTCATTTTATGTTGGAATATGTAGAAACCTTCTTCCCATGGACGCTATCGCCCAATGCGGTTAGCGTGAGAATCATCTGCTGCCGCGGCTGGTTACATAGACTCAGAACTCTACCATAGATCTCTACCAACTACTACATTCTACAATATGTTGCCCACATGCCTTATGATAATATTGTAAGGAATTACCGTGGGGAATCCTCGAATGACTCGGGGTCTGGCTGCAAAGGCATGGACGATTTCACGCAAGGGAGCTACAACTTACTCCTCTTTGCAGAACCATTGGCGAGAGCTCTCGCCTGGCAGTCAGTCCCGCCATTTTTTGCTGGAACGACCAAATGCAAGCAGGAGGCAAAATGTGGTATATAGGTGTAGATTCGTCCAAATCTGAGGCCGTGTAGAGTCCATTTGTTATCTACGGTCGGTTTAGCTTTTTTGTAGGCCTCTTAAGTCCTTCACGTCGTCCTCCACGTCGCTGTCGCTATGCCGCCGCCCATATCAGAGCCCATTCGCGCCCTCATTCAGGAAGAATTCGAACAAGGCTACAGCAATGACGTTATCCTGGCTGGTCCGTATAGTGTAAGCATGCGGGCTTTGCAGAGAATGAGATCTCATTGAGATCAGTATGATACCGTCTTCATTCCGAATGACAGCCCTGGCGGACGCCCTAGAGTCATAAGTCAGCATATTGAGGAATAGCCGCTCGCGTATCTCGAAGAGCGCCCTATATCATATCTTGACGAGTTGATATACATGCTATTCGATGAGTATGACCTCGTGGTCGACGAGACTACCGTCTGGAGGACTCTACACCGCCTTGGCTGGTCTCACAAGCGGATGAGGAGGATTGCTAGCCAGCGCAACCCATTTCTAGGAGAAAGCTGGTTTACTGCGCTGGCTGACTGGCGACCTGATCAGCTGGTCTTCTTAGATGAGTCGGCGGCTTGTGAGCGGACTGGTGAGTATCCCGTTGCCCCCATTGGTTAGATACTGACGTCTTCAGGCGATAGGAAGTACGGATGGACGCCACTAAATATGAGGCCGTGGGTTAGCGATGAATTCAACCCGTCAAAGAGATGGAGTCTGCTACCTGCGTTCACTATACAAGGCTATCTGTTATGAATTATCCTCCAGGGCTCGGTCGCTCAAGACATTTTCATCGACTTCGTACGAGATCACGTTCTCTCTTATTGCAGTAGCTTCAACAGGAGTGAGCCTGTATCGGTCATTATCTGCGATAACGCGTCAATTCACCACAGTGCTGAGCTTGTCTGTATGTGCCACGACGCAGATAGGCTTGCTTCGACCTATGGCCACGACGATATAGTCTACAAATGTGGTGGGAGGACCCCTCTATATGCTTATCCTCAGATGAAGGCCATGGCTCGGATTTCTCTTCTAGAACCACAGGCAAAGACTTTGAGCTCGACCATTTCACTGCAGAAGATCCGTTCAGTGATGACGCGGAGACCGGTATAACGAAGAAAGATAAAAACATAAGAATAGAAGGCGGAGGAAGGCCGCAAGGATGGACGAGAGGTTTGCTGGTAATATCAAGGCGTCGAAGCCGAACCAAAATTTTACAGGGAAATGTATAAGGCGTGGCTCATCAACGCTCTACTAGTAGCTTCGTGGTACGCCTTCTCGCTTTCAATTTCTATTGTAAGTGAAGGAAGAGCCCACCCCCGCCCCCTAGTATCTGCTGACAGCTTCTTAGTACAATGAATGGATGCTCTCGCCAAAGTACCTGGATTTCCATTTTCCTCTTTTCACCACATGCCTGCATATGGTCGTCCAATTCTGCTTAGCTAGCAGCGTCCTATACTTCATTCCGCGATTGCGACCTCGAACCGACAGCTTATCAAATCCTCAAAATCATTACCATGTCCGTCAGGACACGTCCCAGACCGAGAAGCCTCTCATGACCGGGATGTTTTATTTCACCCGCGTCGGTCCCTGCAGAGCTGCTACAGGTCTTGATATTGAGCCGGGCAACAGGAGCCTGAAGTTCATTACGCTTACTTTTTACAGTACGTTTATTGCGGGCTACTGATATAGTCACGCTGACAACTTCTTAGCAATGTGCAAGTCCTCTTCTCTGGCCTTCGCCCTTTGCCTTCGCCTTCCTCTTCCGCCTCTTCCCGTAATTAAGATGATTGGTATAAGCTTTCGACGGCTAATGGTCCGAGCGAGTAGGGTCATGCCGTCTCGGACTCTCTTGGCAGCTCCTTGCATCCTGATCGGGTTGCCTCTTTATCCTCTCCGCCCCTTTTTATGCGGGCTCATCGAGATGCTGACCGTTGTCACAGCGGGTGCCTGAAGGTAGGACGAAGCTCACGCGTCAACGACGGTTCTGTGGGTTGCCTGTTTGTTTATCGACGCTGAATTTTCGAAATGAAGGTTTGCAATAAGGCTGAGGCTCTTCTCGACTCGAGCCTCGGTAGAACCCATACCCTTCGTTCTCCTGACATATACAATCACCTCCATACCGAATCTTTCGCCTCAGATTTTGCCGCTTCCTCTGCCTCGCACTTGGCAAATTTCGCCTCCTTTCTTGAACTCAGAGTTTCTGGCGGTGTGGCTTCCCGACGCCTCTTCTTGCAGTTCGGCGGAAGGCCAATTTGTGCACCTTGTTGCGCTCGCTTGATCTCATCTCTGGTCTCCGCATCGTGTAGGAATGAAGAAAGTTGCTTGCATGTGATCTGAACGACAGTCATGCTTTGTGTATCTCGAGGCACATTGGCGAAGCTAGTCCTTGGCGTAAAGTCACAGAGCTGGAGCGATAATCCATGACCTTGAACCGTGGTTCCGTCATCGGCTCGAAACGGCTGCCAAAAGCAAAATTGATCAGCATCTTTTTAGCGAAGACCTCGATGAAGGATGGGGAGGCAGGCATTACATCGGCTTCCTGAATGCCAACCATCTCCAGAAGCACGCCTGCTTTGTTTTCCGGATCCGAGCTTAATCGAGGTCGCCAGCTGGAAACCGATGCCTTCTTAGACCCAACGCCGTATTCGATATCGAGCCCCAGTGGTTCCACCTCCACCCCTTTATGACATGAGATCAGAAAATCAAGGAGGCTATTGACCCTCCTCGACGGTGCGGGTGTCTGAGATGATGGACTTGCTCGAGGACCCTGATTTGAGGAAGAGATAGCTCGTGGTGTTCCCCTGCTGGGTTTCGATGGATTGCGGAAAGACTGAGGCGAGGTGAATCTCTTTTGATCAGTGCTCATACCTACCGTCAATAACTTGGGCATCCTCTATAAGAATCAGGGCAAGATGGCTGAGGCCGAGAAGATGTACCAGCGGGCACTGGAGGGAAAGGAGAAAGCATGGGGCCCTGAGCATACATCCACACTCGACACCGTCAACAACTTGGGCAACCTCTATAAGAATCAGGGCAAGATGGCTGAGGCCGAGAAGATGTACCAGCGGGCACTGGAGGGATATGAGAAAGCATGGGGATTCGAAGATAAGACTATACCCATATTGAATACAATCAACAACTTGGGCCTTCTCTATGCTGATCAGGGCAAGATGGCTGAGGCCGAGAAGATGTACCAGCGGGCACTGGAAGGAAGGGAGAAAGCATAGGACCCTAGTCATACAGTGATCATTAAAGCATTTACCAGGGTTCTTCAAAACTTGGACAAGCTTGCACGAAGTCCAGGAGCAACAAGACTTTTCACGTCAAGATCACTCAATAAAGATATCCAACAATGCTTAATACATCTCGAGCACTTGCAAAAGAAGCTGGACCCAGAAAAGCGTCCGAAGGCCATGAGTCGGTATGGGATTCGAGCTTTGAAATGGACATTCGAGAGGAGTCACAAGGCCGCTCAGCCTCCAGGAAGTCAATATTGCCTTGACAGTAGCAACTCAAAAAGTAAGTTGCACGTCGTACAAGGCGCTTGACCAAGACTTATGGCCACAACAAAATTTCAAGTCCATTGTCCAAAACCTGTCCGGCCTTTTCGTTAGCATTCACGACGGAAAGGTATTGCGAAGTCCAAGCACCGAAAGAGGTTCATGCTAAAAAAATAGCAGAGCGCCGTGTTGTAGATGGCCCTCGACCCCAGGCAGAGTCTCACACCCCTTAAATTGTAGACCGTATGATTCATTCCATTCAGGTTGACGCCCGTGCACGGTGTTCCATACCGACACTCCTCGTCCTTCAACATTCCCTCCACGTCGGCATCGTTCATGTCGTGCCATTGGGTATCCAACAAACCTGAGCCGAGAGCATATACAGTCGAAAGTCGACGGTGTCCGAGGCGAAGGAGCAGCACCCCATGCTCCTCCTCTAGAACTAGGTGGTAGATCATTTTCAGGATATCGAATGGCAGCTCGGAGATGAGACTAGGAATGGTCTTGCGCTCGCCTACGGTGCTAGAAAAATCAGTAAATCCATCAGTGGTTGCTCGAGGTACGGCTCAGATTCATCTTACCCCAAAGACCGTTCGTCCCGCCTTTGGGTCGCATCCACGGTACTGGATGGATCCCTTCTCTTCGCACATGGGGCCATGTCCAGGGACCGAGCTGGCTGGATGTACTGTGTATCGAGTTACTGTAACCATCTACTGAGTAACTGAGGTTGATAGCTTAACCAGCGAAATAGCGTATAATTCATAGCTTAGCTATAACTTGACCACTCGTCCAGTAAATCAACTGCACCAAGCGTATCTGGATGATTTGCCCCAATAGTCTTTGTACGAAGATTAACAACAACCTGAATCAATTCGATGGCCTCGTCCCACCGTCCTTGATTTCGATACGTTGCTGCCAGGTTAGCCATGCTGGTCAGCGTGTCTGGATGCTCTTCTTTCAGCACTCTTAAATTCGTCTCCATCACTTGCACCTCCAGCTTCTCGGCCTCATCCCACTGTCCTTGATTCAAATATATCGAGGCAAGGTTGGCCATGCTGCTCAGCGTGTCGGGATGCTCCAGCCCAAGCACTCTCTTTCTCGTCTCCATCACTTGCACCTCCAGCTTCTCGGCCTCATCCCACCGTCCTTGATTCAAATATATCGAGGCAAGGTTGGCCATGCTGCTCAGCGTGTCGGGATGCTCCAGCCCAAGCACTCTCTTTCTCGTCTCCATCACCTGCACGTCCAGCTTCTCGGCCTCATCCCACCGTCCTTGATTCCGATATGTTGATGCCAGGTTGGCCATGCTGGTCAGTGTGGATGGATGCTCTTCTTTCAGCACTCTCAAACTCGTCTCCATCACTTGCACCTCCAGCTTCTCGGCCTCATCCCATCGTCCTTGATTCCGATATGTTGATGCCAGGTTGGCCATGCTGGTCAGTGTGGATGGATGCTCTTCTTTCAGCACTCTTTTTCTCGTCTCCATCACTTGCACCTCCAGCTTCTCGGCCTCATCCCACCGTCCTTGATTCCGATATGTTGATGCCAGGTTGGCCATGCTGGTCAGTGTGTCTGGATGCTCTTCTTTCAGCACTCTTTTTCTCGTCTCCATCACCTGCACGTCCAGCTTCTCGGCCTCATCCCACCGTCCTTGATTTCGATACGTTGCTGCCAGGTTGGCCATGCTGGTCAGTGTGTCTGGATGCTCTTCTTTCAGCACTCTCAAACTCGTCTCCATCACTTGCACCTGCAGCTTCTCGGCCTCAGCCATCTTGCCCTGATCAGCATAGAGGCTGCCCAAGTTGTTGACGGTGTCGAGTGTGGATGTATGCTCAGGACCTAATGCTTTCTCGTATCCCTTCAGTGCCCGCTGATACATCTTCTCGGCCTCAGCCAGCTTGCCCTGATCAGCATAGAGATCGCCCAGATTATGATCACGCGCGGTAATCAGTTGAGGCGATTCCTCCACCATCTTCTCGATCACTTCGCAGACCGTCTGGAAATCCTCTTCCTCCGGCCTCCCGAATTTGTTCATATTGAAGTGATCCCGTGAAAAGAAGTACTTCTCCGTTGACTCGCTTTGATCGAGGCACCCCGAACTCTCGTCGACCACGAATTTCTTTGTTTCACATCAGCTGTGCACTGGATATGACTTCCTCTCGCATACCTGTATCCGGCTCCCACGGAGGATGGCGCCAACGTTACTTGGCTTTTGCTCGAAGAAGCAGGCCACGTGAGCCTTGTTCTTCTCTTGTCTTGTCTCGAAGAAGAACGTCATCAAGTCCGTCAGAATTTCGTTGCCGGGGGCGAGAATGTTCAGAACCCCCCCCTGGACCTGGCCCTCCTTGTATTGGCTCTGCGCAGCCTGGAGCATCTCGCTCTGGTTCAGCCCGCCCGCTCCCCTGAAGGGCGTCCCGAAGAAGGCCATGCCTGTAGTGGACTTAAAGATACCGGGCCACTTAGAGTCGGATCGGTTCGCGTCGACAATAGCCTAGGCGCGGTCAACGGGGTCCTGTCCCCTCCAGCTTGATCACCTACCCTCAGCACCACCAGACCACCAAAGCAGTGCGCTATGAATATCAGAGGACGGAGTGGACAAGCCTATGCATCGATCAGCGTGACAAGCATGAAACATTGAGGAGCAGAATCATCATACTTTTCTGACCCGCTTGAGATTCAGGAGAAGACGTTGAGCCACCGTCGACGCTTTCTGACTGATTGCTTCCTCACCGAACCATTGAGATTCGTACCCGTATCTCATAATCCGTGCGTTTGGCACGACCGTGGGCAGCATATGTATGTCTTTCAGCCAGTTAACGTAGTGTTCCTCTGGCCCGCCCACATCGACCTTCTTGCACCAGGTATCATCGGGATGCGTGCCAATGCCGTGAATTGCGACGATACTAGGATCAAGCTGTTAGCGCCGGTCGACCAGGATTTTTAAGAAAGATGCTGGAATCGTACTCCACGGATGGTGCTGAACCAGCGTCCCGTGCGCCAGGTAGAGGCTCGTAGAGGACCTTGATCCCGATGTCGTCATCTGTCACTGTTCGCACCTAGTCTTCATCAGTTCCCGTCCAGATGAGCAGTATGGCTTATCTTACAGGATGCTCCTTGCCCAGCCCCGGTTCCATCAACGCCAGTGCTTGTCGATGCATCTCTTCGGCCTCTTCGTATTTGCCTTGGCTGCTCAACACCTCGGCCAGATTGTTCATACTCGTCAGCGTGTCGGGATGCTTCCCGAGTGTTGTCTCATGTGATTTTAATGTCTGTTGATACATCCTCTCCGTTTCCTCATCTTTACCTTGCGTGTTTACCAGCTGTGGTAGACTGTTCATGCTTGTCAGTGTTGAAGGATGCTCTTTTCTAAGTGCCGCCTCAGACAACATGGCGGTGTTGGAGGATTCTTGACTGCCTTGCTCCAGATTTCCACTCTGGTGGTCCCTATCCATAAACCTCTCCCCAAGATCAGATGTTTTTTCTCGATGAGACGTCATGCCACTCCAGAGAGATGATAACATGATGCGAGTGTCTAACAGCCCGGGATAACTTTTGTCGACAGCTCCGATCAAAGCCAGGGGTGTCCTCTCTTCTATATTGGCCAATGCGGCGGCGTCCTCCTCTTCTGTGTCTTCAGGCAAGATAGCTCGTAAAAGGGTATCAGACTCTTCCGTGGTCATTGCACCGACTTCGAGCGTACCATAATCCCTAAACCCTTCTCTGGGGCGCTTCCTTGATGTGACAAGCAAAGTCCCGTGAGAGCATGTTGGAATGGCTTTGCCAACTAATTGCCAAAATAACTCTTCTTCATTGCTAGACGGATTGATATCCAAGCAAGCATTATCAATCACTGCTAGCCATGCACCGTTCTTTTCATCTTGGAGCCAGCCATTCGCTCTCGTTATCCAGTCTAATTCGTCTACGTTCTCTTCCAAAAGCAGACGATTTTCTATTGGCGAAAGGTATGACTTTTCAAAATCAGCAGCTGTGTTTCCAAAAAACCAAAGAACGGCCATATCTTTTCTATGGCGATGGATCCTGTGCGCATATTTTACAGCCAGTTCAGATTTCCTGTGTTGTATTAGAAAATAGGCTGCTTCAATTCATATAGTGAGCTTACCCTACTCCCCGTGGCCCGTGTATAAGAATAGTTGAGGCTGATCCACTGCTGCTTTCATTGCTAGAGCAATTTACCATATCCATCAACTGTCGAAACAATTTTGGACGGTCTACGAAAAGCCCGTTTTCGGGATAGGGGCAATTGACTATCACAAGCATCAGTAATGACCAAGGTACAGAGGCATAGACCACAAGGAGACTGGCTGCTCTCACAAGGCTTGGGAGATTTTGGATCTAGCGACAATTTGTAATAGACCGGAGCCCAATTTTCACCTTCTGTCTCGTCAATAGGGCGGTCCTCTGTTGGTATTGAATCTTCGTTCTGGAGAAACTGGATCTCACTCTGAGATATTGACAATTCCGATTTCCTAGAGTCATTAGACGAGCACACGGACGATCTGGATCTAATGGATCTTTCTGAAGAATCGAAGAGGACATCTGGAAGAGCTCTCAGCGCAATAGACTGCATATGTTCCGCTATATGTCGGCGGAGCTCAATTTTCAGCTTTGTTCTTCTTGCATCTTGTGCGTGTCTGGCATCGATATTCATCATGCCTTTGATGTCTATGTCGTTGGCTGCATCCACAGGATCCGTATCGAGTTCTGGGAACCATGTGCATAACGGGCAATGCTTGAACATTTCAGGGGCTGGCCCGCCACTTTGTTTTGTGATGATTGGAAGTTGAGACTTAGTAGCTACTTTCGGATGAACTTGTCGCATATGGTCTTCGAAGGCAGACTGAGCACTGAAAATGACCGGAAGTTGGTGCTTCCCTGCGCTGCATGTCCATTGAACGATTTTCTTCTTATGCTCTGCTTCCATATGGACAAACCATGTCTTAGTGTCGGCAAAAGTCTCAAAGGGCGTGACGCAATTGTCCATCAGGCAGACATAAGGCCTGAGATCCGATTTGACGTGCTTTCTATATTATATGGTTTCAGCGTAATCCCAGATAGAGAGCTCGAGAACGTACCTCCACAAATTCTCCTCTATATTGTCTATAGATAGAAGTAAATGGCAGCACGAGCACTCAAAATGACTTGAAGCTATGCCGACCTTTGGTGGTCGCGGGTACTCCATCGTCAGCTTTCTAGCGACGAATGACCCGGCAGTATTGACAATGGTGGCGAGCTCTCTACCTCGATTGATCGGATAGGGTAGTTGAAAGGCCTCTCGGTCGACAGGTGTCGGCGCCGTGCTTGCTTGAGATGGCGCTGTTGTCATTGCTTTGCCCAAGTCTGTAACCTGCGGAGGTACTATAGTGATGTTGGGCG
The DNA here is from genome assembly GCA_963556305.1 of Platismatia glauca. NCBI lineage: Eukaryota > Fungi > Ascomycota > Lecanoromycetes > Lecanorales > Parmeliaceae > Platismatia > Platismatia glauca. The sequence continues at coordinate 1,486,021 of OY745766.1, read as the reverse complement.
ATACTTCAGGTATATCCAACCTTTTCGAGCCACCAAACGTGTCGTTGGCTTTCGTTGGGAAAATGTTTCTGCTCATGGTTGGAAGGCTTCCTCTCATTTTCTTGCTGTGGTGGCTCGCATGAACGATCCTACTTCGCCTCTTCACGTTGCAGTCAATTAGCCGATTACAAAGATACTCGGGTATCTTTCGGTCGTCTGGAACTCTGAGTGATACCGTTTGACCGCGCTTGTAGAGGCCGGATACTCTAATGGAATCAACGACTTCGGTAGTCTCCGTTCGAAGAGCCTCTGAATGAATGTCTTCTTTGACGAGTTCTTCAGCTCGAACATCACGATACTTTGCCCCTGCGTTACGAACTGCCACAGCTATCGTAGTCAGGTACTCCAAAGCGACTACCACATCGTCAGAATAAAGTACGCTGCAAAATTCAAATGTGGAGAGTATTGGTAAGGAGATGCTTCGTCTCAATACCGTGCGCAGCAAAAAAAACCAAATGGCTACCGACCTTCAACGTCCGTTTTTAAGTTCGGATTTGCATCAATGCTGGGGAAAGAGTCCTTGACGATGCTGGCGTTGACTAGTTGATGTGAGTCTTCGAATGGGACACGCTTGATTGCTAGCCTACGTACCTCTTTCAAGACTTCCTTGCAGTGCGTCTAGAAGGTCTAATATCGTGGTGCGAATATCCTCATGGCCTTCCAACCGGGCATCAGCAGAAGCGCGCGATTGAACACATGCGCCCAGAGATGTAGCCCAAAGAAGAAAAGCTGTAAGCTGCTTCTCCGCCCAAGAATCTGTCATCAGTCTCGGATTGAGAAGACAGTCCTTGAACAAGGACAAGCAGACTTCTGAACGATTGTAAATCGTACTGGCCATCTTCAAGATCACCATCGAGCGCTGACACAGAGTCCTAACTTATACACTCGTGGCACTTTGTACGGAGTACTGTTGGAGGGAATAAATCTTATCGCCGAAAGCGGGGTATCTTGCCTCGGGGTGGCGGGCTGGCTGGCTGGTGTTGCGCTAGCGACGAACACCTATTCTGTCGTGAATATAGAAAGCCATACGACGCTAATCGAAAACTAAAGATGGATTCACCAGAAAACTTTAGTCTACCAAATTTACTCTTTGAGGTCATTGATATATTCACTGAGCTGGCCAACCGTCAGTGCAAAGAGCGCCATCCGAGGGACTTCCACTTGCGATGCGCTTATTTCTTGACTGTTTTTAAGTACAGTCTGCCTTCACTCTGCAGCCAAGCAACAATCAGCAACGCTGATATGATCATTCTGGATGAGGTTGCTGTATTGCTCGAGAATCTGCTCGATGAGAAAACCGTAAATACCCTTTGAGCTTGCGTCACCGCGTTTCTATGGAACACGTAGGCAGCAGCAGCTGACTTTGAGAGCATGGAAGCAGGCCCCACATATGAAAGGCAGTGGCTTCGAAAAGGGCCCCATCATTCACAGATATCCTAGATTGTTCGCTCTTAAGAAGTCTCGTGACTTCAGCGCCATTCGTTTCAGCTCCTTTGCGGCCAGCCGGGAATATCTCATCACATGTCTCTCGAGCTGTACTTCCGCTCTTGTTCAAGAATTGCCACGCGGCAGGCTCGAAGATTTTGTAGACGAGGACGCACAGCAGAAGTTGCCAGAAGAACTACTGGATCAAGCAAATCATCTTCACGAGACGCTGGCCAAGTACTGGGTGTGCACCTGCCTTGTCACGTCACACTTGGTCAGTCTGAATCTAGGCAGTATGGATCGTCCTCAAAGTACCGATGGGTACATGAAGTTCAACCTACTACTTGCGTGTTCTGATGAACATCACAAATGGCAGGAAGGAGAAATCTCTGTTCGCATGTCAAGGTATGATTTCTTCTTCCGTTTAGCCAGGCGTGAAGATCGGAAACTTATAAGGTATCATAGTCGTGTCAAAGTGGATGCTTTCCAATCTGGGGTGACCAGTCAGAAGACCATCGCCCTAGGTGTGCCTTGTGTCGAAAAATCAAGAACCACAGAAACCTTTTGCAGCCTCATAAAGAAAGCCCGGAAAAATCGAGCCCGACTTTGTCTGCAGGTCGATGGGAACGCCATGACAGCGAACACATTCCTACTTAAAGAATTTAAGGCCCGGTCAAAAGAAGGTCTTCTACTCCCACAGGTCACCAGCCTTTTCGAAAGTCCGGACAGCAGACCTTCGACAGCAGAGATGAATAGACTTGCTTTCGTCCTTGCTTGTACTTTACTCCAACTATACGACCATGATCCCAATGGGCCTACTCACTGGATGAGCCCCATTTGGATGGAGAGATATGGAATCTGGAAGACGCCAAAGTGGACAGACCATGTTCGTTTCTACTATCAGAGCCAGGTCGAGAAAAAGGTGGACATTCAACAACCTTATCTTTTGAGCCAGACGAATGGGCCGCCTCTTGTAGAAGGGCCACCTTTCGATGATCCCGATGACCTCACCGATGCTATGCATCGCGCCCCCGGAATCCTGGCACTTGGCAAGGCTCTTTTGGAATTGCAGATTGCATATTTCGGTTTATCACTTGAGCCAGAGTTGAATTCGGAGGATAGTCAAACAGATGATGACGGCAGTGAGGGAAATCCAGATTTTTCAGACGACGGTCATCCAACGATCAACACTGATTACATTGACGCCGTCCGTCTCAAGGAGACACATCAGGACAAACTCCGATCAAGCCATCATTGGTACTACGAAGCGATCGATGCCTGCTTAAACCCGAACCTAGATCCAACGCTGAGCGTACGGGAATACATTTACAAAAACATCGTAAAACCACTGGAACTCAATTACCATATCAACTCTCCATCGCCTGAACAGCTACAAGAACGGCTTAATGAAATCGATAGGCAACGCGAACTTTCGAAAGCCGTCGAGGTCGAAAATGCAATAAGGGAGGGATTGTTTGACCGAGACGATGTATGCCTCTATGGGGATGATGAAGTCCCCATACATTCCGGCGAGTATGTTGGCACCGTATCTTATACCGAGTCTCGGGATTAACGTTTTTCAGGTTGCTGTTGGCCAAGACCTGGTTCGAATGGCTCCAGAATGTCCACACTAAGGTGTATGGAGCAGGGTATCGCGGCAAGAAGAAGGTGAAGATTGCCATCCTTGATACTGGCATTGAACTTTCGGATGATCAAAGAGCAATTTACGAGCGGCAGGATAGTAAATTCATCTACAAGAGCTGGGTTGATGACAATGAAGAAGGATTTGAGAAGGGCAGAGATGACGTTGGACACGGTACCCATCTTGCGACCTTGTTGAAGCGAGTTGCACAGCATGCTGTTGTCCATGTCGCACGCGTGTTTAAGGAAAGGAAGCCAAATATGGCCACGGAGGTAAAGAATGTTGCCAAGGTCAGTCGGATTTCCTCCTCTACCAGTTAGCTCATGTTAATTATTCCATAATAGGCTATCCGTTATGCAGTCGATAAGTGGGATGTGGACATTATTGTAATGTCATTTGGTTTTGAAGACGAGCAAGATTCGACAGTCGAGGCAGAGTCAATCCTCCAGGCAATTAGATACGCACATCACAAGGATGTCACACTATTTGCCGCAGCATCAAACGATGGGCATAATCGGCCGGATGGCGTGGCATGGCCAGCACGAGCAGCGGAAGTCATCTGTGTACATGCAGCAGACGGTGAAGGCATCCCGAAGCATACTCCTGGAGCCGCTGACGGTCAGCGGGTAATGCTCCTGGGAGAATGCGTTGGATCTTCCTGGCCACAGCGTGTTCCGAAAAGAGAATCCGAGCGGGCAGAGCAGGCGAGTGGTTTGCACGTCCGGAAGGACTTCAAATACATGAGTGGCACGTCCTGCGCTGCTCCTATTGCTGCAGGCATAGCGGCCATTGTCCTTGACTATGCGCAAGATTTTCTCAAGCAAGACGATTGGAAAAGAATACGCAGAGTGGATGGAATGAAGAAAATATTCGAGATCATGAAGGATCCGAGGACAGATGTGTATTGGTGGGTTCGTCCTTGGGATCTTTTCAGAAAGAATGCGACTCCAGAGTGGATCCAGGGAGAGATAAGTAGAGTGCTACCGCACTTATGAGTCATAACCGCAACGAAAAGAATAATGAAGATGTATTTTCAACTGTGTAATTAGAATACTGCAAGATCCACCAACGTCGTTGCCTGTAAGATCGCCTTCTCCTGCACATACAATCCTCCTGTACGGTGTTCTTCGCATTGCCCTGGAAAGTATCTTCCCTATCAACCTAGACATCATCCTTCCACTTCTACTTTCACAGCCTCAGAAGGCTCTTCTGCCAAATCATCAGCGTCTAGACCTTCGATAGTCCAACCTTCGTCCTCATCTTCGTCCTTGTCCAGACTGTATTGGCCCCCCTTTATATCTCTGTAGCCCACGGCACCATCATGCCGTGGCCGAATCTTTATAGCCCTATAAGCAAAGACGATTTGAGGCGATTTTCCAGAAGCCAGGTCCCGAAAAGTGCCAGCTGTGAAATCCATTTGCGGACCTCCTGAGGCAGGAATACCGTGAGTCGTCCCATCAGCAGTAATGTTCAGGGTAGGACCCTGTTCCATATTCTTGGTCAGGGTCATGCTAAAGTTCGTTGCGGTTTTGAGACCGGTGATCATGTAGATCTTTTTGCGGCCAACGAAGGAGTCCTGGATGTAGTTCTGAACACGCTGCGATGCATGGAGGCACTGGAGGATATACTCGTCGGTGGGATCGAACTCGGTCGTCTTCAGATTAGAGCATTTGTAGACGTAATTCTTGTCCTTGGAAGAACTGAAGATAATATTGCCACTTAAGGGGAGACCCTGGGCCAGCTCGGCGTGCACCCCGATATTGGCTTTGACGTTCCTTCCGACAGTGTCTTGGAAATTGTCCGCTTCGTTCGCATTTATGAGGTCGCCTGGAATAGAAATGCTGTCATGCTGATTGAGAGGACTGGTGAGCTTGTCGAGATTTGAGAATATGCTTCCGAGCTTGGGCGCGATGGGACTGTCCGGGTCAATGCTAAAATTTGGTGCTCGGTGGTAGAAAAAAGGGGACATGTCGAATTGGCGACCAGCTCAAGGTTCTGCTTAAGATAAGGAATGATATAGATAGTGCAGATTAGAAGTATTTCATGACACTCGGTCAAATGCCGGAAGATAGGACCGTTGGCATTTGGACTCGATGTCTCGCATGTTTTCAGCCCTAAATCTCAGGAGCACCCTGGGAGTCCGGGATCTCCCGGGACGTACAAGATATCGCAGGAATTCTGGGCTATGATCGCCGACTACCTGGCGGCATTATCAGTTATATACGCCGCGACAGCATTTGAGTTTCTTGGTATGAGATGCCATTTTTCCAGACTTGACATGGGTGTTTACAGCAAGCAGCACCGGCTGCGGACTCGTTTTGATAGGCGAATATCTAGTCCATAGTCGGAACTTTGGATGAAGGAGAATCGTTGTGAGTGAGGTGCGCCATTTGTGGAACCGTCTGATAGCCGAGCTCAATTCCAGAAATGGATCATCGAGCCTGGCCAAAAGTGGAACCTTCGATGATTTCTGCATTGCATTCCATCCTAGAGTGCGTTGGCAAACCGGCGGATTGGTACGAGCGCGAAACATGGCAGAGATCTACTATTTACCAAGGAAAACATTCACGGATACGGACCGCACAGATGGCCGCCTTCACCAAGATACAGAGAAAATTCCACTGTCTCCGAATTCTGCTTACGGACGACATTCGTGTTTGTTTCAAGACGAATCCAGACCCTGCATAAGATCTGTACCCATCGCACATTAGACCGCTTCCGATCAGCATTTCCTCTAGCCAATTATTTCGTATTGCTCTTCATGTCCTTACGGCCTCACTTGACAATTGTAGGCAACCGACACTTTCACGCCTCGAGGACTTGAAACACCACCTGTTGGGTGTAAACGCGTAAGTCATCCGAAGCTCGGATTCTACGATAAAATGCGATTCATTATCGTAATGGAGGACTCAAGTGTACCGTGCTATTTTGCATTTCTGCACATTCTGTGGCACGAAGAAGTAGGATGTGTTTTTTGCGGGGTGCCGAGGACGTGAAACTCTGGACTCATGGAACACTTTCGGATTAATTTTTACCATGCGTACGGCAATCATTCTATGCCAGCTTCATACAATCTATTCCACTTCTAGATTCGAACTACAGTTTTTACCACAAGCTACGACGTTCCACCGACGATCTGCAACTCTACCATCCGCCATCCACTCTCTACCTACTAGCCTCCTACCCTCCTAGGACCCACTACTACTCTCCATTCTTCACTCTTTGTCGTCCGCTTTCAAGCCTATTACCCTTTAACCCTCCCAAATGCCAAGCCCACCGAATGACCGTCAGAATATGACATGGTAAAGTTGTATCAAAGGAAGAGGTAACCAAAATGGAGTACGACGTCGACCGGGATGGATGTTGAGATGTAATAGTAGTTCTGATCGCTAGGTGAAGGTTTACCGGTGTCGAAATGGGCGGCCATGTCGTTTGCGTGGAAGCCTGGGTAGAGATAGCGAAGGTCGCCGGAAGTTGAAGCAGTAGAGCGCCAGTATTTGCCTGGTGGGTAACCGGCGGTGGGGGAGGGTAGAAGGATTGGATTGTGGAAAGCTGGGATGGATTAAGAGTTCGGATTGGACCGGTGTCATTCATCCAAAGTCTTTCAGTGATCGATGCAGCTTTCAGCTAAGCCGAGCACGTTGTCTCTTTGTACCCAAACCGATCTGCCGTGACCTTGTAGCTATTGCTTTGTCAACCCCGATAAGCTCCCTTCTGAATCTCCCTCGGATAAGGCATCTCGCCTTGCAATTCCTTCCTTCTCAGATATTCGAGGATGGTCCAATCATACACATGATCATAATCAAAGCCCTCGCGCACGAAGAGATCACGGAAGATTTTGCGTAGATAGGAATATTTCGGTTTCTCGTCAAAATCAAGAGAACGGATGTAGTCGAAATAAACCGCAAATTCCTGAGGGAGATCCTCGCACAGATCCTCTGTATTGATCCTTCTCTTTTCCTCCAAGATAAGTTCTTCCTTTTGCGTCTGATCTGTGGCCATGAGACCTTGCCATGGGAGAGAGCCCCGGAGGAAGTAGAGAAGCATGTACCCGAGGGATTCCAAATCATCGCAGCAATGTTGCACTTGACTAGGCGTTAGTCTTCGCGCAGCAAGAATCGAGGATATCACACCTACCAACAACTAAATGACCATTGATGCTGGCAAAACGGGCCGTGCCAATTAAATGTGGATTCCGGGCACGACCGGTGTTGACCTGAGCAGTAAGGCGTTTCGTGGCGAGGCCCAAATCCGTCACATAAACCCGATTCCCTTGCTTCCCCACACCCATCAAGAAGTTCTCGGGTTTGATGTCTCGATGGATGACACGCTTGGAATGCATATATTCCAGACGATGAATGAGCTGGTCGGCGAGGATCAACACGGTTTTGAGAGAGAACTTGCGACCGCAGAAGTTGAACAGGTCTTCCAGACTCGGTCCCAGAAGATCAAACACCATCGCGTTATATTCGCATTCCGTCTCATAAGCGTGGACTCGTGGAATACCGACACCGTCAGAAAGGGATCGATAGGTATCAGCTTCGCCTTCCAGTAAGGAGGGATCGATGGATACGTGTTCGAGTTTGATAGCGACGTCTTCACCGGTATCGATGTTGGTTCCTGGCGTGTGATGAGCCTCAAGAAGTGGCTTGGGCTATCCGCATCTGTCACCTATGTACACAGCGCCGAAGCTGCCCCCACCGATCCTCCTTTGCAGCCGATACTTACTGGCGATACATAAATCCTGATGAGGTGTCAGTACATCGTGGCCATGTCTTGTCAGGGATAGGTGAGAGGCAAGATCGAAGAGCACAACATACTCACCAAGTTCCCCATTTGCGAATCCGGTAGACGTGGGTGCAGGCTTGAAGCTGCAGTGCACAAGGTGCTCACACTATCATTTCGATGGGACGAGGAATCAAAAGGTGTGAGTGCTTATCCGGCGCATACATATATTTAGGGTTTTTCAGGCAGCAGTCATTCCGTTTGATTGGCTATCAACCCCGCAATTCGAAATGACTCATACGCTAGCGTGGTTGTCGGAGACGCGCGCTATCTGCATCTCGTTCTTGATTGTCCATCATCCACTGGAAAAAGACGTGTCATAAGTCTGAGATTCATTGCCTTTAGAGAAAAATCCAATGCCCGGCAGTCAAAAGCGACAGCTGTATGTTGAAGCAGAGTCTACGACTGACTCTTCACCACCGCCCATCGCTAAACGGCGAAAGCTCGAGAAGCAGCAACGACACAGGACACCCAGCTGGTTTTGGGACAATTTGTCACGGCAGTGGCTTACTCCTCGCACTCTTCGAGAGTTTGATCGAAGAACAGAGTGGCCTGCTGCTCCTTTACCGCCTGATCGGACTGGCAAGGAAGACATTGACCTTGCACAGCTCAAGCGCTTCGCAAGACACGGTGGACCAAGCCTTGGGAACCTGAGAGCTGTAAGTTCCATCCAACCCTTTTAAAATTGCTTTCTGACTGTATGCCAGTATCCAGAACCCGAAACCGCCGTTCCTTCCAATCGAATGATGTCGTCAAGTCAATTGGGTTCTAGGAAACGAGCCAAGACTGGAAGAGAATCGGATATTTCCTCGAAGACGAAGAAATCCTCTGCATATGATCCTGCCTTCGAGCAGCATCTCATTGATCATGGCATTTATCCTCATGGATACGACTATGATGATGACGATGGCTCCGTATATCCGGACAATTGGGAGGAAATAAATGAGAGGCTAGCGCAGCCACGGCCTTCTCTTTCGCCATCACGCTTTCCTCGTGAAGCGTTTCGGAAGTTTGAAAAAACAAACATGCAGGCTTTGACTGAAAACACTGTGATGAGCAAGGCATTCCCGATCATTGCTGGCACCGCCGACATTCCCTCACAGGAGAACCTTCTCTTCGGAAACCTCAAACACCTGACTGATGGCTCTATCACCAAGGCCAAGCCAGACTGCTACGATGGGAGCCGTCCGGCGGATCTAAACAAGCAGATCCGGGAAGAGTTGGGGCCTTACATCGTGCCGTCGACGAATACCGCTGCACCGTGCTTGCCCAACTTCTTCACGGAGGCGAAAGGTCCAAAGGGGACTACAGACGTATGCAAGCGACAAGCTTTATATGACGGTGCTGTGGGTGCCCGGAGGATACACGAGCTTCGATCATACGTCGGTCAGGAGACGCTGTTCGACAACAACGCGTATACAATCGCATCAACCTATCACCATAGTGGCCTCCTTACCATGTATACAACCCATCCGACTCCGTCCGAAGCTCCTACGAATCCTACCGAATACCGCATGACCCAACTCAGATCGTTCGCTATGACCGATGCTCCGGATACCTTCCGACAAGGGGCTAGCGCTTTGAGAAATGCTAGAGACTGGGCGGAAGAGAAACGAAAAGAGCTTATAGCTGCGGCGAACGGCAAGGTGCCAGATGCGGAACATTCAGATCTGGTTTCATCCACGCAGAGCTTTGTATCATTGTCATCGAACGAGGCCACTCACCCAGAATCTGAGACGTCAACTGACGAGCTTGCCCTGGACGTTGGTATGTTGACTAGCTCCAGTCACAGAACTCCGGTCAGAGCCCAAACGAATCTTCCACCCAACGTCTCCCCGAATCGACAATCCATGAAAGCGCCTCAAGTCAAGAAGAGGCCTAGCAGGAGACCTGAAGCCTCACAAGTCATCTATAGAAAACCCAGGCTCTAGTGCAAAGAGGTACATCTGCGGCGATGATGGCGTGCGGAAACTGGTTTACCAGCACAACCGCTCCAGCTGTCGTGCATTACCCGTAACACGGATTCTGCCGCTGGAACGTTGGATAGCGTGCATTCGCCGTTCAGGCATTCATAGGGCTGTGCCTTGGTGTGCAACACCACTAAGGGCTCCGATGGAGGTGACTGAAGACGTCATGGGGCGCTGAGTATGGTACGCTGCCAGGTCGACTGGTCATATCGAGTTCGCCAATCCTGTATCTCCGGAAAAGGCACATTCGCGACGCTTTACGAATCATGTCGAGATTTAAAGAAACATCATAAGAGGAGGTCGGGATACAATATGCTAGATACAGTCGTGCAAAAACTTGCTATGCAGAAATCTCCTCGACTGCCTCGAAAGTCACTGGGAGACTTGGAACGAGAATAGCCATTCGAGTTCAGACACACACCGCGTCCGATCAGTACGGGTCAGCCACTCTACAGTTTTGGTACTGCTTGACGATCGGGGAAACAGCGCTGCCCTATTATCCGAGCCGAGTCATCCATGACTTGCTCGACCTGAAGCTTGTGAGCAGGGGATTCCGAAATTCTGTTTGAGCAAAAGAGTGTGCAGGCTAAAGATCAGGAGAAGGCAGGATATATCTACTCCATTCGCTATGTACATACAATGTTTCTGTACATTGCCCGCACTATCTCAACGTAGCCACTTCAAGGAGCCTTACACCCCTCAACATCAGTAGAATTACTCAGTCCCTCCCTCAAACTTGTTTTCACCATGATCGCCTCATACGCATCTGCCACAACAATCACCCTCAATTGCTTCTTCGGTGCTCATGTGATCGCAAGTTGGGTGGCGCTGGCGGGGAGGTCCATAGGAGGCGCAGTAGATGTTGAACATGTATAGATGTTAGTAGGATTTGTATTCTGGGGGATTTGTAAGGGAGCCTTACCCTCTTTGGCCTCCGGTAGAGGTGACTTGTATGATCCAACCTCCATTAGACTTCTAACACCTCATAGCCTCCACAGCCGTGCTCGTAACATTGATCAAACCGAAGAAATTGATTCCAATCTGTGTCCGGATCTAGCTATCTGATAGCCCTTCAAAAGGTCCACTGTACCCTGCATTGTTGACCACCTCATCAACGCGGCCGAACTTATTAAAGGCGGTTACGAAGGCTGATTGGATGTCGCTGGAGTCTGAGATGTCAAGCTTTGCGTTCGAAAGGGATCCCTGGTTTGTGCGCTGTGGCGACTGCAATGTCGCCGGTGTCGCGGATCTCGTGCACAAGATGTTATGAAGACACGCACATTCTCATTTACCGCCCTTTTCTACAAAATTTAACCACAAAAGGTCGAACAAAAAGTTCATATGCCCAGAACTCATGTGCACCAAAATGTCCTGTGGGTCCTGGGCCTATGTTGGGCTAATGGGGTCTTTGTAAAGGGACGTTCCTAAGCGGGAGCTCCTGGGGCTAACTAGCACATCTCTCCTGGGAGCCAGCCCAGTAGGAGCATAGTGTTATTGGGACAACGCGGTTCTTAGCAAACCGCACCTAGGATGGCATAGAATCCTGATACTGCGCTTGAGAGAGCCTGACTCCGATGAAAATTGAGCTCCTGGGTTACAGGACGTAGGAGAATCTAGGAAAGCACTGTTTCCTAGAACCTGCTTCTTCGCCCACTTCTACCAGTACTGGTGTCTACGGTACTGGCTTGCTTTCTTTCGCTGCGCTTCATAGGGCTGTCTCTGCCAGTGCTAGCTTCATTCTCTGGCTATTTATATATTGGAAGTTTCACGTGACTGATGGTCAAAATAGGACCCTTATTTTCAGAATTCCCGTGAGCTTACGTTCGGTTCCCACGAACTCAATTCCGAAAATGGATCGTTGAGCCTGGCCAAAGGTGGAACCTTCGATGATGTCTGCATTTCTGACGACTAGCCTACTCCAAGGATGCTCCTGTCAAGAGAGCAGGTATCGGCATTATTATCTCAGCTTCCTCAACGTCCCTACCGTATCCCACGGATTGGCAGGGCACAAAATTCAGGGGTTCAGCCCTATAGCCCCACTACCGAAAAACTACCAAAACAAATGCGTCTTCCAGAGTTCGGATGAAAGCCAATTGACCAAAAAATACTACCATGCCTCGTAATAAGGTGTCAAATGATCTAGATCGCGTGAAGAAAGATCCAAAGCCAAAGACAGCTCCGAAAGGACCCTCCCAAAGCCAAAGCGACTGCCCAAGTATACCCCCGTGAAAATTAACCAGCCATACAGATATGGCCAGGGCAATTTGCCAGATACCATTGCTCCCAATAATTCATACGCTATTTTTAATCTTTTCTTTGACGAAGCGACTCTGAAATCAGAACTCGACGGCATAGTCGTTCCGTCACTTCAACTTGTCCATGGCTTTACTCGATCCCTCCAACTCGGCCAAGGGTCTATGAGATTCCATCTCCAGTACAGGTTCCAATGTCTAAATCTCCAGTATATGGGGTCCCGGGGCTTCCGCATCTAACTTCGGCGCTCGTGGATTCCTTGCTTCCACCTCAACGACGACTGGCGAGTCTAGCATGAGATGTGGCTCATCATTCCAGCTCTGTCTCCGCGATGATGGTGAGACTGATAATGATGCTGGTTTGCCTCCCGGTAGGATGTCCATAAGTGATTGGGACCCTCTTTTGTGAGAGTTGTTTTGCTTGCGTAGTCGTTTGAGTAGCTTAGAGATGTACGATGCTATTGGGTCGAGAGATGGCAGGCAGGCTAGTAGTAGCAGGAAAGATACTGAGTCAGCTAATGTTCTTAACCTTGGGAAAAAGGAGAGAAAATTGTCATTTACTGATCACAGATGATAGAAATGTTCACCTCAACGCTCGTCCAAATAATAATGTCGGTGTAATTGCGCGTCACATCAGGAGCTCGAGATAGTTTGATTAAATATACCAAGCAAATCATGGAGACAATGGTGATGCTATATCCGAAACGGGTGTCAGTGCGGAACCCAATCTCAACCCTGGCGCGGGATGTATTAAGCATTGTTGGATATTTTTATTGAGGATCTTGAGTGAAAAGTCCTGTTGCTCCTGGACTTCGTGTAAGCTTGTCCAAGTTTTGAAGAACCCTGGTAAATGCTTTAATGATCACTGTATGACTAGGGTCCTATGCTTTCTCCCTTCCCTCCAGTGCCCGCTGGTACATCTTCTCGGCCTCAGCCATCTTGCCCTGATCAGCATAGAGGATGCCCAAGTTGTTGACGGTGTCGAGTGTGGGCGTATGCCCAGGACCCCATGCTTTCTCGTATCCCTCCAGTGCCCGCTGATACATCTTCTCGGCCTCAGCCATCTTGCCCTGATCAGTATAGAGAAGCCCCAAGTTGTGGAAAGCATGATCAATGTCTTGGTCCTCGGTTGCACCAGAAGCTTTGACGGTGAAGAGTTGTTGTATACATCGATTTAAGCATTTAGGGAAGTGTTTTAGAAGTAACACTAAGGCGTTGATTGTCTTTAGAAGATTTATAAGCGGCTTGATGGGAAGTTGAAGCTCTTGTGGAGGCTGATCCAAGGCCAAGCAAATTTGCTCATGCTTGACGAGGGCTCCTGTAGTCAGATGAAGAGAAATCATAAGTGAACTCGATTACTAGGTTGCGCCTCTATTTTCTGTGAACTCCTTAACAAGCTAGGAGATCCGCCCTCATCTACTTAAGCGATGAAAAATCAGTTTTACAGGAAAAAGGAGGCAATATACCGGTCGAAAGAGTGACTTGTTCGGCTGTTAAGCCGCTAAGTCCATGATCATCTATTCATGGTTGTCGTACCCTTCGGCTGCATACAGAGATAAAGAATAAATAAAAATTCAAACGACGTCAATTTTGCGCTGTAGTGTTAGTTATATTCGAGACCTGATTAATCCGCTGACAGAATCGGAAATCAGACTCTGGCCTAGAGTACTAGACGTCTCTACCCTGGCCTTCTATTTCACGAATCATAGACGAATAGTGATAGGAGCAGCTCCGTGTCGTAGGATGGTCCGGGCCCAACGTTTTCGGAAACCCTGCTGAAGCTCTAAGATAGAGAACGGACGCATCATTGTTATTATGACTTTCACCTGCATACATTTCATCGCATGGGACTTTCACTTTCCCACTCAAGTAGAGCAGAAACTTTGGCGGGTCAATTGCATTATCATGATTACAGCTGCATCCCTTTTTTTCCTCTGTAACCTCGGTGAATGGCAGAGCTGATATCTCAAGTTGTTTCCTCAAACTCGGATAATCGATTTTGTGCCAATTTGGCGAGTCATCATCACGTCAGCTGCTATTGTGATCTATTCTGCAGCACGTGTGTATATTATAGTGGAGTGCTTCGTCAGTTTGAGATTGCTTCCGACAGGTGCTTTCGAATCCGTTCAGTGGTCGAACTTCATCCCGCATCTTTGATTGGCATGGACAGGATGCGGCAGGACGGAAGACGAGGACCGTGGGAGCAGATTGATACTCCCACTCCATCCAAAACAGTGGATCATTTACTAGAAAGTCAATTTCTTCTTTGATGCAAGCCTCTCAGACAAGAAAAAAGCCGCAGCATGATACATTCCATATCAGACCAAATCATGGCGTTGTGTGAGGCAGTGCTGGGCAAGGAGCATCCTGATACGCTGACGAGTGTTTACTGTCTTGTCTATTTACTGCACCAAAAGAAACGGTACAAGGATGCGAAAGTGTTTATCATCGAGCATACACTGGATATAGGAAGACACTCGGAGAGAAGCACCCGACCACTGTAGCATGCTTGCGGCACTATTCTTCGATGCTCAAAGAAGAGAAAGGCTAGTGAGATTTGGAGTTTCATTGGTTCAGAGAAGGGATAGTCGCGAAGAGGCTGAGGCTTGTGCCCTGTGGCTGCAGTGGCTCTTGCCGACCAACCTTCCCTTCTAGGCCTAGACCGAATCTGGCTTCTTCAATACCAGCAAGCAGATAACGAAATCAAAAAATGCTGGAAATGAACTGTCAGTAATTAGTACACTTAGCCCCCAACCTATGTTGCATACCCCAGGGAACTGCATTTTCTCGGATTGAAGTCTACGCCGAAGTTATCCCGAGTTGTATCGCCTGATGTTGAGTCTTGTCTCTCAGATATTAGGGCCATTTTTGGCCTGTGTGTGCCGAATCTGGTTGGAGATCATTGTAATCAGGGATGTTAATTGATGGTAACCTCTCACATTCTGGCACCCCGGCCCACTTCTACCAGTACTGGCATTCGCGGTCCTGATTTCCGCAGTTCTGCCGTTCGCTGCGCTTTATGGGGCTGTCTCCGCAGTGCTAGCTTCATCCTCTGGCTATTTATATATCGGAAGTTTCACGTGACTGATTAAAATAGGAGCCTTATTTTCAGGGTCAAAGGCATGCCCACTTCTTTCTCATTTTCCTGCTTCTACCCTATCCTACTTCTTCTACCTGTCCTGTTTCTGCCCATGCTACTCAACATCGCTACCCTATAGCATCATTCGTACTGCTAAATGTATGCAATGCGACATCAGATCCCTCAAGATCGATATGCCTTTCGAAGTCTCAACCGAATCAGACCTTTCATTTGACGGTTCCTCCACCTTTGAGTTATGCGAAACTTCACAACTGGAATGATCAAAGTCTTTGGATAGCAGACTGACAGGCAACCGGTACGAGGCTTCCTGATAGCTCAATCAGCTCAAAGATTAATAAGTCCTGTTCATACATACGATTTCTGTTATGTTGGGAGGCCACAGTTTGTGATTAGTCGATTGATACGTATAATACCTTTCATTTCTGCGAATGATTAATGCAACGTCCGCGTGACAAAATCGCACCAGCTGGTCCACCTTTGTTATTCAATTCAGTTTCCTTCCGGTGAACTGCTGTGTTTTCGCTTTTGCTTTTTCTGCGTAAGGCATTTTCGACTTTTCCTGTTAATTCAACAACACCGTCCTTATCAGAGAACTGGCGAGGGAAGATTCAAAGGCGAGTGAGTCGACGTTGCTGCCCGGGGTGGATGTAGAGGATATATGAAATTTGCGAAACGACCATCTCTACTTCGCCGAAGAAGTTTTTCGAATTCCACGGCCGATGTTCACGCTAGCATCCCAGAAGTTCTAGAGGATATGGTGAGCATCAATACGCTGACCATTGGCTACACAAAGGATATTGAGCTGGCTGAGAAAGCCGCCCGAGCGACTGGGGTGCGCCGACTTTCCATCCAAAACCTGTCCAGAAGGCCATTCGCTGAACTTGAACGAGGAGGAGCGAACAAAATGGTTAGACCAGCGCTGATGGCTGGAAGGGAAGACGGCATATACAACTCTGATCATGGTTATGATGAAGGGCAAGGTTCGGCGGAAGGCGGGAAGATATTGGAATAGAGAAAATGTATGAAGAGGATGGTGCAGCGAGAATCGTTGTATAAAGGATAGTCGAAAGGTGAGAGGCTGAAGGCTTTGATGGTGGTCGAAGAGCTTCCTGCATAGCCGGAGAATCAGAAAGCTAAAGTGATGGAGGTCTCATAAGGGAAAAGTTTGTCGAATGGAGCCAATACCCTATCGTTGTCGTCGACACATGCCGTCCATACCCCGAGCATCACGCTCCGGCGCCGTGCCCCAGCGTCATCCTCACACATCCCCCCAAACCCCCACAAAACCTAATTATAGGTCCCCCGCGCTTCCCACCCCCTAAAAAAACCGTAATAATAGGTTCCCGTTTCCCTGGTCAAATAAATGCCGATCATGCTGAAACACCGTGAATCTAGGACCCAACGTCCAGGAGATGGATTTGTGGATCCAGCGAGTCCATTTTGAATGCTGGACAAGCGAGTCCACTTTTGAAGGATGCCTCTGAACCCATCGAGAAGTGGACATTTATTTTCCTGGGCTCGCTGAGTCCACCAATTTCGTGCAGCATCAAGAATTTCAAAATTGGACTCATTGAATCCACTATCGAGCCATGAATCCTGGGAGAAACATCCTGGGACGCTCCTCCAAGTCCGCTAGACTCACACCTTCAAGCCTGAGGCATCTTCCTAAATGGACTCGCTAGGGAACGTTCCTAGGCAGAACCTCAAAAAACGGACTTGCTACTTCTACGGATCTTGGGAGACTTCCCTAGGATTTTCAGCATTTGAATGGAATGTCCTCTAATGTCAGGGACTCGATATGGGATCAAATGATGTTTGTATCGGGTTTGAATAGAATTCTACTATGATGTTCTATGTAGAAGAATCGCATGCTAAGTACATCTGTGAAGCTCAGGCGCTAGCCTTACTAGGCCTAGCGCGGTACCCGGAGAAGGGCTGGGCTGAAACCGTGACACTACCCCCCCCTTCAGATTCATCATGTCCTCATGACATAGTAACAAAAACCGCTGATGTGTCGTATGTCCATTGGTGCTATGCAGATCAGTGGTGTTCTACACAAGTCTGGGATCACCTCCTCAGTCGTGTAGATTCAGCTTATCATCCTTGGTTCAATCCTCCTGAACAAGCACACGAGGATCATTCAACAGCATAGCAATTAGTGGTTCCCAGTCTTCTGGGGTTTGAAAGGACTTGTGGGGGCCCGGCTTTGCGGGGTTAGCATGATGGAAGTCTGCTACCAAGTCTGGACAACCAGCTCCGTTCCAGTACGGTTCCCATTTGGGGACATCATGTTGATAGCCTGTCCACTTGAATTTGTACATAAGACACCCCTTCTTGTTGCTCCAGGGGTCTTTCCTCCGTCCATCGATCCAGGAGTCGAGGACTTCATCAACGAAGTGTTCGCTCCCCTCCTCATCCACCTGCGTTGGTGGCGGAGGCGGTTCGACTTGACCGGGGAGCGGGTCGCTGTTATCGATGTGTAACAGCCATGGGTGAAATACCGGGAATATGTTCATCCCTTCAGGTAGGTCCAGCTCGTAAGCCATGTTGTTGATAGCTCGCACGATTCGGAAAGGGCCCAAGTTCTTATGATCCAAGGACTTATTGGGCCTCGCCGTCTTGATGTTCTTGCTATTCAACATAACCATATCACCCTCCTTGAACTCCGTCGCTGGCAGGCAGTGACGGTTGGCATGGTCGGTCATAAATGCCTGAGACCATTTGAGTTCTTCTCTGAGGAATTCGCGGAGCTTCTCTACACCATCAGCGATACAACACTCTTATGGCTAATTGCAGCTCTGGCGATTCATTGACTATCCATAAAGTCATGCGTAGTTGAAGAATAAACTATTCGTGGAGATTTCTCCTAGGACCGTTCTCTAAGACGTCCCACAGGCAGGATACAAAGAGCAACAAGAAATATGCACCGGGTAAATGGCTTCACGGAAAGCAGGGCGGTGCCCTCGGTGTTCTGGCAGCTTACAGTAAAGCGGCTGCCAAACCAGCTCTTTTCGGCCGCCCTAACACCGAAAAGAAGATACGCATCGTTATCTGCTTGCTGGTATCGAGGAAGCCGGATTCGGTCTGGGCATAGAAGGGAAGGGTGGCCGGCAAGAGCCACTGCAGCCACAGGGCATAAGTCTCAGCTTCTTCGCGACTGTCCCTTCTCTAGACCGATGAACCTCCAAATCTTACCAGCCTTTCTCTTCTTAAGCATGGAAGAATAGTGCTGCGAGCATACTGCAGTAGTCGGGTGCTTCTCTCCGAGTGTCTTTTTATATCCAGCGTATGCTCGATGGTAAAACACTCCTGCATCCCTGTATACGGCTTCTAATTGCCCCAAGGGTTTCTCTACCCTACGGTTTCCTCTATCCTACGATTTTCTCAATGCTTTACGACATTAAAATCCTTAAACTTCTTAGGTAAGGCATAGAGGTCCCTAGACTTTCAGAATCTCTATACTTCCAAGTTCCTCTTTCAAATTCTCCAAAGTCTGTGATTTCAAAAATATACTCAAAGATCCCTGCGCCATAAAGGTTCCTACAAACCTCTAACAGGTCAAGAAACAAGGTTATGTCTTAATAATCATTGTTACTGGAGGTGTTGCAACAACAAGAAATTTACATGCATGCACACAGGTGATACTGTAAAAAGAGATTGTAAAGTCTTAGTTCACCCGATTATATTCTATTGACGACTTACGATGCAAACCTGGTGATGCTAATTACCACCCCTCGGCACTCCGAAACTGAATCCACTCATGTTGCCCGCGTTATGTCCTAGCTGAAAACCCGCATTGTTACTCCTAGAGAAGATTGTATGAGATGTGTGGGTTGCCTTCATATAAGTCAGTATATATATCTGCAGCCCCAGAGTACAGCATTGCTTTGGGCATGTACGGTTTGTCCCTCGGAAATTTCCTGCGCTCTTTCGAGCTCTTTAGCCCATCTTGCCAGCAATCCTGACAGCCGTGTATAGTTAATGTCCGTGTGGTCTCTGAATTTACACATGTTTTGATGATCGGCATCAAGCAAAGTCCTGGGATAGCCGGAAAGGCATGCTGAGGATTCCTTCACGACCTTCATAAGTCTTAGTCAGTGATGCTTTGCAGGTCTGGTGTCGGCTAGCAAACCACGTCAATATCTACACCGCCGAGCCTTGTAGACAAGCCTTCGTAGAAACACACAACTTCAATTCGAGTCTCAGGCGCCTGAGCTCGAGAAGTCAGCAGACTAGGAAATTGAACACTAAGCTTTGCCAATTTCTCTGATTTTTCGTCAAGGTCCTTCGAGAGCTCCGGATTGGTTGTTTTGAAGACTTTAAGGAATCTCCTAGCCGTTTCTGCCCATCGTGCCTTGTCGGAGCCTTGGTGGGGTGTTCCAAGGAAGGCAATGCGGCGAACGCAGTTGGCAAGGCCTTTGGTACTCTCAGAACCGCTGGCCGCATCCACAAGACCCTAGATTTTATGATGAGACAGCTAACTATCGAAGGTGATTGGATGCATACATTCGCACATACAAGCCCCCCGAGGCTATGCGCGACCAAGATAATTGGTCGTGTCGTCTGTTCACCAACTGCTTAGTTCTCTATGCAACACAATTATGATCACATCAGACATTAAAGCTTACCGCATCTATCTTGTATCGGTCATTCTCTAGCTGCTGCAAAAGATCGGTTGAAAATGTGTCCATTCTGTTCTCAGAAGGTCGAGCCCAGAAGTGAGCAATATTCGCGTCATATCCGAAGGTCAAAATACGCGCTTCTCCCGTGTCAGCCGGAAGAAGATCCTTCGGCCAGAACATGGAACCATCTCCTGAACCATATGTCCAAGTTCCTATCCGATCGCCGTGCAAGCCATGAATTAAAACGATACTGTGATTCTTTCAGCGGAAAGTTGTCCATCCGACATGTATAAGAAAGTGCACTTACTCAACGACAGCATTAGGCGGGTTGTAAAGCTGAAGAAGTCCAGACATCTTGACAGGGTTTCTGGTAGTAAAAATGAATTGATACGTTGCTAGTTCATCTCGGTATGGAAGTTAGACAGGATAAGAAAGAGCGCTAATATCAGACAGCGTTAACGATAAGGGCGAGATACGAATACGAACCGATAACCTAAACGCTTGAGCTAGTGGGATCAAGCAATTTTCAAAGCACATCCATTAGCGAGAGCAACAAGCAAGGCTGAGGATAAGCGAAGCCTGCTCCGTCCAACGAACATCTTCGACGCCTTTCAACCCTGCCTACCTCGATGAGTCGGTGCGGACGCGGTGACATGCCACCTGAGACCGTAGTATCAGGCCCGACATGCTCAGCATGACAACTGCCAATCCCATGACAAGCTTTGCGGGCCATAACAATCAAGGTTTTCAGTTAGGGTCGAACCTGGGACAGGTTCACATCAGGGTTGGGGGTCAGCCAGGTTCGTCAGCCCTTCTCGATGCTGCTAGTTATACAGCTGGCCAAGATGCTACAATTGCTAACAGCACGTGGGGATCTAGATCCAACACCTCTGACCTCTCGATTCCACAACAAACACTTCGAGGTGCCCCGCAACCCCAGCTCTGTCTTCACTGGACGAGAAGAAATTGGCAAACGACTACAAAGTCACTGTCTACCGTCCACCACCCTGAACTTGCAGCAACAACAGAAGAGATTTGTCATTCACGGGCTGGGTGGATCAGGCAAGACGCAGGTATGCCTCAAATTTGCGGAAGATCATTGTGAAGAGTAGGTGTGTTGTTTATTATTATATTCCAGGCCTGCACTGACGGTGCTTCAGATTTTGGGGCATATTTTGGATCGATGCGAGCAGTATAGAAAGCCTCGAGCGAGGTTATTTACAGGTTGCCAAGGTCTGCGGTCTAGAACCTCACGTGGATGCTGTCAAACGAAGGTTATCGAATATATCCGAGTCATGGGCCCTGATCTTAGATAATGCTGATGATCCTCGTCTGGATATCTCTCCATACTTTCCGGTGGGGAATCGAGGGATCGTCTTGATCACGACCCGAAACCCGAATTGCCAGATTTATGCTACCGTCGGGTCATACGAGCTGGGCGCGATGGAACCTGATGAAGCTGTTACCTTGATCCTCAAGACGACCGAGATCAGTGATCAATCAGACAAGTCGATACGGAAGAGTGCGGAGCGGGTAGTCACGACCCTAGGATATTTAGCGCTAGCGATCGTTCAGGCTGGGGCGGTGATCCGACAAGGTCATTGTAGGATGGAGGAATACTGCACTATTTACTATCAGCGTCGACGCGAACTTCTGAGTCAGAAAGCTATACAAGATGGTGAAGATTATCGATACACCGTGTACACGACTTGGGAGATTTCGCTAAAAATGATTGAGGAGATGTCGAGCGAGGCCGGGCGAGACGCTATAGAATTACTTCAGATCTTTAGCTTCCTCCACCACGATGGGATTTCTGAAGAGATATTCTACCGAGCATGGAAAACTTTACGGAGCGACCCGCCTTCGGAATGGACGCTCTCACATCAACTGGACATACTACTTGGCCAATCAAGTCAGGAATGGGATGTCTACCCTCTTCGAGCAGCGGTGTCGATTCTGCTATCATTCTCTCTCATCAATCGTAATAAAGATCATTTGATTTCCATCCACCCGCTCGTGCACACATGGACTCGAGATCGGTTGAGTCCCTCGGACGAGGAAACGACCTGGACACAGACGACTTCAACGGTGGCCCTTTCGATACCGTGGGCCTTTGAGACCGTAGATTACCGATACCGAAAATCCCTCGTGCCGCATATCGATGCTTGTCTCGGGTATCAGAACGATGGGATATTCCATCTCCGCGATATAGGGGAAGATTGTCAGAGGATGGCCGCTAAATTTGCACTCGCATACAGCGAGGTGGGTCGACGGCAGGAGGCGCTGCAGCTGACGGAACAAGTGGTGGAAGCGAGGAAGAGAACCCTGAGGGAGGAGCATCCTGACACCCTCGGCTCGATGCACGCTCTCGCCAACAGCTACAGCGAGGTGGGTCGACGGCAGGAGGCGCTGCAGCTGACGGAACAAGTGGTGGAAGCGAGGAAGAGAACCCTGGGGAAGGAGCATCCTGACACCCTCGGCTCGATGCACGCTCTCGCCAACAGCTACAGCGAGGTGGGTCGACGGCAGGAGGCGCTGCAGCTGACGGAACAAGTGGTGGAAGCCAACAAGAGAACCCTGGGGGAGGAGCATCCTGACACCCTCGGCTCGATGCACGCTCTCGCCAACAGCTACAGCGAGGTGGGTCGACGGCAGGAGGCGCTGCAGCTGACGGAACAAGTGGTGGAAGCCAACAAGAGAACCCTGGGGGAGGAGCATCCTGACACCCTCGGCTCGATGCACGCTCTCGCTATCAAGTACAACGAGGTGGGTCGACGGCAGGAGGCGCTGCAGCTGACGGAACAAGTGGTGGAAGCGAGGAAGAGAACCCTGGGGGAGGAGCATCCTGACACCCTCGGCTCGATGCACGCTCTCGCCAACAGCTACAGCGAGGTGGGTCGACGGCAGGAGGCGCTGCAGCTGACGGAACAAGTGGTGGAAGCCAACAAGAGAACCCTGGGGGAGGAGCATCCTGACACCCTCGGCTCGATGCACGCTCTCGCCAACAGCTACAGCGAGGTGGGTCGACGGCAGGAGGCGCTGCAGCTGACGGAACAAGTGGTGGAAGCGAGGAAGAGAACCCTGGGGGAGGAGCATCCTGACACCCTCGGCTCGATGCACGCTCTCGCCAACAGCTACAGCGAGGTGGGTCGACGGCAGGAGGCGCTGCAGCTGACGGAACAAGTGGTGGAAGCCAACAAGAGAACCCTGGGGGAGGAGCATCCTGACACCCTCGGCTCGATGCACGCTCTCGCCAACAGCTACAGCGAGGTGGGTCGACGGCAGGAGGCGCTGCAGCTGACGGAACAAGTGGTGGAAGCCAACAAGAGAACCCTGGGGGAGGAGCATCCTGACACCCTCGGCTCGATGCACGCTCTCGCTATCAAGTACAGCGAGGTGGGTCGACGGCAGGAGGCGCTGCAGCTGACGGAACAAGTGGTGGAAGCCAACAAGAGAACCCTGGGGGAGGAGCATCCTGACACCCTCGGCTCGATGCACGCTCTCGCCAACAGCTACAGCGAGGTGGGTCGACGGCAGGAGGCGCTGCAGCTGACGGAACAAGTGGTGGAAGCCAACAAGAGAACCCTGGGGGAGGAGCATCCTGACACCCTCCGCTCGATACATACACTGGCGACCTTAAGTAAAATGCTAAAAAGTACAACAGAAAGAGATCAACGGTATCCGAATCCCGAAATAGAATCTCAAGCTCAATATTCAAACAGCTGGAAGAGAAAAACGTATTCTTCGCTAGCTCGACTTTGGAAAAAGCGCATCTAGCGGTATGGGTACAATGTAGGGTCTCGTCTAATTGTGCATTCAATCCAGTATAAAGACCTGATTAGACAATCCGGATTGAACACATTCAAATCTACGGTATACCGAGTTCTCAATGTATATGGCCTCACCAATTGGCTAGCAAAGAAACGCCCACTTCTTATATCGGAAGTAGCAGCTCTTAGCCTTTCCTGGTGCAAAGAACGAGAGACGTGGACCAAAGATCGGTGGTCTAAAGTGATCTGGAGTGATGAGTGTCGTGGTCCTAGAAGCCACGTTGAAGAGATACTTTAGTCTTCTATGAGAACGGAAAGGTGTACTGCAAGGGAAGTATCCGATGCCGGCTTCAAGGTCAAGTTATCTTTGAAGCGCTGAAATGGGTTCACCCCTACGATCTTATACTCATGACAGATCATGAGATCGTAGGCTATTACAACAGCGACGAGGATCTTTGCCAGATGTGTCGTCGATATCGGAATAATGTGGAGTTTGTAATCCATCATCTCGATGAGTCCATGAGCATCTTTCTGCAGAGTGTTATTGAAGAGCGAAGGCGGATCAGTGGGTTCCCCGAACGATGCGATGGTTTCAAGAGCAGCAAGGCCTTAATGCTCCCTTTTGCAACCCGATTCCCGACCCATCATGTGCCTGCGAAACTTGCCATTTCCACGGACCAAATCGGTATAGTCTACTACCCAAACGTAAATGAGGCGAACACTACTCACAAGATCTTTCAGCTCGGAAGCGTCCTCGCCGATCGTGATTCTTCAATAGCATAGAGGAATGGGGCAGGATTGCTTCTTGTGTATAGATATCTAATTGATACATTCCATTCAATAGGAAATGACTTTCCCTGTTGTTATCAAAATCTATGTTACTCTGCAAGCCTTACCCCGTCGGCGCTTTTCTCATATCATCCTACTACTAATTATACTAGATGTTCCTTTGCTCTCATCATGAACCATAGACTTCGTACGCCTGTCTGTCTCGCTCTGGCTCATGCCTATGACCCAGGCAAGGTAATCATTCTCACCGCGAGCCAGCAATGGAACGGAGATGGGCACCAACGACATCTTTTCAGCAGGAATAAGGCGCTCTTTGTCTTCGGGACCCTTGAGTATGAATGTCGAGGGATGGGCTTTTGCGCTCAAGAGACGGTCCCAGAAGAGGAAGATTCGTAGACGACAATACAGCAAGGCATAGTGGCTGTCGAGTCATGCTATTCATATAGAATGCGGGCGCGAGTGACCTGTCCCAAGCCCGGACTGGTAGATCCGTTCAATCGTACTGTACATAGTGGCCGCGAGCATAAGCTATTGCTGTTTGGATTTTCTCTTTTGCGAGCAGTCCTAGCTCCTTTCTGATCTAGTCCCGGAAGAACACCCAAGCTTTAACCCTCTTGGTCTAGCATAAACGCCGTCCTCAACTCCTTGCATCAACGGCTGTCTGCATGACAATGTGTCTGCGAAGCGAATGATACCTCGTTCAGGGCCCACAATGCTTCAACAAAAGAGGTTCACCTCGTCTCAGTCTTTCCGTAACCCATCGAAACCCAGCAGGGAAGCACCACGAGCTATCTCTTCCTCAAACCAGGGTTCTCGAACAAGTCCATCATCTCAGACAACCGCACCGTCGAAGAGGGTCAATAGCCTCCTTGACTTTCTGATCTCATGTCATAAAGGGGTGGAGGTGGAACCTTGGACGGTGTTCAAATTAACATCGGAAGAACACAAGTCACTGTGGTCGTTGCTAGAAAGAAAGAAATCGCTGTATGACTACGCGTTTGGCAAGCTTCGGTAAGTGGACAGGTCCTTTATACTTTTGTAAAGGTATGAGCACTGATCATGATCAATGTGGGCGCAAGGTTCGACTGGTCTCCCCATACGTCTTCATTCATTGTCAGGATGCCAACATCTACCCACGATATATTTACAGAGCTTGTCGTTCGGGAGATCTGGTCGCAGCTGGAAAATGTTGCTCGTGGGGACAAAGAAGTTGCAGCCGTTGTTGATCTGGTCAGATCAGAGGCAACCTCGGACGTCTATCTGTATGGACATGGTTCCATCGACAAAAGATATCCCAAGCACACACCAGACGCCTCCTTTGCACGCGCCGATTCTCAACATCCCTCCGTCGTTATCGAGACCTCATACTCACAGCAACACAAAGACTTGGCTATGCTGGCTGATGATTACATATGCGGTTCCGACGGAAACATCAGCGTAGTACTGGGGCTCGATATCGATTACGGCGCTGGGTCTAAGAAGGCATCGGTTTCTATCTGGCGGCCTCAATTAGCGTCGGATCCGATCGATACATGTAATACTTACCGTTCTTGCGGATGATCACGGCAAGGTCTGCGTGACACAATCGTGCCAGCTGATCTGCCTTTTTCACAAGGCTCGATTTCCTTCTGGTGAATTGTTGCGTCTTCGCTTTGCCGCGTCAGGCATATTATGGGATTCCTGGCGTCAAATACAGCTATAATAAAATCTGTTAGTTGAGGAGGCAATTGAATGAGAATGACCTTCCCTCCAATTGAGCGGAATTTGTGGTTATATTGTCAATTTGAGCATCCTGCTTCCATCGGACTCACCCCCCCATTCTGGGGACTCCCCACCCGTTGTAGGTTCCCCCCCCCCCTTTCCCACCCCCTAAAAAGACCTTAAGAATAGGTTCCCGCTTCCCTGAAAAACAATCGTGTGCGGGAGCTCCCGGGGCTAACTAGCACATCTCTCCTGGGAGCCAGCCCAGGAGCGTATTGATCAAGACTCTCAATCCTGGAGAGGCCTCTTGGGAACATTCCCCTAGGATGGGTCACAGGTACAAAGAGCCTCAGGAATTGGCCCATATCTTCTGATCATCCTCCTGAGCAACGATAGCGTGTAGCAGGCCACCGATGAGCTTGATATCGGTTCGACTTGAGGAGAGGCTGGAGAACAGTAGAGCTACTTCACCGCTAAGTCACCAAGGAAGTGGGAGGTACGCATTTGGAAGGAGGTTAGTAAGGAGTTCATGAGTAATATGTATATATATTTTGAATAATGGTAGAAATTTGTTGTACGGCTGAATTTGTTCTGCAGCCTTCCGCGGCCGATAAGCTTCTGGACATGGTAGCGAGAGAGGTGTGTGAAGTGGGTCTGCCGGGAGTCCCCGTAGGGAATCTTCCCCAACACGTACGAGCAGTCCTGTTTCGCTTTCTCACAGATCTCAACATGGCCGAAGCCGATATCGAGCCATTGCAGCATCGCGTGTTTGCTGTGGACTCGACGAGGAAGAGTTTACTTCTTCTTAAAGGCCTGATTGCGGGTGGGGTCCTGGTATTTGCTCTGAAGCAAAAACGATGGCGCGTCAACTACGGACTTGACCTGTCGCGGACTACGCTCGCGGTACCTTATCGGGCAAAGGACAATCCAGCCACGCGGGCAGAGTTCAGCCACCCCGATGCTAATCGTTCTCACCTGTCTCAGTAATTACTACAGTGGCCTGTCGGACGAGCAGTTACATACCGCCTTTGAAAAGCTACTCTTGTCCGACCACGCCCAGGAGGAATACGAACGCTGGGTACAGGATGCTCCGGAACTACCATTCGCGTTTCGACAGTTGACCAGCATCAATCTGAGCGACTCTGCGCAGTGTTCGCAAATGGTTTTCCCTCCCCTGCGGCTCGCCAAAGGTGTAATCGATTTCTACATGTCACGGATCGTATTTCCGAAGGAGATGAAGGAGTTTCCACACAAGCTGTCTTCCTCGGGCTGGGATATCGCACGAACGAAAGTTCATCCGACGACGGGATTCAGTGGGACAAATGACAGTAGATACATCTTACCGCTGTCCATCGAGTAGCGCGATCTCCCGGCATAGTTCCACGCAAATGCGGCAGTGCTCGACTGTCTGCTGCGGTCCGAGAACTCTTTCAAACACGCCATGGAGGAGTCCGGAAGTGAAAGCCTCGATGCAGAATCGTTGCTGCGAATGGTCGTCAGATCGGAGCCGCCCGTGCGCGTCATTCTCGATGTAGGAGCGCAAGTGTTGGAGTGGAAGAACGAGGAAGTCGTACGTAGATGGCTCTCGCGCGTTCTAGACGCACAGGCAGCCGTATTCTTCGATGATCGGAATAATCTGTTGGTCTTGAGTCGTGACGGCATCATGGAATCGCTGATGATTTCACCTTTTGCGAAGCAGATGGACCAGTGCCTGATGTACCTCGACGAGGCTCATACACAAGGGACGCACTTGAAGCTACCGACGAATTTCAGGGCCGCCGTGACTCTAGGGCCTGACCTTACCAAGGATCGACTTGTGCAGGGTATGACCTGATCCCGATAAACTATATTCCCCATTGCTAACTCAATCAGCGTGCATGCGGATGCGGAAGCTAGGGAAAGGCCAATCAGTCATGTTTTGCGGGTCCATGGAAGTTGAACGCAAAATTTTCCACGGCAGCGGTAAAAGTCGATGCGATACCATCGAGGTAGCCGACGTGTTACAATGGAGCATTTCGGAAACCTGCATTCACACGAAGAAATGCATTCCGTTGTGGGCGACGAGCCAGAAGCGATTTTGCAGCATGAGGTTGTGGTTATGCGGCTTTTTCCCCTTTCACCCTTCCCATGATCCTTTCCCTTTTCTCTCTACCCACCCCACATCGACATTCATAACTTAGTTTTAGGAAGATATCTCATTTGTCAGGAATTGCGCTGTCATCAATTAAGCTCACTGGTTATCGAAGATCCCAAGTATGATATCCTGAGTGAACATTCTCGACAAAGAACCATACAAAGTAGTTGTCGTAGATCAAATAGATGATATATATAAATTGATGATAAATTCCAAACATGCTGTAAACAAAGTACACGATACGTCAATAATCAGCAACTGGAGGGACTTTGAACAGGCTTTAGGAAATGTGTGGGGTGTCTACGCACGTAACAAGATTTTATGCACCATTGCCCTGTGGTTTTTGAACGCCATAACATGTGGAAGCACCAGTTCACTGGCCGTGCACCTGGGATGGGGACATGAGATCGGTCGTCCAAGGAAAACCTTTTCAGGTGTCTCTCAGCCTCATTCATCATCTTGTTGGGCCGAGCGTACTCAGGCGTCCGTCCTTGGTAGGATCTGCGTAGGATGCCAAGGCAGAAGATGCATTGCATCGGCTTGCAGGATCTACAACGCGCATCAACTAGCTTTATGGATGTCTCAAGTAGGGTCCACCTAACGATGACTTCCTCGACGATTGCCATAAATTTCAGCTGGGAAGCAGTGCACGTGGAATGGATAAAAGGGCTTAGGGAATGAGCAACGCTAGGAGCTGTAAACAAAATCCAGGAGTCGTGCTGGGATTTCACACTTGCAAACCGATCTTATGCACCGTCATAGTGTGGTCCATGAAAATGACACTTAGGAGTGTTGGTGACAGAACTCAGGGAATCAGCGGGTGTTCCCCACTCTCTGTGCTAGAGCTTTTCAAGTCGTCAAAGTATGGAGATAGACAAGCCGTAGAAAATTTGCTCTAGTATACACAATCAATCCGTGAGGCCAGACAAATCAACAATTAAACCAAAATCCATGAGGTATGCTAAACCTTGTCAGACATGTAGATCTCGTGAACGGTCGCCGCATGATTCTTAAAATGCATCACACTGTCAAGCGTGACTGCCGCACATTCGGGATGGGGAAAAGGACAGGGTTCGCGGGGCCGAAAAGGGTGACGGCGGTCGAAGTGCCGCTGCAACGAATATTTACTGCCAAGGTTGTGGAGTCGCTCCTCCAAAGGTAGGTCGGTGTCACCGAGGCAGTAAAGGCACTGGTAGGGTTTACATCTCACAGGAAAGAGATAAGGGATCGAGGAGTCCGACTCAGACTCGGACTTGACGGCGTTCAAGGGACATTCTGCGTCATCAAGATCACTTTCCCTCGCCTGAATCCTCCGTATTCGGCGGGCCTTGCGGAACACTCCCTCCTGCCGGATACAGAGCGACACCATATCATCGACAATGGAGACCCGCCGACCCACATCGCCCTCGGCATCACGAGTCGACGGCGGGTCGAAGAAGACCTTTGCGATGCGTGATCGTTCCATAAAGGCGTATCGAACACGCCCTGAGGTGGAGAGAATGGGACGGAGCGACTCCGCATCTCCCTCAAGCTGCGCTCGCATGTCTTGCACGGGAGCGACGGCGTCGTATTCTTTTTGGATCTGATTCATGAGCTCCCGCTCTCGCGCTTTGATCTTTCGATCCACAGCTCGTTTGGCCTCCTCATACTCATCGTAGATGGCTTGTCCCTCTGCACGGTAAACGAACGTGAATTGCTGTCGAATCCGCTGGAACAATTCATCTCGGCGACCGCGAAGCTCCTGGATTTCTTCCTCCTTCCGGATACCTGCACTCTGCGCTTCGGTCAGCTCTTTGGGTCGTCGGGGGTCGATCCGTCGGCTCATCCGGTTGGCTGCTTGGATCAACTCCGTCCGAGGCGCCGTACCCCCGTATGCGGCTTGGGTGTCGTATCGGATCATGCGGGACAGGTAATTGCGCTGGAAGATGGCTGAGTTGGTGTGATCCATGACCAGATTGCGGACGGCCTCATTGGAATTGGGATCATCTGGTGAATGATCGTTAGCTCAGGCTCCCTGGGACCAGAAGCCTCAGGGCTCACTATTGATGGCATTTCCCGTCGCTCGCCGGAGACAATAGGTCGTGAAGACCTGTACGAAGCCAGTCTCTTCTCCTAACCGTTTGATTCACTCATGATACTTCTCGTAGGAGAGCGCCGTATCCGCCGAGGTGGCACAGCCCCTGGAGGTTTGCATAGGCGCACGAAACAACGGGACGTCCAGTATGTCCTCTTTCCATGGAATTTGTTGGTAGTTCAGTCCCTTTAGGACGCCCAAAGTCAGAACTGTCCTGGGCTTTGTGTTCGGGAAAAGGTAGGCATCGTCGTCACAGGCGAGGCCGATGATATGGGATATTATACAAAAGACGGGGTTGCTATCGATAAAGAATGTGTAGGTTTTCCTGCATGTCCGTCAGAGTGATGGACTCCATTACTCAGCGGTCACTCACGGTCTCTTGCGCTTCTTGCGAGACTTGGTTCGGGTGAGCTTCAGCTGCAAGGTGAGCGCCACTTCCCCGGTGGTCTTGTCGCGCTGGACGAACAAATCCAGGTCGCGATAGGTGATTCCAAGAAGGGCTCCGGGTCGGGATCCAGTGAACGCCGCGACCAGCAGGATCGTTGCCAACTGAACCCGTTGCCGTTCGTGAGGGAAGGTGTTGGTATCTGTCACCCAATGACAACGTAGCAGCTCCACGAAATCTACTGCATCCAATAAAGGCTTGTCGGTTTCGCTATCGTCCAGCCCGTGTTCTTCGGCCAATGGACCGTTGATGAACTGTTCCAACGTTACTCGTGTGTAGGAGCATCAACGTATGCGCCTTCACTTACATTGTAGATTTCCTTCAAGGTCAACGGACTGATCCGTCGACCCTTCCATTTGATGTAGAGCTGGCTCAGTTGATGCCAGTAGGTCTCGACCGAACTGATTTTCTTGACGGAATAGTTGTTACACATCCAATGGAAAAAGTTCTTGATTCGACCCTCTATCGACCTTTTGAGGGTATAATAGGGATCGATATCGACGGTGTCGCAATACCTAGAGATCGAGGATTAACAACGGGAGCACGACGACTGTAGAATTCATACTGGAGGTGACTCACTCTCTTCATAAACCTTCGAGACGATCGATGTGTGAGTTGGTGACGTCGGCGTAAAGAGTCGTTGATCGGTGGCTTTTATCGACCTTCTCGTATCGTGCGTTATAGTATTCTCGAGCTGAAAGCTGGCTTCTCTTGGAGGGAGAGGCGTAAGACAAGTTCGCGTCTTGCTTTTGAGCATGCAGCAGTGCTTTGCGACAAGCCATCGCAGATGGCAATTAGGACGGTTGCCTGTGCGCAAAACGAGTGAGGTGGGTCCTTGAGCATAGCAGTGAGAAGAGGGAAGTAAGTCGGGAAGACAGGAAGGCAAAGAGGGGGAGGAGGGCCATCTTTGTAGGCGCCTGAAGCAGCTTGAGGGTCCCAGTGTGTACGCCGGACCCTTCTCTCTCTCTCTTCTCGCCTTCTCCCTCCCCATCTCTGCACTGCCCGACCATGCATTGAGGATTCAATGAGCGACCTTTAGTGAAGTGATGAAGATGACCAAGAAGATGATGCAGGAACGTCTTGACTCGATGAGATGGACTAGCGCGCAAGCCTGCATGCAGCTGTTGAGAGTGTGGGAGAGGGAGTGGGGGGGCGACCGCATCAACCGTTCAGGCGGCATGGCGTGGGCAAGGGACCCTGGTGCAAAAGGCGCTTAAAACAGCGTCCAAGTATGCCGAAAATGGCTACCTTTTTACCCGCATCTAGTTTAAGAAAATAATAAACAATCAGTTAGAAATTAGTTTTAATCTATTAAAGATTAATTTGAAATTAATTAATAATTAATTTTTAATTAATTCTTAAGATACTTCAATATTAATATCTAAATCTACTATAGTTTTATCATATTAAGATATTTTTATAAAGATTATAATATTGTATACTGCCCACAACATACTATCAAGTGTTTAAGTTCTTTTGAAATTAATTTATTTAGATTACTTTTATTAAGATCTGCTATTTATACTAAATCTATTGAGAGTCAATAGTAATATAAAGAATAAGTTTTATATTATATAATTTACAACTTATTAATTTAGTCCTAGTGGGCTCTGAATTTTATTAAAAAAATTGACTTTCAAATCAATTTTGAATTAATAAAGCTTTTGATAAAAAGTACTTTAAATTAATCTCAAATCAATTTAAAAATATTAAAATTAAGAAACAAGATCTTAAATATAATAGCTATGATTTAAAAGTACTTTTAAACTAGTCACAAATTAATTTTTAATCAGTCTTGAAATGATCAGAGAGAATTATTTTATAACTGGTATCTTGAGGTAAATAGAAAAGAATTGATTCAAAATTAATTTTGAATTAATTTGAGGCTTTGAAGATGCAGCAAAGAAAGAAATAAATATAAAAATATGAAGATTTATTACTAAGAATAGATTTACAATCGATTCATAATCATTAACCCCTGCCACTAGCACAAATCTTAGCGGTAATTCAAAGATTTAGCTTCTTACTAGGTCCTCTTGGCAGTGAAATCTATCCACCAATCAAAGTTGTTCATTTAAGCGAGCTTACAAACAGTCCGCCTGCGCCACAAAAAACAGACCGGGTCACGTATAAACTCGCTCGAGACACTCGAGGGATAAATGGCGAGGAAATTTTTTCTGCATGTCGTCATTGTGAGGACTGGCCACAGGAGCAGGCTCTATCTCTAGCTGTTAAAACAATGGTAGTGATAGCTTAGGAGGCAACATTGAAAAGACGCTCAAGGCTACCTGTAAATATTTAGATTTCAAACCCCACTGACATGCTTCTCATTCCTCAATTCCACGTCTCTCGGAAGAAGGGAGTCTTCCTCCTGCGGCGCCGGCTGAGGGAAGAACCTTTTTTCCGCCGTTTGTATTTCCCTCCTCATGCTCCAAGCTCCCTTCCCTCATTCCACGGAGATGGGATACAGCTAAAAGAGACCAACTCAATGAGAATATGTTTACCATTGACGAATCATCGTCTGTTCTCGATCCCAGCCTCGGCAGAGCCAGCACGGGAGAAGGCCCAAAAACTTGACATCCACCACAGACCGTTCACCCTCACCCTATCTCAGAAAAGAAGCGCAAAGAACGATGGTGGAATTTAATCTTCCGAAAATCCCAGATAGTGATACGGAAGAGATGAGGCTCGACGAATAAGACGATGGCAGATGAGGGTCTTGTCGGTTTTGAAACAAGTGCGAGATCCTGAGATCTCTTCATCAATCTCGCTTGCAGCATCGGCCAAGAGATACCTCCACCTTTACTCTCCTTGCCACATGGATATGATCCTATCATGATGCCCAGCCGAAGATATTAGTTCCAACGATGGCGCGCGCCTTTTCTGCACGTTGTCGAACGTCTCGACTCCCTGTAGACTTCCCGTGTCTTCCCCTCACAGCTATCGAGTCCAGGCTCTATCAGGGGTCATGTTTCTGACTGTCTTTTCGTGCTGATAAACTTGATGCTTCAAGCTTGTCGCTTTTTCAAGTTCCAACCCCTCGACGGACTATCTACCTGCTACCACCTCATTTCCTTGACAAATCGGAACCTAGCGAGAGGAGAGTCTTTGGGCGACACCAAGAACGCGGCATGGGAACCCTAGATTGATGGCCTCCTTGCTTGTTGAAGTTGCCTCTAATAGTAAAGGTGGCGCTATCTTGGCTTTCCTCAGCACCAAGAACGTTGACTTTCCCAGCTCTTGCCGCCGGTAACGATTTCCCTAGCCTTTCCATGCATGGATTCTGTACTCTGTGTCCGGCACGGCGATCATGGTGCCAGCAGTCAGCAGAGGCTTCGACAGCATCTTTCCCCTCCCCCTAGCTCTCTCAGAATCATGCTGTAACCGAGATTGAGATCGATGACCCTAGCCCAAAGATATTTGGAAGCATGAGGTAGATAAATGACATCTCACCCCTTCACTCTGTTCGTCTTTCTCAAGACACTCTGCGAGTCCCTTCAGTCACTCTTTTCAAACGTCAACTCCTAGTTGAGTCCCACATTCGTTACTCTGCTTCTCAGTACAAGTATTATTTTGCTACAGCTTCATTATTCGATCTATACATTCTCTGTATACATTGTTACATACATTTAACCATGAATCACATGACGACTCTTGTCTTTCTTGTCCTCTTGGGTACGTCTGCAGCCCAGTCTGGCTCCGGCACTACAACACGCTACTGGTACGTATTCCCTGCCCTAGACTAGTGCTTCCTAACGTCCTTAGGGACTGCTGCAAACCCTCGTGCGCATGGTCCATGTCTGGCATTACATCACCTGTCAAGACCTGCGACGTCTCGGACAACCCATTGACAGACGCCGCCGCCCAATCAGGCTGCGCAGGTGGAACGGCCTACATGTGCAGCGATCAGTCACCATGGGCCATCAACGATGACTTAGCCTACGGCTTCGCAGCTGTCAGCGCCAGCAACCCAAACTGCTGTTCTTGCTACCAGCTTACCTTTACAAGCACCGTTCTTAGCGGAAGAAAGATGGTCGTACAGGCGACTAACACTGGTGATGACGTCGGTAGTACCCAGTTCGATCTTGCTGTGAGTCCATTTCCTCTTCCGCTCCTCGAACCAGTGGCTGATCATATAGATCCCTGGAGGTGGATTTGGACAATTCGATGGCTGCTCAACGGAGTGGAAAGCCACTTCAGCTGTTTGGGGAGCCCAGTATGGCGGACCATCTTCCAACACTTGCTCTTCATTCCCGGCTGCGCTACAGCCTGGCTGCGGTTTTCGCTGGGATTGGATGCAAGGGGCTGACAATCCGACGTACATTAGACCCTCCTGTTCTTTGTTGTTCCCACTGACACCATCAGCGTTGATTGGGAAGTTGTTACATGCCCTGCCGAGCTCGTCGCCAAATCTGGCTGCTCCGTCACCGGCTATAATCCTGCCAACGCTCCAGCAGCTCCAGCCTCCTCTCCAGCTGCACCTGTACCTTCACCCAAAGCCCCTGCACCTTCTCCACCTGCTCCAGTTGCCAGCAAGCCGCCGATGGAATCTCCGGTCGAGCATCCCACCACCAGCCCTAAAGCAGCCACCCCTGCTACCACACTCTCCCCGGTCGTTGTTCACAGCTCATCACTCGCCGCTCCAACGAAAGCCTTTTTGCCTCCTCAGGCCACCAAGGCAGCTCCGGCTCATCCTCACTGGGTCCCTTATAAGCATCAGGGATCACCTAAGGAGGAGGAAGAACATGCTGACTGGACGCCTCCCAAGGAACAGGGACTAGCCAAAGAAGAGGGGAAACAGGATGAATGCGATGCCTAGGCCACAGCGTCTTGCCATAGAATGCCAAGAAGCCGTTGGTAGTCGTACACATCCATGGTCCACGATCATGTGAAGTTTTGGGCGTTCGATTCGAATGACGTTCATTTCTTTCATATACTTTAACGTCGATTCTTTGGAGCCTTTTTTCCTGAGGCTGGTGGCCAGCCGTGGCTCTATTTGTGTACATCCTTTACCACTGAGTCGTTAGTGACTCTTTATTTCTGCGCCGGAAGCTAATGGCTGCGCCATTCTTTTAAACATTGTATACCCCAGAACAGAGTTCGAGAAGACAGCCTGTGAGCTCTGAAGGTATCCAGAAGAGAAGGCCTGGAGCTAGATAAGCGTAGACCTCTTCATTTACATTCCCACCCTACGCGTTGAGAATAAGCGGGGTCGTACCCGGGAAGCCATGGACAAGCGTTCAGCCTCCAGAAAGTGAAAGGAAGTCCTCAAGTCACTTAGAAGTTACATGCACTTCCAGTCACTCGCTTTCCACGCATCTCTTTCACTCTCGAGGTTCATAAGCCACATACTGTTCGTGGCAGTTCCAGCTGCGCTCACAAAACACACAGCACAACACAGCACCGGGAAGGCGCAGAGAGTACGTGGAATATGGGGCAATGGCCAATAATGATGAAGATTTGTCGGGTGCTCGGATCTACTCCATTCTTTTCGGTCTGGCCCGGCGGGAGGCTGAGGCGGTGTGGCGTAGTCAGCTTCGCGGACGCGGACGCGGAGACGAAGACGAGAGTCTACCTACTCCCGAGACGATAACAAGACGGAGTCGCCGTCACCCAAGTGTGAGGAGAATCAACAAATCTATGCCTACATCATTATTCCCAGCGCATAGATATATGTCTTCAGTGCATTCGTAGATCAGCCTTCTCATCCCAAAACTTTGCCATAATAATACCCCTACCTTCATTGACGACACCAACCCAACCCAACTCCAAAACTCTCCGGCTCCTCCTATACCCCTTCAGCTGTTTCATCCGTGAGGGGACCAACTTCTATCACCACCCATCTGCGACTTCTCAACCTGTCCGAAAATTGATCGTCTGTTCTCTTGCTGTGTCTCTCCAGAAGCCCTTCATGGACAAGATGCAGCCATAACATTAACTCGAGGGCTATCTCAACGCGCCCGTGTTTCCGCCTAACATCCCTCGCCCAAAACTCCCTCGAAGCCACCATGGCAAGACCGTTTGACGAGTCGCTGCCATACCAGCACATGGGGAGCGGCATGTCGTCGCAGACATCTCTAGCTGGTGACCGGGCATGGAAGACGTCCACAGATGGCTCCTACCCGTCATCATTAGCATACGACGTGGGGCAGTCCATGAATCCACCTCGTCTGACGAAGAAACCTTCGAAGAAGAGCCAAGAGCCGAAGCTGCCGAAGATAAAATCTTCACCGAGTCACGGCGCCTTAGCTGCCGCGAGGGTAAATCATGCCAAGCTGCACCAACGAGGGAATTCGGCTTCTCAAAGCCCTACTTCTCCAACCTTCGTCCCTGACTACCTACTTCAAACCGCGAGCCAGATCGTCCCTGCCAGTGCGCACGCGAATATCTATTCAGCGCCAGAGTCGAAAGAGCGCAAGAGCAGCAAAGTAAAAATAAAGCCGCTGCTGCGGAAATTCTCTTCCCAGGAGCAGGTGTCAATAGATTTGTCTCGTTCAGCTGCAGAAAATGAGGGACTAGGAATATACACATCATCAGAGATCAGTGGTGCTCTGGACCAAGGGTCTGGTCGGAGAGGAGGATACCATAACCGCACGACAAGCGCGACCTCGCAGCTCTCATCCACAACAACATCAAGCAACCCTCGCTACGGCGCACAATACGTGCATCCCATGCGACAGACTCCTCGACCATACACACCGCCTATAGCAAGCTCATATAAGACATCACTCGAGAGCGAGGCGCCAACCGTCAACACATCAAACAACACTTCTATCGAAGCACCTTATTTCGATTCACATTCACGTTCAACGTCACATACTGCCGGGATACCATATGCCCCACTACCCTCGTCACGGAGGCCCACACCTCTTCACATCCGCACTGGCTCAGCGGCACGCTTAACAAGTTCCTCACAAACAAACCTACCAGGCACCCCGTCCTCCCTCCGCTTCAAAACTGACACCATCACAACACCAGACATGGTGGCTCCGGCCGGAAGATCATCACTTGAAAGTGCCTTCCGCATGCGCAGTCGCTCGAACCCGGCAGAGATTGACCCGGCAGCTCAGAAGGCAATAGTGGACCTCAAGCGCCAGGAGTTCAACCAAAGAGAAGCGGCAAAGGATCTGAAGTACCAGCAAGCAGAAGCGCGGGCGCAGGAGAAGGAAGCACGACGACGAGAGAGGAAGGAGGAAGAAGAGCGAAGGACTTCGGAAAAAAGAGAAAGAAAGCGAGCAAGGAGCAATGCTGCGAGCGAGAAGTCAAGTTTTTTGACTGTAGGGGACACGCATGAAAGCTTTCCTTCACTGCAAATCCTGCCGCAGGAGTTTCCTCAGTCAGGTCAGCCGATGGGACGGAAGAGAGGTGATACGGCTGAATCGGCAGGGAAGGCGGGCAAAGCGGTGCATAGTCAGTGGGCTCTATTTTGGTTCCGATTCAAGACCATGTGGTTGAGGTTGAAGAGGAGAGTGTCGAGATCGTCGAATTAAGGGAACGCTCAGGTGATCGTGGAATGTATTTGGTGCAAGGGGTTTTCCACCTCCTCTGTCTACGGACACGGCGGCGTTGGATGAAGGCATAGCGGTTTCCGCACGTGATACCACGGTCGTTGTGATTCATGATTTATGGAGGTTTCAGGGGTTGAGATGTCAAAGATCAATGCAAGTCATCGATTCACTACGAACAGCTACATTTCAGGTTCACGCATCAGTCAGCGTTCTGCGCACCGTGCTCACACACATAGAGTGGTTTGCTTGGTATGCTGGCTACAGTTCAGAAGAGAATGTGAATTTTCCAACCACCAAGGCGAGATACTGTGATACTACTCCCTTACTCACTTGGAGTTGCTTTCCTCAACACCTGCTGCCTCGCACCATCGTGCCAAGCCAAGACTTTTACACATGTCTTGGCATCCGAAGCAGACAGAAATCTGCCCTCAGCACCCCGGCCGCATGAGCACGCTTACCTTTCATCCTTCCTTGCACCCCGGCCCCAAACGACCAAACATTCAGAAAGCGTGCGCGCGCCCTTCGCGCTTTCTTGCGCCCTAGTAGAGTGCTCACTCGTGAGCGGTGCACATAGTGGTCGAGTTATTCAGCTGTAATGATCTCTTTCTCAAAGTTCTTCCATCATCCACTTGGCACTTCTTGAACCCCACGGGAACACGTATTCAGGTTCGGGGTCTCGCCTCAGCTTCCATCAGCTGACTCTACATCGATGGCCCATATGCCAACTCCTTGCCTGAACTGTTAGAACCGTGCCCAGAGTCAGGTCATATGGGGGTATATTGAATAAGACGCCTAGCTAAGGAGAGAGGTATATGCAGGAGGTAGAAAGGCTCTTAAGTAGTGCATAAGGATACACACAAACAACTGCCCTAGCGGTATTGGGGTGTGCCGTTGGTGTGTCAAAGCAATGCGCATATGTCAATGGAATACGCATATATCAGAGCAATGCGCATGTGTCAATGGAATGCACATATGTCAAAGCAAACCAAACACCTTGGGTACGCTCACAATATGATCGTCCAAACAGCGCTCGGCATGAAGAACAAGACGATGTGTCTAGATCGACCAAGGCACCACGATGTCTCGCCCTTGAGCGATATCACTGCGATCGTGTACGCCTCATGAGGCTGACTACTCAATTCAGGCAGTGCTGAATGCTGAGGTCACTGCCACGTCTAACCGAATCAGCGCCTGAAACCCATACAGCCGAGCTCGACTAGCTTGGCCTAATCAGTCCACGCCGATTCAATGCAAGAAGAGTGAGGCATTTATTCGATTGGCTTTTGTTGCAAGAGAAATGGCTTCGATCCGGGCGACACTACGCTGGTGCCCTTGTCATCACCATATTGATCGCCTATAGCTCGCAGGAGGCTAGCTAGAACGCCAGCCAGGAACGCCAACCAAGTGTGAGAAGAGGGAGGTTGAGAGAGCGGAGGACGAGGACTGTGAAGGAGAGTTGCGGAGTGTGCCAGTAAGAAAGATGAAAGCTGAAGCACGAAAGATCATGATTGTGACGGTCGATGCTTCGACTAAGGTCTGCAACATTGGAGCTGAAAGCGATCGACATAGCTGTATAGCGTGGCATTGAGACGGGAAAAGAGGAGCCGACTGAAGCTCAAGCTGCACGAGCGATAACGGAAGGCATGCAGAGGAAGACATTCCCGCGAATATTCCTAAAACTCTGTCACGTAAGATACAATAGTTTCCTGTCTTTGGAAGAGCTTGAGGGAATGAGGTTGATACCAGATCTCCTCTCTCTCGTCGCCGCTTTTCCAGTAGAAAGATGCTCGAAGACCAGTTCTGGAAGGTTGTACCGCCATCCATCTAAAGTAGCCACTGAAGAATCCTAGCGAACTGCTCACCCTCAGTGTAAAAGCGTAGCGTGAAGCAGCCGCGCGCGACCCTCGGACCATAGGGCGGCGCTCCGGCGCTCACCCGATGCCCAATAGGGCGCTCTCTCGAGCACTCTACGTTCGCCATACTATCTATCCCCGCTCCATACAAACTGCGAAGCGCATCCACCTAAGCAGATACGCAGTAGGCAAAATGGTCTACAATTGGGAGGGAAAGAGGGACACCTGCTTCAACATGTATATTACTGAGAACAAAGGATTGGAAGAAATACAAGCGTTCTACAGCGAGCAGGGTTTCAACCCCAGGTGAGTGCTGTACAGTCGACCATATCGACCATCGATTCAAGATCGTCCCGCAGCCTTTCGCTACTCTCATCGAATCCTCGAACCGTTCGTGGGTGGCGGCAGCAAAGAGACTGACGTCTATTCGAGGATGGCGATGCTGATCCATGTCACAGCAAACGAGCCTTCCAATGCCGCTTCAAGGAATGGGGCTTCCCTGCCAAACACCACCCTGCCCATAGAGACGCGGACCTTGCGGGAAGAATACGAGAGCTATGGGAGGTCAACACATCAAATAAGCAGATGCTGACGATCCTCCGGGGAGAAGGATGGAACGTTAAAGAACGCGAGCTCACCAAGCTACGAAAAGACCATAATCTTCTGCTACGAGAGCCTAATCGGAACGGGAATGGAAGTGAAAAGAGGAAAAAGCGCAAAAGAGATGCGTTGGAGGAGTTGGCGGATCAGAATGAACAAGATGGGCCTGCTACGCCTCCAGAAGAGCCGCCTCGAACCGTAACTCCAGAACCAATCCTGCCACCAGAAGTCATTGCGAAGCGCGAAGCACGGCAAGCCAGGTTACTTGCGGAGAGTCAGGAACGTCTCAAGGCTGGGACTCGACGTCGCCGTACGAAAGTATGGTCCGGTCTCCCGCCGGACCCTGTACAACCTCCTCGATATCCATCAGAGTTGACAATGGAAGAGAGCAAGAATGAACTAGGGCTCGACAAGCATTTGTATCAGGAGATGCGAAACATCTTTGAGGATATCTGCCGCAGCAACAAGGTCGTCAAGAAAACACTCTGTGGTGCAGAGATGTGGAAAACCGTCAAGGAACAGCTTATCAGCCAATTCCAGCACTTGCAGCCTATTTTTTGGGGAACGAATGCCGCGGATCTCAACCTGACACAGAAGCCTATGGCACTGGATCTGATATGCATGGATGTGACGAAGAAGATACGTACTGTCGGCACCCGAATCACCATCAGTGATGCAAAAAACATTCTCGGTATTACACCGCAAGAAGGAAGGGACATCCGTTCTGCATTTGACACCATTCTCAAGGGTGATCATTTCGTCAGCAAGCTCGAGGTACCTAAGGAGCACTGGGATGCGCTCAAAGAAGAATGGATTGCAGAATCGCCCAGGCTCCAGGAGATCATTGCGGGTGGAGATGCCGACCCAGATCTGCCTGCAAAGCTGAGGGCTCTCGAATCTATCGCTAGTGATGTGCAAAAGCGTCATCGTGATTTTCAGACAAAGAAAGATCCCACGAGGTTGACCAAAACTCCGGTGACATCCTTCCCTGGAAGGGGACCGCCTGCACGTCCTAAGCCCGCCACTCCTGCGAAGAAAAAGAATCCACCACCAGCCATCAATCCAGCCGACCAAGCAGCAGATTCTCCTGTGCAAGCATTCCTCTCAGGCAACCTATCCAATCGTCCCACAAACAACATCAACCAAACATCATCGTCCACAAATGACATGACAATTTTTGCCTCTCAAGTTCTTGCCCACGCTCCCTATAATGACTTTGGCGACTTTACCGGCATGCAAATCGACCCTACCCTTCTTGAAGCCGCCGGCTCTGTTCCCCAAATTCTTCATAACGATCAAAATCTCAACAACGATCAGATTCTCAACAACAATCACAATCTCAACAACGATCACAACCTCAACAACAATCACAATCTCAACAACGATCACAACCTCAACAATGACCATACTCAGCTTCAAATCGGCTCTCCAGTCCGGGCCTTTTTCCGTCCATCTTCGACATCACAGCCCAAACATCTCCACTCGGCCCCTAAAGTTTGGCTGGGTGTGCTGCAAGCACCCTGGACTGTAAACAGTATTCGTACTTTAGCACTCAGTGGGTCCGGTTTACAGGGGAAGGCAAGAGTGGGGAAGATTGAGGGCGTGGCAGAGGGGGATAGCGGGTGGGGAATTGATGAGGACGACGAGTTGGAAGCTTACTTGGGGTTCGTGAGGGGCGTGGGAAAGGTTACTTTTGTGATCGAATTCCTGTAAAGTCATGGAAGCTGCGGTCTCGAGTGTCTCCCCGTTAATCGAGCGGTGAAAGGGACAGGGCCATTGATCTGCTGCATTTTCATATTCGCTAGAGCGTATGGATACCCAAGCTTTTATTCTACAAATGGAGCCTAATACTTTCTCGGAGCAGATGCAACCCAAGCTAAGACTTCAACCTCCAATGGAGAGACGAAAGAAAGTTTCCAAGGCAGAATTGGAACAATGGGAGTCGGAAAGGGTCAGAAAATGGTGCCAGCGAAGATAATAAGAAACCGCAACACCATTGTACCAGCGCCCAATAGGAATCGAACCTAATACGAATTAGATACCTACCACCAGCGAACAAGCGATGGCTGAGGGTGAAATCTTGACTCTCTGATTGGTTCAAAATAGGCGCGCGGGTGGCGCTATCATTGACAGATGTTGGCATATCAAAGCGGCGAAACAAAAATTAGAATATGATAGCTGGCATCATCGCCGTTACAGTCTTTGTTCTTACTCGAAAGCATGATCTGGCGGTAGTAATTACCGTAACACGAGGGCATCGATGAGCTCCATCCGTGCCATTAATTAAGCCTCGGTGCTTGCCCAGGGGTTAGGTTGAAAGTAAAGAGCCATGCATAATCGTTGGTTGTGCTTCCTATGTACGTCCTCTCAATCCACAGCTGTTATCGCATACCAATTCTGATCCTTTCATTGCAGTATCAATATGGGTCTTCTGTGTTACAACACGTGCGGAGGTCCTCAGCGATCCAGATAGCAACCCCGTCAACGAGCAACCGGCGAGAGGAAAGTCCGGGCTCAAAGCACACGGCAACCCCGAAGCTGTAAGCCAATGGCAGCAGACGAGCGCCGATGATGCTAGGCAAAGCCAGGGTATGAAGAGCGTTCGCTTTGTCTCGATGGGAGCTGATTGATCGTGTAGCAGCGTCTACCGTCCAAGAAGCCCTCCGAATACTCCAGCCCCTTCAACCCTCTCGGACCCGCTACACGAGCTTTGACAAGACATCTGGCCTGATCGGAACAACTTTGTACTACGCAAAGGAAGCGTTCATCGTGCTTTTCATGAATGGACCACCAAAGGAAGACTACCTCAGCCAACAGCCCGAAAGTCTTTCTCTCAGCAAACCGTTGGCGCAAGCAGTGAGGCTTTTGGAGAGCGCTGCTGAAGAAAAAGAGCCGGATGCAATCTTTCTACTGGCCGAGATGAACTTTTTTGGAAATTACACGCATCCTCGAAATCACAAAGAAGCTTTCCGTAGATACCATGAGCTGGCATCGCTGAATGGTAATAGTTCAGCACAGCATATGGTCGGGCTGATGTATGCCACTGGAATTGGAGGAGCTATCCAACGGGATCAGGCGAAGGCTTTGATATACCATACATTTGCCGCGAGGGGGAACAGCACCAGGGCACAGATGACAACGGCCTATCGACACCATACAGGGGTTGGGGCTCCGAGGAATTGCAATGAAGCAGCATATTGGTACAAAAAAGTTGCAGACAAGGCTATTGCGTACTCAAGATCCGGTCCTCCCGGAGGAATGTTGCTGCAAAAAGACTCCTACAAGATCGCGGATGAAAATGGGGGTGTGTATGGAGAGGGTGCCAGTGTGGTCAGCTCTGGAGTGTATGCCAACAAAGCGGGACCAAACTCCGACGCGCACGCGGACTTTGATGATGTTCTGGAGTACCTAGACCTAATGTCAAGGAAAGGTGACTTGAAAGCCACCTTCAGCCTGGGCCGATTGCACTATGAA
This sequence comes from Platismatia glauca, assembly GCA_963556305.1. Lineage (NCBI taxonomy): Eukaryota > Fungi > Ascomycota > Lecanoromycetes > Lecanorales > Parmeliaceae > Platismatia > Platismatia glauca. The sequence continues at coordinate 1,441,841 of OY745766.1, read as the reverse complement.
GGATCTCGAACAATGAAGAGAAGTCTGAAGACGGCAAGGGCGTACTTCATGATTGTGGCACGGAAATACTGGCAAAAAGACGGCTCAATCCGGGATGAAGATCAAAGCGTCGCTAGAATTGCTTCAAAAGCAGCAGGTTACGTTGGGCGAATGTTCTTGCGCGGGGAGGGCATGGAACAAAGCTACGAGAAAGCTTTGACTTGGTTCAGACGTGGAGTTGCGAATGGTGATGCATTGTGTCAATACGAGATGGGTCTTATGCATCTCCACGGTCTGGGGGTCAAGAAGGACCCTGTACTCGCGGCCGACTATTTCAAAGAGGCTGCCAACCAAGACTTTGCGTCCGCCCAAGTCAATATGGGTCAACTATTTCTCGATCAAGGCGACATCAATACTGCCTCACGCTTCTTTGATCTGGCAGCTCGACACGGGCACATAGAGGCTTTTTACCATCTAGCTGAAATCAGTAATAACGGAATTGGCCGAGAAAGATCATGCGCCATGGCAACAGCATACTACAAAATGGTTGCAGAGAAAGTTGAAAGCATCCACTCTTCTTTCGATGAAGCCAATCGAGCCTATGATGAGGGCGACACCGAGTCGGCTTTGGTCATGTACATGATGGCCGCCGAGCAAGGCTACGAATCAGCCCAAGCTAATGTTGCCTACCTTTTGGACGAATACAAGTCAATACTTTCCCTGGATCCGCTGATACCGTGGAAGAGACGACGATCGTCTTTGCTTCGAAATGCGGCCTTAGCCTTGATCTACTGGACTCGGTCAGCAAAACAGTCGAACATTGATTCAATGGTGAAGATGGGTGACTACTATCTCGACGGGTATGGCATCGAAGCAGATATGGAAAAAGCGGCCACATGTTATCAGACAGCCGCTGAGACCCACCAAAGCGCCCAGGCTCTTTGGAATCTTGGCTGGATTCACGAAAACGGCCTTGGCGTGGAGCAGGACTTTCATCTAGCGAAGAGATTCTATGATCAGGCACTGGAGACGAACCAGGAGTCCTATCTACCCGTGAAGCTAAGCCTGACGAAGCTACGGATGCGAAGCTTCTGGAATACAATCACGAATGGGAAGGTCAAGTCGATCCAGTCTGAGCCAGGTAAGCCAAATATAAGAAGCCTTTACGTGGTTCTATGATCCTGACAAGATACAGAACCTAAGAAAGAATGGTCCCTCAGCGAATGGATATCTAACTTTCTCGAAGAACAAGAACCTCATCCCTACTACCACGGCGCGGACGACGACTACGACGAACCCCTTCCCGAAGGCATGCCCGGCGGAGACGACGATTACTACGACGAAATCGACGACAGTATCCTCGAGAGTCTGATCATCGTCGGCTTGGCAGCCGCACTGGCATTCCTTGTATATTACCGACAGCAGCGACAGACGAACCACCGGAGAGAAATGGAGACCCAACAAGGCAACGAACCAGTGCAGCCTGAGAATGGCCTCCCTCCCGGAGAAAGGTTACCGGGTCAGCAGGCGGACGGGGGATTCTTTCCTCCGCCTGACGATCCGAACTATGCACAGTGGGTTGCCGGTGGTGTTGGCCATTAGCTTGAACGTTGGCATAGCGTTGGCGTTTGTCTACCATTGACTTGTACTGTATCTATCTATCTATCTATCTATCTATCTATTCAAAAAGGCATCACGAAATTGTACTGTACATGCCCCAGTCTATATCGTTCAGTGAATTTCCTCTGAATCCAGCCTCTTCGTCGATCAACAACGCAGCATTACACTTTCCCATGCCCATCAGACACGGCTCCAAATCCAACCCCATCCCACCGCCCCTTCCCCCTTCCCCCTTCCTCCCCACCCATCCATCCCATCCCCCATCCCAGATCCCCCCTCCTCATCCTCCCACCAAAAGACCACACCACACCCGACCAGACACCCGCGCAAGCAGCCCACCCCGTCACCACAAGGAGCATCACCGACCCCCGCAACGAGGCACCAGAGCAGCGAGCAAGCGGGTACAAGAGAGCCTAGGAGATCGCCCGTAGCGAGAGCGAGGGTACAGTCCGCGGCAGTCAGGGCATGTTGAGTTGGATCGAGGGGCGGGGGGATGCGAGATGCGAGAATTTGCAGGGGAGGACCCACCGCTATGAGCGGGTTGATGCAGAAAGGGAGACCTCCATGGGTCCCCGACGAGCGCAGTAGCTACTTACAGTGCGGCTCCAGCGATGCGGATGGGGGTAGATCGCGAAAGACGACAGCAGCCGGATCGCTGTGCCATGCCAACGATGCATACGCGTGCGGTGCCCAGTAGCCAGCCAGCCAGATATCCCGAGCCGCGAATCGCACGAAAGCCCCAGTCCAGCACCCTTCGTCCGCATCAACAGGTAGTGCTCAATCAACCCACTTCTGCAACGCCCTGTCGAAGCCAATAACCCCCAAGTCGACATTCAGGCTCGTGAGCATCATGTCCATCGTATACCCCCCTTCCTCCTCCTCATCCGCCCCTTCACCCTTCCCCCCGGCCCCCATCCCCTCGGCCCCTTCCTCCCTCTCATCAACAACCTCAACATCATCCCTCGCACCCGCATCCCCACTGCCATCGTCCCCTCCATCTCCCTCTCTCTCCACCCCCTCATCCCAACCCCACCCCCTTCCCTTCCCCCTCTCCCGCTCCCTATCCCTCAGCCCCCCCACCCCCCCGCACCTATTAACCCGATCCCTCGCCACGGCAAACACCTCCTCCGCCGCCTCCCGACTCTTACCCTTCCACTTCCCCACCAATCCTTCCAACTCGCTCGCCCGGTCCCCCGATTCGAGTCTCAGCGCCTGAGACGACGTTTCGAGCGCGGCGCGCGCGGCGGCCAGCCGGGACAGGAGACGGGTGTGGTGGGATTGGAGGGCGAGGCGGTGCGGGGTTGATGGGGGTGCGGAGCGGGATGTGGGTCGCGGGGCGTGGTGGGTGTGGTTCGTGGGGGGGAATGGAGTGTGGGGGTTCGTGGGTGGTGGTGAGGAGGAGGAGGCGGCGGGTGGTGGCTTGGGGGTCAGTGGTGATTTGAAGGGGGATTTGAAGGGTTGGGAGAGGGTGGTCGTGGCGGTGTCTAGGCGGCGGCGTTTCGAGGGGTGGATGGGCGACATGGTTGGGAGAGATGGGGAGAGAGATGGGTGGGGGAGAGCGTTGCTGAGGTCTGGGTGTGGTGTTGTGGGAGAGGAAGATTCAATTAGGTGGGAAGTTGAAGACAGAAGAAGGGATGGGCGCTAGTGATGCGCTTACTCGTCGAGAAGGGTTTCTCCTTTGCTACTTTATTCTCGCACATTTACGCGAAGCATCGGTAGATGAAAGAGCGGAAAAGAGCTTTTATCTTCGCAACTGTGACAGGTAGTCACACCAAGTACAGGGATCGATGATTCAGAATTTGCTCGACTTAAATTATCTATTAGGTGCAACTATCAATTATCATCGCTTTTTCTAGATCACTCTGGAGGTTTGATCGTCTCTGAACCTTCGTCCGAGAAGCTCAGTCAAGGGCAGCCCAATGCCTGTCTGGCATCCAAAGCAGCAGCGGCATAACCGGCCAAGTAGGCAGGAACCGCAATACCCTGAGCTTGTAGCGTCTTGATCTTGGACTCGTAATAGTTATACTTCCTGTCAAGTACTAGGCATTGGTTCGAAGATGAAGTTGCGCTAGCACTGTTTGATGAAGTCTTAGTAGCCGCGACTGTGGCAGTAGCCGGAGTAGAAGCTGAGTTTGTGGCAGCGACGGCCAACCTGTTGTTGGCTACCACGGCGGCGGCAACGGAAGAGGATGAGCTGATTCGTGTGCTCAGAGTTGTGGCAGCAGCCGAAGAGCTCGTCTTCGGTGTGCTTGGGATGCTACTTGAAGCCGAAAAGCCAGCGCTTGAGCTTACTTTCTGGCTCAAACTTGAGGCTACACTTGACGCGGAGCTAGCCTGAAAGGGCACTGTGCTTGAGCCAGCCTTTGTGCTCAAAGTAGGGATAATACTTGAAGCTGAGCTAGTCTTAGGTGTGCTGGAGACGCTGTTCGAGGCCGAGGCAGCGCTTGAGCTGGGCTGAATACCTGAACTTTGGGCAACACTGGAAACTAAACTGGCTTTAGCAGTGCTGGAGGCCGCGGAAGAGCCAATGTTTGATACTGCTGAGGAGGCAACGCTCGGTACTGGGGTAGGGCTTGAGGAGCTGGCCTTAGCTGTGCTGCTAGCCGCCACTGATGAGGGAACGCTTGATATCAGGGCGGTAGCGCTTGAAGAGCTGGCCTTAGCTGTGCTGCTAGCCGCCACTGATGAGGGAACGCTTGATATTAGGGCGGTAGCGCTTGAGGGCGCAACACCTGAAGATGAACCGGCCTTGGGGGTGCTAGATACGGGTTGCGCAAGCGCTATTGGAAGAACTAGCGGATTTGATGCTGGAGAGCCAGAATTTGCTGCATTGCTGCTTGATGCTGGAGTACTGCTCACGGCTGTGCTGGAGGCAGGTGTGCTGGAACGAGGTGTGCTGGAAGGAGGCGTGCTGGCAGGAGGCGTGCTGGAAGGAGGTACGCTGGAAGGTGGTGTGCTGGAGGGAGGCTTACTGGAAGGTATGCTGGAGGGAGGCGTGCTGGAAGGCGGTGTGCTGGAAGAGGGCATGCTCGAGGGAGGCTTGCTGGAAGGAGGCATGCTGGAAGGAGGCGTGCTGGAAGGAGGCGTGCTGGAAGGAGGCGTGCTGGAAGGAGGCGTGCTGGAGGGAGGCGTGCTGGAGCTTGATGCTTTGGTGCTTGATACTAAAGAGCTGCTCACAGCTGTACTGGAGGCTGGCGTGCTGGAGGCTGGCGTGCTGGAAGAAGGCGTGCTGGAGGCAGCTGTACTGGAGCTTGATGCTTTGGTGCTTGATACTAAAGAGCTACTCACAGCTGTACTGGAGGCTGGCGTGCTGGAAGAGGGCGTGCTGGAGGCAGGTGTGCTGGAGCTTGATGCTTTGGTGCTTGATACTAAAGAGCTGCTCACAGCTGTACTGGAGGCTGGCGTGCTGGAGGCTGGCGTGCTGGAAGAAGGCGTGCTGGAGGCAGCTGTACTGGAGCTTGATGCTTTGGTGCTTGATACTAAAGAGCTACTCACAGCTGTACTGGAGGCTGGCGTGCTGGAAGACGGCGTGCTGGAAGACGGCGTGCTGGAAGACGGCGTGCTGGAGGCAGGTGTGCTGGAGCTTGATGCTTTGGTGCTTGATACTAAAGAGCTGCTCACAGCTGTACTGGAGGCTGGCGTGCTGGAGGCTGGCGTGCTGGAGGCAGGTGTGCTGGAGCTTGATGCTTTGGTGCTTGATACTAAAGAGCTACTCACAGCTGTACTGGAGGCTGGCGTGCTGGAAGAAGGCGTACTGGAGCTTGATGCTTTGGTGCTTGATACGAAAGAGCTACTCACAGCTGTACTGGAGGCTGGCGTGCTGGAAGACGGCGTGCTGGAGGCAGGTGTGCTGGAGCTTGATGCTTTGGTGCTTGATACTAAAGAGCTGCTGATAGCTGTACTGGAGGCTGGCGTGCTGGAGGCTGGCGTGCTTGGTGTTGCGCTGCTTGGGCTTGAAACTGCGTTGGAAGAAGACAGCTTGGTGCTGGATGCCGCTATGCTGGAAGTTGAAGGTGTGCTTGATCCCGCTGTGCTAGAGCTTGAAGATGAGCTAGATATAGTAGATACTGATGAAGAGCTCGAGCTTGCTTTGGTTGATGACACGGAGCTGCTAGACGCCGCTGTGGATGAGGAGCTCGGAGACGGGGAGCTTGAAGGTTTGGAAGAAGAAGAAGAAGAGGACGAGGAGCTGGAAGGCCCAGTCCCTTGTCTGATAGCCAAGGCTCTAAGCGGGACACTGGAGGTGGCGGTGATCGATTGTGTCGAATTCTTCAAATTGCAATAATTGCTGTTGTCAGGAGCCCAGGTAAATGCTGTACATTTACTGCCATCTGAAAACGTCTCACCATCACACAGTGCCGCGCAAGCTTCAAGGCTGCTGGTGGTTGTTTCAATGTTATAACTTGCGCCGTTGTCTTGGGTAGATGCGTAACCGCAAGTGATGTCGTACTTGTCGTAGACTGTACCGGCAGCTGAGGGACAGGAGATGCCGGAGCTGACGCTAGCGCTGCTAGAACCAGATGTCGTGCTAGAACTCGCGGTAGATGCTCTTGCTAATGAGGAGCTGGAAGTGATAGGGGCCGTGGTCGCCGCTGAGGAACTGGTTGCTGCTGAAGAACTAATCACCGCTGAGGGACTGGTTGATGCCTTTGTGGAGGAACCAGCATTGGATGGGGTACTCGAGGGGGTCGTGGAGGCGAGAGGAGGTGTCGACCCTGACGAAGAGCCAGATACAGCAAGAGCAGGAGCAGCCGCGGCAGCAAGGCAAAGGAGGTGGTTGAGCTTCATCTTGGGGAGGGCTCGCGACGAGAAATGGATAGGGGAAGCGTATACGAGAAACGGCTTAATTATCTCTTGCAATCGAAGTCACCTTGAAGTCTAGGTGTTACTGGAGAAAGAGCCTGCAGAAGCAGTAAAGGAGACGGAAGTGCCTCTATATAGAGAGATGCAAGAGTGTGCTGACAGCGAAGAATCATAATGAATGGAGACTGATACGCCCGTGAGCGCCGCGATGTCTCTCTTGAAGGCGTAAACGTTCAATTTGCTTTTGGAGAATGGAAGAGTCGGCCGTATGAGAGAGCGTTGCCAGCCAACGCTAAGCCATTTGACAGCACGGAAAGCCTGTTGACAGGACGAAAAGCCATTTTGGCGGAAGTGGTGGAAGGGTAAGCCACTTGACGGGGGTGGAATCCAATTGACAAGATCGAAGTTGCTGAATTGGTATCGACAGCTCGGGTCGAATGGCTCATGGATAGCGAGGAAACACGAGAGATAGCTAGAAATGATTGAGGTTCGTTCTGCATCGCACAGCAGGTCTTCGAGTCAAGCTGGGTGAGCTGAGCGGATGAAGGGAGAAGGGTTTCAAAACAAGAAGCATATGGAAGCCATGACGGACCTGAGGATGACGATTGGAGTAGATAATGACTACCACATTTCGGGTGAGGGGAGACATGGACCGGTGGTCATGAAAGATCAATTTCCAATGCCAAATGGCACTGGCACTGGCACCGGCGTTGGCACCGGCGTTGGCGTTGTGGGAGCCTCGGAGCTTACGGGACAAGACATATTGGCCTTATGAAACTCCCGTTGGCGCACTTTAGCGGAGTCGTCGTTGCTTTGTACAACGCGCATGTCTGAATCTATATGTAAGGTAGGTTATGTAAGTAGGTTGTGGTATGAAGTCTACTTGGCTCTTGGCGACTTGCTCCCCATTCATCAATGCCGACTCTACGTCATCAATCATCAATGCCTACATCATCAGTGTCTACATCATCATCTGGTACTCGGACACTCAGTACCTCATATTATTATTGTTGTAGAGCATTGCGACAAACCAACTGGGAGGCTTGACGTGGCCTTGCTGCAGATAGCGAGCCATATGTTGTATTCAGCATAATGTGTGTTTGCCTCGGTGAGATAATAGAGTAATATCTCGCACCTGCTACCGTCTTCAAATTTGCCTATTTTTCTACAATTCAATCAAGTCCAAAACTCGAGGCAAAAGCCGAAGTTCCCCACAAGCTCCACCAGTCCTGCTTTCCTTCCCCTCCCCCGCCCACAGAACGTTCTCATTTCGGAACATCCTGCTCTGACGAAGAAAACCCAAAAGAAATACACGCATCTGGATCCACCACATCGAAAAAAGTCGAATCTTGATTAGGGTCAAAATACAGCACGCATTCCCACGTCGCGTTTGAGGTGAGATAATGTAAGTCGAAAGAAGTGTAGACGCTAGAATTGTCAGCACTAGCTGTGTCGGCGATTTGAGCGCAATTGTTGGCGGCGTCACACATGTCCAGAAGGCCTGACATTGGGCTATAAATAGGAGGGTGGCTTGGATCATCATTACCGGGATTGGTGAGGTTTTCGATGCGGTATTGGCCAACATAGTATTCGTCATAGGTAACGTCGACTCCTGCCATGATGGTGACGGCTGTGCACGATGGATCGGCGGTGGGGCAGGTGGGAGTGCTGCTGGATGAACTGCTGGATGAGCTGCTGGATGAGCTGCTAGATGAGCTGCTGGATGAACTGCTGGATGAACTGCTGGTTGTGCTGCTGGTTGTGCTGCTGGTTGTGCTGCTGGTTGTGCTGCTGGCTGTGCTGCTGGCTGTGCTGCTGGCTGTACTGCTAGGAGTCACCAAATTCGACGTGGAAGCCACGCCGCCGCTGCTGCTGCTGCTGCTGCTGCTGGAGGATAGCGAGGTGCTTGACGGAGAGCTGATCACGACGCTGTTGGCGACGCCGCTGACGGCGCCGCTGACGATGCTACTGGTAATGCTGGTCGAGATAGCAGATGTCGTCAAGGCATTGGAAGTAAAACTGGGATTAGGGCTGGTGACAGTATTCGACACGGCGTTTGATGTAGCACTTGAAGATACTCTCGGTGTTGGTACACTCGATACCGTCGTAGGACTGGTTACAGAGACGGTGGCAAGGGCCTGTGAGTAGCCCTATCAGTCCCGAGGTAGATACACATCGAGGGAACAACGATACCGTTGGTTGTATCGCAAGACAGACCCCAATACAGCAGCTAGAATCGTGTAAGAGGTTTGTCTTCAAGCTAATCCAGAGTACGTACCACACACCACGAGCAAAGTCAGGATCGGAGGCCGTCAGCTCAGATAATAATTCGCACAAGTAATCATTCCCAACGGGACATTGGTAGTCGCGCGACGCATAGAGACTAGCAGCATTGCGATGCGTCCTTTCGTTAAGAAGGGAGGTTGTGGAACAGTATCCAAGAGCAGGGGGAAAGCCAGAAAGCGGAATGAATGTTTGATAGGCCGGCAGGGAGCAGATGGCAAGAGGGCCTGGAAATGCCATATTTGATACTCGACCGAGCAACAAAATGCGATGGAAAGAACTCTTCTCTTGCAAAAAAGTTTGACATTGGTTCGACAAGATATTGAAAAGGAGAAGGAGAAGAGAGGCGCAATTCGTTCAGGAAGGGGAGCTCAAGAAAGAATCACTGATAGTATGGCTTTTGCCTTACGCAAAACCTCTCAAGCCGATGGCAAAGACAGACGCCCCAGGCCCCACTGTGTGAGCCGAGAAGTTAGATCACGACGGTAGTCTCAGTACTGGCCCGACGGCAGGCCGCTGACTGTTGCAAGCTATGCAGTTTGTGATTGAGAGTGGCATGATCATGGAGGACAGAGTTCTTTGACTCGTCGTTCCTGCAAGCCATCTGTCGCTTCTCATGGAGGGAATGCATTCTCGTTCCATCGACAATGTCTCGCATTTCGTCATTTTGAAAAGTACGCTGGGATTAGAGCAGCTTGCTACAACAGAGCTACCTTACGTGTAGGCCCAGCCGAAAAAAGGCTCACTGCTGCGACCGACTGGAATCTGATTAATAATGTATAGCGAAGATTGGAACACTGTGGTTGGGGTTGATGCATACTTACCTTGTAATCGAGCAAAGGTTCCCGAGGGAGAGTTTCCAAGAAGCATTAATGGCATTATCGGACAGAGGATCATGCGTTTCTTGGGGGCCTTGGCAGGGCTGAATGTGAGCCCGGGGATATGCAAGCCATGCTCACGCAGAATGAGACTAGTATGTAATTATACATACATTAATTAACTAGGTACCTACGGAGTACTTATGTAATGATGTATTTCACTTTTCACGAGTAAGGTATGAATTCAACTTGAACTTCCTTCTCCCAAGCCCAAGCCCAAACCCAAGCCCAATCCAATTCTACACATCGGAATCATCCTTCCAGAGCACCAATTGACTTTTTCTTCTCTCCTCCATCAGCGACAATAGTCCCCTCTTGGAGAATCTCCGGATAGACCAACATGACGAGCCGCATCCCCACTTCAAATTCCATCACAGAGTCTTCCGTCATTGCCGCCCCTCTCGCTCAAGTCTGGCATCTGATCAAGCTTCAAGACTTTCACCACTTCTGGGAAAAGCTGGACAAGAGCCATCACGTCAAAGGTGTCTCTCATGAGACTGATGTTGTCAAGTGGACCTTTAAGGACGGTACCGAGCAGGAGGTGAAGCAAGAAGAGCATTCGGTACGGCAGATGCTTTGTCTTACCTTCTCCCATCCCCTTTTGTTCGAGGTGCTGCCATGCTAACGCTCGTCTTCCCTGTAGAGCATTGACCACTTCATAACTTACTCCGTTATCTCTTCCACCCCAGCTCTCACATACTCTAGCGTCACCTCCACTATCAGATGCTATGCTGTAACGACTGGATCGAGCGAGGGGTCAACTTTCGTGCAATGGTCGGCAAACTTTTCCTCGGACGCTGATGCCGGTATGAAAGAGCCTCTCGGACCAATCGCACTGCGGAGCATCATGGCTAACGAACACAAACAGGAGTAATTGAGGATGCTAAATTCAAGCGCAAGGAGGGGCTGGCTGACCTTGCCCACGCCGCCGCAGGAAAGAAGTGAAATTGAAGGATTGCGAATACCACTCTCGATGGACTGTATAATATGACGCTATGAACTAGATGATATGGATTGCTAGCCATACTGTGCATGGGCTGTCAAACATAGGGACTCCACCAATAAAACTTTGCTCGATAATCCCTGCATCTCAGACTGCTAGACTCGAAGCAAAGCATGACGATTCTCGGTCTTTTGGTCTTCGATATGGGCAAGAAGAGGGCACACTGTAGCTCTCTCCGTTTGCGTATTTGGCTGCAGATAAGCCAGACAGATTTGTTCATGCAATTCGCAAGCTATACCGATTCTTGCAATGGAACAAACTCGATGCCTGTTTCTCTGACGATTTATCAGCTCCCCAATGTGGAAAATGTGTTGATTGCTTTGGTTTCTATCGGTGTGTCTGTTGTGAAACCACTCTGCTTGACCTTGAAACAGGTCGTGTTGATGATTTTGCTCTTGTGCCAGTGTCTATGGAAAATGGCCAGCTGCTTGCACTCATGTATTCATTTGCGCAGGGATGGCACCTTCCCACGTCAAAGTGAAGGAAATAAATGAGCCTTTCTGAAGTCAACACCTCCGTCTACGTCAGCCCGACACTCCCTCTTCCTCTTCTCAACAACACAATGCTTCTACTGGGGTCGCAGCCCATAAATAGCTTCACTTGCACCGTCCCCTAATCTCTTGCACATCACCAGACATTGGCTCCGTCAGAGTGAGCATCTCAACTAAACCCAACAAGATGTCTCCTCATGCTGTCCTTATCAGCGACAATGACCTGTCAAATGCTTTCCACGACCAGTTCTCTACCATCATCCGCCTTGAATCCCGACTTCAAGGGGACCATTCAGAAGACGTGACCGGACCCGCCCACCAACTTTGGGTTGTGAGACACCTGACTGAAGTGGCCCACGCTCAGAGGATCACCTCACAACTACCTGCACAGATGATGACGGCAAATGTGCATGCTCCAGAGTTCATCACACCTTCGCATGCACGAGTAGCGACAGCCAGCCGCTCACAGCATATCACACCTTGGTACGACAACTTCTTTCTTGCCGACCAAAGAATCACGGATTCCTCCAGTCCTAACCGCTACAATCTTTTTGATCCTGCCGAGCTGGCAACATGCCCTACTGCGACGAGAGCACAGCTGCGGGAAAGCAGCGACCAAAACGTTAGGAACCAGTACAACGCAACAATCGGACGTGTCGACAGCACCACATATTCAGTCCACGGTTCAACCTCTCGACATCCGTCAACTCCCCCCAACACCTTTCCGCGTGCTCAATATCCTTCAACACCTCCAAACCAATCATCCAGACACCACCATCGGCGTCGGACGTCACAGTTGGATTTCCTGCCCGATCTCACCGCCAATCGCTCCTACACCACGGTACGCGCTAGCACAGAGCCTACCGCTGAGTCCAGAATGGGGTCTCTCGCAGCACCCGATCATTACCAACCCTTCGAAGTCCGCGCCCTCGACGTCCAAATCGGAGACCACATCCAGTCCGTCCAGAACCCAGGTACGTAACCCCCGAACGATCTCTTTCCCCTACGTAGCGACTCCACCCCTTCCACCCCCCCATCCAGCTCCCCCCGCTCCCCCAAAGGAAACAAACCCTAACCCCCATCTCCCACCCAGGCGAAGTGACAGACCACTACCCCTACGACGATCCCGCGCACCCGCCCATCGGCGACAACGAAGCCAGACCCCTCAGCCCCAACGGCGGTCTCTGCATCCAATTCACAGGAGCGGACGGGACGGTCGGCTCGCAAGTCTTCAGGGGCCTTGACAGGGTGCAGGTCCTGCGTGAGGTGGCGAATGAAGCGACGGAGGAGGATTAGTGGGGGTTGTCGAGATCGATCAGTCGTGAGGGAGAGCTGCTGGATGGATGGGGGAGAATGAAAACGGGGCGGCGGTGGACGATGTAATCATTGGTCAATGCTGCGGAAATGCAGGCTTTCTAGAAGAAGCCAGTGCGTTCACGATAGATAGGATGAGCGCACGAATGAATGCTACTGGATAGATAGACAGATGAATAATAAATGCAGTTTTGTCTGCCTATTGAAAAGTCTAGTGTACAAGTGCATGCATACGCAGGTCTGTGGATACAGTAGCGCCACGATTCTCAATTCTTGGGTACTGAATGCTGATGTCCACGTGACAACGAGAACAACTAGACAGCCAGAGATACCTTACCATCTCGGCTCGTCTGCTCGAGAGCGAGACTTGTCAAGAATGTCCGCACCTCACAATCTCGATCCAATCATGGTTCAATATCCACCGCATAAGGAAAGACCACCAAACCACCTCATACTCAAAAAACAGGTATGATGCATCACACCTCAAGAAGCGAAACTTCCGATCCCCTCACTCATTCAATAAGAATCCCTCCACCCTTCCACACACTTCGTCACCTCGGCCAAACTCTTCGTGCAAAGCGCGCACGCGACCTCCGCCCTTCTGGCCGCCTGCTTCGCCTCCTCAAAGGCCCTCTCCGCGTTGCGCGCCTGCGTGATGCCCTCGACCAAGACGCTGCCGAGCTGGAGCAGCTGTTCCTTCTTGGGCGAGGAGCGCTCCTTGCGCGAGAGGTCTAGGAGTTGCATGGCCAGGCGGGTGGAGGAGGATGATTCGGTTGGTTGGGGGGAGAGAAGGGAGGGGGTTGTTGGGGTGGCGGGGCGGGGGGTGCTGGTGGCGGCGGAGCGGGCGATGGAGGCGAGGGTTGGGCGGTGGATGGGGTGGACGTCTGATATGGGCGGGAAGGGACTGGTGGCGGTGGCTTTGGGCTTTGACTTTCTGCCAGATTTGAGGGGTTCGTTGTCGGAGGAACGTTTGTGAAAGAGGCCGCGGAAGATGGATAGACTGCCTTTGGAGGCGGATGCTTGAGATATGTTGGATTCGCGAGCGGTGGAGTCACGCTTGGAGGCGTTGTTGGAGAGATCGAGTTGCGATGTGCCGTGGCCGCGGAATGAGCCTAGGTTGTTTTGACGTTGAGCGAAATCCTTGGGGTTGTCTTTGAGTGGAGTTGGCGGTCGATTTTCTGCCGACAGGGGTGATACTGGAGAATTCTTGGCTGTCGTGAAATCGGGGTGGACCATACGAGAGGAGCTTCGTGGTGGATGGCTGTCAGAGTTGGGGGGGTTCTTTGATAGACGTTGCTCTGGAGTGAATGGCAGGTGGATGACAGAAGCATCGTCCTCCTGGTCCTTAGGTCCATCTCCAAAATCTCTGGCTACTATCTCGGTCTCCTCAAAGGGGCTCGCTTCGTCTGAATCTGAGAGTTTGTACTCAATCTGAACACCGTTGTTGATATTAAAGTCCTTAGGTAAGAGCCTCTCTTCAGGCTCCTTTACGAGGTTTTTGGCTGCAGTCGCAGTATCCTCGAAGGGCCTAGTCACGTCATTTGGGAGATTTTCTTCGGATCGAATACCATTCTCGATATGAGGATCGATGGGCAAGAACTCAGTAGTAGCGTGTATCCTATCATTTGAAACACCACTATTCTCTCCGAGAGGAGGGATCCAGGACTCTTTTCCACTGGCTTTTGACTCTTGTCCATCGATATCATTCCGTTTCTCGGGGCTTGCCCGAAGCTGTGAACGTGCATCGAAAAACGGGTCATTGAATGATGTACTGGTAGAAGAGCCGTTTGCGTATGCACCTGTGCTCTCGTGATCCAGCTGCGGTACCAATTTGTGAGAGCCGTCAAGTAGATTTTTGATGGCAGGTAAGATCCTGCCGAGATCCGCACTCTTCACTTTCTTCTCCCTAACTTTAGTGTCAATTAAGCCAACACGAGAGCTCATGCGAGAGAGGCCCTGGCTGCTGGAAGGGCGGACTTCCTGATCTTTATTGACAACTGCATGGTCGAGCTCTTTGCTCTTCTTCTTGTTCAGCTGATTCTTCTCTCTCTTGGTATCAGGACCCATGATTAATCGTTTGGCAGACGGTGAAATCTTCAGAATTGGGCCGAACTCAGGAGAAGCAGTGGACAGACGCTTGAGCTTGTAAGTGTGCTGAGGAGACTCTTCGATCGCTTCTAGAACATGTGCACCATAATTGTCGACTAAAGCTTGGGGAGGATGACTGGCGGAATAAGTGTGACCGGTGTCCGCGACGGTATCCAGAGATGGATCAGATAATGTCTGATCAAGATTCCTGACCATGTCTGAGGAGAAATGTCCCTCGTAGATTGCAAATTCATTGCGAGCTTCTTTTTTCACTTCATTGACCCCAACTGTTTTCCGTTCCGTGACGCCAGTTTTGTCTTTGGGCTGTCTTGGCATTTTTGATGCAACTTGACGTGGTACGGGGATTGAGCTCTTGCTTTCGGATATCTCGAGTGGAGCCTTCTCAGAAGACTTGCCATGCTTACTATCCTCGTTCCTTGGTATTGCGGGTGCAGGACGGCTTGGTACCGGCCGGCTCGATGGAATAGGTGGAGTCGGTTCCCGAAATTCATTTCGAAGGCTACCACGACTGCTTGGGCGACGAGGATGAGTCGTGCGTCGGCTACCAGCTACAAATTGCGCTGGCGCTCGATTGCTGCCGATTGACTCCCTAGATGGATTGGTGCGAAGCGGGCGCGGGACAGGCTTCGCGGGTGGTGTTAGGGAACGACGGGCTTGGGCCTCTTTGCGAGCGCGTAAGCTATCTCGTCGGGTGGCGTCCAAGGCGGGCTCAGGAGTTGCGGTGAAGTCTGTAAAGCCGACTATCTTGTTCTGACCATCTTTGACCAAGTGACCAGCAGACAGACGAGCACGAAGCGACGAAGTGCGCGTCTGGCGGGGTTCGATTGAGGATCTTGAATCTTGTGCTGAGTTCTCGACAGCTAGCGCTCCGGCGGAAAGAATGGAGGGAGGCTTTGTAGACGCAACTGGTCCAGAGTTATAAATCCCATCCTTGAAAGGGTCGTCGTTGTCGGCATATTCTATAGCTGTGTCCTTGATGACGCTTGAAGGCTTGCCAGGATTCGGCGAACAGACCTCCTTACGAGGGATTTTGTACATCGCTGAGTACCTAGAGACGGGGAGCTGCTCCTCGTCTGGGACTTGACGAAGAGTATTGCCAAGGACAGGATATCTCTCTTCCTGGCCTGCTACCGCTTGCTGTGTCAATCGCGAGCCAGTTTCGCGCATCATCTCCTGAAGACTTCCGGGAGCCGTAGGCCGTTCTGGATACAATACTGGCCAATCTTCTTCGTGCATGGCAATGCCAGGGGGTGAGCGACGTCGAAGAGGCTTGTCGCTGGCGTCGATGAGGGTTTTGGACTCAATAAACTCACCGGGCTTGAAGATTTGTCCCCTGGGAGGATTGGGGAGAGGCTTGTCCGTGGGTGAAACCTTTTGCGGCTGAGTCTTTGTTGACGGGGGAGTGTCTAAGATTCCACTGTAAGATGCCGTAGCAAGCTAATGGGGTCAGCGACCTGTCTGGTGAGAGTCCGAAGACGTACCTTGTCTGGGAAGCTAATAATCTTTAATTCTTTTGGAGGCCCTTCTTTCTTGGAGCGAGGTGTGCCATCACCATTACGGCGGAAACCGACGCGTTTAGCAGCCGACTTCATCCACGCGTTACTGCTCTCTGCTTTGGTAGACTTTGTTGACGGTACGGACTGCAAAGAAGAGAAGGTTGGCGTCATGAAGTGTGGTGATTTAGACTTGCCCAGGTTTTCTTTCTCGGCTGTTTTCGGTGAAGTTGGCGAGTCAAGGGACTGATACCCCGAAGAAGTCGATTGAGGCTTCATAGTGTTGCCGGCTCGTGCTGTGATATCGGCCAAGGTCCCCATGTTTTATGGAGGCATCAAATTTGGAGCTGCCCACACAACGATATCAAAGGTGTTGATGTCAAGCGGACGTCGAGGCCTCAGAGATAAATTGCAATTTGGCTAGAGTATAGAGCATAAACAACCCTAGTCGAAGAGGAGACGCGCCAAATGTACACCGTCACTCAGTGACGACCATTCAACACAGATGATCAGCCTTACCAACTATAGATAGATTCTTCCTCATGACGTGCAAGTCGCAGGCTGTCAGGAAAGGTAGCAGTTGAAACGGTTACAAATCCTCAGAATTTCGGTCACGACAGCATCAATGAGGAAGCTCCTGGGCTGTCTAACGCACTTCCTGGGGCAGTTTGAATCATAGCGAAAGGATGATTTTGGTTTGATGCCTCATATCGACGTGAGATTGAGGGGGCTTGGCGACTTAGACGGCCATTATCTTTGAGCTTGCCTGGCCGACTGAGTGCCATTTGTACCCGAGTGCTCCAGGTGATGGACGACGATTTCTCCATTCCAGCGTGAGGAGCCCTGTAAAAGCCTGCCGTATGTATCATAGCTATTCATTCGTTCCTCATCTCTATATCGTCCCTAGTATCGAGAGAGCCAAGCTTCCTCTTGCCTGTGCTTGCAGCCGCAGCATCCCCTTCGCTGAATTTACCGCTTCCGTATTCGGTAATTTCCCATTCCACTTTGGTGTGCCCATCTGAACTAGTTTTCCCTCCTCTTCTTCTCTTGATTTTCCCCAATTCGCTTCCTTGGATCATCTCCTCAAACCAAGGAGTGCCCCGTATTTCACGACCTTGACCAAGATCGGTTGCCTGTCTAGATCCACCAGTAGCTGTCTCCGCCATCTCTTTATCCTCGCTCCCTACACCCCGCAGGAATCCCGCATCCTCCAAACGCTCCATGCAATCCCTCCTCAGACTTCTAATATTTATGTAGATCCACTCTGCTTCCTCCGGAGTCTCTTCGCTCCAATGGCTGAGTAAAGTACCACACAGCCCACAGAAATGCCGCTTAGTGTGGGGGGCGTCATGCGGGGTGAATACGCGTTTGATGGTGCTGGGGGCTTCATCTGGGAAGAAGGCGTAGGTTGTACTGTGGATTTGAGTCAAAGGAACGCGAAGGGAAAGAGCTTCACATTTTAGTACAATGACCAAAGCCTATCGAGGGTTGCATACTATGCTCTGCTCTGTCATCGAAGAGCACCTGTAGATTTTCGAGCGGGTTCGATGGGACCTGGATGAAATAGTGATTTCGGCCACAGGAGCAGGCTCCGCTGAGAGGCATCCTTTCATCCATGACTGCAATGAATCAGTGTTAGCCGCGGTGGTATCGAAGAAAGCATGAATGCGGACGTAGATGACGAGAAGCTGTTGAGAAAAAGTTGTTCGCGGTGACGTTTCCACTCGCGGAATTTCTCCGCCTCCTAAAGCTATGCGAATAGCTTCATCTTTTGTGTAGTCTGACTTTCAACCGATCAGTCGAGCAATCATACGAGCTGCGAAATTGCAGGTCTAAATCGATCAACACAGTCCTTACCTTGGTTATGACAAAAGTGACCTACAATGGCGCAGAGCTACAAGACACTGAAGGAGAGCTTCGTCTCCAATCTATCTGGGGGCACCGTCTCTGAGATCAATTGGGTGACCGCCGTCGCTCCCGTAAGTTTCTTACCGTGCAAACCCCCTTTCTACAGCTGACATCACGCTTACAGGCCGCATA
This sequence comes from Platismatia glauca, assembly GCA_963556305.1. NCBI lineage: Eukaryota > Fungi > Ascomycota > Lecanoromycetes > Lecanorales > Parmeliaceae > Platismatia > Platismatia glauca. Next base: position 1,423,828 of record OY745766.1, on the reverse strand, counting down.
CTTACTTTGGGCAGCCCTCCAGTCGCGTCAAGGCTACTTCTTAAAGTATAGTCCGCCAGCTTTCCTTGCAGATTGCTTGCTCAATGTGGGAGGAATTCTGCTCGCCATCACAATGTATTGCTCGAATGCTATACTCCTCGACGCTCTTCTGGTGTCTCCTGCCGTCCTTCTCTGTGTCTTACCCTCCACTACCGTTTACCACAAGAGACCTTCGAAACCTGCGAACAAGCCTGCGAAGTCTACTGGCGATGAGGCGCTGGAGCCGCTGCCAATCCGACCATTTATCACGACTTATAGAGGGGCTATGATAGTGGTAACGTGCTTGGCAATTCTCGCGGTGGACTTCAGAATTTTCCCCAGACGATTTGCCAAAGTCGAGACTTGGGGAACCTCTCTGATGGATGTTGGAGTAGGTTCCTTTGTATTTTCTGCGGGGCTGGTCTCTGCTAGACCGACTCTACGAGCTCGTGTTGCAGGCAAGACATTTTCTTTCAGCTCACAGCTTAAGTCTACTTTACGGGCATCGCTGCCGTTGCTCATCTTGGGATTTGTTCGACTGTACAGTGTCAAGGGTCTGGACTATGCCGAGCATGTCACAGAGTATGGTGTACATTGGAACTTCTTCTTCACTTTAGGCTTCTTGCCACCATCTGTAGCTCTTTTGCAATCCTTGTCTGCAGTGGTACCTTACACAGGATTGGTGTCAATTCTCATAAGCGGCATTTATCAAATGCTCCTTGAGTTCACCAGACTCAAAGCCTACATTCTCGCCGCTCCCAGGACAGACTTGTTAAGTCAGAACCGAGAGGGAGTGTTCTCTTTCTGGGGTTACTTAGCAATCTTCTTGGCAGGTCAAGCGCTCGGTCTTGACGTGCTGCCGCGCAATGCGGGTCAGACCGCGCCCACAGAGTCAGGTTCGCAGCAGAGGAAACAACTGCTCATACGTATGGTGGCGTGGTTAGCTGTGTGGGTCTTTTTATTCTATGCAGTAACTTCTTACCAAATAGGCTTTGCTTTTCAGGTTTCACGCCGTCTCGCTAACCAACCGTATGTTTTATGGGTGTCGGCCTTCAATTGCGCCCAGATTACAATCTTCTGCCTTATCGAGACGGTTTTCTTCCCTGGTGTCTACACGGCGACGGATCGAAAATCGGAAATGAGGGAGTGTGAGAAAGCCACCAGCCGAATACTGAAAGCTTTCAATCGGAATGGGCTCGCTATATTCCTGTTGGCGAATCTTCTGACTGGACTCGTCAACCTGACGCTCGATACCCTAAGCATGAGTCAGACAGGAGCTATGGCTGTGCTCGTAGGGTACTCAGCTCTGCTCACGGCTGTTGCTGTGGGGCTGGATGCTTGGGATCTGTCAGTTAAGCTATGAATGAATTGTGGTCATCATTCCAGAGTGCGGTTCCTTCCTCAAGAACGCTTCGTCAACGGGGTAAATGACTGAAGTGCACCATAAGTCGATAATTCTTTCCAAGTCGAATGTACAAATGCATGAGTCATGGCATGATCTGGGGAAGGTGCCCTCACCATGTGAACTGCTTAATGCTCTACTCTGTTATCGCAACACACATTCTCCAGATCGAATTCGCCAATTCCAGGATTATTGACCGAAAATTGAATTGATTTACTACCATCGCAAGCTCACAGTTATACCCACACTCGAGACCAATCATGGACTCTCGCAAGGCCGGGCCGCATATCCACAAAGCCTAGAAGAAGCACTGCGCTCAGAACTGGTCTACATCTTCGATAAGCCCCAGGAAATCATCCGCAAGATCCTCTCCCTTAAGTGTCTCTTGCCAGACGTTTCTCTCTCGCTGGTGCACCACTGCGAGAGCATACGGTCAGTCGCCTGGCATGAGCGAGCGGCGAATACATCTCCCTAGGTGACGTCTATTACAGAGCGCCGTTCTCGATTAGGATTTCGCGCAATTGGGCGGGGATCCTGCGGCATTGTCTACGAACAGCATGGCACGAGTCATGTATTAAAAAGAGCAATCAACAATAGAGCTCTTAGGGGGGTTTTCGACTGTGGAATGATTTGATCATGCAGAGGACGGTCGAAGAAGCTTTCATACGATATGTTGCGCAGGGCGGGCACCCGCTGATTGGACACGTGCCTCGCTGCTCCGGCTACATCAGTAAAGAAGATAAGGGTTGGTAGGCAGTCCATGAGCGCCTGTTTCCAAAGGATTGCCGTTTTGCAGAGGGTGTGCTGCGTTCGAAACGCATTCCTCCTGTTCATCTGCGAGGCATGCACTTCTTGATCAGTACTGCCCAGAGGAATTGAACGCCGACGTAATACTTCAGGACAGCAATAAGGACTGTATCATAAGGCTATACTTGGGAAGACGTCATCACTCTACTGTCCGTGTCAAGGAAAAGGTAGAATACTTCGATCTACAGAACCTCCAGCTATGCCTTGATCAAATGGAGGAGTTGGGACTCGATATCATCAAATACGACCTCCCGATAGCGGATGCTCTCGCTATCATGCACTGGGAGGCGCGGCGCAGCAGATGTTGAGTTCATTCTTGGTGGCGCACCTTGTCTTGCGCAGGAGCCCCCCCTAAACGAGCAACATTGAAAGAGATGGATGAAGGGTCCTCTACATTTTTAGATCCAGTGCAACTCCAGTCTGCGGCTACACATATGGTTGCTTGACTTTAATCAATGCCAGTCAATCTCTATGGATCTGAAAGGGGTCGAGCAAGCCGTGAAGCGGTTCTTTGACAACGATCCTTATTACCCACTCCCGCTAGCCGCCACAGGGAGTACTGATGAGCGACTGTGGAAAATGTTTGCCAGAAGGTACTTGGAGACTAATGGAAGCGTCACTGGTGCTGATCAAAATTGCTGGAACCTGCCCCATAGATTTATCGATGGGGTCGTGGAGGCCATGCACATATGCCGGGAAAGAGAAGCGGAAGCAGCTAGACGACCGGAAACGTACTCCGAATACGAAGCGCCTACCGAGAAAGGAATCTCAGAGACCCCGGAGCAATCTTAACATAGCGGCAGCAATGATCGACGAACCCCGAGAACAAAATGTCTGACCAAAAACCTCTTTGACCCAAATCCTTTTCCAAGACCTTCTTCCCTTTACTCTCATCCATGTTCGCCTCTAATTCCTATTCTTTCACGTCGGCAAGTGGAAGGAGGACCCTCTTCTCGCCGTCATTGCTGGAGGCAAAGCTCGAGGCCGTGCTAGTACTGGATGATCTTCGTTTCGTGGTAGCGTCTTTGATCTCACCTTCGGTTGGCATTGCTTCATGTCCGACGTGTGCATCAATAAGAGGGTTACTGGACTCAAAGGAGGCTTGTTCAGAGGAAGGTGGGGTATAAGCCTTGGCTGGCAGAAGTGGGATGGATTGTGAGGAACTGGTTCTCTCAGGGAGTGACATGGTCAATGCTGTCTGTATGTTTCCAGCTAGAGATTGTATTTGGCTTTCGGCCGTAGGAGAGGATATTTGCATTAATCGACTTCTGCTCGGTCAAGACGGGCCTCGATGCCCTTTTGAGTGGGCATGATTGGTATTAAAGGATGTCTTGTTGGCGTTGATTGTGGCTGTGGGTGTTTCGGCCATAAGCACAACGGTTTGCGGCAAGATTCGCTCCTTCTGTTTCAGTAATTTAGGATCTTCGGCCACAATACCAGATACTACTATTTTGCAACATACGCAACATCGAACATTGATCAGAGACAAGGTCGCTCTGAAACGCAATGACGATGATCCTATCCTCCATCCTCTTCTCGATCCCATTCTCGATCCCGCCGACAGTCCACCGTAAGCACAATCGTTCCATTCAACGCCTCGCGTTTCCCTTTTGCCTCGAGCATCGCATCTCAACATCTGCGCCCAGGCCAATCAGATGCACGAAGCCTTCGGACATGGATGCTAGCCACACTCGGATCAGCTCCGACTGCACTTCAAAGCGCAGGCGGTCAAGGCCTGCAGATGCTCGACGGGAATAGCGACAGAATGCAAGAGTCTAAGACCATCGGCGAATCGCGAAGTCGATGTGGCAGACTGCAACGAGAAAGACGGAGGGAAAAGGAGCATTGGACAGTGGCTGAATGCGAGCTTTCCGGGTGACATCTGGTGCGAATGGAATGGCGAGGAATTGGGAGTCCCAAGGCTCTGCTCCGCTGATACCTCCGCACAGTTTCCACAGCCAGGAGCGATCACGGACAGCCCGGCAGATGAAGGGTGCAGAAGCGTGCACGCCTTTATGCGACATGTACGCCATGACGGGCATGAGTTCCATCAGGGCCATGATATGTACGGTATCTCATTTCCTTCATCCCTCGATCCCTTATACATCTCACTTTCTCGAGCAGCTTATGCAAGAACCCGCTAGCCCGATAGACCATTCAAAGTCAATTGGACAAGTGCCCGTTGAGATTCAGTACCGTAGCGCAGTAGTCCGTCGTGGCAATAGACGTAGGTAGAGTACTCGTACAGGGTACAGACAGGTAAAAACTGCCCAATATGACTTGCCGATGCTGCCTTACTCTTATTGTTACGATAATTGATAATTCTGATTGTGATCATGGCATGATCATGATTATGATTACTGGCCTTGCCTGCCAATTCTGACCTGCTGCTTTCAGGGCTCCCAATCGCTCGACGATAGCGGATAGTGGAGTCTGCGGAGTGCGGAGAACGCCATGACGCTCAACTCTCATCAAACCACTTGCGGTCTTGCACTCATCCCCCCAAAATATAGTCTCGCCCCGCCATCGCTGCATCACAGACAGTGACGGAGCAGTGATGGTGACCTCTGTCCACATCGAGGGCGATGGATACCCGACACAAAGCTATCGCCTCTGCTGGGCCTGATCTAAGACTGGGAGACAGCGGCAACGAGTGTCACCGGAGATTCAAAATGAACCGAGGGAGACCGACGCCTTCAGATTGGATACATGCACCTCCAATCAGCGACGTCCCGCAGCTAGAACATGAACTAGAGCAAGGCTCCATCCACGATACGAGCACTCGCAGGCTCGCAGCTAGCTACAGCCACAGCCTACTCGCAGCTTCGATATTGATGCGGCAAACGGACAACGCAGGGACCTGGTCGGGACTTGGCCAGCTCATCCCTGCAAGCATTTTCTTCGAACATGTCATTTTTCCATGAGCAAATGCATCTGCTTTTCTTCGCCTTGACTCTTTATGATGAGTCCGCTCAGATATAAGTCGAGGAAAGGCACCACGTGCCATATCCGCTCCTCTTACCACCCTCCTTCTCGTCTGCCACATTCGCCAAAATATAGCGTCCTACTGAGTACCCTTTGGGCAACTGCTCCTTCCATCTCCACTGTCGTCTACCGCATGTACACTACTATCCATGCTTTCAGTATATTTCGGCCAGCTGCATCCTTGAGCTATTATCCTCCGTGATTTCATAGCTCCGCGAAAGCTCGTTCGACTCGTCGCTATCTCCACTATCGCTACGCTCAACAAATTTATAAATTGTCTGAGAGCCCCGGTCTCAACATCTTCACTCGACCATCTACAATTCTCCCACTCATTCCGCAAGTTAGCCACCGAGTACGTCATCAAAATGGGCACTCTATGGATTTATCGGTATACTGACGAATGCTTTTAGCTTCTCCGTCTTGTATCCGTTGTCCTTAGCTCACGAGGCGCATCATCAACCCACGACGACTTCCTTTCAGCCATGCGTACCTCTTCAACATCCGGACCGGTCAACATGTGCCGCCTCCTGATCCATAAGTACGCCTGCGGTCACTCGAAGACGGATGTCGCGCCCTGCGCTGGGCAGAGGGGGGGAGGTTGCGCGGGAACGACAGAAAGAACCATTAGTCACACGGAGAAATGCGCTCGCTGCGGTAAATGTCGGTGGCTAGACAGCCAGTACAAGAAAGAGACAACGTGCTAATAGACACGCAGGACTCAGTTGCGAGAGCTCTTGATGCCTTTACCGCCACCAGCAGTGGCTAATCTCTTATTCTTTTAGTCATGGGTCCTCATCCAAACTTGTCATCACGGCATAGCACGATTGCGATCCGATGAACATTGTTTTGAGTAGGAGCATATAGGCAGCATGTTTGGCGTGCAGCATTCTTGGTGGAACAAGCATAATTGGGTGAAGAACATCCTCTGGGCGGCCAGCGCTTGATTTACATCATCACATCGAATATACCCCCTGGGTGGTCTTGTCTTTTTGCAGGCTTACAGGCGTAGAAAATAGATGCCTCTTTGCGGTCGCACTTTACGTTCTTTAGATGGAAGACTCATCAATCCATTCATTTCTTCATTCAATCTATACATCCACAACCTAACATTACAATCCCTATTCTGAGCTTGAACGTTTCCACTACAGCGATTTGGTCGCTTCGCCTAGACGCAATCTCAGAAGTCGATGAGCATGACGCAGGCCCCCTTTATGCAGACACAGGCATTACGAAAGGAATTGCCAAATACAGCAATGAATGCATTTCGGCAATCTAAGACAAAAAAGATCGCGAGATCCCAGGCTGGCTCGGCTCACTGCAGGATATTGTGGGGCCCTTGTCGATGCAAACTCCTATCCGAAGCCAAGACAGCTTTCGAGCAGTGAAACATGATGCCTTGCCTTCGCCCGGACACGGTGTACGCATTTGGAACACAGTGAGACCTGAGGGTGGAAACATCTCGGAGAAAAGAAAGGGGAAAGAGAAAAGGGAGAAGAAAAAGAAAAGGGAAAAGAGCAAAAGAAAAGTAGCAGAACAGGTCACGAAAGTCTCCAAAGCTACCACGTCACCTCTCACCGTGGCCATCATGCAGGGACTCCTTCACGGGGCCTTACCGACTGCAAACCCGGTAGAAGTAGCATTTCGCGGCACAGTCAACGGGAAAGGTACTTTGTGTCCAGCAGCAAATCGTGCCCCCCTGTCATGTCTTGCATGCTGGACCGAGTATGGCCGTGAGATCAAGCGTCGATGGTGAACAGCCGACCGGCAGGGCTTGCTTGGAAAAGGGAATCGATGATTAACAGATGAGCTAGTAAGGTGGACTTAGAGGAGGTCGATGAGATCGATTGATTGATTGATTGACTGATCGATGGATCATGTAGATCGATCGAACGTCAGATACTACATAGAGAGATGCCTGGATACAGAGATGGATGGGTGAGATTGTTTCCACGAGACAGGTATTTGGAATCGAGATGACTTCTGACCGATGCAGTGGTGAGGATATCTTGCTGCCGAGACGTTGCAACGATCACCTGTGAATGTCGACGAGAGAGATGGCGAATTTCGCAATCTGTGAGGCAAGAATTGTCGTTGTCGACGACTAGCTGTTACCGGATATACCCATCCGGAGATAAGCCCATCCCTGCGACCAACTCTTCTCTCACTCCCAATTCCAAAGCCACCCCTCCTCCCCTCCGCCCTAGCACACACAGACCATGTCATGTCCATCGAGATCGACTGGCCCACCCTCACAACCGGACCCTCCGGCCTCGCTCTCGCCGACTCCATCCGCGACTTCATCCACGACAAGTTCCAGCAAGTGACCCTCCCTCGCTTCATCCGATCCGTGCACGTCCACTCGTTCGATTTCGGCGACGAATGTCCCGTGGTAGAGCTGAAAGACATTTCGGACCCACTGCCTGAGTTCTACGACGACGATGGAGAATCACCATCATCATCATCTTCTTCGAGTGGGAAGGGCGAGGAAGAGGAAGCAGTAACCGAAGTCATCGAACCCACACAACCAATCCACCCACCCCACCGCTCCACCGCCCTCCCGACGCCCACATTGCCCCCAACAATCGAACCCCGCCTCCCGAATATGAATCTCCGCTCCCTCGCCTTCTCCCCACCAGACCAAATCACCACGCCCTTCCTCTCCCGCTCCAACACGCCCGGCATCCCCATCCCGGGCGGCACATCCAACTTCAGCTACTTCCACCTACCCCTCAGCGCCGGGCTGTCAGGAACGCAGACCCCCTTACCATGGGGCGACCAGCCGCCGCGTCTGCCGTCGCCCCCGCGGCGCCGAGAACAAGGGTCCAGACCCACAGCCAGACACGGAGACCCGAATCCTCACCACGACCACGCAGACAACCCGGCTCCAGCAACCCCCACCACAGCGCGCAACCCGCCCTCGCTCAGCCGGTCTCCGATCGACGACGACCGATCGCAAGACCTGCAAACAACACTGCACATCCGCTACAGCGGCTCGCTGTCGCTGTCGTTAACGGCCGAGATCCTGCTCGACTACCCGATGCCCTCGTTCGTGGGGATCCCGCTGAAGCTGCAGATCACGGGGCTCAGCTTCGACGGGGTGGGGTTGCTCGCGTATTTGAGGCATGGGGCGGACGCGGAGAGGAGGAAGGTGCATTTTTGTTTTTTGGGGAGGGAGGATGCGAGGGCTTTGGTTGGGCAGGGGCTGGAGAGGGAAGGGGGGGAGGGGGAGGGGGAGGAGGGACTCGGGGGATTGCTGAGGGAAATCAGAGTCGAGAGCGAGATTGGGAGGCAGGAGGGGGGGAAGCAGGTGCTGAAGAACGTGGGCAAGGTTGAGAAGTTCGTGTTGGAGCAGGTGAGGAGGATCTTTGAGGATGAGTTCGTTTGGCCTAGTTTTTGGACCTTTTTGGTCTAGAGATGCTGTATAGATAGATACCCCTCCCGCTCGAATCAAAAGAAGATGCGCCTCAAGCCCATCTGCATTTCGTCCACGCGCGCCTGTTCCTGTTCCTGTCCCCATTCCACTATCAACAAGCGATGAAGCCTACCTCCATCGCCACACGCTCCACCAACACCTCACCTCCAACTGCCCGCCCGAGACCCTCAGATCCTCCCAATCATCATACCCCACCTCCTCCCCCTCCTCCACCAACACGAACCCCTCCTCCCGCATCCGCCCCCTCAGCCCCTCATGCTCCGACGGCTCCGCGCTCCGAAACGGCAACTCGATCACGACCCTCGCGCTCCTTCCCTCGTCCCACCTCAGCAGCGTTTTCATAACCCTGACGATCCACGACGGATGTTCAGGCGCGTAGAGCGAGTCGGCCGCGAGGATGAGATCGTATTGAGGGTGGTCGCTGGGGGAATAGGTGTGGAGATCCGACCAGTCGAGGGGGCCGGCCGTGACGGTGCTGGAGGCGGTGAGGGGTGCGTTGAGCGTGACGTTGTGTTGGAGGTTTGGGAGGATGGAAGGGAGGTCCGTGAGGTGGGTGTGCGTGGGGAAGAGGGCGGAGGCGGCTAAGCCGACGAGGCCGGTTCCGGCGCCGAGTTCGAGGATGCGGAGACGTGTGGTGGTTGGAGGGGGTGTGAAGGGGGGATGGAAAGGAGGATTGTTGTTGGGGGGGTTGATGCGGAGAATAGGGTCAAGATTGGCGGATGTTTCGGAAGAGGGTTTGATGCTGGGGAAAAGACGTGGGAGGAGAATGGGGAGGCGATTGGCGAGTAGGTAGGAAGCTACCCATGTCTTGTGGCCGAGATTATCGCCTGTTAGAGATGGTTCGTGGAGCTTGATGTCGATGGTGTGCGAAAAGTTTTGCCCGTCAACTGGGATCTTGAAGGTACGAGAGAGCGATGGCATGGCTGTGCGACCTGATCGCTCCGCAAGTCGCTTACTGGCCGCTTCCCATATTTCCTCTTTGTCGGACTCTGAAGGAATCCAAGCTAATGGGCTTGATATGATGCCCGTAAGGTATGACGGTACACCCTCTTCGCTAATAGATTCTGGCCTAGCCTTGGGGGCTTCTACGGCCCAGGATGAAGGGGTAACGGCGAGCAGAGCCATGGCAGAAAGGAGGGATTGGACCGAAGGTTTGCTGTAGAGCTGAGGGAGGTCCAGGACTGAAGAAGAGGAACTTGGTTCAGTGTCAGTTCATAGACAATCGTATTGAGACGCGGGGAGAGCTTGCTTTGCTTACCATGTAGCGGGCCTGCATCTTGATCGTCCGCTGGGACATTGGAATCCAAGGCAGGATTTTCAGGGGCCATGCTGGCTACTTGACCAGCAGGAAGGTCGTGATCCGAGCTCGATTGTTTGCTTGGATGGTGAGGGAGGAGAGCAACAAATTCAAGGGGTCCGAGTCCTCTTGCTCTGTCGATCCCCCACAGATTTGCGTGCAAGGGTTGTTTTCCTGGGACAACATCCACCACATAGGTTCACGGTAGTATGTATCTTTGACTTGGGTCAACATTTCGATCTGGGACAGATATTCCCGAAGGATGCAGAGGTTCCCTGCATGGAATCATTAATCTGACGACAAGCCGGCTGATAGCCTGTTCCGACTCCTGCTCTTCACCTACGAGGCCTACCGTCAACGGCTTCATTCCCGTTTCCTGACTCCTGACACGCGAGGATGGTCCTCGGCCTCCTGGCCATCGCTGGGATCCCTACAACTATTGGCGTGGCCGAGGGAATCTCGGAAGGAAGGAAAGAGAAAGACCCCGGGACTGAAGAAGAGCGTATGAGAAAGTTCCACCTCGAGTGTTTCTGCGAGGCCAACGGTCCAAAGGCAAAGGAGATAGATGGCGGACACATTGCCCTCAGAGAAGAGAAGCTCTACATCTTGCCACGTTATTCAGTCTCAAACACTAGCCATCTATTTGAAGGTTTCTACATCGAATACCCTGATCCCGAGAGGCCCCGACCTCTGCCGTTGGGGTTGGTATCCACCATTAGCAAAGATCCACCCATGTTGAATTGGATATATGTCGACAAGAACACTCGGGAGGTCAAATACGGAAATCGAACTCAGAGCAGAGCGCATATTGTTGGATCCTGGGGGTGGGATGCCGGCGAAGAGGGAGGCGCTGGAGGGCTCACATTGGAAGGAGGCGAGGGAGCTGTCGCTGTGGAGGCAGATGGCGCATGGGAGATCAGGTGGGAAGATGAAGATGGAAATGCGGGCGTCGAGGGGAGGCGAAAGCTGGCCATCAGTTTGGAGAGAAAGATGCTGGAACCAAAGGAGGGAGATAAGCCAATCCACGCCAGGGCTAGTGAGAGAGAATACGATGACCGATCGAAACGGACGGATACGAACATCGAATTGACGAACACTACCTTTCAGAGAAGCAAAAGAACCACCGGAGAGCCTGAAAGGATGGATAAAGCTGTCAAGAAAGGTGCAAAGGAGGACCGTTCTGCGCCGAAGCTAGAGATCAGAGGTACGACTGTCGAGAAACCCCTAGCAAAGGGGTAGGCGGCTCAAGGGTGGAAGAATGACCTGATGCATGGGCTCTCGTTGAAACACTCGCCTATATACAAGACAGCGGCCTTACACCACCAGCCTAGGATTATTCACACAACGCTACACCAGGATCCTGTATGTACATGTTCTATGCCAGCCAAAAGATGTCAACGCTAATGTGATTAGTACTTTCCAACCCCCATCCCTAGACCACGGCGTATTTGCTTCTCCCTCGAATCTTGGTGCCAAAGTGGTAGAAAAGATACGGAACAGGCACCAGCAAAGCACTCAGAGCGCCAAGGATGGTCAATGTCCAGTGCACTCCCAGATTCCTGTAGAAGGGAATGGCCACTTCAAGCATTCCACCTGCGGCCACGTATCGGATAAATGTCGCACTGGCAAGCGCACTCGCGGAATATGACTCATAGCTATCGATGATATATTGATAGCTGCTGATGAAGACGCACAGGATTCCATACCCGAACAGAACGCTAGCTCCAAGCGGGGACCAATAGGAGATCCATGAATAGTCCGTCCATCCCATCCAGAACATGCTGATGGGGATCGCTGGGGCTCCGAACATGGCAAACCATAGCCTGAACTCCGGTGGAAGCCGGGTCCCGCCTTGCTCTTTGATCTTTGCAAGATCATCCTTGGCCCATTTAGATAGGATGGGTACAAGGAGTGACGCAAGGCAAAGTCCAATTCCAATACCAATGAAGACAAGGCCGGTTATGCCCTGCGAGAACCCATACGTCTCAGTAAAAACGAAGGTATAGCCATTGAGAAAGGTGAAGAGGATGATATAAATGATTGTTAGGTAGAGAGCAATGAGAATGATGATAGGCTCGCTGAACGTGAGAACGAACGGACGGTAAAGGGCAGTGCCGAGTCGCTGGAGGAAAGAAACGTCTCGGATCTCGACCTCAGCTTTGTACCGGTCATCGCCAGTCAACTGCCGCAGATGTGCGGCTTTCCATTTCAGCAGAATCGGAGCATATGTCTCGGGCTGGAGGAAGATAACGAGGAAGAGGACGAGTGCAGAAATGATCAGAGTAATCCACTCGCACCAACGCCACGAGACGAGCGGCGATTCTCCGACGAAGCCGCCAACAATAGGGCCAAAGATTGGCCCCATAAAGGCAGCGTTTGCGAAGACTGGGAAAGCATAGACACGCTCCATTGGATTCCAAAGATCCGATATTGAGCCCCCAGCGCAGACCAATGGGGTAGCAGCGAAGCATCCGGCTATGAAGCGGAAAGCGAGCTGTGCGCCAATGTTTGGAGCAAGTGCCGATGCCATGATGAATACCATGTACAGCGAGAGTGTGGCAATGTAGACTGGATTGCGGCCGATGGTTTCCGAGACTGGTCCTGCGAACAGGGCCCCAACACCAAAGCCGACCAAGAAGATTCCTGTTGCGAGGGACTCGGTAACCTCGCTGACTCCAAAGTCGGCTGCTGCTTGCATGAGAGCAGCGGAGTCGACGCTAGATGCGAAGCCCACGATCCAGCCAATGAAGGCAATGTTGATTCTAAAAGCTGTCAGCTTCAACCCCAAAGGGAGTGCCGGCAGTGTCCTCACGTCGCAGCAATCCTAATGAAAAAGCTCCAATTGTGCGGATTCATTATGTCATCTTCGCCCTCATATCCAACCACGAACACCTTACCGTCCCCACCTTCTTTTGTGTTCCGATCTCGTACGTTGATCCCAGTCAGCGTTGTGCCCAACGCCGTTCCCATACTTTTTCCCGTCGGTACCGTCGAAGCCCTGCTCATATCCTCTGGTGCTTCTCCACCCTGTGATGCCCGTCTGCTGGTGGGCGCAGCGTTTATGGGCACATAACCTTGACCATCTTCCTCCTCTTTCTCTAGACCATGGCGTTTGGCGTCATCCCGAGTGTCAAGTGGTCGACCGCTGGACTGATCTCCCTTCTCTGGATCCCGTGTATCGACATGGTCGGGCGCGTCAGTGGAGACCGGTGAAGTTGACTCTGATGTTTCAGGATGGGCCAATGCTTCTGCTTTGGACTGGTCTCGTTCATATTGCCTGGTCACATGCTTTTGAAAGCGGCGGTACTGAAGAAACGATTGCATGCTGTCGCAAATGCCTCCGAAACAAATCAAAGAAAGCTAGTCATTCGATGCCACGGGACCGGAGTAGGAGACCGGAGTGAGGATTGGCTGATTAAGAGACGCGCGCCGTCTTGACAGAAGTCCCAAGGGAACCGAGAGATGAAATGTTCTGTGGGAAGCATGTTGCGCGATGATTTTGCCCCGGGTCTCGAATCTCAACTCTCAATAAGATTTCGACTGACATCATTCGTACGACATCATCGTTGCCGTAATTGCCGGTCACACTCCGGCAGACCAACAATTCAGCATTAAACACTCCCTAAGGCATACTCTACATATCTTGTCACAAGTGACCGCCAACCCATATAACCCATTCGCTACTCCACCAACTGTTATCTGTCATGCATGAATGCCCGCAGGGTTCGCCACTGGGGTTCTGCCGTATAAGGTATTGAATCCCGCCTTTGAAGCCGGCAGTGCTCTCCAGTATCCCCCATCATCACTTATCTTCGAAGGGCTGCGGTGATGTTGATTGGTTTTGGATGGGATGTGTGCAATGGCTGTCATGTGGTCTTCGACGCCGCACGCACCGTGGTAAGACCTGGAATTGCCTGCTTCGGGGGAGAGTGAGTGAGTGTGGAAAAGAGATCTGGGTCTTTTTATACAGCGTAAGGAAGCAAGGAGAACAGAGCACGGCGATAATAGAGTTTTAGTGTAAATGAACAAGCATGGGTAGCGGACACTACCGCCTTCTAGACTCTATGCCTTGCTTTATGGTACACGTCTCACCGTCTCCATCCAATCTAGAACTTGTAGACCTGATCCGGACTATATCCCATCTCCTTCAACATACCCGTCAGCTCCCCCTGCTCCGCCGGGCTCTTCTTCGCCCCGCTGACCGCCTTGTACAGCCCCGGCGGCCCACACACGAAGATCTTGACATTCTCCTCCTTGGGCTCCGGCAGCACCGTCTTGAGCAGCTCCTTGGTGATGTGCCCCTTACCCTGCAGCCACCCCTCGGGCGGGCGGTCGAGGACGTAGAAGGCGCGGAAGCGGTTCGGGTACGTGTTCTCGAGGTCCTGGAACTCGTGTTTGAGCAGGATGTCGGCTTCGGTGAGGTTGCCGAAGACGAGGGTGACTTTGGTCGTGTCGGCGGGGTTCTTGAAGATGGCGCGGGCGAGTTGGTACATCCTGCGCGGGTTCGATCGTGTCAGCGATGTGCGACGGCCCTGGGTACCATTAGAGACAGGGTAGGTAGGTAGACGTACGGCGTGATGCCTGTTCCACCGGCAATCAGAGCAATATGATCGTGCTTGTTGGTCTCCCACGGATACTTGGGAATGGGCCCCTTGAATTCCAACCGCTGATCCGGCTTCATTTCGTGCAAATGCTCACTCATCGGCCCATTCGGGTACTTTTTGATCAGAAAATCGATATAGCCCTTTGCATCCTCGTCGCTCGTAGGCGTATACGGCCTAATGACCGGCTTCTCCATCTCGGCGCCTTTATATTTTGTGAGCAGTGCCGACGCGATTGAGAGCCCCGAGACGTCATCGCTGTTGGGGAGCGCAAAGCGGAACTTTTTGGTGTTATGATTTATCTCCTCCACCGACTCGAGTTTCAAATCGATGAAGCCTTGGTCTCCTCCTTGAAAGGCTTTTTGAGGCGCGGAGGCTGAGGGAGCGGGGGAGGAGGGCACGGTCTTGCGTTCGTCTGTTGAAGGGGGAGCGTGCGCTTCGGGCTTTGGTTCGGTGATTCGATAGTAGTAATATCCTCCTCCTAGTAAGCCGGCGCCGGCAAGGAGGCCGTAGATGGCGTTGTTGGAAGAGCCGGTGCTGGCGGGGCCGGGGGGTGAGGCATAGCGGCGGAGATTCTGTGGGCGGGCAGGTGGTCAGCGTGAGAGGCAGAGGGGGAATGTCAGGCCAATACATTGAGCGGTCTGGCTGGGAGTTGAAGCTCTTCTAGGGGTGGGTACTGACACTCTTCAGCGGCTGGGCTGATCTGAAGACTTTGGTTGCTAACATGTTGAAGTCTGGATTGGTTGGTAGAGCTCAAGCACGAAGCTACTGCGTAAGTAAAGAATCCTCGATACCGTTTGGGATGACGTACTTTTGGGCTATACCTCATTGGGTGGAAGTTTTTATCCACCAGCTGAATCGGTCCTCTGTCCATGGCATTAACAGGAGAGCCAAGACTGTGATGATGGCGAATCTCTCAATTATCAATATACTCTGAGGCTTGGAAAGTCCATGCAAAAAGGCTTTCATGGGCTTTGAGCTTCTACGTTGCAACTCTAGTTGTGGAGTACGGCACTAATACAAGGTCTTCGACCTTTCAATCCTTACATTGCTTAGTCTCATTGCTTCCACTAAGCCAGCAGTCTCCTCTCTTAGTTCTCTAGACGTTTTTGCTCTGTGTAAATTGCTGGCCACTGCATCACTTGGCCTGTCGTGTCTGAAGAAGCCCGGGCTCTGAGCTGCCGCAAGAGGGAAACCGGAAGATGGCGACTCAGCAGTCCATAAGCACCGTAGCCATCCTTCTGCCGTGCAGATTACTGCTCGGTAGAGGACCCATCGATGCTCACGGGTATGATCAGGATGCAATAACAGTTGCGACAGACTACGCGATTGTTGGCGTCGGCGCTCACGGAATGTTCTGCATTGCTCGATAATTCCTCACGACAAGACTCACAGTATGCTGCGAGAAAAGTTATTGCGGTGTCTAGAATCGTACCCCGCCTGACTGCTGCGCCTTCCCCAGGATTTGAGCACTTCAGCGAACGGCATGGCCGATGGGTGCCTGATCATCGACAGAGCTTCAATTTACTGCAGAATCCTTGGATGTAACGGATGTTTGTGTCGATACTTGAGGAGTCTTGGTCTTCACATCCGTATCAGCGGTTAGCTGTTCTTGAATGTCCGAATAGTGATCCTCTCCGCCAACTGCAGACCCCTCTCAGTCCTTGGCATTCCCCAAAGCTCTTTGCAGTACCTGTAGACTCGGCTCTTTGCTTACGCCAGCTCTTCAATCGCCCACTGTAGCTCATCCCGTGCACGGTCCAAGTCCTGATCCGGCCCTGATTGACCATCTGGCCTAACGTCCACGGCGTCCGGCAAATCCTTCGCCTCTTTGTACGTCTTCTAGAACGCTTCAATCGCTTTCGGATACTTTGTCTTCTCCAGTGGAAGCTGCCATTTATCCGGCTCCTTCTCGATCTTCGCAAACCAATGATCCATCAGCTCGTTTTTCATTTCCTCTTCATTGTCATGGTTGATCCCCGCAAAATGTACAAGCATGTCCCCTTTACTGATCTCGGTGTCGGCGCGTCCGTAGCCCTTGAAGCCATTGTACCAGGATTGGGCTGATAAATGACATGTTTCTTGTTTTCTTCTTGGCTGAAAAGGTGCTCCATAGAATTATGCTCAACGTTCCCTGGTATATCAATCTCGGGACGAAGCCTGCGAAGCGAATATGTGTCGGAGAGGAACTCGACGCTCCATTCATCAACACGGAAGAAGAAAGGCCGGCATTGAAACCATCCAGGTTCTTGGTGGCCACGAATTTGATTTCGGCAAAGGCTTCGGGAGGAAGGGAAATTTCCCATTGTATATGTGGATTCTGTATCAGGGTATCTGCGTCATACCATCTGAATTTCTAAGTGTTGGTATACTCCCATAGCAGCGACGTATATTAGAAGACTTACACGACCCACTCTGCCCGCTCCTTTCTTGGCTTTGTCAACTCTCCCGTTATCAATTCTAGGACAAATTAAATCTTGCTGAAGATGAGCTTGTCCCACTGGCCAACTCCCACAATCTCCCGTCTCAGCATGTCATGTCCGTAGCTCCAGCGCTTGGCGTGATCGACATGGTTCTGGAGGGTTCGCTCGTTAAGTTCCATGTAATTGTTGCCGAAAATCATGGTCACCTGCAAAATCCTGGATGGCTTCTTCACAGAGACATTGCTGGCAGGCTCTATGGTCTTAGGAACAGAGTCTCCGGGAGCTGAAGAAGCATTCGAGCCAGATGAAATGGCGGTTCGCGGCTTTCTTGGTTGTGAGTCGATAATAGTTGCCTCCGACGTGTTCGATGGTGCTATGGCGTAATCATCGCGTCACGCTGAAAAACGCGCATGGGCATATAGATAGAAAATACAAACAAGAGACAAGAAAGCTAACAATGCTTTTGATGAGGCCAGCATTATAGTTAGAGGGAAAACTTGGACAAATGCAAAGGTAAAAGATCTCTGGGAGAAGAAAAACAGGCCTACTATTTACAGAGAGCGTAGCATGTCAATTGAAGGATGCAAGATCTAGAATAATAATTATAAATACTGATTATGAGAGCAGTAATGAGAGCAGAGGGTCCTGCATGACAAGAAGAAGGAGAAGGATAGGTAGGTCAACATGATTCAACAAACGACTAGGTATCCACTTCTTTTCCCTCGATTGTCAATGGAACACAGCGCCACTGTCAACCTCCAGGTGCAAGACAGCTTGGGATAAACTGCCCTTACATTGTTATCATTGATATACAGCATAATCATAAAAGAGATATCGATCGATAGCATTCAGGGATAACCTAGCCAGCTCCCAAAGTTCAACGCTATTCCGGTGAACTCTGTAAATAGTTAGCTCAGGAATGTGCGCATTGAGAAGATTTGAGGCGAAGGAAGGCTGAGATCCACAGATAGCCAAATGACCGCTGTGGGTCGTGCACCATTATTGTTGGGTGATCTATTTGGTAAAATCTCTAGCGACTTCGTGCGTACAACCGAAATGCATGCCGGGTATAAAAATAATGAGCAGAAAGTAGGTGATTTCGGTAGGATATCGAAAGGGTGTTTCAAATAGGTATAGAAAATAAAAAGCACCGCAACACCATTAGGATTTAGGAGCTTATACGAACCTAACACCTCCGCACCAGGTATGCCACAGACGCTGTGGAGGATGCCCAAGAGTAAGGCTCTAAAGTCTATGGAGCCTCCAAAGTCCAAGCGTTCTCTGTGTTCTGCGGTGTCTCAAAGATGTTTTGACATCGGCCTATTGCTGCTATGAATTTTATAGATATCTTTTCCTGGAAACTAATGACAGCTGTGCAAATACTGTAACCATATTGCTGGACGGTGGGTTTAGCAGGTTCTGGTTCGATAGGCGGCTGAAACGATCAGACAAAATAAAAGAACTGCAATTGGTGAATGCGGCAGTCTGTACTCTAGACTACAATTGAGGCTTGTGTTGGAAGTTGGATCCCCTCCTTGGCATTCGATAGAGCATGCCAGGTAGACCATAGCCTGCCTGTAGTCAGTATACTAAGATTCTGGATTACCGGGTCATGGACTCATTTACGATCCTGTCAGACAAACAATAAACGTCTAAAACATGTTAGCTGCGCCAGTGCGCCGGATGGTTAGATTGAAGGGATTCGGTAGACCTTCCTTTTCCAGCGTTCGCAACTTCAATTTTCCGATCACGAGCAAACGCACAGCATCTTTCATACGATCCAACACATCACTGCTATCCTACAGAATTAACGGAGAGCTACTGTAAGGCTACGATATCAATATGCCTGGAAGGGCGAAAAAGTCCACGAAGAAATTCGAGAAGAATCATCTCAAAGATGCAATCGACAAGCGAAAAGATATCGCCAAGATCAAACAGCGCCATCAGATTAAATCCAAGAAACAGGCCAGGAACGCAGCTGATAAGGCTAGAGCACCTGACAACGAGGATGAATCTGCGGTGCCGGCCAAGACCAATGGATCCGCAGCTGCGGATTTGAGCAAAATGAGTGTCGATGAGTTCTTCCAAGGTGGCTTTGACCTTCCGGAACAGAAGAAGGGAAAGAAGGCTGTCAAGACAAAGGCGATACCTCAGAAGCCAGGCAAGAGGAAACGTGAGAAAATGGATGACGATTCAGACGATAATGTTTCAGACATGGGCAGCCCTTTCGCCAGCGACGGTGGAATGGACTCCAACCTGGAAGATGGATTAGAAGCACACAAGGATGACCTGGATGCATTGGCTGAAAAAGATCCGGAATTCTACAAGTATCTCAAGGAAAATGATGCTGAACTGCTGGACTTCAATGAAGAAGCAGACCTGGCTGGAGTTGATCATTTAAGCGAAGAAGAAGAGGCTCCGAAGAAGAAACGAAAGAAGTCCAAAGATGGAAAGGACGTGCACCTAGAGGCGGAAGTTGATGAGTCGGAGGTCACAACAGACATGGTTCGCAAGTGGAAGACTGCAATGGTGGAACAACACTCGCTACGTGCAATGCGCCAAACCGTGCTCGCATTTAGGGCTGCTGCTTATGTCAATTCCGATGATGGAAAAGAGCATAAGTATTCCATCTCGAGTCCGGACGTGTATAACGAACTACTTGTGACTGCACTCGAGCATGTCCCCAACGTCCTGAGCCACCACCTGCCAACAAAGGAGTACGCTTCTGGCAAAGTACGCGTTGCGACTGACTCGAAGAAGTATCGAACCCTTACACCGCTACTGAAATCACATTCAGCATCAATCCATCACCTTTTGGAGAACTTATCAGACGCCCCAACCATGAAAGCGACCCTACTATGTCTGATTTCCCTCTTACCATACCTCCTATCCTTCAAGAAAGTTCTCAAAAGCCTTGTCAAGACAACAGTCAACATCTGGTCCGACACCTCAACCGACGAAGCCACACGCATCACCTCTTTCATGCTCATCAGACGCCTCGCTGTCATCAGCGACGCTTCTCTCCGTGAAGCAGTCCTCAAAACCACTTATCAGGGCTTGGTCCGCGGTAGCAGAATCACAAACATCCACACACTCCCCGGTATCAATCTGATGAAGAACTCCGCTGCCGAACTGTGGGGACTCGATCCGAACATCGGCTATACAACAGGCTTCGCATACATCCGCCAACTCGCCGTCCACCTACGAACCAGCATCACGCACCCCACGAAAGACTCCTACAAGACAATCTACAATTGGCAATACACCCATAGCCTAGATTTCTGGTCTCGGGTCCTCTCAACGCACTGCTCAAATCCCCTCCTCAAGACTCCATCCGCCTCTCCTCTCCATCCCCTGATCTACCCTCTTGTCCAAATCACCTTGGGAGCCCTCCGCTTGATCCCAACACCGACCTACTTCCCTCTTCGCTTCCACCTTACCCGCTCCCTCCTCCGCGTGTCTCGAACAACATCAACCTACATCCCTCTTGCGCCCTCGCTCCTTGAAGTCCTCTCATCTCCCGACCTCTCCAAGCCGCCTAAACCCTCGACCCTCCCGCCTCTTGACTTCTCCATCGCCATCCGAGCGCCAAAATCATACCTTCGAACCCGCATCTACCAAGATGGACTCGGGCAGCAAGTCCAAGAACTCCTGGCCGAGTTCTTTGGCTGCTGGGCAAAACATATCGCCTTCCCAGAACTCACTATACCGCCCACAGTGGCCTTGAAACGCTGGCTCAAATCCGCCTCGTCCCCGCCCTCAAAGGGCAATAAATCCGCAAACAGCAAAGCCGAGCGCGAGGGCAAAGGCAACAAGAACGCTAAACTCAATTCCTCCATTTCCCTACTGCTGCATAAGCTGTCAGCCAACGCACAGTACATTGAAGAAAAAAGGGCCACGCTGAGCTTCGGCCCCAGTGACCGCCAGGGCGTGGAAAACTTCCTACGAGATGTGCCCGTTGAGGAGACGCCGTTGGGTGCGTTTGTCGATGGGTTGAGGAAGCAGAAGGAAGAGAAGGAGAGGGTGTTGAGTGAGAGTAGGAAAGAGGATGAAGCGAGGAGGGCCAAGGGAAGAAAGGAAGATGGAGACGGGGATATGGACATGCTTGATGGGGTTGAACAAGAGGAGGAAGAAGAGGAGGAGGAGGAGGGAAGTGATACGGGGGATGACTAGCTCGGAGATATGAGACGATGTTAGCCAATCTGCCAAAATAGCGACCAGCCACGACAATGAAGTCGATCAATGTTGTATGACAAAACCCAACATCCTGACTGTAGAACTCAAGCATGACTACCGTATCAGTAGCTTCAATTAAATCTATCTACCAATGCAGCCTATGCAATACACCTCTGCCACACCGTCCCCTGCCCCTTCGTCCTCTTGATGAGTAGCCGACAAGCCTGCAGTCGGACCATCCAACGCGAGTAACACCGCCAATTAAACATGGTAACATCCACCACTATCCACAAACAGCGTTTCCAGTTTTTTTCTCTCAGCCCCAAAAAGAAAAAGAGAAGGGGGGCGAAAATATCATAGTGTACACAAGTCCGTCGCAGCGAGGGGGAATCTAGGGTATGTATGCGACCCCAGCGCCAGTGTGATGCCATTGAATGAACTCCCCAACACCCTGCAAGTCGAAAGTATTGACACGAAGGAAAAACGGTACTGGTACACAGCCGGATTCCGACGTCGTATCCCGCACCGGTCGGCCGTCTCACATGACCATGTCGCCGGTCGACATCTCGGACACGTCGGCTTTACCGACCGCGAGAGGGTAGGGGTTCTGAATCTCGGAATCACAGTTCGGGGAGTGGTTCTTGTGGTATTTGAGGCCGTTGAGGTTCTTGTAGCGTTTCCCGCAGGTGTCGCAGCGGTATGGCTTGTGCTTCTCCATACCCAGGGTTCCAGGATAGGGGTTCAGGGTTTCGGGATCGACGATGGAGAAGGTGCCGTTGCTGTTGTCTTTGAGAGTTTGGGTATTATGGCCGTGCTGGTTGCAATCAGTTGAAGTCAATGCAGGAAGGGAGCTTGGAGTGCTTACGCTCTTATGGTATTTCAAGCCGTTTTGGTTCTTGTATGCCTTCTCACACCCAATGACGGGGCAGTGGAAAGGCTTAGGCACACCACCATCAGCTGAGGGATCAGGCACCCCAGCTAATTTTTGCTGTTCTCTTATCGTCTTTGCGAGCTCACTATTCTCACTGTATTGCCCATCGCCGAGCTGTGTAGCCGAGGTGGGTTGAGCAGGCTGTTGTGGTTGGTTAAAACCACCATTAAGGCTGAACAGTCTCTTTGCAGGCTCATCGATGCAATAGTCGCCCATACCGTTATCGTTGCCAAAGTCGTATGCACCATATCCTTGATTTTGATTCTGCATGTACTGCATGTTGCCCATGTTCATGTTCCCCAAATTGCCAAGAAAATCTCCGTCTAACTCGCCAGGTGTACCGGGAGCTGATGAATCAGGTGTGTAGTATTGCTGTTGAAGAGGATGCGCGCTGGGATATGTGGTCAAAGTAGGAGTATTCACCGACGATACGGTAGGATTGTTGTAGTAGATTGTTCCGTTCCTGCCAGCTGACACTGGAGTCGTAGGCTGAGAGTTCCGTAAGCCCTGATGCTGTTGCAATGGGTTACCCATGTTCATGGTATTGATATCCAGGTTTGGTAATCTACTTGAAGCTGGTTGACCGAACTGCGACCGCTGCGTTATCCTGGCTTGGTTTTGCGCTGGATAATGTGCCTGTTGTAGGTTTGGGAAATCATCATCCATTTCCATGTCCCCCATGGCGTCGTCATCTTGCTCAATCTTAGGCTGCATAGGCGCGAAACCTCGAGTCACTTGCGCCGAAGGTTGGGTCTGTCGCGGGGTCACCGGAGTAGACGAGCGTTGGGACGTTACTTGTTCCTTTTGTGTTGAGTCGGCCTGCTGTTGTTGCTGCTGAGCTCGACCTTGTTTCCGTACAGCGTCCACGGTGGTAGCTGCAATCGCAGCCTTGGGATCTGCTCGAACATCGGTCCCAGTTTGAATCTGCTTTTGCATCGAGGGCTGCGCTTGATCTGTGTGGTTCTCCTCATAATGCTGTAGTAACTCGTGGAGTGAAGGGAGCGTCAGTCCGCAGCATGAGAAGTCTCGCATGAAGTTGGCCTCCAACTTGGGAAGGTACGACGAAGAATGAAATGACGGAGATTGGTAAGCGAAAGGAGAAGTCCCTTGCATGATGATACTTGAGAGCGTTAGCAAGTCTGTCTTTCCGAGAAAGATCGAGCCGAAATTTACTCATCACGAATCCAACTTCCGACTGAGTTGCCGCCCCAGCTCATCCCAGTGACCATGCTATTAGCCAGACTCTCCCTTCGTGGCTTCTCTCGATTGGAAGCATTCATTGATATGGGCTGCGCCCCACTGTGCTGAGATCCTGGTGTAGCTGCTCCAAACCCTCCGAACCCTCTGAACGGCGTCCCACTCAAGTCCATCGCGGTCGTTGGTCGCGCCTCGTTGCCAGAGGTAGATTGAAGAGCCGACGTAAGATTGGAGGTTTGGGTACTTCGAGGGGAAGCAGCGCGAGAAGATGTGCCGATGTCGATGGGCGTGGTACGACTCGCCATGTTCATGAGAGGTTCCGGGTCATTGAAGAGTGGAAAGGTAGTATCCTCGAAGGCGGATTCGAGAAGGGCCGAGTCGACGTAGGAACTACCGCCAAATCCGCTATGCTTGTGGTGCCAAGCGAGCCAGTTCTCCTTCTCCTTGTCTGCTTTGCGCGGTAAATTTGCGCCAAATCCCCTTGGAGTGCCTATAGGAGTGGTCTCTGCAGTCGATGAGCGCTCGCGATCGCTCACAGCCGGCGAAAAGTGCAGAGGAGGTGGGGTGTCTCGGGAATCCAGCTTTACGGACGTGGTTGGGAGTCTTAGGGAAGAATCGGCGGTGAATGTTTAAGAAGACCAGCCCACGGAGAGGGAAGCGCGAATGTTGCCGATGATGTTGGGGGTTGGGGGTTGGGGGAGTGAGTGCGCTGGTTATTGTTTTGAGGATGTATTAGGATTAGTATTAATGCTCGGTCGCTATCGACTATGGTTGCCTTGTTTCTTCTGTAGACGTGGGAGTGTGACGCAGTAAGACGGGAGGGGACTTTCGGGGGAAGCGAATGGTGATGGCGGGCTTCACGCTCAAGAAGTTAGAGTTGAGAGTTGAGCCGCTTTGAAGCGGTACCGGCCCAATGGTATTCCTTGCCTCTCCTTCTTGCTCGTTTTTCAACCTTAAGAGTCGGTGGCGCCAGCGGGGGGCAAAAGAGGCGATAATGAGAGAGTTAGTAATATTGGGTACGAGTACTGCTACTCAGTGATCTCTGTCGAATCGGCGGTGGAGGACAGCAAGGTAGAATGACATTGGCCGCCCTTGTGCCTTCCAAGTTCCAACGTGCCTATCTCTAGAGTATGGGCATCTATGAATACAGTACAACTACAACATAACGGGAAGTTGAAACGGATGACGTCTCTCCACCTTTGACTTTCACGGCACGCGATCTTCACCTATCTGCCACGTTCTTGCAGGGCTCGCAAACGTTACTTATACAGCTTGACCGGGGGGCTTCCTGGGCGGATTGGTCGGCTATACCTTCAGCGACAGGCCTGCGACCGGCAAAAGTAGCACTTGTGATCGTACAACGATGGGAATAGAGGAATAGAGTCCTGACAATAACATTCAAACGTAAAGTAGAGTACCCATCCTACTACTCCTCAAATCAGCCCTGCGTATGACTATGACATATCATCTACTTTACAATATCATCACCAAGTGAGTGCAGGGCCAGATCCTGGCGATGGCGGAGATGGAAGACAGTAGTGGTCATCCACCTCCCAATCCCCTGGAGCCAGCCATCGAATTGGAAGAGTCTTCCAATTCAGATTTGCTCGGCAAGATTGTCCATCCTCAGCAGATTTCAACAGCGGAAGACTCTGCTGTGACCAAGGCGGAGAAATTTGAGAGACACGGTATTGCCGGCGGTGTAGAGGATTCGCCAACGAAACGGAGGAAACTGGATTCGGACAATGGAGCCCAAGGCCCCACACGGAGTGAAAGACAAAAAGGTGTTGCTCCTATCAAAATAGAGTCAGTATATCCACTACCTATCTGTGAGTAGCCAGCTTACGCTGATCAGGTTCCTTTTGCACCCAGCTGGTAGCAAAGGGAACAGAAGTGCGGCTGTCGCGGACGATGATGCTGCTGAAGGCGCTGCCCATGGTAACCAGCCTAAAAGTGGCGAAAGGGGCAAGAAGAAGGAGAAGTCTCGAGGGCAGAACACAAATCGAAATTTTGGAGTCTCGAGAGACGAGGTGGGCCTATGTGCAAGTCGTGCTAATAGTCCGGAATTCTCCCCTGGTGACTGCCGTTTTGGAGATAGTTGCAAGTTCGAGCACGACCTTCGAAAGTATCTGATGGACTGGAAGAGAAAGGATCTAAAGACCTTTGGCGGGATCTGCCCAATTTGGTATGTTTCCCTTATTATACTTACTCAATACTACATTAGTACATTTCGAGTTGCAGGCCATGCTTCAGGGGCAAGCGGCTCTATCTACTCCTTCAAATCTCTCTCATTACACGACATTTTCCATAGAAGAAGGATTGTGTCTGAAGCAAAAGGGCTCTGTTTACCAGCCCCCAAGCTGTCTCATTACGAGGATTCTCGTCGAAGAGGGAATGCTGACTCAAGGTTTTCCGTAGGCAAGCGAAAGGTAAATGTGACGTTGGCTTCAAATGTCGTTTCGTCGGATCACACATGAGGGAGAGAGACCTTGAGGACGGGAGAAAGGAGTTGATACTTATCAAAGAAGACAGTGGCCATAGTGAGACAAGGCGTTCTGGTGTTTCAGATATTGGAACCATCAACGAGATATCTACTCAGGCAAAGACTGACTTGATGAAACGCAAATTTAAGACACCCAAAGCGGATCAATACAGTCAATGGGCTGAGAAAAGTGGGAAAGAGCTGGAAGAAAATACTCGTAGAAACGTTAAGAACCGTGGGGAAGAAGCCGATGAAGACCCTCACGTATCAGATACCAAGCCCGAAAAAACCGACATCGAAGACAACAGAGCCCGCTACACTGAACCTGCCTTCTTGCCATCCGAGAAGCGCAGGATCTACTTTGGGCCCGAAACCCCTGTACTTGCTCCTCTGACTACGCAAGGTAACCTACCTTTTCGCCGGATGTGCGTCGCTCAAGGCGCTCAAGTCACGTACTCTGAAATGGCCATGAGCATGCCTTTGATACAAGGACAGAAGTCTGAGTGGGCACTGATGCGGGCTCACGAGTCAGAAGCCACTCCGCCAACATACCATCCCAGCGACCCCATAGTGAACGACTACAACAACGCGAAGGACTTCAAATTCGGAGCTCAAATCGCTGCGAACAAGTCATGGCAAGCGCTCAAGGCCACGGAAATTTTGACTCATTTGTGCCCTTACCTGCGGGTAATTGACCTGAACTGCGGATGTCCAATCGATCTTGTGTATCGTACAGGAGCCGGATCTGCCCTCCTCGACAGTCAAGGAAAGCTAGAGAAGATTGTCCGCGGCATGAATGCCGTCTCTGGAGAGATACCGATCACGGTCAAGATCCGTATGGGTACCAAGGACAACAGGCCAAATGCTCTGAAATTGGTAGATCGTCTGGTATACGGCGGTCAGGAAGCCCTCGAGCTCGGGGGTGGGCCATCTGGTAAGTACCATTTCGGAACAATATCTTGTTATGTTGGACCACGATTACGAGCTGCGAGACATAGTCCGGCCCGAAAAGGCACCTAGTATCCCTTCAAATCGTCTCATTGCTCGGAATATTGTCTCCGAGAGGGAACGCTGACTCCGAAGAAACTATAGGTGCTGCAGCGATTACACTGCACGGTCGAAGCCGACAACAGAGATACACGAAAAATGCTGACTGGAAGTACATATCTGAGTGTGCTGCTCTCATACGAAATTACAACCAGACAGGGGATGATCTTTCGGACACTGTCCGCGAGGCGGATGAGAGATTGCAGCCCGGAAGCAAGGTCTACTTTCTCGGCAATGGTGATTGCTATTCTCACGTTGACTACAATACCCACCTCGAAGAAGCGAAAGTCGACTCGATCATGATCGCACGAGGTGCACTCATCAAGCCTGTATGTACGATTTCCGAGAAAGTTTTCCTACACCAGGCCGTTTTTCGGGTTGTACCCCATACTTTCAAAAGGAAACGGCTTTAATGCCCTCCTTAGCTGTCTCATTGCGCAGTTTTTGCCTTGGAGAAGTAATACTGATTCAAATAACTTTGTAGTGGATATTTGAGGAAATTCAACAAGGGCAATACATTGACAAATCAGCTGGTGAGCGCCTTGCGCTGGTAGAGCAGTACGTTCGATATGGTCTGGAGACGTGGGGCTCAGATGAGATGGGTATAGGGGCCACGAGGCGGTTCTTGCTGGAGTGGTTAAGCTTTGCCTATAGATACGTTCCCATTGGAATCCTTGAGCATCTGCCGCCCAGTCTGCAAGACCGACCGCCTGCTTGGAGAGGGAGGAATGATCTCGAAACGCTTCTAGGGAGTGACAACTACAAAGACTGGATCAAGATCAGGTAATTCATATATCTTGAAGCCTCTCTGTATGCAGATGCTGACAATGCGTAGTGAGATGTTCCTTGGTCCAGCCCATAAGAACTTCAATTTCCAACCGAAGCACAAATCGAATAGCTACGAGATCGAGGCCGAGGGCTGATTCCTGAGCTGCAGCTATCCAACGCCCAACTCAGACATAAGAGCACAGGCTACCATCTTCTCCTCTCGTGAGTATCTAGGAGAGACATCTACACAATTACGAGAAAGCAGACAACCAAAGCATGGATCGTCTTGATTTATATCATGAACAAACATTCATGAGCTTGCACCAAAAATTCATGCAAGGTGATAACCTTGGGTAGAAAAAGTATAGATCGGAAACGCGTATTATTATACCACAGCATGAGAGCAGCCCAGAGTCATGTTCCCAAACTTAGCTAGTAGTGCTCGAATACGTAGTGTGTTGTCTCCTGACTGTGCATACGAGAAGACTCTACAATAGTGTACCTACCCCGAAGGATACTTGTAATAAAGGGCAAGATCGCGGCAAAGTCCTGATTTGTCGCCTAAAATGTGTTCTTGCGCCAAGGCCGCTGTGTGTCACCTGCCAAGTTGCCATATTGAGCTTTCCCTGTCTCCCTGTCTTCACAACTCAACACCAATTCATGTTCTCCTATACCTGATACCGAGAAGAAATAGTCTACGCCATTGATAATTCCCTACCTTTGAATCGCGTACAGAAGGCAAGAACGAACCGGAAGTGAAGAGCTTAGTCACGCCAAAACTACATCATAGCACGTTCCCGGTTTTTGAGCCGCTACGCCTACGATGACTTTGTATTATACGTTGGCAAGTCCTTCCCCTTCTTCATCAAACAACCCTTCAACATCACCCTCGACCAACAGATTCCATAAGCCACAACAGCAATGCCTTCCTTGATCTATGCTCCGGTTCATACCAATGCCCATTGTCTTCCTTCATGATCCGCTGCTGACGCAATGGCTGCCTAGGTGTTCGCACTCCTCGTGTTCGAGATGAGCGTCTTCGGACTGCTCATCGTCCCTCTACCATACACCATGAAGCGCAAGGTGTTCACCTTCATCTCTGAGAATCCCGTTATAGCGAAGCTGCAATATGGCTTGAAGGTAGCTTTGCATTTGCACTCGTCTTCGTTTGAAGCGGCTTACACGGCCACAGATTACGTTCATCTTCATATTGATCCTCTTCATCGACAGTGTGAACCGTGTCTACAGCGTTCAAGTCGAGCTGGCGAAGACCAAGAGTAGCAACAAGTACGTCTCAGCTATACATCCAAGCTTTCAGTGTAGCTGACATCCAACCAGCTCCGCCATGCTCGAAGGCTCCGGCCGCATGGAAGTTCAAGCTCGCAAATTCTACTCCCAACGCAACATGTACCTCTGCGGCTTCACCCTCTTCCTCTCCCTTATCCTAAACCGCACCTACGTGATGATCCTCGACACGCTTCGTCTCGAAGAGAAAGTCAAGCGCTACGAAGGGGACCCTAAGGCTTCAGGCAAGGACTCTGACAAACTTGCTCAGGCAGGTGGTGCTGGAGAAATTAGCAAGCTGAAGAACCAGCTGGCGCAGAAGGATAGAGACATCGAGACGCTCAAGAAGCAGAGTGAAGGCCTGAGCCGCGAATATGGGAACTTGGGGGATCAATACAGCAAGCAGAACCCCGATTCCACGCCCAAGAAGGACCGATAGAGCATCCTCGGCAACAGCTACACGCTGGAGCTCTCTCAACAAGACAGCATTCGTGCTCAGAGCTCTACGTTGAACGTGAAGACCAACTACTTTGCATCGAGCATAGAGCTATGAATAGCTGCGGGCGTCGTGTCAATTGGACGGGTAGCCTGATAGTTTCTGGTCGTGGATCCTAGGCGAAGAGTTTGAAGGGCAAGTAGCAAAAAAAGTTCAAAGATTCTTGTAATTCCATTCAAGCAGTAGTCTCACCTTTTACGTTCTAGAAACTTTTTAACCCAGATGACTACTTCACGTGTCCGTTGTGTTCGTGTCGTCGTCCCAATTGCCACAGCTTTTAGAAATGACGGCAGCATCATGATTAGCACTACTATTTGATGACCCTATCGCTATTAGCTAGGTAGCAAGTGCTCTTCTAAAGGAATAATGTCGTCTGTAGACTCCTTTCACACAGAGAGCTTGTTAGATTCGAGTCAGGCCGCTCGGCATCGCTACCTGTGCCCTGGAGCTGGAATCACGCCCGTCCTCGCCGCAAGCCTACCCGAAAAGCCGTCGATGGGTGCCCAAACCGGCTCAAAACTTAACTCCCAACCAGCTCTTTCGCCTCCATGATTGGAAGGGTGAGAAGGGAAGCAATCGACCCGTGCACGACCTTCAGACTGTGTAGCTGCCGCTGGGCGCTTACAGCGCTCTCGTCCAATCGAATGACTCCCAAGTTCTTTCGAGCTTGTCGAGCTTGTGATCCTTCGATGTGCTGTCCCCGCTTCTCGTCCAATCGAGGAGTCAGCAGCGAGCGCATGAGGTTTGAGGATTCTTGCGTCAGAACAACGGACGGCAGGACTGCGTTTCAATATATTAATGCTGGACGCAGATCTCGAGCTTTTGCTAGCAGCCTCTCGAATTTTGGTCACTTAATATTTCCTAGACCGAATTCTATCTGCACGCTGCAGCCTCCCGTCAGCCTGGACAGGTCCTTTTTCGCGTTGGCGTGGGTTGGTTTTTCGAGTCGTCTGGTGTCCGAGGGTCCCTCCACTTGGGTTGCGGCAAAGCAGCGTGTATCTAGAGAATCCTAGCCAAGGTATCATTCAATCATTCGACGACTGGCACATCTTCCAGCCAGCGACCTTTCCATGCAGTCATCATGACTACCAGCAGTGACCGAAGAGCACCACAACCACTGTACCGACACCAGCTTCGAGGATCCCATGATCAATGAATGGTCTGCATATCCAGCTGTAGCCTTATTTTCGACTCCTCCAATATGCTGCCCCGCAGAAACCTTTAGCCTGGATCACCCCAAGCTACTCCTACATCATCACTGCCCATCCCGACAAGTATCGCAGGAAGTGTTCCAATAGTAATTGACCACCGATAAGCCCGGGCAGCTTCTATGATCGCGCCGAGTGTCCTTCAGCAATGATGGCCTTGAAATCGCCGATGCTGCCGTCCCCAGATCGCAACCTCATGTCGGCCTTCTCGCCGTATTCAGAATCTCCAACCTCGCCAGTGCCCTTTAGATCTCCCATTGCCCACAGCCGTCCAGTGTATGCCCTACCTATCCCCGATTCATAACACGCTGACGTGTCAGGTCCAACGAACACGCCAGATCCCTCCATCCTCCCAATCAATCTTCTCCACTAGCCACAAGTCCCAGTGACATCCCCGACCCTTCACCTATCGCTACATCCTCGAACGGCACCGACACGACCGATATCGACGAAACAGGCATAGAGAATGACGATTTAGATTCTACGCCCATGCCAGCAGAGGCCCCAGCGCCCGCCAGGTCTGCAGAACCGGTATTAAAGGTATGCGCTTGGCCTTGCCTATACCAGGCAAGCAACAGTAGACTTAAGACTCTCTAGCTCGAGACTGCGAACGCGGCTTCAGATGCTCGAAAACCAAGATCAGACGATGACGAGCAACCAAGCTCAGTCATACATGCCCCGCAAGGCTTCGACGCATTTGTGAGACCTCTCAGGCCAGTTGAAGATTAGCTATGGATTGCTAAACTTGTCAAAGCACCGAAAGTCGCCCCCTTCGACACATCGGTCCATGCCAACCTCCTCCCAAGCCTCCGACATCATTATTGTACCGCCACCGGAAGACAATGGAGGCCACAAGGTAGAGCTTCCATTGCACGAGCGTTGCTACCGATAATAATTCGTCGTGCAGAAATTCTCGAACAGTTCGAGCTCGCCGTCCCCTCTACAAACTTCAATAGCTCCAATCACAAGAGATTGGTCGGCTACACCTAGAGCTCAAACAAGACCAGAAGCAGAGGCACAGACATTAGAGCCCAAGAGACCCAATAATACTTCACGGTCGAGCTCGCGCTCGAGTAATCTTGAAGGTAGTCTTTCATGCCGTCTACCAAAGGTTGGGAGCTTATGTGGAGCCAGATATACCAGAAGCACAGGACACCGAAATTAACGACGACCTAACTCCTAATCACCACACTTCCCTTTTTGATCACACTATCGAACGGTTCCAGGAAACAGCCGACGAAGTTGAAGCCCTCAAGATCGCGCTCAGCGAGTGTTGGACACTATGCAACACGTTAGCTGGCTTAAGTTATATACACCGCGAGAGAATATTCAGTGACGAGAGGTCGCATCTCAGCTTCTCGGCCAAAGGGGACATGCAAGAACAGGCTTGGAAATCATGTTGGAAGCTTTGTCAGAAGCTGTATGAAACACGAGACGAAGAGATGACCACTCAGGTCCGACCAACACTAGATCTCTGCCGCGACTTTTGCCAGTGCCTCTTTGAAGTACGGCGGCGAGACAACGACGTGGCTGACTCCGTCCTAAGAGTCAGCTTCGAGCTCAACAACCATCTTTACAACACCCACGATCGAACACTGCCGGAAGCATTTCGAGAACGGACGTTGGATTTCTATATAACGCTCTGCCACCGTCTAATGAAACAACGGTCGGACCTGGCCCGAGAAACTGACTCCCTCCTCGAAGCCTGCTGGTCCCTCGCAGAAATGCTCTTCAGCCTGCGCCAAAACAAACGAGAAGGCAAAGCCGCTGACGAAGAACTCCTGGGCTCCGCTGTTCAAGCATGCTGGGAACTCTGCGACCTCTTCCGCGAAGGCTGGACCCAGATACGGCCGGATCGCGGCACGCCTCGACCCAGTCAGACGACCTTTACGCAGGCTTTCCAGCAAGCAAAGCAATCGCAAGTAGCCGCCTCCTTCGCCCACGTGCCCGAGTCATATTACGAGTCTGAAGACGAGGACTTTGGCCGTGCAAACCCCGAAACTCCCACCACCGTTTTCGAAGACACGGTGCAGGATTCTCCCGACGAAGGTCCTGTGCCCAATATACTGGTTCTCGGACCGTCAGATCAGAACAACCGCCAGCAACCAGGGCAGCACCAACCACAGTGGTCTTCGTCATCTAGCAACCTGAGCGGCTACTCCCAGTCCTCAGGGCGCACGACCTCCTCAACCTCTACAATCATCAACCCTGCCAACGGCCAGCCCAATGCCGAAGACGCGCGCCTCACATGTCTGAAACTGCTCATAGTCAAAGCAGCTATAAATACAGGCTTCCAACGCTCCCCCCCCACCACCCTCGCCTCCTTCGTCAAGTCCCTGCCGTCCAATTCTTTCGGAACGCAACCCTGGCAGTCCCAACTCCTGCAGGATTACAAGAAAGCCGTGGCGAGCGATCCGGCCCTGCGGAGTCCGGGCCCGGTGCGCAGAGCGCGGGCTCTGGACGTGGCGAGGAGCGTGACGTGGATGGTCGGGAGTCACGGGCAGTATGCTTGGTTGAGGGATCTGTTCCGGTTGGTGTTTGGGTTCCACGTGGAAGATGCGGACGGGAGGGAAGGGGTGGTCATACAGAGCTGATGACCTTGTTTGGGTATTTGGGGATACGGGGATGCGGGACACCGCTTTGGCTGATGTACCAGTACCATAGGGGAAACGGGCTCAACGCGGGCACTTTTGTGTATATAAATGCAGAGAGATTTGATTTGGCCCTTCGTGTCCGTCCACCCCCTCTACGCTAGACGAACCGCGCAGCGCCACGGAGCTCCTCTCCGTCCCCTTTTTCGCCGCAGGAGACTCGTCCCATCTCCGTATCCACCCAGTTGTTCAATCCACGTCCCTTTGCCGAATCTTGACACTGCCCGTGCATTTCCTGTCACCGTCCGCCCCATGTCCCATGCTTCGTGCGCGTCAAGGGTCACGTTGTATTCACCAAAGAATCCGGAGACGAAGAGTCTGAGATTGCGGATTGATAGACCTTCGTAGACGGCTTTTGGAAGGGAGTGCAGGGGTGTGGTAAGGATGCTGTTACACTGTCTGCCGCCAGCTTGGAAATTGGATGTGCGGTGAGTCAGAAGGCAAGGAAAGTGTTCAGATAGAGCGAGGGTGGTGAGAAGGGAAGCCGGAAGAGCGAGCGTTTGAGCCGGCGGGGATTTCTCCGCGACCAATACCATTACCATACGAGTGGGTTTGTGCGAGTGAGCCGGTTGCACGAGTGGTTCAGAGATCCGCCTTTATAGACTCCTTATGCTAGAGAACCGAAGGAAATGACAGGTACTCACCTATGCTCTGTTCTCGATCTCTACCTACCACACATCAAACCTTCAGTTCCCATCTTGGACTCCCTCCTTTTCACCACTGCACATCCATCTCACTCTGGATCTGCACCTTGATAGCGCCAGTCTTCGGATCCGCCGCCGTCTCAAAAGCCCTCACCGCGTCCTCGATATCAAACCGATGCGTCACCAACCGCCCCAGATCCACAACCCCACTTTCCACCAACCGGATGGCCCTGGGCCACGTGTTCGCGTAGCGGTATTGGAACTGCAGGTCGATCTCCTGCGTGCTGAGCCTCATGAACGGCAGTTGCATCTCCGGTTTGCCGACACCGATCACGAAGACCTTGCCGCCAAACTTGACGCTGTGGATAGCGGCGTTGACGCTGCTTTCCACGCCTGTGCACTCGAGCGCAATGGACGGCTGCACACCCCCTGCGAGATTGACAATCTTCTTCGCGGCGTCTTCTTCTCCGACGCCCCTCTCCACTTTGAACGTCCGCACGCGGGGAACAAGCTCCTTCGCAAACGACAACCTCCCCTCGTCAATATCCGTGACCACAATTGGTTCTGCCCCGGCCGCCGCAGCACACAGTAGCGTAATCAGTCCGATAGGCCCAGCCCCGCAAATCAGCACCGGATCGCCTAGTTTAACGCCTGCCCTCTCCACACCCGCCAATGCCACACTCAATGGCTCAAGCAAGGCCCCATTCTCAAAGCTCATATCGCCGATCTTGTGGCACCAGACAGCCGGATGATTGACATATCGCCTCAATAGCCCATCGACGGGTGGTGTAGACAAGAAACGCATGTTCAAGCATCCGTTATAGCGGCCTGTAAGGCACGGCTCGCATTGGTTGCAGATGATATCTGGTTCAATGGCGACGCGGTCACCGGGCTTGAGGTGCGTGACTGAGGGGTGCGTAGCTAGGATCACGCCGGCGGATTCGTGGCCGAGGATGTGTGTGTCTGTTACGACCATAGGGCCAATACGACCGGCGTGCCAGAAGTGGATGTCTGATCTGTTCAATTTCGGAATCAGTCAAAGAATTGTAGAGAAAAGTAGAGCCAATAGTCATGTGGTAGAGTACCCGCATATTCCGGTGCTCTTGATCCCAATGGTGACTTCACCATGCTTCAGGTCTTGTCCTTTCTTGACGCTCTCAAGAGTAGGTCCTGACTCGGCTACCCAGAGCTTGTGCGCAGGGTCTGTGAAGACACCAACATTGGGCAAGCTGATCGTCTCGGTCACGGTAGCCATGGTGGCCTTGTTCTGAGGACGGAGGAGGCTGGTAGGAGAAGGACGAGGAGGAGAGGACAAGCTTGTGAAGGTTGCTTTCTGGTCCGCGAGCACAGCAGTGGAGGATGACGTTTTGCTTGCAGTGGTGTTGTGCAAGCGTTCAGGCGCACCAGTGGTCGTACAGGCAGAGCTAACGAGGTATGAGTAATTGAAGGCGGCGAAGTTGACTAGAATGCTTTGCTTTTCCGACGAAAGGAGGATAGTAGTAAACAGTAAACGAACCAGAAACGCAATTGATGATGATGCTGGTGTTGAGCAAAGAGACGAGCCATGCCAAACCGGCGGGGTACGGAGAGAATGCGGGCCATCTTCCTCGGCTAAAATCAAAGAAAGGCTAATCCAAGAAAGACACGAAGGATCCAACACCTAGATTTCTTTGATTGCTTCCCCCACGATATTGATTTCTTCAACAGTACAGGGAAGCACAAAGAAAGGAAGGAGCAACAGCAGCAGTCGAAGAGAAGAGAAGAGAAGGGGAAAGAGCAGCAGGCCGAGTAAGAGAAGTGGGTAGGTAACAGGACACCACCCCACATGCGCGACTTAAAGTATATTGTACACCCCCACGTCATTGATTGGATCGGCAGTACACTTGCAGTGTCTATGGTCCATAGATCTTGACGATACAGCCAATCTAGCAGGTAACGTGCGTGAGAGGCGTAGCGACAGAGGTGTCCCTGGAATCTGGAGTCTGGATCGGAGCGGAGACAGCTGCGGCCGCCTGCCGTGTATCAGCCCATCCACGCCATCTTCCCCACACTGAAACTCCAGCCAATGCTTGCCTCAAATGCCCAATGCCATGTAACTGCAGCATTCCCCTTTCGTAAAATCGTTAGATAATCTTCCCTTGTGGCTTGGCTTACATGAATAGCTTCTTCGAGTCTTCTGGCCTGCTCTCACTCGGACAGTACGGACACTTAAACCTTGACCCTTTACTCAATCTCGCTAATGATTCCTGCGCAACGACGTGCCCACAAGGCATCATCATCGGTGGATTTTCGTCTGTTGTCTGCTCTTTCGACACTGGGCAGACGAAGATGGAGTGGAAGTGATATGCGGGCGGAAGAGGTATCTCGACCTAGGAAGATTAATGGCTAAATCTAGAGGGATGAGATGGAAACAATGCTCACGGGAAGCTCATGCTGCGTCGTCCATTCGGTTCGCTTCTCTTTCATGATCGTCTGAAGCTTAAGAAGAGTAGGCAATGCTATCGCACCAGCTGTAGCAGCAATGTACAAAGGAGAATCCGCAGATAAGCCGAGGAGCGAGCAGAATTCCCGGGTGAAGGAATTCGCTAGATCCTCCCAAGCATCTTCGTTGTGGAAGATTCGGCGATATGGGGACTGGGCCAGATTGGGGCAGAAGGCCATGGCGCCACTGAGTTGTTGGATCTCTCGGAGATAGCGTCCTTGAAAATGCGCAAACTCTCGACGAGCGTATCCAAGCGCTTGCTGTTGTCCGAGGTAGAGGCTTCTCGCGTCGTTCGGATTTGATCCTCCAGTGAAGAGCCAAACGAATTGTAGCTTTGAGAGCTCGAACTCCAGATTGCTTCCCCTTGTCTCCAGGGGATCGCTCTTTTCCCTGGCCCATGCGATAGCAGGAAGTAAGTTCTGATGGTTTTTCAACTCGTGTAAGATATGATACATATTGGCGAACTGTTTCCGTAGCGACTCTGACTTAAGGGAGTCAATTCCCAGATCTACCTCAAGGTTTGCGTATGGATTCGGGGTACTGGAAGAAAGCTCTGGACGCGGAGGATTATTGGTGGCATCAGTCAAAAAGGTTGAGGCAACCGAGAATTGGCCCTCCCTTAGGAGGTGCATAGCAATGGCGCGATTGATCAATGCTGGATGTGAGGACAGAGCGTCATAATCGGTGGTTGGCAGGGGCTTGTCTTTGAATTTCTATGAAGCCAGGTTTCAATTTGTGGATCAAGGAAGGATCTGACAAGTGCTGCAAACCTTATCCAATGCTTTCGAATAGTTGCCCAGACCTTTATAGACATCCTTCAGGTCGCTGTTGATGGCCTCGAAGGATTGCTTGACGGGATTCTGGAGCTTGGCTAGTGTCACTGAAGCACCGTTCTGGTCTTGAGAATTGCAATGAGCATGTTTCGGAGAATCTTACCCAAAAGGGCCCAAAGGAAAGCATAACATACTTGATGCTATCGAGTCTCGAGCTTTTACAAGAAGATCGATGGTCTTCTGTACATCCTCCACACTCTTCGAAAGATTCCCCTTGTGGCATAATTTTTCGTGCTCCTCAAGTAATGCTTCCATCTTTCCGAGAGCACATGCAGATCTTGGGAATAGACAAAAAGACGTGTTGAGAACACACTTGCATTTAGGTCAAGGGGGACACTTGAACGCCTTCTCCCAAAGGCTGGAGCTGCAGGAGTAAGTCATCTGGAACAATAGCATCTGGCAGATTCAGCGGAGTAGCCGTGTTGTGTAAAGAAGCTCGTTAGGTAGAAGAGGAGAGGAGGTCATGAGGTGACGATCGATTGCGGTTGCCAAGAAGGCCCGATGTTTTTCCGGGGACGATGAGCTTCGAGGCCTTCCTTCACTGTCTGTATGGCCCCACTACTCGCTCCGCTCGTATATAATCGTTTTGCGTTGCACAAATCTCAAATATTTAAAATGTGTGGCGAAATACGAAAAGGTTTCAATTGAACCTACGATCACTACGCACGATCAGGACTGTAGGCCTATCGCTCACTGCTCTCGAGGCGAAAGGCGAAAGGCGAAGTATGAGGCTTGCACAAGTGCTTGGAGAGAGTGGTTGGGAGAATGGATAACGATACAGAGGAAAGAGACTTCGCACTTGAGGATGTTGGAGCCGAAGAACCAAATGGATCTTCCAATGGTCCTGCAAAGCGTAATTCCACTCCTCAAGCAGCGCATCAACGTCTTGTATTCACGGACCCTGCGGCCTTCAGATACCTCGAAGAAGACCCATCGACAATGGTATTAGAACGAAGACGTCGACTTGCAGGCTATGAGCTCTACATAGTTGAGCAATGGGCGTGTTCAAGGATTCATCCGACATTTGTCATTACAACCTACACAGGCCTCGAGCAGAACTCCGTTGTCGTAGGAGTCTTAAGTGTCCCAACGAATGAGGAAGCATGGTCACCCCGTCTCCGTGTATACCTCAAAGCGATTACAAAATACCACGCAAGAAAGAAGGAGACTCCTTTGGGAACGCTGATGGTCACAAATCTGAGCGGCTTCCCGTCCGCGTTGACGGTCATCGCGGTCCCAGATGGAGATCTCAAAAAGCATAGAGAAGATTTCATAGTCAATGAAAACATGAAACGAATGGGATGCTCGGGGCGAGCAGGCCTCAATCTATCTCCACCAATTGGGGCGACGCAGGCCAAATTCATGCAACTCTACCGTACAAGTGATCGCATTCCGCTATACAATGCTGTGATTGAGCTTGTCAAGCTGTGTCAGGTGGCGCTATTGCTGTTCGGAAAATTGGCCCCTGAGTACGCTGATGGCTTACTTTGTGATGTTACGGAGCAAGCCATCAATGATTGGTGGACCGAGCTAGGAATCGAGTATTTTAATATCGACCCCAGCGATGGAATATTGGGGCCCACCACAGTTGCGGCTCTTCTTGGGATACTCATGGGGGCACGGAATAGACTCAATGCCGCTGGAGCGCCTGTTGCAAAAGATGTATTCGACATCATCAACACGAAAAGAGGGATTGCGTACTTCCAGAGGTCTCAGAAGATGGAACGCACCCGAAGATTCGATCGACAAACGCTGGATAGGCTGCATAGGGTGACTGCGAAAGCTGCCAGTGGCAAAGGCTGGACAGTACCACGGGCAGTCAAGTCTACTGCGGCAGAGCTCAGCGGTAAGGGTGGGGAGCTAGTGCATGGACGGGAGAAAGCCGGCATTGCCGAGATAGAGACTTTGGATATCGATACCTTTATCCAGGTGGGCTCAGGAGAGAGATTCAAGTGGCTGTGGTATGGCAAACCGCGTAAGAACAATGAAAGTGATGTCTTTAGTAACCTAGGAGGCGATGAGGGCATGATTTTGAACGATAACGAGCAGGGTGGAGGCAAGAAACGGGACTCTGTTGACGATGATCCATCTCTTCGGCACGTGCTATCCGATCGGATCTATCTGAGTTCTTCGCTCGGATCACATACCAGCATCGACCATCCAGAGAAAGACCAGGGCTTGCGAAAAGCCGTTTTCAAAAACGTCGCTGGTAAAGCGACTGACGCTCGTAGTGGCTTGGGACGAATCAGAGATGCGGTTGGTATAAGAAGCCTACGGGGGCATCATCACAAGTACTCTAAAGATGTTGAGGGCGCTTCTGATGCAGACAGTTTGAAGGAGAAGCCGAGGACCAGCGTGGAGGAATCTAGAGAAGTGGATATGAAAGGACAGGCTTTGTTAGATCCAATCGCTCAGCCTGACAGCGGCGAACAGAGCCTAACAGGGTCTTCGAAATCGTCTCGACGTGGTAGCGGCCTTGCAGAAGAAAAGTCACGCCCAGAAGAAATAGGTTCCAAGGATGGCTTCAACGAGGTTATCTATTCTGGCGAATTCGACAAATCTGCTTCGAGTCTCGAGTCGCCGTTGGTAAGTCAAGGCCCTACTGATAAGTTGGACTACATGAACGCAATGGAAAATGCATCGGGGGTGCGATCTAGGACTGAAGGACGTGAGGCGCTTGACGATTCAAGAAAAGGCTCACCTACGTTCGAGGATACAGCAGCTATCGAGAAGATGCGAGAGTTCAAAGGGCAATACTTCCCTACATCTCGATTGCGCACTACTAGGAGCCTCTCTGAGCTTTCAGCGAATACGCCAAAGTACTGGGACCGTCGGTGGCCACGCCAGCTCTCATTTACAGCAATAGTAGATGTCTTGGCCGCTGGCGTCGATAGCGGTATGGCCGAACATGACAACACACCCACGTGGAAAAATGCACACGCTGCCCTTTCGTTTGAAAACAGCTTAGCCGTGCAAGGGCGCGTCATGGGACAACGACTTGACGATTGTGAAAGACAGGTGGCATCGTGGGTCAAGCAGAAGGTTGATCACATTGAAGTTTACGAGCAACAGGCTAGCAGCGATCAAGCCAGGCTTGACTTGATCTACCATCAGAAAGTCGACGATTACAATGCTCTTCATGACGCCTCGGATGATATTTTGTCAGAAGAACGCGCGAACGTGACCGAGACTGTCAAAGACTTTGAAAATTTGGGCGCCAAGCTGGAGTATGAGTTGAGCGCTTTGGAGTCGAAAGTGGAAGATGTGGAAAACGGAGTGGCAGACTTTGAGCGCCAGGTTCTGCAGATCGAAGCAAGAGCAGAGGAGCTTGATGAACCAGGCGAGGAAAAGGTTTCTTGGGTAGGTTGGTTCTTGAAGATGATCAACATGTGATTCTCTTCGGTGGCATCTCGCACTGCATGATACCCTTGGCGTACTGCATACCCGGCGTTGATCGAGCAGGCGTAGTAATACAGTGCTATGTGTACATACAAGTGGTGAAGAGCCTGCCGTGACAATGCAGTTTCCAGCGCCTGCCGTCCGCGAACAAGATGCCTCTACGCTGCCCCCCCCTAGGACAAGAGTACCATCCCATCAAACCCAGTGCCCCCATGCTCCCATGCCTCTAGCACAATCCAACCCTCTCTCTCCACGCACATATCCCACACCACACCCGTCCCCACCCAGCACCCCTCTCCCCCGTCCCAAACGTCTCCTCACATCCCAAACCCGCCCATCGCCCCGCCCCCCGCGCCCTTCTGCGCCGCCTCCCCCTGCATCTTCTCGCTGACCTTGAGATTGACCTCGAAGAACTTGCTCACGCAGCGATCGAGGCACACGCTCTCGCCCTTGTTGAGGTCCGGCTCGCGGTATTCGGGGGGGAT
Organism: Platismatia glauca; assembly: GCA_963556305.1. Classification (NCBI taxonomy): domain Eukaryota; kingdom Fungi; phylum Ascomycota; class Lecanoromycetes; order Lecanorales; family Parmeliaceae; genus Platismatia; species Platismatia glauca. The sequence goes on along the minus strand of OY745766.1, from coordinate 1,382,779 downwards.
GCACTTCTTCGTGCAGGATTGGGATAATCTGCATGTGGACACGGGGTTAGTTACTGCTAGAATCGAGTATTTGTCGTTGTGACTGTTGTTCTTTCTCTTGTTGTTGAAGAGTCGTGATGTTGCAGAGGGTCATGGAGACCTACCTGTTAAACATGTCGGATACCATTTCCACCTCGGTTTCTGCAGCGGCGATCTTCTCGGCCGAGGAGAGCTGGGGCCTGCCACCGAAGAGGAAGGACATTGTGAGTGAGTGATGCTCCTGTGGTGTGCCGTGAGGGAAAGACTTTCTCAGTTAGAGGGTTGTTAACTTGTTGGTGCAGACGTGCCGATGCTCATGCAGTGTTCCAAGCTCAAGCCTCAGTGTGGCGCTCGTGGATGCCGCTTTTAGGGTGCGGGCTGGGTGACACCACCCCACCTCCCCACTAGCGTGATCAGCACCCCGGCCGGACGAGCACGCTCACCTTCCAGCCTTCTACTGTGCACCATTAACCTTCAACGATCAAACATTCAGAAAAGCATGCGCGCGCACTTTGCGCTTTCTCGCACAGTCTCATTCAGGTGGTCTCGGAGATGACTGCAATGGGGTACATAATGCCAATTGACTGCCAGTATTTATGGTGCGAAAGCCTTACGAGGAGTATTCTTTGATAAAGACCTGATCCGCATGCGTTCAACTTCTACGCCTTGCTTCCTGCAGCGGAGCTCCTGTCATAGAACGTCAATGGATGGCGGGATTGGCAAGGATGGAATCAGATTTGGACTGTCAATGCCTTTCAAAATAGCCCTGATACCGCTCACGGCTTCGTTCTGAAAACCGGGCCGAGAGATCTCATTCGCCGGAAGCTTCGATCTCAGTAAAACATTGTTTATGTGAAGTCAACTTAGCTCCACGATTGTTGCCGCTTAAAGGCTTGACCTCATCTTCTATCCTTGGTTGGTACGAGAGACCGACGGTCGCTAAGTCAGAGCACCCAGTCTTCGCAACATAACGATTAGCTTGGACTTGGACGAGAGAGCCATTAGTTGCTTGTCCGGGTTCAGTGCGGGAATAGTCCAGGCACTATGCGTTAAGAAATGCGATATAGCAATCAAGCTGCTGATTGCTGTTGTAGAAGGGTTTTTTGAGTTCTTATTCATCAGATCGGAAGGTCTTAGAAATGCTAGATTGGTAATGACATTTTCAGACAACGATTTGTACCTATACATCATTCAAAAAAGCAGGTCTATAAGATCTGTATCCTCTTGCTGAGACTGGTCACAAATCTTGTTCACGAGACTCTGATAAAAAGTTTCGCGGTTCCATTGATATCAGGAAACCAGGAGATCGGTGCCAAGACTGATGCTCGGCTACTCCCGGCACTAGTGCAACAAAGCGTATCGAGTTAGCTCGTCTACAGGTTACCTGCACTGCTTCAGAATCGGGTTTCGATTCATTTACAGATTGCGGAGGATCAGAAGTCGAGGGACAATTCTATTTGGAGGTGACGGCAACTAAGTCTTGGGGGTGGATCAACAGAAAAAGGCGAATGCAAGGCTGCATTCTTGCCGGGCTACTTATTTTAGTGCAGCAAACTTGAGACAAACTTTATGACGGGTCGTAAACCCCAGTTATAATACTCGGACGATATATTGCTGCCGTCAGACGACCCCTAGCGCCAGCTGCCACCAATCCGGATTCCAACATTTATCAAGCACAGACCTTGCTAATCGCCGATGGACAGTATCGTGCTCATAGTATTATCTGAGATGAAAACGCCAGAGTGAGCACTGTCAGCAAACTCGACCAGGAGAAACGCAGCTCTTGGACCCTTGTGCTACCTGGAACGCTGTTACGTTCTTCGTACGCACATCGCTGCAAAGCTCTTATCTTTATCCCAACACTCACACAACGCCCTCGCTACTGGGGAGACCAGCGATAGAGACAACCATGACAGCAGAAGTCGCGTCATTTGTTGTTTTGAAATGCGACCTTCACCAAAATGACAGGTCCTGACCTCCACAATGAAGATGATAGCATTAGAGGTCGAGTCTCTTGACGAATGAGGCGCCATTTGTCCATCAGCCATAACAAGCATAACGTTCGCTGATACCTTGATTTACAATATTTCCGCTATTCACACCTCGGCGTTCTGCAGCATTGAAAAAGCATATGACGGAGTGCTTAGTGATTCCGGCAATCGCTAATAATACTTCAATATCCGACACTGTATGCCAGACTTTCGACAAGATGCATACCATGCTTCGTGTGATCCCTGGAGACTCTTTCGCCGATAATACTGATGGTTGCTACCGGTGCATCGACACATCCGTTGCCACGGAAAGAATATAAGCGAAACCTGGCGTATTCAGAGAAGTACAACCTTTCTCATTCATCAGTATCCTTATAGATGTCATCAACTAGACCGCCTTCTTTTGTCGATAGCAAGAAACCTTTCTGTAGGTAAAGTAAGGTACTTGATCGTTATCAATGTCGGTCAATGTGGTTCATCGTGTCGGTAATATGGGCATCTTTGACAGCACCTCATGCAAGTACTTGATACATTCAAAACTAGCCGCTTCCATCGCACAATTTTTTATTCTTTAACACTGGAAGCTAACGCAGACCAGGAGAATCCCATCCCCCAGCAGACCTTGAACGCTTGTAGTAGATGTTTTTCTGCGAAGCGGATCGCCACGGTATGAAGCTGCGATTCTGTATGTTAGGAGGTAGGGTTTTCTTTCGTTGGTTCTTCCGATGTCTGATTGTCCGATGCTGTCAGATATGAAGCTCCGATTCTGTCTGAAACGCGGTCTGCTGAACTAAAACGATATAGTCAGAGCAAGCATACGTCTCTGTCCCAAGCATTCATGACAACTTACTCCGCGTTATAGCGTTCAGTGAACTACACAGATCTCATCTGACACATCAATCATTTGGGTAGTATGAGCACTGAGAGTTGATGAGACCGGAGCTTTAGCTTACCCTCATCGGACCAGGCCACCATACGGACAGGAATCTGTGCATGCCAAGGAAAAAAAAGATTGGTGCTGCATTGACTGTGGCGCAGCGGACAGGGAAGACGCACTTAATCCTACACGAGCCAATCACTATAACTGGGCCTATTTCATACTGCCTATGGGATCACACGTTGGTAAATACGCGTTCTTACACCGTATCGCTCGAACCCTGCGATCCCACGTGAGGTATACTTTCATGGGCGACATTGCATCATGCTACCGCAAAAACGGAAGTTGTCTTTCAAAAAAGTTGGGCGAAATAGCGGCCCCTATGCCTCGTCTTTCTTAGCGTAGGCGGACTGTTAAGTTCCAGCGCACCTCTCTTCCGTTCTCCACATCCCACTCGTCATTCTTAGATCCCTTCGGAAATAAATAGAGCTTTCTCACGTTCGTTGCATAAGTCACTTCTCGAAGACCTTTCTCGGCATTGATACTCGCTCTCGCATCACAACTTGCTTCGAAATTTGGCCGTGCAAGCTGTGCGTCAAGTCCAGGAAGCTCTGTTGCTAGTGATCGAGCATCCACGTTTCCCTTCTCGCCCAATTCGCCTCCAGAAACTTGAGCACTTGTCTCGATCATTGACCTCACCACACTACTAGTAAGTTAGTCTTTTATACGGCTTGATTGAGCAAGCTAGTATTGACTATGGTTGCCAGAAAATATAGTCTTCGTGCCGCCTGCTACAGCAGCAGCATTGCCTACCCTACTCTGCCTATCATCACTTCGTGAACAAGGATTTACCGGCATTCTGCCTTATTCAATAACGTTGTGCTATACACTGGTACAGCCATATCCTGTAAGGTACCCTACTTTACCATTCCAGCAATACCCGTTCCTCTTCAAGCATAACACACTGGTACGATTATAGCAGGCTTCGGGTGCTATGGACATAGTTGCTTAGAAAACTGGTTGCAGTTAAACGATGCACTTACATTGTTGTTCCTATGTTACTACAGTGAGCTAATTGTACGTTGCAGGAACACGGTTCTGAGCTTGAAGCGCACGTTACTGTCCTCGGGGTCTCAAAGCCTTTACCTAGCCATGCGTGAGCTATCAAGTCGCGCACTGGCAAGATACATTCTATCACTGTTTCAAAATCGCTCGGGCCCTTTGCTGGCTTTATCATGGATTATATCCCCCGCCTTCGCAGCTGAGGACAATGCTATTACCGTATCACAACCGAGCCTCAAATGGCCTTTCAACGAGGGTCCTCCGGGTCTTTGGGACTTCATATTCGCCATCATAGCCGTCGTTATCATCATTGCCTTGTTCTCTATCGCCCAGATATGGCCAGGGAGATTCAACACTCCCGCATGGGGCTGGGCCTTGCTTGGATTTTGCACTTTTGGCTGTTTCTCCATCATGAGTGATCCTACGACCTCCCCCACCCTTTTGCTGAGGTAAGAAACTTTTCTCCGTTCCCGTAAAGGGTGCTGATCGGCTTGTAGCCTCGGAGCTCTGCAGGTGTTTCTCGGCCAATCTGTTGCGCGGATGCGCCATCCCCTGCCACACGACCACTCGTACACAATGAGCGTTCAGTAAGCCCGACTATCATAGGCGTTTCTGATTAAGTGGCTAATGACGTGCTCAGCTACTGGCCTTTCATATTCGCGCTGACGGTTTTCTTGGCTCTGCTATGCAAGAAAGCCTCTCCAACAATGTACAATCAGACCACACAACTACCTTGGTTCCCATTTACGATCCCTTGCTTCGGGGTGGCCGTCGCCATGTTTGTATATCTTGGTTATACATGGAGGCCACGGGATGGCCTCCTCCCCCAACACAGAGACGATGGGAGGCGACGTGGCTCGATTTAGCATCCTCTCATCGGTCTATCGGCTTTACCATCTTCTTCTACCATTTAATGAGTCACGACCCGCTGCGGGAAGTGGCATCCTGCCCTATCCCAACATTACAAATATCTCACAACAACTGCCGCCAACTCCTCACCAACTCGCGGTTTCTTTCCAGCAGCATTGCAAAGGTGGACCGGCATGCACGATACCACGGTTGTTTGGCCTCATTCTTAGAATCTGGCTCTTCGAGTCGCCCATTGGGTTGAGACTGGCTCCCCCAAAACCCGTTCAGCCCAGGGAAGAGCTATGACACTCCTTTCGCATAATCTGTGATTGGTGGTGTCCTGGTACTCGATATGAATGCTAGCATGTAAATTACCCTTGTGAGGAGAACCCGAGTTTCACTAGAGGCTTTGCATTTCTTGGGGGTTTCACTGGAGATGAAGCCTGTCCAGCGACATAGACAACTCTTTATGTCCATAGCCTGCGAACGTATATGATGCTTTTCAAGATCAAAAGACTTCTCTTACCATAGCGTACTTTGCTCTTGGGGAACATAGTTGCCGTCTTTGCCATCGGCAATGAACTCTTGCCACCGCTAGCTACTACCTTTTCCGCCCACTTTGCGGAAGAAGCCGTTGCTCAATCCTACAGTGACTTCCAAGGGGCCTCTGGTGAGCGCACACGAGGCGTAGCAATCATCAATTCCCCATTCCGCGAGTTCGCCATCCTTTGCCACTTGCCTTCAATTCATATCCTCCGTACAGGCTACGGAGTATTGCGGAGGTTGGCACAGAATATCCTGCCAAGACTCCTGTGCCAACATCTCGGGTAACGCCATGCCTGGACAATACGCTTGATTGGGGATCCCGCCCCTGGGTCACTTCGGGGGACAATGGCCCTATCAGGCAGTATAGATAGTCCTTGAGTTCATTCTATGTATACGCTTACCGCAGATTCTTCTATGGTCACTGTTCTAGGGCGATCTTGCGACAGTACCTAGGGTTAGGACCTAGGACTTAGCTGTAGTTCTAGTCGTCGTTTACGGCCGAGTATGAATCACGCACCAACCTTATCTAGTCTTGATCTTACACTAGGTATTATGTCTTATTGACAGCGCTGATCTCTTTCAGACTGCCCGAACAATTTTCCTACGTTCCATCATCGCCCACACGTCAATGACTTGGCGATCCTACGGAGTACAACTGCTGGAATTTGAGCTTCACGCGGGTGACAGAAATCGTCGTGCACCTTTGTGTAGGAATTTCAGAGTAACTCCACAACAAAAGCTCTGGTGCTCTGACTTTGAGTTTATAAATTCTGTAAAATGCTGTAAAATGCTCTATCGGATGATTCTTGCAAAGTATCTAGCTCATGTATTGGTCGACTTTCATGCGATGTGAGATTTTCTTGGCGTGCTCGGCGTGTACGACGAGCTTCTAAGGCTTCTGATTGGTGGGTCAGCTTAGTCAGAGTACTTGATTGGTGCATGATTCAAACCTCGGCCCTACGAGTACCGTAGGACTGAATCTTATTTCTCCGCTCTAGCCCGTCACTTCCCCCATAATCTTCGAGGCATCAGGCTACACAGATTCTAGGCTTCGTGGACAACTACATCTTCCCACCACATCTACACTCATACTCACTTTTGCCAGGGTCGATGTGGGCATACAGATCACTTTGCTCAAATGCTCTACGTCATCTGAGTCTTCAGAGGAATTTCCATAGGCGATCGGTCCGTCCTGTCTCTCTTTACAGCGTCATCCACTAATCATCATCATGACTTCGACTATCGTGTCTGAGCTGAAATTAGGACAGCAAAACTCTTGTGTATATATGAAAACTATCAGCCATGAGCTATACCTACGACCAGACGTGGCCAATAGAACCTCGGGGACCGACGCTGTGTCCCTTCTGTCGACGGAGCCGAGACGTCGTCGCGTTTGATGCTATCCAAACATGGTCCAGGCATGAGACATGGTTCAAGATGGGCGAGATGGCATTTTCTGTCTTGATCCAAATAGGAATCAGTCCACTGATCATGTTGTACGATCCTACGCACTCTGCAGCTCGACAGATCCCTCGGGTAGGGCCCGTGAGAAAATCCACATCATCACACATTTACTGACATGACAGTTACTACACATCCGAGGGCGACATTATCAAATACCACACTTTATCCGAGACCCTTCACCTGTAGGCTTCATGCTAGCATGCCTTGTCTACGCTGTTTCCGCTGCAGCCTGTTACAATTTGCACGCAAACGACCGGCATCAACTCCGATGCCTATTCTTCGCAATCGGGCTTGCTCTGTTTTTGTCCTCCGCCACTTCTACTCATAATATATCAATTTGGTTGCCGCTTACCATCACTACCGCCCTGCTGCTAAGCGCATTTTCACACCACGCATTCCCCAGTCTCAGATCCAAGGCAATAGAAGAGGTAGAAAGAATGGAATGCAAACACGATAAACCTCAATATCAAGACAGTGCTAGGCAAGGAGCATCCTGATACGCTGACCAGCATGGTCAACGGTACAAGGAGAAATCTGAGATGACGTCTCGATGTTGAGGATGGAAGGACTATGACCGGACCGTCATGGCCCTAGGCAACTTTATCATAAGGTTGAGAAAGCCCGATCTCATGACCATCGACGTCCGTGTCGCTATTTTGGCGTGTTAGTGCATTGACACGGCTCTTGGATTCAGAGCTACAGACATTTGGCGGGCACACGCATGGTAGGAAACGCCCAATACATGGGTCACTTGGAGGATATTCCCAACTTATGTTCAATTCGATTAGTACTTTTAGCATGTTTGATCGTATAGAACAAACTTCAAAGGTGGACTTTTGATTGATTTGCCAGCCAAAAAAGCTCATGTATCACAATCCGTCAAGCCAGTCATTCCGGGACACCCTTCCTTTACACTCCTCTAGTCTATCTCATTGTCCCTTAAGAGTTCGGACCAACGTTTTTCTCAACCCTAGTGGGCTTCAAACTCTCTGCCCCTCCGTCATATCTCTGGCCTGCTGACTATTAGCAGCGTTGAGCAAGACGTCAGACGGTCGATTCAACGACCCTGTCCGCACGAACCGACCTTCTGGAACGGTTTCCCCGAGGTCATACTGGATCGCTCCACCAGAGGTCCCGGTCGGTTTGCTAATCACCGATATCACCTTGTCAAGTATCGTTCTCCGCGCTCGGAGCTCCACCGCCGATGCCCACCACCAGACCAGACTTGATCGACGGAAAGGTAAAGGATAAGCGATTAGTCAAATTCGCAGCAGAGGTCATACCCGTCTCTCCGAGCAGCAAATACGCAATAGCTACGTTGTGTGCACAGATCCGCCCCAGCGTGGAGTCGTTGGTGTCAGAGGAGCCCTGTGAGGGAGCCATCGTGGTTTTCATCCAGTACCTTATTCCCCTAGCTGCAGCTAGCTCTGTTGCCAAGGCGCAGATCCATTCCACGGTGCAGTCTTCATGCTATACCTTTTTCATGGTGTATCAGATAGGCGCACGAGACGGATTTACTGCTTGGTCAATTTCTGAGGTAGTCATTTTGGGTAGCTGATGAAACATCTCGGGAGCTTTCTGGGGCTTTTCTCTGACGGAGCCTCGACGCTGTTGGTTGAATGGTAGAGAAGAGTTTATGTTGCTACCACAGGTCTGGTGAGTGAATGCATCACCCATGAGCATGGCCTTTTGGAATCTCACAGCCCGCAAGGCTGATATCGCGTGTTTCTGCCTCGTTTGGCGGCATGGCCCACCACTTAGAGTCCAAATTAGTATCGGCATGTCTCTGATGGTGATTACAAGTGAAGAGTTGTTGTCATTCAATTTACAAGTTCAGTATACTACGATTGTACGAGCCAACACAAGTACTCTTATTCGCTGTGAGCAGAGAACATATAGAGCCAGTCACTCTCTACTGGATCTTCTCTGCCATGTGAGCCAAGACAATATTGTGATCATCGTCAGTGGAAGTGAGATTGCCCGAGATATCCAGATCTTCTCGGAGACCATCCAAGCCTCGGGATAAGCTTCGCTCCCGGGCTAGAAGTTGAAAGAATGTCATACTGAAGACTGCCTGCGTTTTTGTCAGCTGCTCGAGGACCTGACGCACGGTAAGCTGTCTCAGCGGGGTGCACAGCAGTGATGATGAGAAAGAATGGCGACTCGATCCTAGGGACCACCGGATGTCCATAGCCGACGGGGAACAGAGAGTGACTAGCTACATGAATAGCAAATGCTGGCAACCGTGAGCGACAAAGAATGGAATGTGCATGGAACATGCATGGAAGTGTGAAGAAAGGAACCAGACAAGCTGACAGGCTGGAATCGCTCTACAAAGACGAAGGTTGCCGGCAAAAACATCAGGGTCAGGACCGCTATCATCTTCATTGCGGCACTGTCACTTTGTACGGCTTCCCGATCCTGACCCGGATCTTGCTATCCGGCTTTGCAATCGTATCAAAACCTGGTTTGAGTCAGTGTTGACCGGTAGGATCTCCTCCACTCCAATCAACCAAGTCTATTTCATCACGCAATCTTGCTTCCTTTGGCTTTGGACCGAGACCACAAGCTCCGTATAATTTGGATTTGAAAGCGGAGATGTTGCCTGATGCGCCACGAGACCACCGAATCAGCGTTAAAGTACGACCGTCCGGCGTCCAAGAACCATTTGTACTTGCTAAGGATACCGGCAATAGTCCCATCGCAACGTCAAGTGTTTTGGAGGAGTGAACCGTGTGCCGTACAAAGGCGATATAGTAACCAAAGTGCTTGCTGATCGCTACTGTGAAAGAGGATCCTCAGTGTTCAGTGTCGATCAGATCTGAAAAGTTTGTAAATGCTCGATTGGTAATGACGTCTCCAGACAAAGATCTATATCTGCACATCATTCAAACCCACATGTCGTCTATACTAATCTGTATCCTCTTGCTTAGGATGGTCACGAACTCCGTTCACGAGACTCTGATGAAAGGGCTCGTAGTTTTCGGTATATTCTACGCGTCGTGAGGAAAGAGATCAATTCTTGACTGATAGAGGTCGACAGCTGCCAAAGTGAGAATATAATTTCGAACTATTTCCACTTCCCGCTCATGCACGTAAGAACCCAATCTCCTGATTACAAAGCGACGACTCGGCCCCTGAAGAAGCCGAAGCTGTTCGCTACCCGCTCTGACAGTGGACAAAATGACAAATGACGATGAAATTGACCACTTTGTCCCCGTCCCGAGCCCGAAAAACGACGATGGACAATGGGCTGCACTGGTGTATAAACACGAGGGGAAAGAGGCCAATGATGAACATGGAGGCCCCACTGTTAAACTAAGACCTGTGGACTATACAGGGTTGCTCTAGCTCATATTGACTTATCCCAATCATCTCGACCTTTCGCTCTCATCCACTGCCAACTATCATCACACATCTCTCCGTACCTACTCGTCACCAGCAACGACAACAAAACCGAGACTAAACAAACCTATATCACATCAGAGCTCATCAAGCCCAAAACGCATCACACCCTCACCACCATGTCCGTCGTTCTCATCTCGGGCGCCAACAAGGGTGAGTCCCTATACTCTACCCATCAACAAGAAAAAGCACAAGCGTCAAGAGCCATAACGAAAGTGACCACTTGGCCTCGTAGGAATTGGCGAGGGTTTCGTCAAGAAGTACCTCTCGCGTCCCAACACCACTGTCATCGGCGCCGTCCGTAACCCCGAAGCCAAGGATTCCAAGGCCCTTACCTCTCTCTCCGTCGCCTCTGGCAGCAAAGTCATCCTCGTCAAGATCGATTCCACCTCCGATACTGACCCAAAGCATGCCATATCCAGCCTGTCCACCCACGCCATCACCCACATTGACACGGTAGTCGCCAATGCAGGCATCTTCAAGATCGCCGCGTTCCAGAAAGTGTCGGAAATGAAGACATCCGACCTGATAGAACACATCGATGTCAATACCGCAGGTGTTGTGCGTTTGTACCAGGCAACGCTGCCGCTGCTGCAGAAGGCAAAGAAACCCATCTTCATGGTGATTTCGTCGATTGTCGCTACCATTGCGGGAATGGAGAATATGCCGTTTGCCGTCAGCTCTGTAAGTATATTTTCGGATCAACCTTTTCTCAATATGGACCCCTCCTAGGGTCGCGAGACATGTCCCGGGACAATAAGTGCTTTCAAACTCCCTTTAAGCTGTCTCATTGCTCGTGCCCTTGCCTTAGAGAGGGAATGCTGACTCCAAGAACTTTATAGTATGGGGCGTCCAAGGCTGCCATCAACTTCCTTATTCGTCGTATTCATTTCGAGCAGCCTGAGCTGATCGCGTTTGCCGTGCATCCGGGGTGAGCGATCTTAATATTAAGCCCGACTATGATGGCGATGCTGACGAAGGGTGGGCTCTAGCGCGGTGAAAACTGAGGCGGGCAATGCGGCGTTTAGGTCTTTTGGGATTTCAGAGGCATACACTACGGTGGAAGATAGCGTCAATGGGTTGCTTGCTCAAGTGTGTCACCTCAACATCCTTTCCTTGAAAGTTTTGGTGTATTGGAAAGGTTGACGGAGAGTTCGCAGGTGGATACTGCCTCGCGCGAGGAGACTTCGGGTAAGTTCCTGAGCTTCGATGAGATGCCTCTGATGTGGTAGAGCTTGCTGTGGAGGTTTTGCGTGGCCTCATTGGTGACTTTCAGGATGATAGAGTGATGGCAACATTGTTTTAATGATGTAAACGACGCATTTTTGAGGGTAGATTGCACCAATCACTAGACTTAGGCAGTCAGCAGTGCAGTACAAGAATTCAAGGGTGCATTTGCTATGAATGAGTCGTGTACGGCTTGTTTAGTACTACATGTTAATTTGGGGGAGCGCACGCCTGAAGTGTGACTCAAACACTTGACACTCTACCCGTAGAGGCTGTCCCGAGGGTCTCGGGATCACTGCTTCAGAATCTACAAGCCTTACCCGTACACTCAGTCCACAGTAATAATACAGTCAATCCTGATGGAATCACACAGGGCCCCGGATATTTCAAATTTCGCCCGCAAAACTCTCACCCGGAGGAACTTTTTTCCCTAGTGTAGCTGCCGGAACCGGCCTCCGGGAATTTATATTTATTCTTGGCATCAGAATCCTTGTGTAAGGTACTTTAGAGAAATCAGTTGCTGTCTCCACTCCCGGCTTGCTTCCCATAGCTGATAGAGCTCCTAACAGGGTGAGCTTACTCTCCAAAAGTCTCATTCACTGTCAACTCAACGTTCGTCAAAGGAAGAAGAATATATAACAAGAACCGTTGCGAATGACACTCCTTCGAGTGGATGGTCAAAACGTCCTGATTGTCTGATACGATTCAGAGCATTTGTCTCGCGTTTCCATACGTTGGAAGTCCCGTTCGCTGATATGCCGTAGTATGAGATGTCTAGGATGCCTAAGTCCTTCTCTCCGCCCCTCCGTTCGTGCAACAACCCAAATAGCCTACCTCCGTTTCTATAGAGTCGCACATGCTGAGGTGGTCCCGCGAATACGAACATGGAACCAGTCCGAATCAGAGACATGGCAGCCCAAAGAACAATATCCTCGCATAAAAAATCCGGACGCAGTCCTAGACCACAAGACGTTCAAAGAGCGTTACAAGAATCTGGGCCGAGGACAGTCAAAGCCTGACGACGAGGTGGTCGTGCGTGGTACGTCTGCATCCAACGTGCAAGAAGTTTGCTCATGCTATGAAGGAAGAATATGGTCGTTTCGGATTGCAGGCTCAAAGCTGGCATTCCTTGACTTGTTCCAAGACACCCGTCTGTTGCAATGCATACTTGACTATACCCACATGGCCCATTCCGATATGAGTGCGCCACATTTCAAGGACCTTCTGAACCACCTCAATCGAGGCGATATATACAGTGAGTCGCCACCAATAGTTGAAATCATATCGATATCTAATCTCTATAGGTATCAAGGGGATACCGCAAAGGACTCCGAGAAATGAACTATCCGTCCTGGCGACAGAGACACCCCAGCTCCTCTCGCCTTGCCGACAACCTCTTCCCTCAGCTCTGTTAGACAAGGAAACAAGGGTTCGTAATCGGCATGTGGACTTTCTTCTGAACCCGGAAGCAGCAAATATTCTCCGGCTTCGATCAGAGATAACAAAGTTCCTTCGTCTATGGCTGTCAGATGAAGGTCATACCGAAGTACAGACTCCAATATTGGCCGACGCAGCGGGAGGTGCTGTCGCAAGACCATTTCACACGTCTGCGACTGAGTTTCAAGACCGTCGACTCGCACTTCGTATAGCACCTGAGTTATGGCTGAAAAGACTGATCATGGGAGGGTTCGATAGGGTATTTGAGATTGGTCCATCGTTTCGCAATGAAGGTCAACAATACCTTTGCCTGACATATCTCTGGATCATGCTGATAATCTCCCAGGTATCGATCTTAGCCACAATCCCGAATTCACCACCTGCGAATTCTACAGGAGCTACGCAGATATAGAAGAATTAATCAACATGACCGAGAGCATGTTTCTTAGGTTATCGAGAGTCGTCTCATCTCTCGCTTACACCGATTCTCGAGAGCTGTCTCCGCCTGAGATTGATTTCAGCCCTCCATTACCACGCCTTGACTTCATCCCGGCCGTCGAGGCGAGAATGAGCAAGCAATTGCCACAATTAATATCGCCAGATGCCCAGGCTCAAATGATTTTGTTGTTCAACGAGTGTGACATTCCGCTCCCGTCTCTCCCAACCTTACCACGCCTTCTCGACAAACTGTCCGCACAATATCTCGAAACTCAATGCAGTAGTCCAACATGGATCATCAACCACCCCGAATGCCTTTCCCCGCTCTCAAAGTCCTTTATCCACCCAGACAACCAACAGCGCGTTTCAGCTCGAGCAGAGCTCTTTGTTAGGAACTCTGAGCTGGTCAATTGCTACGAGGAAGAGAATTCGCCCATCGAGCAGCGGCGTAAGTTTGAGAATCAATTGCAGTACCACGAGGGAGACCTGGAGGAAGGAATCGACGAGAGCTACTTGCAGGCGCTAGAGTGGGGGCTGCCTCCTACTGGAGGCTGGGGTTGCGGTATCGATAGGCTGTGTATGCTCTTCTCTGGAACTAGCAGGATTGCTGACGTGCTTTCGTTTGGCACGCTCAGGAATGTTGTTGCGTTGGGTAGGCATGGCAAAAAGTCTTGATTCTGGCACAGAGCATGGCCAATGCTCTTGCGGGTAGCTGAGACTTGGCATCAGCCCTTCTCAGCTGTGCTCCTTAGAAAGCCTACAACAGCCTGCCGGCCGTTCCGCTTGCTCAGAACCTCGTGATGGAAGACCCTCTTGAACATCACGCGCTCAACGTCCATCGCGCCACGTTTGCACACTTCTTCCAGCTCAGCACCGTATCACTCTGGCGCCAATCCATCATGGCTCGCTGGCGAGATGAGCACTGTCGGCTTCGCGCTCGAATGGGCTATGCGATACAAAGCCTGCATTGGTCACCCAAGAAAGGGTAAAGATAGCGGTATGGTAGCCATTATTGCGGATAAATTGTAACAAGCATCGTACGGATGGACATGAAAGGGGTCTCTAGTACCAGACGCTTGACCTTTAAGCCTTCCGTATCTTCTCTCAACGTCCCTGCAGATTTAGACTTACCGCCTGGTCTATCTTGTATCTGTGCAGCTACTGCACTAGCAGCGACCTCACGGCCAAGACTTTGGCCCTGTGATAATACCAGTTTCGAATGTGGAGGGTATCTCTGCGAGACCAAAGACGTCCAGAAACCACGATACGAGAGTGCTACGATCGTGTACATAGGAGAATCGTGTGCGTGCGAGCAGGCATACGAGCCTTTCAGAACCAGCGAAAGGTCAGGTAGGCGAGGTGGCAAAGAAGAGCCATTGCAAGTTACGACATTAGCGATAGATAGCTGTACATACATACTCAGGTAAGACACATACATGCCCATGAGAACAAACCACCACCTCATTCCCCCTCTCCTCCGTCGCCCACCACCCACCCTCTCTCATTCCTCGCTTCTACTCTCGCTAACAACCAGCACAACCTCCACCTCATTCCCGCTCCTGACTCTCTCCTCCCTCCAACCCCCAGGCGGACAAACAGCCTTATAGTCTGCGAATTTCTCGCCGCTGGCAAACGGCGGCACGGAAGGCATGTAGATGAATTTATCCTGGATTAGCACCGGCATGACGCATTTCCAAGTTCGGAGACTCGGTGATACTTTTGTGAAGACGAAGAGGGAAAGAGGAATTTTGGGGAGGGAAATGGTGCGGGTTTGGTGGTGCAGGGGGGAATGCTGGTGTGGTGGGTTGGGATGGTGAGTCGGGGGATTGAAGAGAGGCGTGGTGGATGTGAAGTGGGAGTGGAAGAAGTAGAGAATCGGGATGGATCATTGGATTGGAGTGGAGTTTGCGGTGCTCGCTTGCTCCCTGCGACCGGATATATTTTTCTGTAAATGATAATGATGATAAGAAGAAGAAGAATCTACGACATGGTGCTGCAGCAGATGCAGTAGCAGCAACAGCAAAATGCCGACCCATCTTCGCGCAAGCCCGGTTATATCCCCGGATGCAAGCAGGCACAGCAAAGATGCAATCGACCGAAACGACAACGGAGGTACACACTCCCCGAAGGGGCTTGGAGTGAGTATAGTATAAGACGGCCAAAAGCTTCGCACACAACTTGATCAAGAAAACCACATGAGAGGTCTTGATTCTTGGGTCCTCGGTCGTGACAGAGTATTCAGTAGACGATATCAAGCCCTCGATGAGGACCAACCAAAAAGATTTACCAGGGCAGAAGTCAAGTAACAGGGCAAGGATTTCGACGAGAGTCTCGACGATGCGGGGCACGTCTCCTCGTTGCGATACATAACACCAAGTCACTGGAACATTCACAGTACACTTGTCTGAACAGCAGCTTCACATGGTAGGAGCATTCTCATTGGTCGGACTCGGAGATAGATTAGGGTAGTATGACGTAATCAATCAATCGATCACCCTCTCGAGCCTCTCACCACTCTCAGTTTCCCATTTCATTTCAAATCACCCCTGGTCCTTAACAACTAGCCACGTCGAATTACAGCACCACGAAGAGAACAAACTCGAGAGCGGTGGCGGACTTAAACTACCTGCTCGCCGTCAACAGGATACAAAGGCATTACACTCTAGAAAGTACGCGTTCCCGAGGTAAACACGCTAGCTTGGTGACCGTGGCAAGGTGATTTCAAGAGGTCTGACTTCTAAGTTCTCACAGCTATGCGTCCCCTTCCGCCCGCACCATTCCTGCCCGACTCAACAGAAGTCCTTCGTAGAGCAAATGAAGAAGGAATCAAGCAGGGTCTGGCCTTGATCAAAAAGGAGAGTAAGCACAGCTCCTTTCCTGGTCCAGTCGCCTTGGTCTGATGCCGTTTCTCCTGTTCAATAGAAGAAGAAGCCCACGCCAAGATCAAGCGTGAACGTGATGAGTCCTCCGAAGGTCTGTTTGTTGCGCAGGATGACCAACCCAGTGCGTCGACTCATGCTACTCAAACCACTCTCTCCTCTGGCCCGTATGCGGGCTTGCAGTCTGCAGGGAAGCGTGTGCGTGAGAAAGTTGAACCAGAGGAGGAAGTGCAGAAGCCTAGCTTCGGTCCAGCAAAGAAGCTAGGCAGAAAAGGTCGTGTCCTGACGGATGTGTAAGCTCGAGTGCAAGCCTTGAATCCAATCAACCAAAGATAGTTAACTGGTGCCGCCAGTCAGGTGATCAATTCACGTACCATGGAGCAAGGCCCAGACTGGTACGAAACCGTGAATTCAAAGCAGTCATATTCGCGCGGGGATTTGCAGAATCTGAACTACCTTCTCACCCTTATGAAAAATGCGAAGAGAGATGCGGCAGACGGCAATGACTTGACACCATATTTTAACAAGATACGGCAGCGCGTTCAGCAGATGGAGTTCTATGCTTCCCTCTCGCCGATCCTCATCAAGAAGTCTGGGCTGCTAGATGAAGAAGGGCTACGCCTTATCTTCGAGAATCGCGTTCCAGGTGTCGATTTCCCATATGACATTCGTGCGGACGCGGACATGCTCTTCCGTAAATGGATGAGTGGGCAGATCGACCCTCATCTGTTCCGAGGAATCGTGACCAAAAATGGAACAGCGAAAGAAGGGAGAGCCTTCAAATCCCATAGCATCGACCCAAACTTTCCGGGGAAGGTTTCATGCAACTACGTGGGTGCTGGAAACCTGGTGAACGGGCAATGGTGGCCCCTTCAACTATGTGCAAAGCGGGATGGGGCTCATGGGGAAGCCGAGGCAGGGATACACGGACAAGTAGGCCCCCCAACCCTCACAACCTGGCATGCGACACCTAGTGACATCATCAGTAGAAAGACAAGGGCGCCTACTCGGTGGTTATCAGCGGAGGAGGCTATGCGAATATTGACAATGGCGATTCTGTCGAATACTGTGGCACGCAAGGCACTGAAAACTCGCCATCTGCTGGAACGAACTCGATGCTCAAAGCATATGAGTGTCACCAGCCACTTCGTGTTCTCCGATCTGCCTCCCTGCCCGCTGCTAACGCATACCGTCCTGCCCGTGGTCTTCGCTATGATGGCTTATACCGCATCGTTAGCCATGAGATTCTCGACCAAAAGGTGGCCATGTACCGCTTTCGTCTAGAGAGGCTTGAAGGATAGGATCCGATCCGGTACAGCGAAGATGGTATTATCCCTTCGAATGCGCAGATCCTTGAGGTCAACAGAATACGTGAGCTGCTAGGTTGATGGGAGATGACCGGAGAATGGCGGAACTGTGCGGGGATCCCCGGCAAATAAAGAAGAGTGATGAGTTATGACGGAAACATGATTTAGACTTCCTTTTGCTTGAGCATAAGATATCCATCAAACGACATTACGATAGGACTGTTCCATATGTCATGGCGTGTTGCATAGCTCAATAGCGATATGGGGATCTTTCCCCAGAATGATGGCAATTTACCATTGCAACGAGTACCTTGACATGACGGTTGTTTCCTGTCACTCAATTTCAGGCTCGCTCATATTACGATGTTAGGCAGTATCAATGTGTTGATGATGTTCCCCTAAATCGTAAGGGCTCCTTCTCCTTAAGGTACTTATCTATAGAATTTTGAACTTAGTTTTCCGCCGGACATGGAGATCTTCCCGCCCAATGGTAGCAATTTCTTGTTGCTTGAAGCTGAAAGGATCAGTCATACAGGGCTGTTCAGCCAGTTCTCAGGATAGAGTAGCACTGGCAGCTCACACGGTCTTCAAAGTGTTACAGTGTTACCCTTATAGATGATATCGTAGTCCACGTGGCATCGGCTACAAACCATGTCTTTCTCCGATCTCGATGGCAAGATCCCTTCAAGACCGACGTTTTGGTTCCTGTTCCTGACTAGCAAGGTAGCGTTGACTAACAGCTAGATTAGTAGCCCGTCAATGTGCAAGGAATATCGAGCTCCCTGCGCTAGTATGCAACAAAGCATCGAAGCTCTGCTTTCTGTCAAAGCGTAGAATGCTGGGCGTTTCCCAACATTGGTGCTGCCTTCTGTCGGTCATGAATTCCTCTACCTACTATTGAATGAATAGAGAACAGCTACGCATCCATTGCCACTGTCCTGAGGCAGAATGTCGGCCGTTTTTTCCGTGGCTGCGGTCCAGCCTTCTAAAGTCCAGGGAAAAGAGCTAGATGCTGGGGCGAGAGCTATCCCAAACCACCGGGACCGTATCCCCGCAGACGACGGCTTGGACAAAGGCTGACCAAGTGAAACAGGATCCTTGCTTGCATCAAAATTAGCAGGCAAAGCTCCCTGCATGAGTCTTATATGAGGGAAATTTTACCTTGATTGTTTCCAAATGCGTGATGGTCAGTCACCTGATATCGTGATCCCCACTATACGCGTATCCAATGAGCGTCACGTCGACCCTCGGTGCCTGTTGCGCCAAATGTATAAATTCATCATCCCACTCTCTACCTTTTAAAAATGCTACGACTTCCTGGATGCCTGGTTGATGCCTCATACATCGAGAGGCATTTCCGATTTGATCTGTCAGCCATCAATGCTCCCTCATTAATATATACCACCTCCGACCGGGCAAAGCTTCGCTCTGTAGCCTCGTGCAGACCCGAAGCTCATCATGTTTGCCCGGCGGACGCACCACAATGACAGCTTCTCCAAGCATCGTGCTAGCAAGTCCATCTCTACGAGCAAGCAGAAGCGGTCGTTCCGAGATCATGCTGCAGCTGCGAAAAAGATGGAGAGGTCCAGGAAGCCTGAAAACCCACCTCAGGGAAGGTACTCAGCTCCAGACTTCAAGTCTCCATCTCCAATACCTTACTGATCATCAAATTACTCCAGCAACCTGACCTCACCAATCGTCACCCTCTGCGTCGGCGCCGAGCAACGTCTCTTCGCAGCCCACGAAGACATCCTCTCCACCTCTCCCTTCTTCGCCGCCATCTGCCGAGGTCAGTTCCTCGAGTCATCCACCAAAAGAGTCAATCTCCCGGAAGAACTTCCCGAAGTCTTCTCCTCCGTCCTCGAATACCTCTACAAAGGCGACTACTATCCCCGCCTTCTACACAACAAGCGCAGAAATGCGTGGGAGCTAGAACCGACGGCAGAGAGCAACAAAGAATCAACAGTCTACCACATGGGATGCGGACAGATGCTGCTGAAAGACACACTGGTGTACTGCACCGCTGAACGCTACGGTTTGGACGAGCTCAAGAGATTGGCTCTACGCAAGCAGGGTCTACAATCCGGTATTCAGTGCAGCACCATACTCACGAGTGCGAGGTACGCGTACGCCAACACGCCGGAGAGCGACTCGAAGCTACGGGCACACTACCTAGCTTTGATCATCCGCAGCAGAGCCACGTTCAAGAGGAGCGGCACTATGCAGATGGAGATGGAGGCTGGAGGATTGCTGTGAGTCGACACTGCATTTCTTCCTTGCTCCGATGGTCTGGACTAACCTATTGCACCACGCAGGTTCTTCGATTTGTTCGTCGCCATGGCTAATCATATCGTGCGTGACTCTTCCTCTTGCATCCCCAAACGCGTCACACGTGACAGCCTTTGCTGACGTGCGTCTCTGCCTAGGACGACATTTCGATCATCACCAAGTCACCGCGTACACCGCACTCAGCTCGCTAGCTTGTGACTGTTCTACCCAACTCAACTATATTGAAACTAGAATGCCGGCTTGCCCATCTCGACTCTCTGAGGTTATCTTCACTGTCATTCTCTCTGTCGTTACATCTGCCGAGCGTATTACCCATGTATTTTTACATCTTTTCAAGGGAGAAAGCCTGGTGTACTGGAATGGGTGCTATCTTGTTTTTCTTTCCTTCGCTTCCACTGGCCGCCACATCATTATTGGCTGGCGCATTTTTATTGCCTGGGCAGAGTGATTTCAAATCACATTACGGCCGCAAACATTTCCTCAAACTCATCCGGATAGATACCGAGAGCTAGCCAAGCTACGAGCTTATCGAATATATCAAATTCGAGCTCCAATAATATCCGTCGTGGTAGACCCCGACAGCAAACAAGACCATCAATCACAGTCACAGCTGCACAATAACGGCTGACACAACCGTCGCATCCCACGTCCACCTAACCCCCTTTCCAGCCCCATTCCCCAACGAGCCCACTTATGCACTCGTGACTCACAGTGGCAGCGCATCCGCACGTCCATCCGGTCCAGAGCGCCGGACTAGGCAGAACGCCAAGAAGCGTCCGTCCGGCTGCCGCACCAACAGGACGCAGGGTTTGCCGGTCTCGGACGTTTGGTTCGCTTGTGCTAAGGCTATGTTATGAGGGTGCGTGTGTGTGTGTGCGCAGGGATTTGACTCATGGGTGCGAGTCATACCGGTAGGTATCTGGGTCTGAGTACTTAAAGCTGCCGGGTAGACCGCGGCAGGCAGCAACCGGGTGGATGCCTTGGTGCCTTGTTCTAGCGAGCGAGTTGCGTTCCTCAGGTCGCTTCACCCGGTTGGACTTGGGGGATTTTGATGGCAGCGGTGTGGTGGTGGAAGGGGGCAGGGCGTGGTGCACAGGGCTCAGATGCCGGTGCCGGGGAAGGCTCCCGTCTTGGAGAGGACGACGATGCCGCGCTCGCGGGAGATGTAGCCTTTCATTAGATTCTGGTGAGGGCGTCAGGACGAGGGCGGTAAGAGAGGTGGAAAAGAGGGGGGGGTTTCACTTTGTATATCATGTTCGCGACCAAACATTCCACCTCGTCGTTGTTCTCCCCTGCTGATCCGGATCCGTCCATGTCCACGTCCATACCCTCCCCATTCACCCCCGATTCACCGATTTTGATGGCCGCGGCGAAGTCTCTGACGTAGATCCTCGTATTCCGCTTCCCCTCGTCGTCCAGATCCCCAGCCAGATATACCTTCCTGAGCAAGTTCCTCAGACAGATATCCCGCCCCCGTTCCAGAGTGAGGTAGATGCGCCGTTTGACGAACTCGTGATCCCCTTCCGCGAGGGCGGCGTCGAACGCCGAGAGCGAGCCGATGCGGATGGCCAGGGTCAGAGGGGCGAAGAGGGAGCCGAGGCGCGGGTAGGGCGACAGGAGACGGGGCGAGGGGAGCTGCTGGCGGGTTAGGAGGAGGGTGGGGATCAGGTAGGTGAGGATGAGCTCTATGTTGCGCGTGGCGGACCTGTGGCACATGTGCCAGGCGGACGTCAGGTTCTCTTCCGCTTGAACGTAGTCTTCCTCGAGGAACTGGATGACGCCTACGTAGTACTTGAAGGTGACGATGTGGGATTTGGGAAAGGCGTCGAGGATGGGCATGTCGGTTTTGGAAGCCGACAGGGCGCGCAGGATGTTTTTGGAGAGGCCGATGGAGTTGAGCTTGAAGTAGGTCTTGAAGAGGAGGTTGGTGGTATAGTAGAGGCCCCATTTCCTTGATTCTTCTAATGGTGCTCTAGACATAGTAGGCTCAGCGAGTGTTTCTCTAATGAATGTGGTATCAATGTTTGTTCTATTGCTGCGTACCTATCACTAATGCACAGAGTAAACATCCGATTGATCACCCGCGCAGCATCTTCCAGCTTCTCGTTCTTTCCAAAGTCGCCTGCAATATCGTCCTGCAAGCCGCCTGCAGTGAAACTAGCGCCGGCCCCATTCGCCCTAGCATATTCATCTGCTTTGATTGCAAAGGTCCGAAGATGTCTGCCGGCAGTATACAGTACAGGTAATGTCCAAGCTTCCAATACACCGCTGCTGTATCCCTTGATCACGGTGTTCGCGACATCCTTCCATGCCTCGTAGACTTTCGTCCAGTCCGGCCTCGTTGTTGTGTGCTCGGCCGCAAGTATCGCACCGATAGCATACCAGTATGCCGAGTAAATCTCCGTCCAACTGCTTATTTCCGGATTTGGGTATTGTATCGCAGCATTGGCGGTTTTCGTGAGGCTGTAACTGATGTCTCTGCTGATCGAAGAAGCATTTGTATCACGATAAATGGCGTCCAGGCGGTTCAGATAGCTCGGAGGTGCGATGGGAGATATTGTAGCTGCTAGCAGTTGGCCTGATCCTTCTTGGTTGGCGTGCCAGTATTCCCTGCATAAAACCTCCATGGTGGTTCTCTTGTAACGCAGCCTTGTGGAGCCACAATCACATCATACTTTGTTGTGAGCCATAAATCGAGTGCAAGAGTGCGGAGCAACCGTCATGAGTGTTGTGAGCCTGTATTGAAGAATCACAAATACAAGACTAGAATTCACAAAGCTCGCAGTGATAGGGCTGAAATTAGCGCCCTCGCTAAATCCAAGCGCACCGAAATTCATCATAACCTACGAAAATCACTTCCGACGTTGATAACATTCGAGAGTCCCTTGCTAGACCGATCACAGTGAGTACAGTCTGTATATCTTTGGATCTCCTTACTGACGAATTCAGATGGGTAAGCTTCCTCTCAATCCCTCATGCTCCGCCCTGAAATCCCACTCCCCCGTGGCCTCCTCCAGATCACCTGGTACATAGCACACAATCTCCGTGGGACGAATGTTCGGGGAAAGAGTCGCCTTGTTTTCAACGAGACATGAGATTGTGGATGGCTTGTAGATCACGTGGCGCTGTCAGAAGAACGGCCACAGGACTCCAGTAGGGGCGAGTGTGGAGCTTGCATTTGAATACATATTGAGGTCTTGAGCGATCTGGGTGCTGATTGAGTGGTTTAGGGCGCCTCAACGAATACCAGGTCATCGGGCGTCATCTGCCAACAGACACGAACCCAACGCCAAAGCTCTACCGCATGAGGATTTTCGCATCAAACACCGTCGTCGCTAAATCAAGATTCTGGTACTTTTTGATGAAGCTGAGGAAGGTCAAGAAGTCGAATGGCGAAATTATCACCATCAACTTGGTATGGACCCTGCAGCAACTCAATGCAGAGGGGAAAGCGAAAGCGGAGGCTTGCGAGAGTAGCAGAGCATTGGCTGACAAAAGCGCCCATGTTTTAGATACACGAAAAGCGCCCTACGAAGGTCAAAAACTTTGGCATCTGGATCCGCTACGACTCTCGCTCAGGCACCCACAATATGTACAAAGAGTATCGAGAGATGTCGAGGACAGAGGCGGTGGATGCTCTTTACCAAGATATGGCCGCAAGACATAGAGCTCGCTTTAGGTCAATCCACGTACGGCAGCCTTCTTCTTTGAGAGCGCTCGTTCAGGGTATTGACATGCTTTGGCACCACAGATCCTCAAGGTCGTCGAGCTCGAGAAGACCGATGATGTCAAGCGCCCCTACATCAAACAACTGCTCTCCAAGAACCTCAAATTCCCTCTTCCTCACCGTGTGCCCAAGGCTACCAGCAAGGCTGTATTCTCCCCTCACCGACCTGCCACGTTTGCTTAGGTGATATTCAGAATGGAATATGGAGGAGATGGTGAGGCCTCGTGGAAAAACAAAGTGCTGCAGCAGGGGACGTCAAGATGAATGTGTTGCTTTACCAGGCATAGCTAGCATCCGGCAGCTTGATCATAGCGACTCTCACTGATGAATGCAAATCAGATCGAAGTTCACTCCATGTTCATACCACCAATACATTGGCCAAGACCTTAGACATGGTGGTTCTATCGTAAAGTAATCGAATTAGGCTACACCTGAAGAGTATTCCCACTGTAAGTACCTAGGAATTTGGAACAACAAGATAAAGTCTTGGCGCTTCGTCCCCAGATTTCAGCCTTATGGCCTGCACTAGCGCTTCCTACAAATAAACGAAATCGTTGTCCTTTTCAACATCTGCACAAGATCAACCAATCTCTATTGAATTGAGATCGCTACACCACCCTTCATTCGGTGACTCTCCTCTAGGCAACAATCCTCTACCTACAGCGATAATTGCCAAAACGGATCGGTTCCCCACCCTCTCATCATGGTATGTCTACAGCTCGCGCCGGCGTCCCAGCCTTCCAACCCGCTGTCTTCCAATTCGCTTCAATTATTTCTACGTTGTTGCCTAGCCGTATCCCCCCGATCCCCCACGCTGTTGAAATGACTATCCGATGCCTCCAGGCACTCCAAAGAGTCGTCGCTTTTTCGCATGGCTAATACTTCTGCAGTCTTCACCACGCCCATCCTCTCCCGCTTCTCCGCCACCTTCCGCAGGCGTGAGCAGTGGACGAAATCTATCACCACCTGGTGGACCAAAGACTGCCATAAGAAGAAAAGCGGCGGCCGACAGAGCCGATAAAGTTGCGAACGCAAGGCCGACGAGCACAAGGGCGGCAGGGGCTGGAGGAAGCTCGAGCACTATGCTACGTATGTGGATACCTTATACTATGCAATTGATGGGGGTATGAGGGAAATCAGGCGTGGAACGGACTGATCGTGATGGTGTTCGAAGTCACTGCGATGTGGAGTGAAAGGGGATTCAAGCCATGTGTACTGATCTTTGCTTGCGGGAATGGTTCTCTTGGAACACGAGAGCTGATGAGTGATTCTCCAATCTAGGCTTATATACCGACGAGTCTCCCGGACTCAAGGTGGACCCGGTAGTGGTGCTTGTGCTTTCCCTGGGGTTCATATTCAGCGTTGTCGCCTTACACAGTATGTACACTCCTCCCGTTGTAATGTTCGTCGCAGACAAGAAAATTATCGCTTGAAAAGCATTTTCACTAACCCTCCTTCAGTCATTGCCAAGGTCACCCGAAAATTCTCATCATAGGCAAGTCGGCGTTCTAGGCAAGCAGGTCGTTTTTGGTAAGAGAGCCTGTTGAGCGGTTCCCACAGTGCAAATCTACCGGAGCACATGTCGATGCGCGATGGTTGAAGGGGTACTACTGCCAAGTACATGGTTACGGTCGAAGAAATCTTAAGCATCCACAAAAGTTACCAGCTAGAAGGGGGAATGGGGGTCAAAGACCTGTAGTACTATTGTATAAGATACCCAATCACCGACGTCTAGATCTCAAAAGTCTTCAACACACCGTGCACTCTCGAACTCGAGGAGTTGTGCATTGCTGCGACTCTGCAATCTGCGCTGAGACTCCGGTGGTTGTTTCTTAAATGGAGTACCCGCCACGCTACAACTGCACACTCTGGTTTTCCACTAACGGCTTACACGAGAAATTTCCAAGCTTTAGACATATTGATACCTAGACTGAAGAAGATGCTGCCTAGGTCTGAAGCTGTTTGCAACTGTGTGATTGGGAATTAATTCTCGCGTCGGTACTATGTATCACCTTGTGGGCTGGTCATTCACACCCTGTCCGGAACTACCCGGAAAGCGCACCCACATCCGGGCAGGGTGTGAATTACCAGCCCACAAGGTGATATATCCCTGGCCTCGCTCTAGCGCCCTAGCATGCCTAGCATGGAGGGTGTAGATCCACTGCACCGTCCGGTGGCCTTGAAAACCTTTCGCACAACGCTCATACTAGAACTTGAAGCTATTGAAAGTAGATACGATCGTACAAGCACTCAGGGAGACCAGCCCCCCCCCTCAATTGGTAGAAGGGGACGCCCATACCCCTTGCAACCATGCCGGGAAAGGTCAGCTGGCCCGATCGGGAGCACGGCAAACACCACGATTTAAAGGAGCATCTAAAATTGGACATACACAACACTGTAAGGATGATCGAGGAGGGCCAGAAGCGCCCCATGGACATGGTGATGGCCATCCTGAGGGCGGCAGCAAGCTACATCGAGAAGACCAATGAAGAACCACGGATCCAGACGGTGCTGGACGAAGTAAGGAAGCTGACCAGTGACACAAGCAAGCGAGACACAGAGATCGAAGAGAAAGTCGCGTACATAGCGCATCAAACAATGAGCAGCACGTCCTCCTCACTACTGGCGTAGCTAAGTGAGGAGTCATCTGAGGAGGACGCGTTGCTTGTCGTCGATTGATGCTTGTCGCTGGCCAGCTTCCTGACCTCGTCCAGGACCGTCTGGATTCGTGGTTCTTGATTCGTTCTGTCGCTGTAGCTTGCGTTGAGAGAAGACTTGACGCGTTGAAGATCTCAATGATGTAGTACTGTAATATATAGCATTCAATCAACGACGGTCAATGTAGGAAGCATGTATGTTGTAACATACATGAAACAAGAACCGAGTACCAAAGGTGGAAAGGCCATATCTGGCACATGGTCAGACGCAATCCACGATAGAGCACTCATTTGTGCGTGCGCCGCCCTTGTGTGCATGGGGTACTCGTAGTGGGCCCAAGCGAGACAGCACTATGTAGCATTGGGGAAGCCTAGAAGTATCTTCTGAGCTGAGTGAGAGCACGTTCTGAACTTTAGGGACTTCTTCTGGGCTTGACATAGGCAATAAGCCCCGCACCCCAGGATTTGGCTGAGACCAGGTGCAGTCTCGACTCTCGACTTCAAGCGCATTGTCCAGGCGAGCCAGGTAATCATTCATGTGGTGCGTTACCGAGATCTGAGCGCAGAAGTCTTGGCGGGTGCAGGACTTTTGGCGCAGACCTCACCTCCATACATTGACGCGGATTTGGCCTTCTCTTAAGCAGCAGAGCAGCGTTATGTCTTCGTCGGGCAGCCACTCGGAGCAAGAGCCACTCCTCCCCAAAAATGGAGACGAAGAATCTCAACCCAACAGAAGCGAAGGATACGGAACATCAAAGGCCCCAGTCCAAGGCGTGGCGCTTGCAGGCCAGGAGGCTGTGACTAGTGCACATGAAGCTCCTGTAGACGATGCAATTACCTCGACCAAAAGCATTTCCACAGCAGAGCCAAAGGACGAGGATCCTGTATTGTTGGAGGCTCGACGCACTGTTCAAAGGATGCTACCAATCCTCTTGATCGCTGTACAGTCCCCTCCACTGTCCACTTACCTTCTGCGACACTCACTGTGCCACAGTGTCTCCTTTCTTCTCTCGACAGATCAGTCGTGGTGACCAACTATGCTATCATTGGGACAGAACTTGGCGCCTTGCATTTGGCACCATGGATCGCAACTGCGTACGTATCTGGTCTTACATCAACCATTGCTAATAACTTTCCATCTAAGTCCTTTGTGCTAGATACTTACTTTCTGTCTCCTCTACTCGGGCCCTCTATGGAAGGTTGAGCGATTCATTTGGGCGCAAACCTTGTTTACTCTTTTGCTATATGACATTCGCGGTCGGAAGTCTGTTGTGTGGTCTAGCAAGGTCAATGCCGGAATTGATTGCAGCTAGGGTAAGTGGACAGGCAACCTCGGACTCTCTCAAAGAAAACAGATTCTTACACGGTATCGTAACAGGCTGTACAAGGCGTAGGCGGCAGCGGATTTACTATATTGGTGACGGTGCTCTTGACTGACGTGATACCATTTCGAGAAAGAACTTTATGGCAAGGATACCTGCGCATGGTGCTTGCTGTTGGGCAAGCCATTGGCGCTCCTTTGGGTGAGGGACACGTTCCATTGTTTTCGTCTTGAAAATCAGAATGATGACCAACGCATAAGGGGGCGCTCTTTCTGAGTGGATTGGCTGGAGATGGTAATTTTGAACGCGCCCTACGTGTACCCCCGCTTACAAGAGACTCAGGATATTCTTGGGCCAAGCTATAATCTTTCTCTTGAACGCTTTGGTAGTCGGCTACATCCTTCGCCTCCCGAAGCGAGAATCCGTGAGCTTGTCAACCCAGCTCAAGCGGATCGACTTTCTCGGCGCCATCTTACTTATCTCAACAATCACCCTATTAATGCTCGGTATTGACTTTGGGAGCAATAAGGGCTGGAAATCACCTGCGGCGATTGGTGCACTGTCTGCAGTCCCAGTCCTGCTCTCATTTTACCTGCTCGTCGAGTTGAAGATAGCTGTCGAACCCTTTACGCCTGGTCATATAATTTTCAACAGATTACTCTCCGGTTGCTACATCTGGTGTTTCTTTGAACCCGCTGGCAATTTTGCCCTCCTCTATTACATCCCTCTGTTCTATCAAACTGTATTCAAGCTCAGTCCAATACAAGCGGGCTCACTGCTAGTACCCGGTGCTGTAAGCACTATCCTTGGAGGCTTCTGGGGCGGCATCCATATCAAGAGAAGAGGGAGATACTATTATATGTTCGCCATGTCCAACGCTATCCTTGTACTGGGCACTTTCCCGATACTATTCCTCGCCAATTCTACGATGAGCTTCGTCCAGGTCGCATCAGGCATATCTGTCTGTCTATTTGCGATTGGGTTCGTCAATGGAATCACGACATCGAGCTTCCACATGGCCTTAGGTGAGCATTTTCCCCGCTTATATCAACAAATGTCAGATGGCTGATCTAAATCTCACACAAGTCCACATCCCTCCTGCGGATCGAGCAATTGCAACCGCGTGCAACGCTACATTACGCTCGCTAGGTTCGGCGGTTGGGACATCCCTTTCAGGAGCGATTATTCAGCAACGTTTGCGCGTAGGACTGAAGGACATTGCGCATGGTGACAGAAGTCTCGAGGAAGCTCTTGAAGATGTACGAAACAGCTTGGATGCGATCAAGCTGCTCCCACCGCAGTTGCAGGTGTCTGTGAGAGACAGCTACGCCGGAGCGACCAGATTTGCATTTGGATCCCAGATGTGTAGCTTCGTTATAGCTTTTCTTGGTTCGCTGGGCATGAAAGAAATCGATTTAGAGGGATGAATAAGAAAGAGCGAGCGCTGTCAGAGAAACAGCGCTAGCCTTGTAAGACTCAGGTACCTACCTCGAAGGGTTCCTTATCATTCAGAAGTACCGTAATGTCGTGTCACTTGCAACAGTGATTCGCTAGTATGAAGCTATTGTACATAGGTACCTAGTATGGATAATGCAAGCTGAAGGATTTGATCTTTGAGCTATTTATTGTACAAGAAGTGTTGCTACGGCCGTCTCTACAACAGTACAACAGAGTTTTCGCCTAATTAATCCGCACCCTCGTACAATTTCTACCGCTATCAACTACTTTCCATGATTATTCAACGACCACTCGGTCGATTGGCTTGAAATTTGATTTGGGAGTCATTTGAGTACAGCATAGTAGTGTACACGCTCTAGCCGTGAAATTTATTGTCGCCTTTCTGATCCTTCACGCATTCCATTCTTGCGCATAATCTCCCACACCACTTGCCCACCTTTTCCATGTCTAGATTTGTTCACTCATCATCCCAAGCCTCCATTGTAACTCCTTGGTTGTTGGCGAGTATGGATGCTTAGAGACCTTGCGCTTTAAATGGTACCAGCGTGGCTCAATCTAATTCAAGTCGGGGAAATTTGCCGGCCACGGAAGAACTCTGAGATGCGGGATTTTAAGAAGTTCCTCTTGTTGCCACGCATTGTGACTTGCAGCACCGTACTCCCGTACCTGCATGGCTTTGAGAGGAGCGAGTAACGGCGATTGAGAAGCGCGGCAGTGGATAGTCTTGACACAACAGATTCTCAACCAGCTTACATCAAACTGTTCGAAAATGTCATTTAAGCATTGAGTGTCTAGTATTGTGCATTCTGTGTTCGGTGACATTGATACAGACATGCGGCTCAGCCTGATCGAAGCTGATTGGACGCATGGATTTGGCTCGATCCGAGAAGGCTGAACCCCAGGCATGTATGACTCCGCCGGGCAGAGTCTACTGTCATATGGTTCAACAGGCTCTCTCGAACCTTTCGGCCTTGAGCACACTCAGATCTATATGAATCTCATGTCCGACAGATCTATGATGGAATTCTCTTGAACAACGTACCGGGAGCGTTACGCCACTGAGCCAGCATCTGTGGGGATCTGAGAGCGCGCATCTCACATTTTGTCGAGTGTCGCAATACACTGAAGAGGCCCGAGTAAGACCGCAAGTCGTTCATAAGAAGCTCGCATCTAAAAAGTTCGCAGATTGTCATGGAGTCCTCCCACGTCCACGGTCGTTTCACTCGGCCTGCTCAAGCGCACATTGCCCAGCAGCCGACAGCGAATTCATTCAATCCACCACCCATTCAAGGAAACTTTCGAGGGCTGTCGAGACGTAGGCAAGTCACCGATTTAGTGGAGGCCGGGCGTGAAAGCACAACGGCCGCGCAAGAAGAGGAAGATATACAAGCGCAAGTGGATAGCTACGGTCGGAGATGGTCTCGAGGATGGCCGTTGTCAAAATACCGTAATGTCCGAGTACTGCTTGTACAGTGGGGGGATGAAAATCTTGGTGTGGATGAAGAGGTCACCAAATTGGAGGCAGTATTGAGCTCCGATCGCCCCAAAGGATACAACTTTTACACACAACGTTACAGCATTCCGAATGACAACTCGGAAGATGAGCTCACACGTCGCCTCTTGGAATTTCGCAAAGGTGCGACGGACAACGACCTGTTGATCTTGTATTACGCTGGACACGCTGGAGGAAGCGCTCAAGAATGTATCTGGTTTGGAAAGCCTGACTACAACTCATCTCGGCTGAATTGGCATAGCATCCAAGGCCTGCTACTTGGAACTGCCGCAGACGTGCTTCTCATCTTGGATTGCTGCTTCGCAACTCTTGCAGCTAGGAATTACGGCATGGGCGACAACTGGATGCTTGGTGCATCTAACAAAGAGACGGAAGCCGCTGGCGTGGCGCGAAACTCGTTCACAAGCACTTTGACAAGGGAGCTAGAACGTTGCGCATATAGGTATTGGTCGCTACAAGAGACACTCTCGGCGCAATCGCTGGATCATGCCTTCGTTGTGTGGGAACGAGATCTCGATTTCACACCTAAATTGACTCGCTTGACAGACCACGAGTGCCCTGCAACAGATCTGACACCGCTGCTTCATCCTTGTCAGCGACCTATGATGCAGACCACACGCACAGAGCCTACGCCTCAGCCGCGACTGCAAAGCATTAGTCCACCTTTACCGGCAAGGCCAAAGGATAGCTCTGCACCAAAATCACAGGAAGGACTGACGTGTATCTATTCTTCTACCAAAGGCCCTGGCAGGGAGCCAACGGCTGACGTAATTCTTGTCCATGGAGCTTATGGCCATCCCATCAACAGCTTTGCCAACCACCTTGCAGAGCGACTAACGGAGACTTCTTGGGTTCGCGACCGGCTACCTAAAGAGCTGGAAAATATCGGCATTTTCCCACGTGTCATGACTTATGGATGGAATGCATCCGCTTGGTATGACCCGCAAAGTGAAGTTAGAAGCGCACCTGAAGATTTAGCTCAAGCTCTCAAGGCCATCCACACCAAGGTCCCTCGGCGGCCTCTTATCTTCATTGGTCACGGAACAGGTGGACTCCTGATCAAACAGCTCGTCATTGAGATTATCAATTTTGGATTCAGCGAGCGAAATTTCCAAAACCCAATTCAAGCGTGCTTCTTCCTTGCATACCCTGAACTTATCGAAACCTCAAATCTTACCGAGATCGTACCTGAGAACCATGTGGCGCTTCTGGGAGATCCACGTCGGAGCCCACCTTATTTCGGAAATCTTGATTCTAAAGCCACTGATGCCTCGAAGATATCAAAAGAGTTTGATACTATTCGAAAGGAATGGAGCATCAGATGTGCCTTTTTCAAGGAGGTCCGCAAGTATGCTATGCACCTGAATGATTCACATCTTGAAGTGGGACTTGGAGAGCCCTCATTTAAACTTGACACAAACTATGTGGGCGCTGCAAAGCTGCCAGAAAGGGGGAAATCGCTCAGCCTGGTCTTAGACGTCATGCGCAGAACTTTGGTCAAGGAGCCCACGCAGCCATTGAGACCTCGCCCACCAAATGCAGAACGAGTATTTGCTAAACTCAAAGGTTACGACACGCGTTTTCTAGTCGATGATTCGGACTCCATGGATGGCCCACGATGGACAACAGCAAAACAAGTCATGGCACAAATCGCTTCAATTGCGGTCAAATACGATAGGAACGGGGTAGATGTCCGCTTTTTCAACGCCTATCTCGAGGATGAAGAGAGGTTGAATCTAGACTCGGCCGACAAAGTCATGAGGCTTTTCGAAGATCTAGATCCGGACGGATCAACGCCCACTGCCGACATGGTCGAAACAGAGCTGAATGAGTATATTCACGAGTATAAGAAGAATAGGTCCATCAAAGGTTTGAATCTCATTGTCCTCACAGACGGCGAACCTTCTCCCCATCAAGACGTGGAGCATGTGATTGTGAAGTACGCCAGAATATTAGCGCAGCAAGATGCGCCTCCTCTCCAAGTGGGCATACAATTCGTACAGATTGGTGATGAGAAGGGAGCGAAGGACTTCCTGGATAGCTTGGATAATGATTTGCAAAAGAAGTACGATCTAGACAGAGATGTAAGTTGGCTTATTTCTCTTCAGAGGGGAATGCTGATGATTATAACAGATGGTGGATACCGTTCCCTGGGTTGATGGGGACGATGATCGATTGCACGAAAAGATCTTGTTGGGAGGAATTCTGAAACGTATTGATAACGACGGAGATGAGAAAACTAAGACTGCGTGAATACTTTGTTGCTTAGATGAATGAGCGCAGCGTTTTACAACATTCTAAGAAGACGTTAATCATGTCTGATGAAACTGAATGAGTCCGAGATTTCTCAAGTCGTCCAATCATCTCCTCAAAAGGTTCAAAGTCTTTGCACTCCTTGAAGACAGACGCACATAATATTAACACCACCCAGCGCAGTCGAGGTAGCAATATCGTCTTCCTTATCGTCAGCCAAGCCTGCTCAGCAATAGCATCGTCGCCCTTCTCTCCCTCCAAGTATTCTCCAGTAGCAGTCTCGCTTCCTCGTCTTTTTTCAAGCCTGCAGCGGTATCATCACCATTATTCGCATCCTCCCCATCGCCCTCCTTCTCTGCTAGAGCAACGTTTCCAGTTTCTATGATACCATTACCGTGGGCCGGAAAGAAGTACTAATGGAGAGAATTAGCGGTAAAAAGAATTCTGTTAGAGAAACAGTTGCAGCGAGAAATGCTGTCTACTTGTTTATTCGATCAACTTGTATGTATGTACCTCAAAGAGGGGGATGCTCTTTGTGGTTGCTGGAAACCGAATGGTCCCGAGCAGCGGTCAGGGCTTCGATTTCAATGGCTTCATGGTCTGAATCAGAGAGCTCGTTGGCTTTGTCACCGTTGTTGGGTAAGCGGGCGGGGACACAGGCACGGCCCAAGCGGGTGAGAAGGCTGAACTCTTCCACGATGAGACAGAGTACTTGGGCCATGCTGCCTGCATCGATGACCAGTAGAAGTGGCGTCCACGTGAAGATCTCTTGGGCGCGAAACGCGGCTGAAATATAGGCTTGTACGGTGATGGTGATGGTAAAAAGAGTGGCAACCAGACACCAGACCTGCACCGTCTGCCAGCGCACGATGCGGATGATGACCACTGGGATGTGGAGGAGAAGGATCACAAAGGTATACACCCACGGAAGAAGGGCGCCTCCAATGTCGGCTCGTAGATACGAGGGTCCTTGGAAATGCTGGACCGGGTGTGCGACTGCTTGCGCCCGGGTTACGTTATACTAAGGGCTGACTTTAGCGTTCAGGTCTAGGGGGCACATGTTGACGAAAGAAACATTGTTCATCTTGGTGACGAGCGACGGAATAAGAACGAGACTTCGCGCGTTTCAAACATTTCTTAGACAGCGCACTGCTCAAGCGATTGACGACGCTGGAGGAAATTGAGAAAGGTAACCAGACGAGGAAGGAGGGACCGCAAGGAGAATGGAAGGAGAAATGAGCTTTTACACGATGGACCAAGACGGCGCGGGAAATTGCTGGAACATAACACGAGTCGAGAGCGCATGCACGAGATGAATTGGTACGCAGCACAGCCCAAGAACCAATGCAAGATGTCGACAGTTGACCGCCAATGATGGGAGCTGTAGTTGAACGGTGTATTGTGCTTTATTATGTTGTATTGACGATTTCATCTTTTAACACGACCCACCCGTAGCCTGGCGCGACCTCCCCCAAAAGCCCCACCTCGCCCTCCTCACCCTCGCCCGCCTCTCCGAACCACTGCAGACACTCCGATCGAGG
The DNA here is from genome assembly GCA_963556305.1 of Platismatia glauca. Classification (NCBI taxonomy): domain Eukaryota; kingdom Fungi; phylum Ascomycota; class Lecanoromycetes; order Lecanorales; family Parmeliaceae; genus Platismatia; species Platismatia glauca. The sequence continues at coordinate 1,348,519 of OY745766.1, read as the reverse complement.
GCGAGGAGCCGCCCAGAATCGGACAAAGAGAGTCCATTGGTGTCGTTGGGTACCCAGGTGACAAGGACGAGGGAGAGCACATGTGTGAGCATTTCCTATGCGCGGATTGGAATCCCTGAAGTATATTCGAGATAAGCCCCATCAACTTCATCGTGTGCAGTGGCTGTTCAGGCGTGGCTGGCTTCGCAAGATCACGGCCGGGAGGAAGGCGACCAAATGCCGTTAGCACGGGTAGATCTTAATCCCCACCGCGGTCTGACATTATGCTTCGAACAGGGAATCTGTAGAGTGCATATGTAGAGCTCAACGAGCTCTACAATATAGGCTACTTTGTTTTCCAAATCAATATCACCCCATGACCCTTCGCCAAAGACTCTATGCTAGACCCGCACAATCTGGCTACATCTCCGAGCCCAGTTCTGGGGAAATCCATCCATGTCCGCCAAAGTCCGCCGGAGCCAGATTCCATGGGCGGGAAGCTTCTCTGGTGGTTCACTAGACTTTCTTTCTTTGGTCTCATGGTCACTGTAGTATCTGACCATCGGGCCTTCCTCTTGGCGTGGGGTTTGTCAAGGCTCCCGAAGATCCGCGTTGTGATGAGAAGACCGAGAGTCTTGTGGATGTCTGTACAGTAGCGACGGATCAAAACTGCAAGCCACAACGCAGGAGCTCGGAAGGAACCCTTAAGATCCGTGTTCATGTTGGCGCATTGCTGAAGTTCTGAACCAACTCAAAGCTTTCAGAACAAGAGCAAATCCTTCAATCTCTCCCGAAGCCATGTTCCAAGTGATGGGTGAATGGATACTCTCTAGCTTCAGTAAGTCTTTGATCGCTAGAGCCTCAAAGGCAAACCAAAAGGACTCCTGAACCTGAAAGTGCCATCTCAAAGCCTTCAATTGCTCTGCAATCATGACATTGTACTTGTCCAAATCAGATCCCTGCATCTTGTGAATGTTTTTGAATTGCCGAGCTGGGACGTATCACGAAAGCGCTCCTGAAGTTCGGTATCGAAATGCGCTCCCCCTGACCCAAAGCGCATACGACGTAAATCAGCTCCAAGGAATGCTCCGGTAATGCGCGTGTCCTTTGTCGGAGGCGGATTGTTCTCATTCTGCGACAGCTCATGCTCAAGGGTTGCCTCTGCGACTTGCATAATTCTAATCTCTATGCTCGTGGCAGTTACCGAAAGCGCCGGGTTGGTTGGCGTGATGACTCGGCGCGCTGTCTGGTTTGCCTGGGAGAAAGATAGGTCCACGTAATCCGTGAATAGGGCATCAATGAACCCCGAGATCAATGCCAGGCGATGAACTTGAGGATCAGCTGGGGAGGCACCTTTAGTTGATCCAGCTCTTTCGACCCATTTGATGTGGGCTCCTGGTGACCAGTCATTTCTTGTACTTGGATCGTGAGCAAAACCAAGACTTCTCAGGAATGTGGTATTCTTTCGCGTCTGATCACAGTATAAAAAAACAAGTAGTTTTGGTGTAGAATTAATTATAATTCTATACGAAGCAGCTGACACCCGTATCCTAAGATGATTAAAAAAGAGGATATCGTACAAGAAACCTTTCTCATCATAGTCATGACGGTCGTATGATTCAGCCCTTCTTCTTCTTATCGGCACTAATAAATAATATGTCAGGCTTGATAGACATATAAAAATTGATTCTGGAACATACCGTTCCTGCGTCAACTGGTCATTTGTCTGATGTGCATCCAGCAAGCGATCTCTGGATTCTTTCTCTAGAAAGCCCTTTTCTTCATTGACGGCGGCGGTTGCACTCCTCTCAGGTCTTTCAGGTTCGCTAGGTGGCGGAGGGCTCAAAGGACTACCACTATCTTATCCCAGTGCACAGCGTATTGGGTTTGGGCTACTAGTAACCAAGGCATGCCACTCTTCATGCAGTTCAGCACAACACGGGAGATAAGATTAGTCTTACCGCTTCCCGGAGGACCTTGGACCAATGTGACAATGTTGGGCAAAGTATGATTTAGATGAGTGGCGCGCGCGTAGGCTTCCTCTTGTTGGGTATTGAGAGCTGGCAGACTCCGCATCCAAGGTTGGTGAACGAACATCGGATTGATTTGCAGTATGGTGCTATTTTCATGTGCAAGCAGAAGCTGCTTAAGCCCGTTGGACGGTTGATTGCGCCACATTGCCTTCTGGATTGCCTTCTTGGCCTCAACGTACGCAGCCCCGGGGTTGCCGAATGTAAAATGTCCAGAGCGACCGCTGAGCATCATGACACCTGTTCCGCGAGTTTTCCTCACCTCCAGCGTAAGTATGTTTCCATCAACTGCAACGACTCTTCCCTTACACTGCTCATAGGGCGATCCGATGTTGACGTCTGTACCAATCTCCGGTACGGGGGGGGCCTCAGATTCGTCCGAAGCAAAGAGGCGTCCTCTGTCGGCTCTAATGTCGGGTCGGATATGTGCATTGGGTGTGAAAATTGGAGGGAGTGGCCAGGAAGAACCGCGGAACTTGTGCCTTCGTATGGGATCCCACCTACTGGCAGGTGTATCAGTGCCGCGGTATCTGCCATGGCTATAAAAATATCAAACAAGATTTTAGGTATCACGAGATCGTTAGCAATCCAATCATCTCTCTCGCCATTCTTCAAGATAGAATATGAACATAGGTAACTCGAAAAGGTAAGTTTCTCTTGATAGCTCGAGAGTTTCGCGGCTAAGCCGCATCCTCGTCTCCTGACTCAACAATATTTTCCTGTCCCGCCTGTTCGAAACTTTCGAGATCAAAGTTATCGAAGACTTACAGCTTCTAGGTCCAGAGGCTGGTTCCAAAGTTGCTCAAGTAGATATTCTTCGAAAAATAAGAGACGACTTCAAATAAAAGAAACCGTTTTTCCAAATGAAGAGATGTCTGTTTCAAAGACCGAGACACTCGAGAGACTTCTATTTCGAAGTTGATTCGAAAAAATCAAAACAAAATACTTATCGAAAAAATCGAACCTTGTCATCAGGATCCTGACGTTCATAAGGATCACCTGCTAATAGCCCATTCTCGGGCATTCCTGATCAGTAGTATGTGTGGTCGAGCGAAGCCGGAGGAGAACATCCAAGCCTCAATAAGTTTGGCATCGCCATGGCCGCGAAGGGTAATGTTGACGAGCTGCATTGCCTCTCTGTAGTGATCCTCGGTTGGCTGCCAACGCTCATTCACCTTGATGCCTAACAGGTACGCCCAGCCAGTGAGAACCACGTGCATTCCGCAAGCATTGGTACCGTATAATTGTCGAGGCACTTCCTCGTAAAATTCCTTGATGAAATAAGGTTCTTGGTCTCCCATCCAACCCGAAAACCTCACGATGTTGCGCATGATTCTCCTGATGATGCCAGGGCTCGCGTAACTGGGCATGCTGTCGCTGATCCGGAAGTTAACGTCGATTTCGGTCCTTTCCGCAACCACTAGGATTAGATGGCCCACGCCGTGTTGGAATCCGTTCTTCCGTGTCACAAGGGCATCTGCTGTCTCTGTCTTGGCCTTGGCCTTCTCTTGGGCAACTGGTTCTTGCCATATGATCTGGGCCTCTTTGTCGGCAGTCTTTCCAGATTCATCTTCTTCACCGATGTTTGGTATTCCACCGTCAACCAATATTGGCAAGATGAATTGTTGGGGTTTCGGAGACACGGGAGACCCAGAGAGGCATGCGGGCCCACTGTTGCATTCTGTCGGTTGCAACTGTCATGATGGCACCACCTGCATGTATAACTATGTATAAGAACACCTGATCTGAATAGTCTTGTAAGAAATTAGACCATTTGTACATAGAAGTTTTTGGGATGTTGGAGGGTGTGAGGATTATGTAGGAAAGATGGTTTCTTTGGGCGAGAAGGGTATTTGAATAGTAAGCCATGCCAGTGATGGGATTCTCTGTTCGGAATGAATGGGAAAATGAATGAATGTGAGCAGTGAATGTCATATGTGAGTGCGTGAGTGGCCCCCGGCTTCCGACTTCATCACCGGGAAAACACAGATACAATGAGTGAGGTGAGATGAGGTGAGGTGAGGTGAGTGAAGTTAGGGTTGGGTAGGCTTGAGAGACTTGAGAAGCATGAGGGACGGGAGGGGTAGGAGCGATTGCCTGCTTGCAGCTGGTCAATGCATGTTGAACACGATGAGGCTGGACTTGGATGGCCGAGTAAGGAGGCTGGCGGTGGCCGGTGTGGATTCCGTGAGACGTCAGGTTAGGTATCGCGTTCATGGGTTTTGGCCGAGGCCGACGCAGCTGCTGACTGGATCGCAATGACGCTCGACGTGCTGATGGGTAGCAAAATGCTGATGTCTGGCCAAGTTTTTGGGCTATCACTTATTGATTATCACAGCCAACATCCGCTGATATCTGTCATCGTTGTCTTCAAATGACTTCAAATCACGGGAGATAGCAAAAAGACCTGTGCAATGTAGACCATTTCCTTTTACGCTAAGCTAGAGAGCAAGCAGTGATCATTGCCTGATATGCTACATGAAGATGGAGCTCCGTTTATCTTTGTCGAATGGCTTGACGTGGAGGCCAATTCGCTCTATCCTAGAAACCCCTGCGCCCTCGCACGAACATATTCCTTCCGAAACTCGTTCGCTTCCGTCTCTTCGCTACGGGTTAGAGCAGCCCATTTGGGCTGTGCCTTGAAAAGACGCATGGCATTGATATACTACGAAGATCAGCGTGAACTCCAAAGCGAACCACCGTCTCGACACTGACATTCTCTTCATCGACTGTAAACCGATGGTAGATACCGACCGGCAAGATGATCAAATCCCCCGGCTCCACTCTGATCCTCACCCACCTATCCTCCGCATCCCGGACATCGAAATACCCAGTGCCGTGCAGGATGTATCGGATCTCCTCGTCTTCGTGCATGTGTTCGTCGTAGAACATTTTGATCTTGTCCTCGTAGACCGAGCCCATGGCGCCGGGCGACACGGTGATCTCGTCCCGGCTGGCGTAGTCCCGGGCCTTGACGAGGCTTTCGACTTGGGCGGCGGATGAGGGCAAGGATGGGGGGAAGGTATAGTAGAGGAGTCCGAGAGAAGAGAGATGGGTGGGCGACAGCTCCACACCGGAGTCGTGTGGGAGGCGGCAATCGTCCTTGAAATGTCAGGCTCGGTGGTATAGGGTTGGTGAAGTGAGGGGGTTCCAAGACTTACAGGTTTTTCGTCGTGGTAGAAGGTCCTCATTTTGATCACACCGTTTGCACACAAGATGTTCTTCTTAGATCTCCGTATTTATTTGCAAGTTTGGTGAGGATATCGAAGATGTTAAAGGCTTTGACCAATTCAAATTATGATTGGAGGAGGATGTTTCACGCAACAAAGATTGACACGCAGGAAAGCAGTGACGTGCCTCTTCGTCAAAGGAAGTCATACGAGTTGTTAAAATGGGGAAACCTAGAACACAGTGAATCGGATTCCGAACCAATAACAAAGGCAGCAGTCCGCCTTGCTGCAACATGGTAAGCACCCACCATAATCGAATATGCACCGTCGGATGCTTAGTACTTGTTTTCCGGGTGACAAATGCAAGGCGTCTTTTGCAAATTGTTACGGCACTCAACGTAGGATGGATGAATGCTGCAGTAAGTACCTTAGGTTATACTGCTTTCTCTCGAACAGACCGGCCACTGATCCAACTCATAGTTTCTTGTTGGCATCTTCAGCTGTACACCCATCCAGAGCTTCTGGGACCCAACGATCAAAAGCCGATGCATCCAGTACCCTGAAATTTTCTCTTCAAACGAGTCTTTCACCGCCGTCTTAGACATGGTGATTTTACTCATGCTCGTGTATTTCATTTCCTACCTTCAGCGATTCCTGTGACAAAGAGTTTCCATAAGTAGTACATTTGTTCTAGGTCTTGTATGAGTTGGCCCCCAGTAACGTACACAGGGACTTGCTCATCGCCTTGCCAGTGTAACAGTGGTCTCAGCTGTGCGATTGTGGCAACTTGTTGCCGCTCAAAGGAAACCTGGCTTCGATCTAACACGTGAGAATAGACCTGCTGGACGGTCTTCTGAAAAATCTCAGCTAACCCGTTTCGCGTTCAGTCAACAAAGCCCGTGCTGCACTATGGGCCATTGTGGAGCTTAATTTCTGTGTTCTTGTTGCTTCAAAACCCTCCCTGCCGCATCTCATAACCAAGATACTTAAAGACCGGTGTGAACGTCGCAGTCCCTTCCGTTCAGAGTCTTACACACACGGCTCAGGCTCATCAGCAACTTTCTCTGGCCTTCGGAAGGCCGATCCTCTGCGCAATCAGACATCCAATCACGACTAGATGGTCAAGAGACAAGAGGGGCGGTTGGGGCGGAATCGTCGCCTTCTGTTCATCACTACAGCCTCAAAGTCTCTGCGCCACAGAATTAGTCGCCACTTAGCGCTACTGGGGAGGGAAACTGGGAAAGGACAGTGCGCAGTTGCAGGATCTCGGTGGAATCCGCGTCGATGGAGACATCAAGGTCTCGCAACCCGAAAATGCGTACCACCGAGTGTGAATTGCGCTACTCAAGACTCGATTGAACCACACACTAAGGATCTCGCCCATGAGCCTCATCGGAGGGACGAGTATGAACGCGCTCAGGAGACGTTTCTTGTAAACCAGCGAAGCGCGCGTGTATCCCAGAGACACTAGTTATAGGAATCTAAGTAACGACGACAAAGCTATACAACAACAATTCATTGCCCGAAAGCAAACGTAGGATCCAATCCCGCAGGCTTACCGGTTGCAAATGCCGTTGGATTCCTCGCATATGTTGATTGTTGATTACCTGATTAGTTGATTTTATCCTCTTATTAGGCGCTCTCCGTCCCGTTTTGCCTAAAGTGAAAAGTTGACTCCGGATTTCGGGGGTTTCGCCGACGTCATGCGACTTTTCTGTGGGGTTGATGTGGGGAACAAGACTCTTTCAGTCTCTCTCATTATTCAATCTCCTTCACTTGGCCCTTCTTCGAGATGAACATTGTCACACCCTTCAGTCGCCTCCACTCCCTTCCCCTCAAATTTGAACAAGCCTAGTAGAACTACAATCCTCTGCAAGCAATTATTGTCCATTGTTCACAAGTTCACTTCACCATCTCCTCTGCGAAGAACGGCAGTCAGATCATACGCCAGCATGACTTCCCCAACCGTCAAACTCAACAGCGGCCACCAGATGCCCCTTGTTGGCTTTGGGTGAGTAGTCATCTCTAGTCGCTCCAGAAAGCATGCTAAGTCTCTGCACAGGCTTTGGAAAGTCAACAATGATACTTGCGCCGATACCGTGTACAACGCGATCAAGTCTGGGTACCGTCTCTTCGACGGTGCATGTGGTATGTCCCCACCTGTTCCTTCTACAAACGCTTCGACAACAGCTCTAGCACTCGCATCCTGACTCCTCTTCAGACTACGGCAATGAACAAGAATCCGGCCAAGGCGTCGCCCGCGCCATCAAAGAAGGCATAGTCAAACGCTCCGACCTCTTCCTTGTCTCCAAGCTCTGGAACTCGTTTCACGACCACGACCGCGTCGAGCCCATTTGCAAAAAACAGCTCGAAGACTGGAGCATCGACTACTTCGACGTGAGTTATCTTTTCCGAGCTATCTCTACCTTATTCGCGCAGCCTTTCGTGCCGCAACATTTGTCACAATAGTGGAACGTCCCTGAGACTTGTCTCACGACTCACATATTACCCCGAAAAAGACATGCTGACTCCGAAATCATCAAGCTTTACATCGTCCACTTTCCCATTTCCCTCAAATATGTGGATCCCGCTGAGCGCTACCCACCCGGCTTCACCTACGATGGCAAGAACGTCGTCCCCGGCAATGCTACAATACAAGAGACCTGGACGGCTATGGAGAAGCTGGTGGGCAAGGGCATGGCCAAGTCCATCGGCATCAGCAATTTCAACGGCCAACTCCTGATGGATCTCCTCCGCTACGCCAAAATCCCTCCCGCGACCCTCCAAATTGAACATCATCCCTACCTCACGCAAGAAGGCCTCGTCAAATTCGCCCAAAGCCAAGGCATAGCCATCACAGCCTACTCATCATTCGGTCCCCAATCGTTCCTCGAGCTGGACATGCAGCGCGCCAAAGACACACCCCTACTCATGGACAACGCAACCGTCAAGAAGATCGCCGAGAAGCATAACAAGACCCCCGCGCAGGTGCTGTTGCGTTGGGCGACGCAGAGAGATGTGGCGGTTATCCCGAAGAGTAACAACCAAGGGAGGTTGGCGCAGAATCTGGATGTTACGGGTTGGGATCTCGAGAAGAGCGAGGTGGAGAGCATCAGTGGGCTGGATAAGGGGTTGAGGTTTAACGACCCCTTGAATTATGGGGTTCCGCAGCCGATATATGTTTAGACGTCTGCTGGTGTTATATGTTTTGACATCTGCTGGTGTAGGTAGAGGCTTGTCATCCCTTCGGCTGACGATTTGGAAACACGGACTAAAATCATGATGTATATCTCCTGCAGTACGGGTACTTAATAAGCTCGCTCCTTGTACCAATCACATCTCTCTCTGGTTGCCTTTGCATGTCTTCTAGGGTCACTAGAGCCCTCCCCAGTGTGCCTTGCATACCTTCGGAGGTACACGGGCTTGGTGTGATAGGTGATGATGGCGCCAGAATAGTCTTGCTTATCGGCAGTGAACGGATGAAGAAGACAAGTGTGAGAGCGAACGCGATCGACGACATGTATCAGTGCGTTTGGAGAAGCAGTGCCCTGGTTCCATGAGTGAGGGAGTGAGTGAGGCAGCGTGCTCAGTTTTAAGATAGTCAAGCAAAGAAAGGAAAAGCAATTGAGGGCAGACGAGCCTTTATGATTCACCTCTACCCATCGTGCATGAGAGCCAGGTCCGTCTCACAAACGCCCAATACCACGCAAAAGCCCTGCACCAGACATCTCCCAGCGAATCAATCCAGGCTTATTCGCTATCTCATTACGGTGACATCGTGACGCCGCCGAAAGCAGGCAATTAAAGTGTCATGCGAAGCAGAAAAGCATCCGAGTGGCTTCGTGATCCGGGAGGGGAGGACTCAGTATTGCTGCATCTTTATGGAGTTGACACGGTCGGAGGTCGCTTCTAGGTCGCAGGAGGGAAACGCCTTGTATTCGTGCACGTATCAGACTCGTCAGTGTTGAATTTGAAAGACAGGGAGACATCCGTCTTGGCCTTATGGTCCAACTGGGAAGGATCCAACATTGCTGCACCTTGATGGAATGGACACGGCGACGACGACCGTGGTCGGACAGTCCCCGTATTGTTGCAGATAACAGTGCACTCACATGCGAGCATCCGACTGGGACTCACCTACTCATCACGCAGCAAGGACCACAAGACTGCAAGCGTCCACCCGTGCACACCAAGCGATAGACTCCTGGTACATACCATTTCGGAATCATTGTGGGTCGTGACGCGGTCGTTCAGAGACAGGGGCTCCGCAAAGTCGGTTGCGTACACGACGGACCCCGTCAATGTTTTTTCATCTGGCCATTTCGGGCTTTTCAGCATCGCTTTGAGTTCATCCGCGTCTCCCGGGTAACGTTGTCAACCGACAGAGCACCGCAGAGGATCTTCCACGCAGCATGGCGAACACTGTAGAGACTGACGACGGCGAGCTAGCCACGCCTATTCGCTGATCCGCCCGGAGCGTAAGGCGCAGCTTCAATTCGATGCGCTCGGTGCGTGGGCCAATCATTCAACCTTCGAAGCGCCACTGCTTGCCATCAGCAGCGATAGGATGCGAGGGGAAGCATCACGCGAGGATGGGGCATGGATAGGAGGTTCGGAACGATTCAAAGAAGGAGGGAAAGGTCAGCAGAGGTGGTGAAAGGGACCGGTCACATGGATCCAACACGGTCCGTAACAACCACCAGCTCCAACTGCACGCCATCTCTATCGAAACACTTACGGCCTCCGCCAACACCAAGCCCGCCACGAGCATGCAACCCGCTCGTCGAAACCGACGCACCAAGCAAGCGCCCATACTCCCGCGCCCTCCATTCGCCCGTCCCACCCCCGGCGGTCCCCAGTCCTCCCCACCTTCTCCTCTCATTCATCCCGCCAATGCGTAGCGCACCGAGCGCCTCGTCCACGGCCGCACGGAACATCCTGCCCGAACGCCACACGCATCGAATCCCCACTCCTCCCACCGCAATCGCAGAACCAGCACCCCCTCCGCTCGCAGAAGCCGACATCCGCCCCACCCACGTCCCCTCACACGGAGGACCCAGACGGCGCCCCACCCCCTTCCTCGACGCCGCACCCCGCCGACGCCGCCGCCGACGCAGCCCCCGGCCGTCGAAACCCGGCCCCCGTCATCGCAAGCCACGAGCAGCCCGACCCGCAGCGCCGGTGCCGACACCCGCCGCCGCCGCACGTTCGGACGTGGTTGACGTTGCGCGACGAGCACGCGCAGCAGAGCCAGATGTGGGAGACGCCGCGGTCGAGGAGATGTCTATGCGTGGCGTCGAGGGCGGGGCGGTGGAGGTCGCGGGGGGTGGGGTCGTGGGAGGAGGGTATGGTGGGGGGGTTCGCGGCTGCGGTTGCTGGGGAGGCGTTAGTGGTTGTTGCTGCCGTGGGGGATGGCGGGACGTACCGAGAGGGTTTTCGAGGGCGGCGGAGGGAGCGAGCTCGCCGGCAGCGTTGTCCATTCTGTCGCCGGCGGCTATGGGAAGGACGTTGTATTCTTTGAGGAGACGCAAAGGACCTTCTGGCCGTGTCTCGAAGCCGGCGTTGGCGTAGCGGCAAGCGTGCTCGACGTGTCGAGCATCCTGAGGCATTTTATCATCGAGAAGTCTCCGTAGCCCCGCTATCTAGCTTTGTACGACCCTCCGTCAACTCGCTCTCGGCTCGGTTCTCGGCATTCTCCCGTGCGCCGACGCAGAGATGGGCGTTGTTGAGGTTGGAACGGGGGTTCAAGAGCGGCGTTGATACAAGATAACTGAAGCAGCTCCCCAATAAACGAGTTACCGTAGAACAGCTGTGGACAACGGAAAAGAACGCCAGAAAGGGAACCGTCGCTCCTCTAGCATCCGCACTCCGCACCCTCCAAATCCGCAGGGAAACCGGCGGCGCCCTCGATCCCGATCGAATAACGGCCTCGGTCAGTCCAAGAGACGCGCATCTCCCTCCCGCCATCAGGACTTCGCAGCCCCCTATCAACGAAGGACATCTTCCGCCCCACCTCCACACCCCGCACCGTATCCCGCATCCCCAGCCGTCCCCCCGCTCCCACCACCCACCAGCACCCGCCCCCCAACTCCCGCGACGCCGCTCGCCATCTCTATCCCCGCATCGCTCTCCGTGCGAGAAAACGCGTCGCGCCGGCCAATTTTCGAACGACCGGACAAGTCTCCCAAACGACCTAAGCCACGGTCAGCGAGGTCGGCCCAGCGCCGCCGCCGAGGCGGATGGCCGCGAACCGCACGAGGAGCGGCGTGAAATCCCGGCGTCGGCACCGCGTTCTCGAGGGCGGAGGGACCCGACCAGGTCTGGAGGTTTGGGAAAGGGGGCCCTCTGTTCACGAAGCATGGCTCACCCGAACCCGGGAAGCTCCCTCGAAAGCGGCCGTCCGAAACGCACAGACCGTCAGCGAAGCGACCTGTGAACGAGCCCGGCGTCGGGGGGCGGCCGCGCAACCGGTCCCATCCAGCGCGCGTGCCCACGTCAATTCCTAGACGGCAGACTCCGACCGAGTTCCCCCTTGGCCGTGTGGCCCACCGGCAGCAAGAAACCCTGGATCGGGGAGATATATCAAAGTCAGTCGTGCTCGCTCGAGGGGACAACCGCGACGTGTATACGAAAAACCAGGTGCGGGGAGCGGACCCCCGGTCCCACGAAACCCGTCTCCGGACTCGCGGTACGGGGATCCGAAAGGGGGAACCAACGGGCTTTCAAACAATAGATATACGCACCACGACGGACGCGATCGCCACGCCACGTGTTGGTGGTGGAACTGACCGCGTCACCGGTTGGAAAACGGCGCCGCCGACGGAGCGAGTTCGTCATCGAGCCGGCACGAGACGAAACGGTGGACTTACACAACGAGCACGCCGCGCTCCGACCACGAAACGCCCCGCGGTCCGAGGACTCGTTCCCGCCGGAGAGGTGAGATGGGGCAAACGTCGAAAGAGAGAGAGAGGGAGGGGGGGAGGCGAGGAGCGCCCCCGATGCAAAAGCCCCGCTTCCCTCGTGTCACACGATGGCCGCCGGACAGCTCCGGAGCGAAAGGACTTGCCGGCCCCGTTCTCGACTCTCGATCCGAACGTCGAAACCCCATCGGCGGCCGCCGAGGTCGTCTGATCGTGACGATCCTTACGCATCGGCTTCGGATGGAATGAGTCGGTATCATCGACCGAGGCCGCCGGGCACGGTCACGGAAAGGACGAGTGCCGAGACACGAGGGCGTACGCACCACGGACGGCGCCAGTCGCCCAATGATGGGATGCACACACCGTTGTCAGCACGCACGAGCATGAACATGGAAAGGGGTGGATGATCTTCGTTTTTGGGAACGGGTAGTAGTGTAAGTAGCTAAAAGATTTACAATCTGCCCCTTTGCCCACGACCAAGAATCTTTTTGATGCTCCCCAGGTCCACCGGTCGGGACAATGCAAGAAAATTAGGTATACGGGTCGCAGCCCGCCATGAGAAAACGGGCTCTCTCTGTCAGGGAACGCCATCCGGATGCTGTAATGACAAAGGAAAATTTATGTCGCTCGCTGGGGGGTGAGGTAAGGCCGACATGGCTGTGCCGCTAGACCAAGAAACCTGCACGCATCGAGGCACCCCACTTCAGCGGAAATGTACATGATGCAGCCGCAGTCATCTTGCTCCGACAGGAGAGGTCGGGGTCCGATGCCGTCGGCAGAGAAGAGAAGAGCTAAATGCTTATTACAACAGGTAGGTGATGCAGTCATTCTACCATGATCCAGGGCCGGGCTCGCTCGCTGATGATGGTATCTTCAAAGCAGGGTATAATTGAACAGCTCTCGCTTCCAAACGGTGGTCATAACGATACGTCAAGCACCAAGCTCACGTCTCTGACTTGGCTTCCCGCGAGATCTTCGAGGACGGGGATGAGATCCAACAGCTCGTTATCGTGGGCGTCGGAGAACCAGCTGCTGATGGGTACGGCATGTTGCGGATGAAATATGTAGGATGTCGGCGAGTTGTCAATGATGATGGTCTCTCGTAAGTCACGGCCGACTTGGGAGAGATCCTTGATCAAGGTTAGCAGTCGGTCAAGCGAAGAGCAGAGATCAGTGGATACAAACCTTGACGTAGTTGCCTTGGTGGTTGTAGCAGCTCTCACGAAATAGCCGATGGTGAACGACCTTGTGGATGTCCAGTTGGTCAAGCAATGGATCTCCGTACTAGCCTGTGTCAACCTTGAAGCGATCCAATGAATTGGGTGTAGATCATTACCTTTGAGACCGAAGCAGTGAACACGACAACTTCGTAGAGCTCACCGACTCGCTTCATGAATTGATCAACGCCTGGTCGCTTGATGACGTAAACATTGTGAAATTGGCCCTCTATCTCGACAGGTATGGTGAAGTCGGCTTGGTGGAGTATCTAGAGAGTTTAGCTTATGGAAATCAGAGTGGAAGGATGTGCGCACCTTGAAGCTGCTATGCACTAGGGTTTCATCCAGGTCCAGGACCAGGCATTTCCTACCCTTGAAGTGAGGTTGAATAGGCGGTAGCAGCCATCGCTGCTTATCACTTGGCGTGACAGCACTAGATCCTGAAGGTGCCGCATCTTGACCGTTTCGTGGAGGTGGAGGAGGTAGATTCACTTGTGTCTGAGTCACCTCTCGCGTTGTGACTGATGGCTCTTCTACGGCTGAAGTGGCGAGTGGCGGAGCGTCGACCATGGCAATGTCGCTGTCGGCTTGTTCTTGTTGAGGTGTACGATCGTTGATTGTAGTTCCTTGTTCGGCCGCGGATTGATCGGGTTCAATCAATTGAGGTGGTGCGGTACCAGCAATGACTGGCGTTGCCTCCATGCCCTGTCCAGTATTCAGTTCTGGAGGCGAAGAAACGTTCGAAGTTGGCAGAGGCGGTAATGGTGGATCGCGAGTTTTTGTAGCCGCCGGCGGTTCTGTGGTCTCTGCTGTAGATGGCACAGGTGGAGCCTGCGCAACCGGCTTTTCTGCGGGCACCTTGTCTTTCGATGATCGTGTGATCATTGTGGGTTTCGCAGCTGGCTTGAGCTCTGAGTATTCCGGTCCTCCAATACTTTCCTCCACAACCTCTTTCGATTCCCCGGTCGTTGACTCTCCTGCGCTAACGTTCGCCTTCACTACCGGAGTAGCTTGCCTTCCGGGCTTTTGTTGCAGCACCTTGGCCTTTCTCGCCGGAACTGCCTGATCACCAGTTTCAACTGTATTTGCATTTTCTGGTGCGCTGCAACAATTTAGGAATGATAGGAAGCCACCCCTCTTCTTCGTTTTCGTTTTATTGGCCGCTGACTCTTGACTACCCTGTTTCTCCGGGTCTGTAGCAGTCAGGGGACTCGCTTTCTCTTTTTCTAAACTCTTCTTTTCTGCTACGCCACCGCTCTGGCTTTTTGGCCGAATGCTACCTTTTGATCCTTTCTTGGATAACGATATTGGATCTCCCGTAGGCTTCTCGGTCATCGGTGTTGTGCCTGGTATTTGCGTCTTCGCAGTGGAGGATGACCGTATAGGTACGTTGGGACCGGACCCTCCTTCCGCCGGCTTCTCTTGCGTGCCAGATATCGCTGCCGACGACGAGGCTATCTCATCTTCTCCGCCTAGTGTACTCTCTATTGGTTCTGGGGGTGAAAGATTCGATGTCGACAATGGTATTGGAGAAGTGGATGAAGGATCAATTGTTGGCTTTACGGTAGAGGATGTAGAATCTAAGTCCAACATTAGCATAACTGGCTAGACATATATCCTAGTCGCAGCAAATAGCAACTGGCTACCTGGATTCATTGAGCATTATAGCATACCGTAGGCATCCGAGCCTGAAGGCTCTAGATGGGTGTTCGGGGGCAGGTCCACGTCGTTTGCGATGGCACTCGAGAGTGAAATATCCTCTTTGGGCGCTCGCGCAATCTCGCTGCTCATGTGGGGCGACCAGTCAACCTCAGTGAGGCTGCAGGTAGTCTATCGCACGGTGAATCGATGACGAGAGCGCCGTGACTGGGTGGTGAGCTTGTTCGGAGGTCGTTCCGCCGTCCAGTCGACCCTTTCACCCTCAGTCCCAGTATCCAGCACGTACACGATGATGGTCCCAACTCTTGATCTATTGTCCTGATCATCTATACCAGCGCAATACTCTTCCGTGCTCTTTGTTATCGGACGGGCGGTGGTTGAGTTGGCCAGGCCAGGAGCTTTTGCGACCGCAGATCAGTAGCGAGCGTAGAAAAGAGAGGAGGGCAGGCTATCGACTGCGAAAATTCGATCTCGATCAGCACGATGTCCGGTACGTGGGCCAGGTGAAGCTTGCGGAGTGTTGATAGCCGTTGGGAGCAGATGGAGTCGGTCACGGTAGAAGGTCGCGATGGGGCTCGGATTTTGATGGTTTTAGAGGCACCAGCCACAGCTTTGGCCCCAATTTCCAGGGGTTTGAATTTCGAAATGGAACTCACAGACAAATTGCTCCCTCTCTCCCTATCAATCGAATTTGGTGGGGAATACACTGTTACTTTGCTACCGAAGTGACGGGAGGATGAGTATTGATTGCACCGACAGTCTATCTATATGTGGCAGAGCAGAAGTGTCGCGACCATGTCGTTGCAGACAGCTGATGAGGAATATTCTTGAGGGATCCTCAGGGTAAAGGGAGACTCAGACAGCTGAAGGGAGAGGCTGCTCGGGAAGGCAAGCGAGAAGGAAAAAAGTGGGAGGGGACGGGAGAAGTGTGGCCTAGTATCCAATCAGAATGCATATCCCCCCTCCATTGCTGTGATTGAAAGGCCGTATTCTGAGCTACCAAGAGCTACCAAGACCCACTCTGAACTAGTGCCCAAAACCAGTTGTCATGCGCCACACCTTTTCTCACAAGTCACATTAGAGTACCTACCTATTAATCTCTTGTGACATTCCCATGCATCCATAACGCATAATACTCCCTATTACCTCCCTAGTAATCTTACAAGGAACGAGGAACCGACTGACTTCGATCGTTTCGCTTCAGCTTCAGCAAGCAATATAGCTGTCAGTGGTGGCCGCTTGCTGAGAGGGAGAGGCTTTGCGGAACTTTACCGCCGTGAAAATATCCTCCTTAGTCCTTATGCGCGTAGCAGATGTCAAACCAGCCTCCGAGCAGCCTCCAACGCGGATCTCCCGCAACACATGCATGCACGGAATTCAAGCTGCAAACTCTGGGGTATGCAAAGGGTGGAAACTGAAGCATGCATGGTCCGCGCAGATGTTGCATCCCAGGTCCTCAATCAGCTTCGTCGGAACGGTAATAACCTCCATCCCACCGCAATGTCTGCTTCCTTTCTTGCCGCTCGGGCCCGACTAGCTGCGCTGACGGGATCCTTCCTTTCGCGAAGCGGGTACCTCCTGTCTCCAGCACAGTAAGGGTGAAGCCTCTTGCCTGAGGACGATTAAACCTCGCAGCACGTGTCTCTCGTCATAGCGGAGGAAGTGCCGATGGCAGAGATCCTCCGTGCTGGTATAGACAGTCCAGAATCAATCCCTGGAATCCTCCTCCTCCAAGCAAAAGAACAGGAGCAGTATAGGTGATATTCCAAGCCGTCCCAGACAAAGAACAAGCCCACCATGCATGATACTCTATCCCCAGCTGTCCCAGATCCAATCCAACCCTAGAGCCCCCCCACCATCCGAACATCAAGGACTCCTCACGCTCTCCATCATCCCCAGCGCCCACTCCCACGGCCTCCCTTCCCCCCCCGGCAGGCTATTGAAATACTCCCACCCCATCACCCCCCCAAACCCCCTGTAGAACTGACTCAACGCCGCCACCGTCCTCTTAAGCTCCTCGGTATCAATGAACCCGTTCCCATTCCCCGGACTAGTCAGCACCCCCACCACCACCTTCTCCGGCCTCCATCCCCGCCGCAGTATAGCATCGTAGTCAACGAACGACTCCAGCCGACCCCAATTGTTATAGAACTGAGCATTATACCACGCGACACTGCTCCCGCGCATGACCTCCAGCGCTTCGTAATCGAACCCCGAGAGGTGCGGACGGCCCTGCAGCGCCGTCGCAACCGGCGCGAGCGTGACGAGGAAGCCCGGCCCGAAGTCAGCCTTGAGGCGGTCAATGAGGCGCACGATGCCCCCCAACGACATCTCCTCCTCGACGTCCAGATCCAACCCGTCGAGACGGTGCCGCCGGATCATGTCCCGCAAGGGCCCATAGTACGCTTCGAACTCCCACTCGCCCCCGTCGAGCCGCTGGAAGCTGCCCCGCGCCGCGCCCCCCAGCATGCCGAGGACTTTGACGCCAATGTCCTGCATGACGGCGACTTCTTCCCACAGGCCGTCATATCGTGCAGCGTCGGGCGGGTCATCGTTGAGGTGGATGTGGCCGGGGGGATCGTTGAGGTGGATGGCGGCGATGATCAGGTGGGTGAGGGGGACGAGATCGGCAGCTTCGGTGAGGAGGGGCAGGAGGGAGACGAATTGGTTCCGGTGGTAGTGGGTTTGGTGGTACAGGACTACGCGGGGCTGGTGGGGTGGATGGTTGGTGGGAGGCATTGCTGGGTGGTAGATGGGGGTCACGGGACAAAAGGCGATGATTTGAGGATCTCTCGACAGCTTTCTACATACTGCACGAAGGCACTTGAATCCATCTGCTTCAGGAATCGCATCACAATATTGTAGTCATTACAGCTATGATCATCTACCGCGCTTTTGAAGACTGGCCACTTCCCTCTCCGTCTCATCGGTCTCTTACCCTTACAGCTCCCAAAGCATCGGCAAATGTAGGTACCAAAACGTCTTACTCTGCCGGCCCCGGCAAGACAGCCTGTCATCGCACATCGAGATCGTAACCAAGTCGTCGCCTGATTGCGGATCCTCGTGTCGGCCGGTCAAGTGACCATGTGTGATTGATTGCTCCTAAGCAATGCGCATGCCTCCGCGCATGTTTCGCCCGAACAGCCGATCGCAATCGCCCATGTTATCTGTCTGCCACAACACCGTTCTCAATGTCGCTTGACCTGCCTCGCCCTCGGTTCGACATTGACGCGGACCGCCGCGTCGCTGCTGTTGCCCATCGTGCTCGCTGTTGTTGGCGACGCTGTCCTTGGCGAGGCTGTCGTTAGCGAAGAGCGTCTTAGTCGTCGTGTGGTTGCGCCGCGCTTGACGAGGAGCCCAGCACTTTTCCTATCGTGGACTCTCCATCCCTGTTCAGCATGATGAGTGAGGATGCGTAGGGTTTCCGGTTTCTAGATTGCATTATGGTCATGACCCTTGGGCTGAGCACTTCCCGTAGGCTCTTCTCTTGGGTCAAATGTGCGAATGTACTTTCATAGAATGCCTAGCTAACGAGAATCGTCTACAATATAGTCATTCTCGGAGCCAAGCCCATCATCATTGCCACAATTTCCGTGGAAGTCTTTCGAAATCTAATTGAGCAGTTGAAAACGCAATCCGTAGACTTTCTCTAAATCCTCCCATGTCACTAACGCTGTACTCTACCCATCACGCTTGTTCAGACTCCTCTTCCTTCCAGTCGCGAAGCTCAACCTGGCCCGACACTTCCGATCACATTTGGCCCGAGCCTCGACCTCCATCTACCCTTAAATGGCATTCAGCTTCCTCGCGTCGCTATGTCTGAAGCTTCTGAGCACGAGCCACCGCCAGGAAGCCCGTCCTTATAGCTCTGGGACAAATGTTCTATTGGAATATCTCTCTCTGACGTTTTTGACCAATCAAGGGTGAGACTATCATTCGAGTGTTGGAAGTAGAGCGTTTCAACTGGCATCCTAAGAATCCTGATGATGCCAGGACAAAGACGAATGCATGATGCCACATTCGGTCATGTCGCAGAGCGGTCCGAGCGCGATTAGCGCGCGGCCATTTGCCCTGAAGCTTTTCCGAGGTAGGGTCATTGTTTATTCGCGAACCTGGCTCGCATGGTGAAGCGCTGTTGTCAGCTCATAAGTCAGTACTTGCTAAAGCTAGCTCGTTGAGGCAGATTAAGGTACTACTGTAACCAGTGAAGCTTTGATCTGGGGCAGAATTCTTCGAACACTGTAAAGCAGTACTGAACAAAGAAGATGCCTCTAGGAATGGGGAAGCAGTGTCAAGCTATTAAAGCAAGTTCGTAAGTCCTCAGACTAGATTTGGTCAAGTAGTGTCAGTCGCTTTGTACGGTAACGATTTCAATGCTCAATCACTCGGTGCCTTGATAGAATCAGCAACCCCGTGCTTGACTCTCGCTTCCATACTGGAGTGAGCTTAAGAGCCTGGTTGAATATCGCTGCATGTCAGCTGATGATCCGCTCACGTCTCGAATTCTGACAGTGAGCACCTGAAGACAAGCTCGTTACCAGACCTTGTCCGCCCCAAAAGCAACTTTTGGTTGACTTGCATAGCTGTAGATGCTTCTCAGATGATACCCTGACAACTTTATATTCTCTCATACCACTCAAATGGTCACATAGTGTTTTCCTCTCATCTACGCTCCACTTATAGCAAGCGTTGTGATCGTGGCAAACAATCAAGTCATCTCACAGGAGTATCGTCCAATGAGTGCTCCACCCTTCAATCTTCAATCAACATGTTGTGTTTGAGACGACGATTTTGGACCGCCTGTTTGCACAAGTTTCAGGCCAATGTAGATCTTGTATTATAATATTCATAAATGGTCTTCGCCAAGAGCTGTCTGAGACGTTCGCAATTGTATGACAGCCGGTGATCGATCTTGTAACGTTTGTTGTAGGCAGACCAAGGAATGCATTGCTGTATGGGAAGGTCTGGGTGCCGTGCTTCTGTCTAGGCTTCGCGATCCGGAACCATTGATGTCCCTCAACGCAGATATCGCCGTCGCTTGGCTCCACTGACATGACTCTCGAAGCAAGCTAAATATATTTAAACAAGCTGCGAGCTTGCGTGAAAGTGGTATTGTTCTAATGAGAAGTCGAGACCTGGCTGCATCGCTCGGCCTTAGATAAGGTCCGCCAGTCGTGATAACATACAAATATGTCATGTAATGTCGGTGAGTTCGGTGAGTCCGGCGATTGTGTTTTGTAATGGAGAGGAAGGAACGGTATCATGGAACATAGACACGGTCACTCTTCGCCTGGACGCTCCGCTTTGAGCGCATCAACACATTTGTCATCTGCTGATCTCTTGTCTTGGCAGAGCTGATCTTTCTCGCGTTCGCCTTTGCGGAATCTCGCGACGTTCGGTAATTGCGAGCATGGGAAGAGGATTTGTGAGAATTGCCACACGAAATGCGCGATTGATGA
Organism: Platismatia glauca; assembly: GCA_963556305.1. Taxonomy (NCBI): domain Eukaryota; kingdom Fungi; phylum Ascomycota; class Lecanoromycetes; order Lecanorales; family Parmeliaceae; genus Platismatia; species Platismatia glauca. The sequence continues at coordinate 1,328,085 of OY745766.1, read as the reverse complement.
CAGCACAAGAAATCTCAAGGTTAAAGAAAGGATTTTAGGATAAGCAAAAGAGTACATAAGACAGGAGATCGGCGACTGTATTCTCAGACACTTGTAGCGCGCAAAACGTAGCCAGCCGCAGCACTTTCGTCATTCGTTGATAGTCATCTGATGCTGGTTTTGTGAGTGTAGGACGACCAGCCAGAAGAGATAGAGTAATCCTGAAGAGGGTGCCTGAAATATTTCAAGACGGGTGGTGATGGTTCCACCAGGGGCGCTGGATTATTGGCTCCCCTCATGCACCCTGCGGTGCTGCTAGAGCCCCACGAGCGGGATGCATCTGACATGCATCCGCCTGTGAACGTCAAAGAAATCGACAATCCCGAGTGGAAAGTCCTGCCGTTCCAGTAGTTCGAGGAGTGGCTGTAATGCAAAACAGCGATCCAGACCGTGGCATGGTAGAGACTCCTGCTCACGGGAAATCCTAAGAAAATTGTTCGTGCACACCGCTAGAAGGCCCTGCATCGTCGAGCGAAGCTGTAAAAGGAACAGCGGAGGATTTGGAATCGACTAGGCCATCCTCTCGAGCGCCTCGTGATGTAAGCTTGCACCTTGACGCATGCAGCTTGTCCTCCTAGACTAGTAAGCTGCTGCCGATCACGGCCAATGAACGCACAGCTCTAGTGTGGTTCACTGACTCCACAATGCCCATGCAGGCCCCCCGGGTGGACAGAAACGTATACCTCTATCTGTTTCGGAGGAGTTGCTTCATGTGAATAGATTGTTCGTCCTTGAAATTGATCTGATTGGTCACCTCGGGTCTAACTTGGTCTGAGCTCGATCCTGGATTTGTTCAGGCTCATGACCAGCCAGTATCGTGAAGACGCAGGTGGAGACACTAAGCCGGGTTTATGGCCTTGCTGGCCATTCACAGCACTAGGTTGGCCAGGGTGCTCGCCGATAGCGTCACCAAACGCTCTTGCTGCTATTCCAGAAGAGCACTTCGTGTACTGAATCTTTCAAATTCCCTCGCTGATCTTCCATACTTCTGGATGCCATATAATTCAGGGAAGACGGTTAAGACAAGCAAGGCCTTGTACTCTCGGGTTCTCCAATTGAGACCAGCGTGCAGATTCCCATGGGTCATCGCCTTTCTTTGTGGCGCGAAGCCTGGCTGTCAGATTTCTCCGTCAGATGTGATTATCCTCATCCTTGTTGAAACAGCTGTTTGTTCAGAACGAGCCGCCTAGACTTTTTGAGGAGTTCTAAGAAGCCTTCACATACTAGAGAGACTTTCAGAAACAGCTTTAACCATCGGAAAGGCATATCAAAGCTCATCACGGCACCTCCTTATGGATCTTCAACCTTCCAGGCAGGCCTAGGTCGACTGCATGGGAATGGAAGTATTGATGAAACAACAAGACGAAGGGTTGAAAGATCTCAGTGACTTGATAAACTTGTTAGAATACAGCTGCGAGCAAATGATCAATTCAGGTAAGAATCAGCTAACCTATCATTGACCTTAAGAAGAGGGCACTCTTGTCTACACTTACTGATGTTGCGTCATGCTAGAACAGGGCAACTATGAGCGAGAATGTCTTGTTGAAAACGATTGATGGTAGCGGGATTATGGATCATCTATCTGAAGCCGATATTAGCAGGCTGAATAAGCAGGACTGGCAAGTTTCAGGAACGGGCGGAAAGATCTGAAGCCTGTTGAGACTTCCGGAAGTAATCCAGGGTCTCTAAGTACCACAGGATCTGTTCTTTCATAGGAGGGTCGCTGCCCTGGCTGCGCAGGGCAGGCTCGATGTGTCCCTAGTGAAAGTGCAGATGTAGGGCTGCGTAGCACGAGTGATGGCCACATGGCAGGATTTCTGCAAGTTAGCTGACCCTGAGATAGAAATAGCATTAGGGTAATGACGGTGGCGGTGAGCTTCCCGATTTCTGATATGCAGTCTTCACATGCTTTTATCAGCCCCAAGTTGCATCGGAGTGGAGCCGGGACTCCTTTTCCTATATGAAGTGGTCCCCCACTCTCGAAATAATGGGTTCGCGCATCCCTCTCTTCATGCATTATCGACATTTGTGCCTCTGAACGCTCGCTGAGAAATCTGACGGTACACAGTAGCGGCCACAAAAGAGGTTAGCGTCTTGGTTTCGTTGCCGAGGGCCAGGGCAAGCCTCATGGAACGCGATTGGACAATGCTGACACTGGACCAGAACTGGTGAATTGGTGATCAGTAATCGCAAGAAAACAGCATTTGTCATGGACCGAAGGCGCGAGGCCGAGTCAGCAAGAAGAAGAAATGACGAATATTACGAGTTCAGTCCCCTTGGCTTCTTGGGAGACTCTTACTTCACCCAATCTCCCTACTACAGCAATCATCCGAATGAAAATGCGCAAGTAGGGCTAGGCCTCGAACCCTCACCCAATTATACAGGCCCTGCCTCGCAGATCGTCGAACCTACCGGCTATTCGCCCTTTCATTCGCAAACTCCGATGGATCTTGACGTTCTGTCAACCGAGAACTATCAGAGGGACTATGCACAAGTCAATTCGATGCAGCGCGGAAGAGAGCATGCTCCGCTGTTTGGCATCACTGCCGATACCAGGCTCAGGACAAATACACCCAGTCCGCCAGCCGGCGCCAGATCCCGCAGATCGAGGAAAGGATCTCTGAAAGGTACAAGTGCAGATGAAGCAAGCAGTGCTCGCCAACGGGGCAGACCCAGGCTTGACACCAAGGACCAAACTGCGGCCGAAGTATGCATCCTTTCATGTTTCGACATGATCTTCTGCAAAGCGCTTCCGCTACTGGGCCTGTACCACCCAGAGTCCAGCTGGCGGCGTCATAGCACTCTTGAACTGACTTGGTCCAGCGCCGACGTACCCAGATCAGACTTGCTCAACGCGCGTACCGTCAACGAAAAGAGACAACCATATCTGGTCTCAACAGTCGAGTCATATTCCTGAAAAAGACGATTGAAGACATGCACAAGACGTTTCTCGAATTTAATGACAGAGCCATTGCTTCGGGAATTCAGAAAGGAGCGCCGCCACTAGCAGAACACCTCAAATTAACATCGGAAAGATTGAGTGAGCTTGCAAAGCACAGCACCGAAGAATCGGATGTTGAGGAAGACGAAAATGACGTTGGGAGGTCGATGCAACCGGTGGCTGCCGATCCCAGAAATCGGCGACAGGGAAGGGACTTAGGCCCTGAACCCGCGTCAATACTCGGATATCAGACCACGTTTGGCGAAGAAGAGGAGGAAGAGGAAGAAGAAGATGCCGGTGAGATTGCCGCCCCGCCAGCACAACTTGAGTTGGACAACGATTTGCCTCTGCCGGACTGGACAGGGACTGAGAATATGCAGCAGCTTCGGAGTGAGGTTCCAAACTCGAGTACACAGGGCTTTGATGACATCAGAGCGGCGCAGCAACGATGGGTTGATGTTCAGGACAACAGTATCGAGCAATTCCTGCGCAGCAAAAATCTTTACCTGGATGGTCGATACTCCGTAGCATACGTTCCCACTGATCCTTCTCTTGGCTCTGAAGAAACCTCGCTTCCTGCAATGAGCTCTCCTTATCGTTCCCCGTCCCTGATCAGCAGCGGAGGGCCACACACTCCCGAAAGCCCGGATACACGCTGGCCGAATGAGCCATACACCAGTGGCAGTCATGTTTTCTGGAACGCGGCCACGGTCGTTTCGAAAGCTTCTGATAATGGACATGCATGACTCCTTTGACGACCTAAGTATTCGCCTTTCAAAGCCTTGACCCGATGTCCGATGCCACCGAATCATCTGAAATGCCTTTTCAGGAGACTCGCTGACTCAGTGGCTTCTAGAGCATCCCACCCCTCTGACTCAGTCTTTCCTCTCTCTGATTGTGTCGTCTTTGAACATACACGCCCCTGCCTCTCTCCACCCTTGAGCTGTCGAGCTTGCCAGCCAGGTGTGAGTCCTCGGGCGACTGTTGAATCGGCTTCGGCGTTGGTTAGCACAAAGGCAGGCCCAGGCGACTTCTGAAAGGGCAGATATAGCTCCGTCTCATTTAGATCAGGTGACATAGGTACGTAGAGCGAGATTGGTAAAGGTGGCTTTCGGAGGAAGAAAGGATAGGTTCTTGTGGGGCGAGTTATGGTGGTCATGCTATGGCGGTCATGCTCGGCGGTGTTGTCATGATGCCTCGTGATATTGCTAACGCACACGTCTATGAGCAAGATGGTATGATGGGAAGTTCCGGTATGCAAGTAGGCGGAGGAGGTTGGAAATGGAAAGCAATGAAACTCTTGTTCTCAACCGAAGATTCTCCTTGAATTTGAGCGACGGGTTCCCTTCCCTGATTATCATTGAGGCAAGGTCTCGAGATCATGGATCTGCCCCGACCTCACCGGGTGTAGGGTGGTGGGTGCCGCTTCATCTCGCGCGACGCGGGTGACCGTCGCACGAGCCTGGGGTGACGCTGGGGGTTGGATTCAAGATAGGCCCCAGAACATCTATAATTCCTTGAAACAACTCGATTTCCTTATGGCCCCTTTTTCGCGTGCTCTCCAGCCTCACTCCCGATGCTTGGGCTAGGTGCGTTCCCGATGCATTTCTACTTAGGCGAGTCCCAATGCAATAATTAGGTATTATTTTGTGCATTTTTTCGTAATGCACGGACCTACCTTCTACCTTAGGTTGTTGACACCAAACGCCAAGAATGCCAAGACACCCAGCCCCTTATTGGACCCTTTTCTTGGCAGGTGCAGCTAATAAGGTAGGTACCCTCGTACCTTTCATCAGCATCGACCCAAAGAAAACGAGATCCAAATCTAGGAACGAGATGTGTGAGCGCGGAATGCAGATTTTCTGGGCTGTCCTCTAAGAAATGATGAGAGCGCTCGCACTCCATCATCTGGACATCAGCGAGGACAAGAGAAAGACAAGAAAAAATTCCTGTGCAAGGAGCTGGAGGAGCCGTTTGGGAGGCGCGAACGGCCGCTGGATCAATGTTGATTTCTATTGAAGATAGCTTGCCTTTAAATCCTCTGGACTCGTAGCCTCTAGACAATGCGTTTCGTGTGATTGACGGCGCTTTTCCAGACATGCATCAGGGTTTGATCTGGAAGCGCTCCTCGGCAATTCTCCATAACTTTGCACGCTGCAGCTCTACTCGAACAACGATTCGATTTAGTTGCCTAAAGTCTAGCATTCTCATAGGTCCGCACTCACACAGTAAGACTATTTCGCCAGATAAGCGAGCGTAGAACCACCAGATTCATACGAGAACCATACGAAAACGCCGGATTAGTCAATCATTTCATTGGCTAATATCGAAAAACCTACGGCAGGATTCTGGCTCTGATTGGACGTACAGCCTCGTTGCAGGATGCCGGCTTGGGAAAGTCTACATCTTGCTTTGGTCACTGCGGAGTGTCAAGTCACTAATAGTCGAGATGCTGCATAAAGAATCCCAGTATCGATCGAATAAAACCCGTGTTCGAAAAGAAGACACCAGTACTCTATACGGTCAGTATCGGAAGCCGATATAGTGAATCAAGCTCACAGGGTCTCGATTCAAGATGCGCAAAGGTCCTCGATCATTGAAATAGGGGTTACAGCATCGGAGCTGTCAACAGGATTTATGATACTATGTCAAATGACGAAAAATGGCGGTATAGGTCGGTTGTTCGCGGTGAGAGAGCCGGCAGTGGAACAATGGTAGCAGCAGTCCAGCAAGAGGAAACAAGAAGTCAATTACAGTTCCGGTGGCATGATCCCATCCAACGTCGAAATTTTATATGTCATACACAATAAGCCGCCTCGTTGAACCATGGGAGTAGATTGACCGGCTCTCCCATCTTCACTATAGTGGGCCAAAATCCAATACGCAGGCAAAAGATGTCAAACCAGCCTCCAGTCCCATTATTAATACCTTTCAATGTTGTTAGATGTTCGACTGATCAGTTAGACTTCGAATGACTTACAATCTTTAAAAGTCCTCTTTAACAAGGTTTGAACACCAACGCTTGAGTTGTACGGTATTGGGTTCGCTACACTTTGCGAGGCTATTGCATTACATCCCGGAATCCAGCCTACGTTCGCGATGTAATTCAGTCCCCCAACACCGTACACCTGTGTGATATTACCCATGCCTTCTGATAAATTGTGGCTGGGTATTTGAGTAACCACAAACTGTTGGATAGACGCATTGACATTGCCTTCGTTCACTGCGAGCCATTTGCAGAACGGAGCGTCGTAGTAATACGTTGTGTAGTCCTGACAGGTTAGGACTGGCGTTGTTGCGGCGGGAGGTGAGGCTGTGGTGCTTGACGTCAGACTATAGGCCTGGATGGAGGCCCAGAGTGCCTGCTTGGCATCCCAGTCTTGAGGTGAGATGAAAGAGTCAGCATCGTAGGTCGCAATGGGTGCGCATGGACAGTTGGAGTAAGGCCCCTGAAACCATTTGTCAGTCTGATTTCAAAGCTGACGAGCGACCGGGCTTTGTACCGATCCACAGACTGTTGCTGATGTCGCCGCATTACATCCACTTGTTACACAGCACACCGGCTGTTTCTTGTGTCAGCGTGACTTCTCCACCATAAAATAAGAACAAACGTACTATTTGTGTCGATGTGGGGGACGTCACCGTCCTGGTCGGGCATGACTGGGTCCCAGTAATGGAGCTTACGGATGACGAGGTAGGCAACAGTGTTGCAGATGCAAGATCCGAGTATGGAATGGTATTCGACACAATGCCTTCTAACGGGTCGTACTCATGGTACAGTGCTAGAAAAAGCACCACTCCTCCAATTGAGTACATCTGTGAATCACTGGGCACAAGTAGTACCGACCACTGTGCAAGTGTCCTCGCATAAGAAACCACTTGAAGTGCTGCAACATACAAGTCTTGTGCCAGGTTTGGAAACGAAGTCGGCATGAGGATCAGACCGTTGTAGATATCGCTATTGAGGGAAGCATGTTGGAGGGTCACCTTTGCGTTGGCGACCGCGCACGGATAGTTCCCGCTTGCTGCTCGTTTGCGGAAGGGAGGAGGGTCAGACCCTGGGTCCGTTGAGCATTGAACTTGAGCCAGCCAACTTGACATGCTGTTTGCTAGCGCCTGAGGAATAGTGAAGACGAAGTCGCCGTTCGCGGCGGTTGAGAAGGCAATTTCGGCACTGGAATACTCCGGGTCAATAAATGTATTGCGGAAGGAGTAGATTTGGTTGCTCCCACTCAACCACCATCGGTGTAGCTGTTTTTTGGCCAGTACTTAGAGGTGTTGTCTTGCGGGACGGCTTTCAGAGTTGCTCCGAAGTCCTTCGCAGCTCAAGAACGAGATAAATACAATTATAGGCGCTCGGTAGCATGAACAATCGCAATACAGGTGTAACCGTGACCGAAGTGAAAAAGATAGACTGAGACGCATGGGAATGGCTTTACCTGGTGGTGACTGATACCGGCGGAGATGTTGTCTGTGCCTGGCTCAGGAAGGCAAAAGCGCTCAAGCCATATAAGGTGATGCTCAGAAGCATAGTCGATGTCTTGGGCAGCAGCTGAGCTGCTTCGAATATAGAACTAAAGGTGAGTACCTAGAAAGCAAAATGTCGCATTCGTGCTGAACGGTCAACGCGAGCTTTTCTAGGCAACGAGTCATCATAGGGTCTTGTACTTCTTGTACTCATTAAAGTTACTCTGTACGAATTATCAAGGACTCGTTCAGCATCTTAGGCAGCAAAGTCAAAAGTGGACTTGAGTACCGATTAATTTGTGAAAGCAACAATATGTTGAAGTGCGCGGCACATGAGTACTCAAATTTCAGAGTACGGTAAGATTATGTTCAGGGTGTGGCCCATTGATTCTACTGTTTTCAACTAGGTGAGGATATTGGCAAATTTGCCGAGCCCGAGTCTGTAGTCTGTACGAATCTTGGGATGGGCCCCTAGACTTCGGCGTTCGCCCACCAATTAATGTCCCGGATTGTGCTCGCCCGTGCTATCTTCATCTCACGGTGCGTTTTACCTGAAGATCATGAGGAAGATGAGACCTATTGGCTCCCCTAACAAGTAGAGGGTTCGTAGTCAGCACCACGTACCGTCACGTCTGAAACAAAGGACGAGACGAGCTAGCTTTGGAGCTCTGGGGACAGTAGTAGACTCAGTAGTAGAAAGATTTCGCAACTTTTTTCACAACCTTTATCAGTCTTGCAGCAATACGCGGGCGAGAGGGGCTCTCCGTAGAAAATTTCAGTACCTTGTAAACTGATGCAGAAATTTCATGAATTTGTAGAATTAGAGCTTCCGAGGTTCGTATTGAAATTTCTGGCCAAGACCGCTAAGACTCACTTACTACCTTAGGTAAGGGCAATCTGAGTCCTCTGAGTGCCCGGTCAGTACAGGTCTTGGCACTAGTATTTTGTGACGGATTTTCAAGTTTTGCGAGAAAGGTACGTAGAAATCACATTCTAACAGCTAGGTAGGTACCTTATTGACTCAGACTGTAAGAATGCCTCCAAGACCAATAGACTTTGAGAATATCTGCCAGACTGCCCAAGTACCTAGAAACCCAGCCCTAGCCCGGTAGAACCCCGGAGCTACCCGATTGGATTAGTACGTTTCATGGAATCAATCGTTCATAAAATTACAGCATCGTTTCATCGTTTCATCGTTTCATGCCAAGCTTTCCAAATTTTCAAGGGACTTGCATCCGTACACTCATGTTTCGATTCTTCAAATTGCAGAATCGTTTGTACAACTTCTGTGCGACATGTGCGACATTCAACTTTGAGTCAAGTCTAGAAGATAAAATTACACTGAATAATAAGGAGGTGGTAGAAAAGTTGCGAAACCCCTCTAATAATGGCTCGAGTGGAAGCCGGACTGAGCCCCGCTAAGGCAGAGCCATCGCACCAAATTGCCATCTCTAGACAACATCCGCGCATCCATGTTCTCAGTCGAGTCAGTACAGTAAAGTATGAAACATGAATGATGGGATCGTTCGCTTTATCCAAGCCGAAACTTGTTGGCAATCACAATGGGTCCAAGTCAAGATTCATCTCCAGAGGTCCTCGTCCAAGGCTACAAGTAGCAAGCAAGGACAGCCACATGTCACCTACAAAGCTTTGTCCTATCACCATTCTTCTTCCGCAGCCTACATATTCTAAAACACTGCCATCCTGCCAGCAATGAAGAGCTGCAGTTCAATAACGATCGTCCTAAACCTCGTCCTTGCTCTGTCCGCTATTACCCGTGCTGCTGGCAATTGGTCCATCGATGCAGATTCATGTACACTCACAGACGCAGTTTTCATCATGAAGGAATACGGTCTAGCCCTGGCGTCTGCGCACCGGATGGCGGATAACCTCCTCGCCCCCAGCCAGACTACCGACACTCTTGTACAGTATATGTTTGGTACTGCTCAGCTGGGTTATGACCCAATTTCGTTTCCACGGGAGGTTTTCGTTGGTGGTGGGATCGACAACATTCTTGGTCTGGCAAATTTCGCTGTCTCGGAGACTATTGAAGATCTGGAAGAAGGTGATTTGGTAAGTCGTTCTCTAACTGTTATTTCTCCTACTTGGAGCGACGTTTTGTGCTTGCTCGAGGAGCTACAAGCGGCAGAATGCGTGAGCTAGTGCTCATGATCTCCGAGAAATTTTTCTGCAACATGAATCACTTCATTCCGCCCGACGTAGATGATGGAGAGGAATATTGGTACGACCACTGTAAGCAAACTGGTTTCTTTTCATAGCTTCTTTATCACAGCCGCTGAGACTGACATTCTTCTTCAGTCACATACCAATACTATCCCGACCTGAGCGGCGTTATCCAATCCTGTGTAGATGGCAACCCTAGACCGGATGGGAACCCACCACCGAATGCTATCCACATTCTTACAAGCACTGGCGGCAGGAGCGCTGGCGGCGTGAGCGCTATCCATTTCTGTGGTTGGTATTTCAACCGCGGGAGGGCAGCTGCGTTCCCAGATGGTAGTAACTTGTAAGTCTTTTCGCAGTTTTTCCTTCGCTTTTGCTATTGTCTCAAGAACTATGGAAGATGTTCCAGGAGTATCTGCTCTCCGTAAAGTCTTCAGACATGCCTCATACCTAAAATGTCTCGAAAAGGCAATGCTGACTGCGAAACGGCGAATAGCAACCCCTATACCTATGCGAGGATGATGGCTTGGTGGACCAATTATCGGCCAACACCTGATATGACACAAATTGACATGTATCGATTGTTCGACAGCACTTTCATGCATGAGGTGCGTATCGTTGCAAGAGCACGCTGAGAGAGGTGACAGGGGCACGTATCCCTAACTAACGGTTCCTAGTTGATCCACACCCCGGCTGCAGGTTATAAGCGCGATGTCGCTGGTCAGATGTCTTATGGTGAGTCCATCGAAGGTTCCATGAAGAGCTAGGATTGAGAACGCGTGGCAGGATGGCAGAATGCGCGCACTCTATCCACAAACACAGATCCAACAACCGGATGTCAAAATAACGTTGGTAAGTTTCTTGCAACACGTGACCACACCCGGGCTCACTGATAGATGAATAAATAATTTCATGATGCTTGCTCTAGGTATGTGTCACGCATGAAGGGTCTAAAATGGTAATCAGGGCTTCGCTGACTACTTTCTGCATCAAGCAAACAAACTCGCACCGCTTGGGTATCTCGTCAATCAGGACGGGTCTATGACGGTCGATTGAAGTTCATTTGACGTCCACAAGGCGTCAAATAAAACATGTATGCGCATCCAGAGACACAGTATATCGAGGGTTACATATCCAAAATATGGATTGAAAGAAACTGTCAAAGAGCACAGGTCCTGGATAGGTCCTTTTCGCTCCTCTTCCGACATTACACGATCTGAAATCATCGTCTTTGTAAGGCGACCGCGTCGAGCGCGTTTTGAAATCGTTTGTAAGAAAATATCGAGCATCAGGGCTCTTTCTGTCGCGAGATTTGGCTTCTTGACTGAACCCCTCCGCTTTCGTGTTTATGTAAATTTGTATTACTACGATCTTTTTTTGATCAGACTAAGTCGATACGCCCGAGACTTATTTTCGATCATTTCAATATCGTACGTAGCGCTTCGTCGTCTTTTGAGCCGTTGAACTTTGAATTATATTACGCACATCATCTGAGCGGTTTTTCATCACCTCTTCTAAGAGAATGTTCCTGATATATACTAAGGTTCACGTTGTTCAGTGCGTCTCGATTTCATTACCTGCCCATTCTTTTACACCTTTCCGATACCATCTTGAGAGCCCATAGCTCCCGCGCTACATCAAACAATTCCAATTTCCTACGTCGCGAGCGATCGTCGAAGCTATTGATCGACGACTTACGATCATAATCAAACTCCGACTGCACTATAACAAGAGACGCGGGGATCTCCTAGATACGCCTACGTCTCCAATGGAGCATCAAGCAGTCAAGGAGTGAGAGAAAACATGGGCGACGGATTTCGTGCCCGGACACCTTATGACAGCATGGAATGATGGGCACCAGTATGAGACGTCGCTGGTGTATAGCGATTGAGAGTGGTAGCCTTTCAGAGCCTGGTCCCAGACCTCTAGAGCACGCGTCTCGAGGACGTGCGACGCTTCCAGAAGGGGGACAACTGCCACATTTCCTGGCCTTGGCACTTAGATGGTAGACTTCCAGACGGTAAATAGAAGACCATTCCAACACATGACTTGTCGTTTGCTGCTTTTTGTACCAAGAATAAAGTATACGTAAGCAGGGACAGATCGTTTCCCTACCAGAACCGCTACAAAAGTGCCTTTTCCGTATCCGATTCTTTCCTTCCAACAGCACTCGTCTATCTATTTAATTGAGTAGATACACCTATCTATATGACCGGGATAGGGCTAATGTTGGTACTCACGTTTCATAGCGTCCTAGAGCAATGTTCTGATCTCTTCATATCTTATACATATACTTTGTATGGTCTTCCTTGCTATTCTTTACTTGATAAGCTCCGTGTTTATAGCCGTTGGCGATAGCTCTCGCCAGTAGCTTTGCTGACGATACGTCGTTCCGGCCTGTAGCCACATGAAATTAAGGGAAGATTCCAGGATGACTGAGGGGGAGATGATGGTCGTATTCTGTTGGTCACAATAGAAATAATACCTAGAACAGCCAGGATAGGCGGCGCATCGCTGCCACTTATACCCCACCTCAGTAGCCATCTCTTAAACCCCTCGAGTAGGCTGTGTGAGAGAGCGCGCTGGTTGGATGGCTTAAACATGGGGGATTGGGTGAGTTGATATGTGAGAGGAAAGCGTGCATCACCTTGACTGGGTAATACATCACCCACATCGGGTACCGTGCTACCCCTACTTACTAGAGTACCTACTCACCCGTGTCACCCAGCGCGCTCGCTTGAAGCGGCAGGCCCGGGCGAGCCTCGAGTGAGCTGGGAGTGGGGCCAGATCTTTATCGCCTTCAATATTATTGCCAAGATTCAAGACTCAAAGTGACTGGAGAGTCGAGAGTCGAGAGTGTGTTAGCCTTTAGGTAGGTAAGGTACTTACTATGCGCAGGGGTTGAAGCGCGCTAGAGCATGACGTGCATATGGGGAGCTTGGCATTACCTATTAATCTTAAAATTACTTTAGTGAAAGACGGGGAGCGTGGAGAAAGGAAAAGAAGTTGAGAAGCTGATGCACGCTTGTTCATGCGTAGAGTGTACCGTAGAGTTTGGGATCGTGTACCACCCGATAGAGAAAAGTATAATCCTGAATTGGATGTCGCCATGTGGGGCAACTAGGGACAAGCATACCGGTACTACAAATATAGCTGTGGCTCTACGCTGCTGATATCAAGGAAAGAGAGAACAGAAGAGAATGAACAAATGTGTGTAGAGGTTAGAACAGCGCGCGCACCGCAATGCAAAGATTAGAAATCTAGCCCCCAAGGAAGTGCTTATCACTCATTCACTACTCTATGATTATCATTCAACGTTCTCGTTGTCCATTTCGACTGGAATGAGAGTGACCGAGGTGGCTTCTCCTCCTTCTCCGCCACATCATCCTCATCCTACCTTCCCAGTCTTCTGCTTCTTCCCCAACCGAGTCATTATTTCATACCTCGGGCATTTTCTTCCAATAACACCCTCAGGCAAGCTTGACAGACAGCGGAAGTCGCATGTACCTGTGCGGGACTCGACTCTGCTTGACACCCGGTCCACTCGTACCCTTGCGCCTCTACCCAGAAATTGAAAGAGAAGAGCTTCTCGCATGCAGCCCACCATCATGTTCGACTTTCGGTAGATTTCCCGCATTCTACCTCCCTACTCCGTACACTCGCTTGGTCTATCTTGACACTGTCATACCATTCATTCGCTACACCCATCCTTCTAGCAAGGCACACCTACATATCTGCCAACCTAAAGTCCCGCCCGGTCACCCATTGGTTCGGAATGACCCCGTATCTTGAGCCTGGAAAGCATCTCCCCTCGTCGTGAAACCTGGCACGTCTCTGATTCCGATTTCCTACAACATGACCACACTTCTTCAGCCCGCACGGCCCGCACGGCCTACACAGCGCATGTCCTCAGGGAAAGATATACTGTCTCGCATGCTCCAAATGGAAAAGCAAAGCAAGGTAGAGCAGTTCTTTTTGCACCAAACGGCTTGTTTGTTGTGGCACGGACCTCAAAAATCCTTGTCTGCTTAACTTTGGAATGGCAGACGTACTGAGTGTGTTTTTAGCAACAACGATCCTCATCTGCCAGTCCCACCATCCCGCGTTCCCCCAAAAGAACTTCTTGCTCCGGAACCCCTGATCAAGCATCGCCCTCACCTAAAATAAATCCAAAGTCGCCTCTAGCCACGCCTCAACCATCACAGCGCCCTTCTCTCATGCCACGCTCGCAAACAGTACCGTCATTATCAACCGACACAAGACCTTTGGGGAAGCCAATGCCCTCTTTGGTACCATTGAAGATCAACACTTCGAAGGACCCGAAGGACCAGGAGGACCCTACCCCCGCAGAGATATGCCTGTCTCCAAGCTGGTCCGATCATGGCGAGAAGAAGAAAAGAAGAGAAAAGAAGAGGAAGGAGAAGGAGCAGAAAGAGATTGAGAAAAGGTTGAAGCAAGATCAAGAGAGACAAAGGGCGGCAAACATAAAAGCCGGCAAGCGCTTGAGCAGGAATCCACCTCCAGCAGCTATGGAGACCCAAAAAATGCCCCAGGCATTGCGGAGGAATTCATGGGTGTCTATCATATCCTCACGTTCTTCTTCGGGTGAAAATACAAGGCGGTCTTCTCGAGAAGAGAAAAGGCTCTCTGGAGTTTCGATCGGCTCAATAGATTCGCAATCGCGTCCACGATCGACACCTGCCACCAGCACCGAGGAAGCGCCTGATCCTGCACGAAGATCAGGTCAGTGGCACCCCATCGTTAGCTCGGCTGCCCCCAAAATCCCTAACTTTGGGTGGTCTTCCCGGAGGACTTCATCCGGTACCAACAAGTCCCTTTCCTGGGGAAGCGAAGATGCATACACGAGAGAAGTCATTTCCTTTGCCTATCGGTTGGACGGGTCTCCAACTGAATCCGAACACAATGTACCCAAGGAGCCAAAGGAACGGCAAGGACCGACCACTCCAACAATGCAGAGGGCAATCCCTCCAACCTTCAGCAGAAGTGTCACCGAACCCAACCTTTCAAGCGTCATACAGCACCCCCTGCCAAGGAGCCCACGACGGCCACCATCAAACAACGAAGACGATTTCGAACTCAGACCTAAACACGAACAAAAAGATTTACTCAAAGAGCATAGGAATTCGGCCCATTCTCTGAAAGCAAGCTCCGACTTTCACGATGATCTTGCGGGAGAAATGGAGGCCATCATGACAAGCCACCACCAAAGGCCAAATCAGAAGCCTCCGTCTCCGCGAAGTCCACAGACGAGGTCGTCTCATGATGGCAGTAGCTATGTGCACAAGCAGCGCATGTACCAGCAGCAGCGTTCGATCGCAGGCTTTGAAGATGAGCAAGCCGTGAAAGATGCGAATGACATGGCGGCAAAACTCGAGGCACTCGCGGGAGAAGACGGCCAGCAAGCAGGACTGAGATCAACAGCGCCCAGTACTCACCATCAGCGTAGTGACATCTTGCCTACTACACCGGATGTCGCTGAGGAGCGTGCTCCTATTAGTCCTAGAACCAGAGACGCTGTGATGCAGCCGGATGTGGTGCTGTCCCCAAAGGAGCAGAAGTCCCCGCTCAAGCAGCAAGTAGGTGTTGCGCCTTCCAACTCGCTAAAGTCAGCTCATACCACAGCAACGCCGACTCGAAAAGGGCAAGATGTCACACAAATTCGTGCGTCTTTGCAAAATGTCCGAAATTCAGTCTCTCTCAACAGAACTCCAACAGCTCCAGGCTTCAAGACAGACAAGATCCTTGGCTTCCGCCGGCGTTCGAAATTAGCACCTTCCAAGATTTCTGTCCCAGATAATATTCAAAGTAACACAGTAGTGCTTCAATCTGTCCCTCCGGCTGTAACGGTCATTGAACAGTCTCCTGGGAAGCGTTCAAGAGTAGAACCCATACCTCAAGAGACGAAATCAAGGCAAGTGGACACGAGTAGCAGGAAGGGGTCTGAAAGCTCCGCCCGCAGTCAGCGCAGAGAGAGCTTGCCGGCGCCCAATCCCATACAGTCTCATGCTAGGAATCGCACGTCATCGTCTGGGGTATTGACTGACTGCCTACCGTCGCCAATGTCGCCTAAATCGACGACTGAGCCTGTTCTGGTATCAAGCAACAAGACCGCCAAACAGGCTGAAAAAAATGAAGATAGTAAGAAGCCGCCGCATCTTGAAGCCGGGCCAGAGAGCCCCTACAGCAAGCAAATCAATCCGATTGCCACAGACAAGGCTCTACCTGACCCACCACGTCCGGCTGAGGACTTACCTGGCCCAGAAGCTACAATTAGCAAGGTAATTCCGAGTACGAAAAGCACTCCAGAAGTCGTCGTCGAGAGTACCACAGAAGAGGGTGTAGTACGGAAGACATCGATCAAGCGTCCTCGCTCAAATCCTCAGCTACAAACCCAAACCACAGTCACGAATTCCCTGCCGTCGCTCGACTTCCTGCCCCAACTCAAGCATCAGCCGTTTGTCAAGCGTCAACCTCTCTTTCTACCTGTCCAAAAGGATCGCTTCCCACCCGTCCCGAAAGACTATGCCACGATCAAATCAATGGCTACCAAACCACCGGTCTCTTCCCATGCTCCCGATCTGAACCTCATACCTCGCTCGCCACTCCGCACACCTTCCCAATTTCCTGTTCCGGGACGATTATTCAATCGATCTGCTACAGAAGTTGGTTCTGTCTCCTTCGGGAAAGGTGCTTTAGTGGAGGGTATGGAGGCGAGACCAATGGCCAAGCTCTTCGTCATCTGCTGCAAATGCAAATTTTGGCATGACCTACCGAGCAAGATCTACGAGGCCATGGCTCTGCCGAAAGAGCTGGATAAGGATGAGAGCAGTGTCGGACTCAGAGGCAAGGGCAAGGTGACAGGGGCAAGATTGGAGACCGCGGTGAAGTGTCCGTGGTGTGAGCATGCGATGACTACCTGGTGCTGTCAGGGCTGGACCACTGTTGTCTATCTGCATGAAAGGCATCACTAAAAGTTGACTTGTGTACGCTCTCGCTGTTCGCTCTTCTAGTTTTCGACTCTGTGCTCACCTTTCCTTATACCGTTCGTTTTTATTTGGTCCTATGGCAAGGCGCAAACGTGTAGCAATCATTCGGGTCTCAGGCTTTGGTTGGACATACTAATGATAATGTACGATATCAAGTCACAAGGGTGGCTTAATAACACGTGTCTTCTAGGCGTTGAAAGAAAGCTTGTCTTTTACCAAAGTTGGCTTCAGCACACGGCCAACATCGCTATTACTCTAGCACTTTTTGACGCAAGAACTTGAATAGAGGTAGTAGGTAGCAGATATCGAGAAAGAAAAAAGTCGATATCGCTCTTCCATTGCCGTCGCTTTTTCAGTAATATTCTCCTGAACGCTGAACAGTGCCAATCCAAGAAAGCTGAGGCCCAAGATCCTCTGTGCTCCTTCTGCTGGTAGAATTCTGAAAGTGTGTCTACCTACTCGAGATAACCTTCTGCCCGGAACCCCATCGCCTGAGCCCACCTCGACCGCAACACAGAGCGAAACCCCGTTTCTACTTTCGGCTTAGCGCTATGTTGAGTTACGCGCCGCCTGCTTCAGCTTCGCACGCCGCATGTGCGTGGTCAAACATGGCATGGCCTATTCTCCGGACGTTGAAAGGCATCGATTTCAGCGACGTGGATAGTTCGTTACGTAAAGGGGTTGAAGCTGGCGTCGCGGAGGGTAGGGTCACACGGTACCAAAGTGCAAAAAGTGAAAAGGTGCATGGCTTTTCGTCGTCGTCGGTCCGAAATGTCGAAGCTGACGGGCAGGCCCAATCGATCGAGAGTGGAACGATAGTGCTTGGGCCTGAGGCCATGGTTCAGGAGATGTGAGAAGGTTGCGTGAAAGTGAAGAAAGGAAGCCATACTCCTTCTGCATTCCATAATCCATGGTGCTTGTGCTGGTGGCGCCATGGCATTCTGTCTTGGGTCTCGCTTGTGGAGTATTAGACATTTTGACGGCCCCTTTCCTCTTCGTCATCGCTCTCTACACATCACTTGTCTTATCACCCATTGGTGTCTCTGCCATCGGCTGATCAGCTTTCCCAGTCCCCGTGCAAAAGGTTTCACCAAAGGCGGGAGATGGCACGGCACAGCTCGTCTACCCCAGCTTTTGCCCTGCGTTCCCGCGCCTAAGTAATGCTTCGTCTAATGTTCTAGCTTTTCTGCTCAAAGTCACAACGTGACAATAGAATGACGGAAGCAGCAGTAAAGTACTTACCTACAGATTTTAGATCGCGACTATAGATAACCTTAGCAGGTAGCAGACTGGCAGAAGAGACCCCTGGTTCCCGCAAGCAAGGATTGGATCGACCTGTTGTTGGCAATCGCAACTCCTACCTAACAAGTCGCAAAAACCAAGCTCCGTGCTTCAAGCACTACCGGAACCATTCCATTACTGCGGCTTGTCTTATGGACTCGCGCTTTCCAGAACCGCTGGGCAGCTCTTTCTTCGGTCGACCATTTGGGTGCTTCTCCCAAGCTTGGACCAAGATGTCCCTTTCGATGGTGGACATGAGCACGTAGGGAGAGATGCGCCTTGCTCTTATATTCTGGTCGGGGAGATATGTTGCATTCTCCGACGGCAAGTCGATCAGAATATGCTCTATTCACGCCATGAGTAGATACGGTGTCACGTCTCCAACATGCTTGGCCTTGACCCATGGAACATTGCAGCTACCTATCCCCTCACCCGAGCACTACCCTGATCTGGGTACTCTAGGAATCAGTGTTTCATGATGCTTCGCTTCCCGATAAGTTTTCCTGACGAACTTTCTCGATGCTGATCATTCCCCTCTGCGACAGTCACTGACATATGAGGCTGACCTGCAATGGGCTGGTGGGGGCTGGTGGCATCATGGCACACGTCGCGTACGCCCCTCGGATGGCGTCGTCCCCAAAACGCCTGCGATTGGTGGTTTCATGACGGTCCTGTACTCCGTGCATGGTCTCGTAGCTTGATGTTCTGACTTGTAGACTCGCAAGCGCAGCTCTTCCGGGTGTGGTTTGACACAGCAGCTCTGTGGATCTCAAACGCACGCCTCGCCATGAATAGTTTTTTCGTTCTCCAGAAGACACTGTCTTATATAAAGTACAGGCCATGGCCGATAGAGCAAGGCCTCTTTCCCTCTGCGTTATACCACGTTCCCCTCGTACACATCTCGTAGGCACACGTCTCCTCTACGCACCGTCTCTCAAGCATCGATCTGAAAATGCTCTCCCTCTTACTCCTCACCCTTCTCGCCACAGCAGCGGTATCAACTCCCCTCTTCAACACCGAAAACCATGCCTTTATAGTCGACCGCGGCACCGATGACTGGTGGCGCCAAAAGCCCGAACTACCAGCCCGCATCAAGCGCTGCAACGGTTCTCCCAACTGCGAATCCTACATCAACGACCTGGGCAACTGGGACATGCGCTTCAAACGGGGCATGGAGCCCGGCACCGACGACTACAGCCGGCGCTTCGACGGCCTCGGCAAACGCGAATCCTCAAACGTCACCACCTACCTCGAGATCTACGACCACAGCCTCGTCTGGGGCTGCGACGTCCACCCGGCCATCACGCTCGGGAACCTGTCCACCCTGTGCCCGCCCGGCGAAGCCTCCTGCATCGGCGGCCCCGTCAACATCCCCATCCAATGGATGCTCCCGGCCCCCGGCCTCGCCGGCCGCGAGCCCATCCCCGAAGACCTCGCCATCGCCGCGACCGGCAGCTACGACCTGCAGTTCCAGGGCGACTTCATCGCCGCGGTCCAGGCCGTCGCGGCCGCCGGCGCGAAGTGGGACCGGGGCCCGAGGACGCGCCGAGCTCCAGCATGAACCGGGCGGGGTCGTGCGACCTCGCGACGCTGACGAGCGCGATCAACCTCGACCGGTTCGTCAGCGGGCAGGATAACGTGCAGGGGTTCATGCACGTGTCCGTTTCGATCCCGACGCTGCAGAAAGGGTTTTGCGCCGTGACGGGAGATTTGGGCGCGGCCAGCGCGATTGGGGGAGCGATTCCGGGGATAGGCGGTGTTGTTGGGGGGGTGTTTGGGTTGATCAGCGCTGCGTGTTCGCTTGCGAATTCGGCGAAGATCCCGGCGGGGCAGTGTGGAGAGTCACAGCGTGCTCGCTGTTGGAGGAAACTTCTGGTCATGACGACGGTGGGAGCAAGCGGGACGGGGAAAGCTTTGGAGCGTTCGTGTTCACGTACTTACTTAATCCTGCACATGTTCCTGGAATCGTATAATTGCATGTGCATGAGACGCCGCCATTGTCAGGTCTGAAACATTCTCGCGGATTCAGAAGCCGTTCTTTCTTTGATCGTCTAGGTTTACCTTTGGCGTTGAGACGCTCATGGATAGTCTGCGGCTTCGATCGATCCTGAGATCGAGTGATATCACGGCATTGCTCTCCTTCCACGCAGTCGGCCATAATTTTGCAGTCAGTATTGCCGATTTGAGATGGTACCGAGCCTGGGAACGACTTTCGAACTTCGAAACCCCAAGACAAGTCTCAAGACCCAAGATTGTGTCTCCGGAATAAACAAGGACTCCGAGGATAGGTATGCATACGGTGCGTCTTCTCCATTTCCGATCATCGCCTTCACCTTCACCGCATCGGTCTGCCCGTCTATTGCGAACGATGGATGCAAGGAGCCAGTCGGTCCAGAAACATACTTGCAGCACAGGATGTCTGCCGCAGCATTGAGGGACAACCGGAATCCCCGGAAATACGCAAGATCCCGTCCATACTCTCGTTACCAAGATGGCCTGCGCGGGAGATTCCGAAGCGCTTCGCTCCGAAACAGTGTGCAGCTGACCTTATACAACTCGCCGCAACGTCATCGTGATTTCCAGTCGGAGGACCACTCGCTTTGCCCTTCTCGGACTCGGAGCCCCTTTGGGCCAAATAGAGGGCCAAGATGAGACCTGCACTTGCTCATCTAATGCGGTCAACGCGTACCTGGCTAGTGGATTGATGTTCCCCTCACGGATTAGAGAGTCAATGTATCCAAATGGTGTCGTGGCGAGTCGGGGACCACGTCCATCACCGAGACTCCAGGTCAGCTTCTCGTAGAAAATCAGGACCAGCTTTCGGCGATGGACGACAATTCATCGGCCGTAATGGTAAGACTTGATTTGAATAATGTGGTGGTCTTTATTCTCTCAGATACACCAACGCTTACCACCATCCCACTCTTTCTCGCATCATTTCTAACGGTCTTGATTCCACATTCTCTACTGGTCAAACCCCAGAATCGCATTTGCCTTCTGCAGCATCTGGCGCTCTTGCTCAGGTAGACCCTTCTGACCAACATCGTATCTTGTGAGTCCCATAGCACGCTGAGCCCCAATATCGATATTCTGCATCACAAAGTCTAGAGTCAAGCGACCCAGATGCTGGCTTTCGCCTACGCCTGAGGGGAAATCCGGACCTGGCGTTCCTACCACGTCACATCAGTAAGCTTGTAGATCTTGGTCTCATGGCCATCAGGTGGAGATGTACCTTCAAAGAATGCCTCCCTTTGACGCACCAGATTCTCAGCGTTGGCTTCCGTCAGCGGGCACGCTGGGATGTACATCACGCTTGAATCGTCCTTACCAGCGTGGGTCTTATCGACGGCATGTATCGCTATCCAGTATATCACTAAAGCTCCCAGAAGTTTCAACTGTAAGATGCTCAACTTACTATCGCAATGCCATGCTACATAATCTCCAGGTCGAACCTGTGGGACATGTGTCATGGTATCTTGGAGCCCAAGGTGGGGATGTAACGCCGTGTTCAGCTCTTGACAATTAGAAGGAACAGCTCCATGCAACACTGAGGTCGTCTCGTCCTCTAGGCTCCAATTATCGAAATCGAGGAAACCTGATCCCAACGCTTCTTTCGGACCCTTTCTCGGATGGAAGAAAGGTCGAAGCAGAAAGTAGGCTGTTGCCTTCCCCAGTAGCGGATTAACCATCAAGGTCCCTTCCCCTGCGCTGGTGGTAGACATAGAAAGCCAACCTTGGAACATGCGGAACATTGAACAAGCCCCGGCACCATTGTAGAGGTCAGAGACAACAGGTAATCGGCAGCTACTCTCCCAAGGGTCATATGATTCCCAATCTCCCCGAAAAATCTCGTCGTAGACCCCACCTTTGCCATACCCATTCTCTTCCTGGAAAGATTTCGGAGTCAGCTTTCCTTCTTCAAGGCAAATATACGAGCAATGAGACAACCCAAAGGGGGTTCGGAAAACATTTAATTCCCGGGACATGTCTCGTGACTCGCAGAGCGGTCCACATAAAGAAAATTTCATTTCAAAGAGTACATACCCACCGCTCACAGCTCCCACTATCAATATGCGGACCGAGCGCAAATCCAACATCACCGGGCTGCCGTATACGAAGGCGATCAGCATACGCAACAGGGTGAGCAGTGGATATCCGGGCAGACTTATTGGCAGAATGCCAATGAGACATGAGAAATGCTTGGGTTCGAATCAGGTTGGGATGAGCGCGGGCGAGGACTTGGGAGGGTGACCAGTAGAGCTCGTATACGGTGGGGTTCTCGGCCGGAAACCCTAGAGTCGAATGAGATATGGACACTAAAAGACGGTCGTATGTATGATTGGGGGAAAATGAGAACGTCGTAAAGATGATAGCGGCTTTAGAAGTATCTTTGCTCGCAATTATGAGGCAAGAGCTCATGACTCGATGCTTACTTGTGAGATTGAATCCAGTCTTATTTGCCGCATTCAAGGAAGCAAAGTGAGAGTGCGAACGATGATCCGGGCTTCAGGCCCAGAATACGTGACAAGCGAGACTAAAAGAGCGTCAAAGACCTGTCGCTCTTCCTCGGCCAGGACCTCAAAGCGCGCAAACAACAGAAGGGGGAGCAGCGCCAATAAAAGAGACGAGATAGTTGCTACCTTTTGTCGAAGGGTTGTTCCGGATGTATCTCTTCAGCAGCTCTTTCCAACCCAATGCTTCCTGCTCCGACACTACGCCTCTGATGAGACCAACACCTCGTTTGCGTAGGCCATCACGAAACGTCGTCCTTTTCTCCAAGTCGTGCATGTCTCGGAATTCGAGCTCTGGTATGACTCTTGAGCCCAATGCCTTAATAATTTCGATATCCTTGCGTAAAGCTACTAGCAACCGATGCCAACTGTCTCTCACACGGTCTTCACGGCCCTGTATTAGCCGTCTCTTTACGTCTGCAAACCGTCTAGGCAGTGGCGGACTATCGACGCCAGATAGGGAGGGGAAGACACTCGATATGTCTCCAGCGGCCTTGCTCGGATATGCAGAGGTTGCCCGCCGCTTCGCGGTTCTGGGTAAGGAAGCGCCTGGAACCCTAGCTCGCAAACATTCTCCGAGCTTGCGCATCCTCAGTAACATCATAACGGCGATTGCGGGTGTGCAATTAGGAGTGCATTCAAGATACGTAGCTCAAAGAAATGGTACAGGAGTTGTGGAGGAATAAAAGTCGGCTAATCCACGGCACCATTCATTAGATTTAGCTGCGATGTCAGTAAAACACGGCAGAAATGATGATGGCACATAGGGACAATGGCTCAATTCACGAACAAACAATGCGTTCTGGCTTGGAACCGTTCTCTATCGGTGACATGCACCGCCATTTCCTGGTATCAAAATCGTATGACTGATGCCGGCCTCCGACTTCGGGTCTAAACGCTCCCTTTCCTAGGTAGCCTCAATACGCCAGGTGAGGTATGCTGGTAACGCCGTGCCAACTCCAACGCCTGTGTGAAAGCATTTGTATATCTTCCTGATAAAGTTCTGCAATATCTCTCGATTCACTGCTTTCTTCCTTGTAGTCCTGTCATGTTCCCTGGGCTTTCAGTCGAGCTCGCTCCGAGGGGTCGTATCTAAGTGCCACATTAGTTCACAAGTCCTCTTTAAGAGCGTATATACTGACTTGAGCAGTTTCTCGATCAAATCCACGTGTGTCATGATCATGCGCCGGCAACAAAAGCGCTTGCATCCTAGCTTATCCATGGCATCGCTACAGAGCATATTAGACTCTCAACTAATAGCAGCAAATCAGCGTTTCCCTCACCCGTCTGCGATGCCAGCGTCTAGCATCCTAAGGTAGCTCTCCCACATATCCCCAATCACCTAGAATCTAGAGTCAGATAAAACATCCACGGGCTTTAGTTTCGAGGTGCCTATGTACCTTGCCGCACGAGAAACAACGGACGGGGATGATCATCTTGTGCGATCAGCTTTCGAAGTCGCAGGATGTGGATCTCAAGAGTTATTATGGGAGCGAATTTGCTAAAGATTGATCTGTGTTTGCGTCAAATTAATTCGGTAGATCTTCGGAAGTCAGTCAGCCCTGCGGGTATTGCATTCGACGAGTCGACTTTCGAAATTTCAGTCTCCACGGTCAGAATGAACATTACGATCGAACCGTTGCGGACTGTCGAAGAGTGACTTCAACTGCTCTCTAGATCTCTCCGTGATTGACAATGTCGAAAAGGAAACGCGAGACGGCAGACGAAGCGTCTGCCACTCCCGAGCAACCGAAAAAAGTCAAGAAGCAGAAGACGAGAGCATCACAAGCCAAAGGTCCTTGGACGGCTGCGCCAGACCCCACTGGTGCCGAGGAATCTGCTCATGTGTCTCTCGGTAGGAGGAACAAGAAGCTCGTCCGCAAGCTTGCAAAGCGAGAAAAGGCAACCTTAGAGAAACCGCAGCGAGACGAGTCAGGGCGTGAGGACGGAACCAATACAGGAAAGGACAACGACGATGCCGGATTGTCGGGAATACGAGAGAAGAAATTGGTGGAGAAGGGGCAAACGGCGACATCAAGTAATCGGCATGAAAGCAGAGAGCGAGAGAAAGAAAGCGGTCAAAAGCTGGCAGAAAAGCACAAGCCAAAGGAAGAGAAGCGCAGGGATAGAATCGTACGAGCAAATGGCAAGGAGAGCAAGAAGAAGGCCGTCGAGTCAGCGACGTGGAAAGTCTCAGAGCCTGTAGGAGGACAAATGCTTGATGTGGATCCAGTCTTTTCTCCGGATGAGAAGTAGGTCACTGCGTTTTGAGAAGCATGATTCCTCGCATGCTGATAAGTCCATTTTCAAGGTTTCTATTGGTTGCATATGGCACTTCAATCAGTGTGTATTCTACTTCGACTTCGCTCCTTGTGCGCCAGCTTCAAATTCATAAAAATGATAGCATATCAGCATTTGCGTTCTCTTCGACAACGCAGAGCCATCTTTATCTTTCGACGATATCCGGGACTATTGAAAAATGGGACTGGATCGAAGGCTCGAGGCTAAGCCACTGGAGAATATCCTCGTCTATATATTCTTTGGTGACGGCAGCGCAGGATCTAGGCGACCCTAGTAGCGATCTGGTATATACAATGGACAGGAAACAGCATGGACCGTGGCTGCTTTCGGTACATCGTCTCGCAGCCGGTGAGGATGGCGCGAAGACTGATGTCAAAACACTGTTCACAAACCAGCAAGCTTTGTCATCTGTCAAGGTCTTAGACCATGGTCGAGTGATTGTTGCCACATCTGGATCAGAGCTGATGTTTGGAGTATCCGACGAACCCGCACCGTCCCCATTGAGAGACGTTTCATATATGTGGTACGTCATCGAGTGTCCAGAATATATAGTCAGTATGGATGTCAGGTTTAGACCGCTTGAGAAGATCCAAAAGATGCCCAATGGAGTAAGGTCAATGGCAAATGTCACCGACGTAGTTATCGGAGGGCTAAGAGGCTCCATCCATATATACGAGGATCTGCTACGGAAAATCATCAAAAGAGATCGTCGTGCAGGCAAAGGAAGCTCAATAGACCTTACCTCTCGGCGACTGCATTGGCATAGGAATGCAGTTCAATCAGTCAAGTGGTCTGCAGATGGTAAGAGTTTCTCACTTCGAACTCTGAATTTGCTAATATGTTTAGGCAATTATGTCATCTCAGGAGGACAGGAGACTACGCTTGTGCTTTGGCAGCTAGAAACGGAACACCGACAATTCCTTCCTCATCTCGGTGCTGCCATCGAAAGTATTGTTGTCTCTCCTTTTGGATCTTCCTATGGTGTCCGATTGGCAGACAACTCTGCCATGATCCTTTCTACCTCTGAACTTCAACCAACCTTCAGCATCGCCGGCATACAGATACCAGCTGCTCAGCAAGCGAGACTGCCATTGCCTATTGTACCTACTGTGATGGCCGCGACGCAGAAGAAGAGCGCAGTCCAGAGGTTTAGGCGTCCGGCTTGCGCCTCCTTTTCCGGCCCTGGTCGTCTGCTACTGGCAGTATCACCTGCAACTACATCAAAACCATCATCCATGACGCCACCAAATGCCTCTTATTTGCAAACCTTCGATGTCGGAGCAGCGCGCCAATTTTCGAGGCAGGCCCTGACGCGGACGAAAGTCACGACCCTTAACATGGGCCCCGAATCGAATGCCGTTGAGGAGCCTAACGTCACTCACATTCAAACTAGTTCTGATGGCCAATGGCTCGCTTCTGTGGATGAATGGATGCCCCCGAAGAGAGATCTAGAATCCTTGGCTTTCAACCAAGAAAGGGTATCAGAAGAGCTAGTCTTCCGTGATGAGATATATCTAAGGATTTGGTCGTGGAACATTGATACAAAGGTGTGGGAGCTAATTTCAAGGATTGACAACCCTCATGCATCGTCTTCCGGCAACCCCTACGCTCAGGGTGGTGTCCTTGATCTTGTTTCGGACCCAAGTTCTGTTGCTTTCGCTACTGTTGGTGGAGATGGTATAGTGAAATTGTGGAAGCCAGCAATCCGTCGAAGGAATGGTCTAGAAGTAAAGAGCAAAGATGGAAGAGGCCTGACAGCTTGGCACTGCCAGCACACCACACCCTTGGAGACTGCGGAGCTTACCAGCGAGAAGGGCCTTCTAGGTGCTAAGCTTGTTTATTCGCAGGATGGTTCAATCCTTGCTGCCGGCCTCCAATTCTCGAAATCATCTCCCATCTACATCATCGACACATACAGTGGGGAGATAAAAAGCGTGCACTCCGGACTGTATGCTGGGCCATTGCTTGGTCTTGGCATCGTCCACAAGTATCTCGTAACGTTATCGGACGACCTTTGCGTATATGATCTTGTCGACGACAAGCTGAAATATGGGGTTCATCTGCCAGCCCATAGTGTACCGCCCGAACAGCGATTCGCCCTGAGCCATCTTGCCGTAGATACTCACGACTCCAATTTCGCCATCGCAATACCGCAAATTGCAAAGACGGGTCTGGGATCACAAGTTGTCATTTTCGATCCAGCGAATGCCACACCTCATTTTCTAACACACTTACCCAGCGCCGTGACAACGCTACTGTCCGCATCGGGAAGAAAGGGATTCTACGCCATCGACTCAGCGGCTCAGGTACGAACTATAATACCGAGTTCATCGATGCCCTCTGTTTCGACGGTCATTCCAGAGGATAAGGCGCCCCCTACTCGTGGACTCAATGGCGTATTTGGTGGGGGGCAAAGAATGCTGGCCCAGGGCGGTATCAGCAAGGATGCTGGGCTCACCATAGCTGAATCTGGCAGTATCACTCACGAGCCAAGCATTGAGAACGACGAGGTAGTGGTGGTGAGTCAGGATAGACTGGCCGAGGTGTTTGACGTGGGTCCGACATATGCTCTGCCTCCAGTGACCCAGCTTTTCGAACAGGTTGCGAGTCTCTACATTGGGAAAGGGAGAGGATGAAGGGTGTGCCGCTGGCCAGGCTTTGTCCTCGTATGTAGATGACACGGGAGAATGGATTTACGTGGTGCCTCGCTGCCTTGAAAAGGTAGACGTGCCCCATGGCCATGATGATTACTGGCTAGACCAGACGATAGCGACGGCTCGGAGATAGTCGCCTGAAGCAATCCACGGAACTTTGATTCCGCCGGGTCAACGATGGAAGTCAGCTGCCTCACTCTGAACATAATCACACGTGCTTCGGCTGAACCCTTGAAGTTTTGATCTTATCGCAAGGTGCAAAGTAGCAGAGGACCGGTCCTCCGGCCAGCATCTGTCAGAGTTCCAAATGAAGGGGATGTTGTGCCCAAGACTCTTGGGCGCGAATGGATGTGTCCCATCTCCAATCGATTGAACAATAAATAAACATTGGCTAGCCTACTACCCAGATTCTAATTTTGACGGACTCTAGCAGAATTCTACTCGTCGGTCCAGTGACCATGCACGGAGTAGAGCGAAATAGGTCGGTATATAATATATATGGTCCAGTAGCGGCTAGATCAGGACCTCGGTAGTAGTACCTTAGGTTTTTTACCCTAAGTAGGTACCTTATCCATGCCAAGGCAAGCGCGCGGCGGGAAGCCCGGGACAAATTTCCACATCCGATCCCGATCACCAGATGGCAAAAAAAAAGATATCATCATTCCTATGGCGTTGAACCCTTCCATTGACTTCTATATATCTCCTCCCCTCTTTTCCTCTTTTTTTTCCTTTTGTCCTCTTCCTCCCAACAGTCTCTTCTGCGCTGCATGGAGTCTGCGTGTAAATAATAGTGCTCTATCCTATTTATCCCCCAACTTAGACGCTCGCGTGCCCACAATGTCCGTTCTTCTTTCTGCTCTTTCCCGCGTGAATCCTGTGCCTTCCTTTCCTGCTTACACAGGCCCCTATAACGTTGGTACTCAGGAGCTGGAAATCCCAATCTCAGACCTACCGGCGAGCAGTCCGCCCCCCGATGCCAACATAACGACTGTCAGCTTCCGGATTTTCTACCCTTGTGCACCTACGAAGCCGAGGTCCGCGTACTGGCTACCGACTCCTCAAGGGGAATATTTTTGCGCATATGCTCGATTCTTGAGCGCTGGTCCGCGACTGGCATCGTTTCTTAGGTATATCACTCTGCAAGTTCGGGGAACCCTCGAATTATAATAATATCTTCCAGCTACCTGCCAGTCTTGCGCCTCATTTTCCACACTACAATCCCTGCCTCGCAAAACGCGCAACTCCTCGCTCCGCCAGAGAAAATAGGACGATGGCCCGTCATGGTATTTTCACACGGCCTGGGCGGGACGAAAAACGCTTACAGCTACTTGACTGGCTCATTGGCAAGTCATGGAATGGTTGTCGTTGCGCCGGAGCACAGGGACGGCAGTGCACCTATATCACACATACGTTCTGCGGATGGAACTCCAGCAAAAGCTGTGGGTTACTGGGCTCTTCCCCGCAAGACGTCGCCGGAAGCGGATGAAAATCGGAACAAGCAGCTACAGATACGACTTTGGGAGTTAGGCTTGATGTATGAAACGTTGCTTAAACTCGACAGCAGTCCAACACAACTGCATAACATTGGGCCTCGAGATTCTCAGGATTCCGATCTTCTGAGCATGTTCGCCTCCACGCTCGACGTCCACACACCGGGCAAGGTATCCTGGTCCGGCCACTCATTTGGGGCAGCAACCATGGTACAATTCATCAAATCGGTCTACTATCATGATTCTCGCCCATCCAATGGCTTCACGCCCCTCTACCGTCCAAGTCCGAAGTCCCCGCTAGTCTTCCAAGTGACACCCTCCACGCCCATCACCCTGCTGGATCTTTGGACCCTTCCACTCCGGAGCAGTCCGACCTCCTACCTCTGGTCCAAACCGCTTCCTGCTTACCATTCGAGGGATGGGTCCCCGCCGTTGGCCATTCTCAGTGAGGCCTTTTTCAAATGGACCTCCAACTTGCTTGAAACGAAACTTGCCATCTCGTCACCTGTCGGAGAAACGTCCGCTCTAGAAGCATCGCCCCACATATTCT
The DNA here is from genome assembly GCA_963556305.1 of Platismatia glauca. Classification (NCBI taxonomy): domain Eukaryota; kingdom Fungi; phylum Ascomycota; class Lecanoromycetes; order Lecanorales; family Parmeliaceae; genus Platismatia; species Platismatia glauca. The sequence continues at coordinate 1,298,660 of OY745766.1, read as the reverse complement.
ATCCCATCTCCTCAGCACATCTCTCGCAGTCGGATTTTGGCCCACTGTTTCCCTGGGCCACGAGGAAGATTTTTGGGGCAGAGGATCCGGAACGTACCATGCGTCTTAACGTTCGCGCGATATTGGAATCATTGAGGAGGAGTGGTGTCAAAGTCGCAGACACTTCCGCTCTGGACATGGAGCTAGAGAATTCGGATACTCTTGTTTCGGCGCAAATGGAAGGGAATCAGACCTCCAAATTGGCTCAAGACCACAAGATACTGGCGACAGATGGGTCGATCAAAGGATGGATAGCCATCCCGCTCAACGACGTCGGTGGCTTTGCTGCTGCGAACGAGCATGCAACAGAGGCCGAGCACCCTAGTGACGCGATTGTACAGGGCGAGGTTATGAAGGAGTAAATGGCAATGATTGAGACAGATGGATACCTGGTGTTTTACGCATTTCTGCTGGATAGTTGGGAAGCATTGCATGCCTAGCAAGGTGTTCAATCGTGTATATAGTATGTATATAGATTTTCGATGGTATGGTATGTGTTCAGATATTTCGAAGATGGCTCAAGCAGGAATCGAATCTCTATCGAACACGATTCATTTCCCCAATAGTATGTAAATAGAACGTCCCAGCTGCTACGGCGCGTTGACAGGAGCAGATTTCGCAACGCAAATCATTCCAAATACGGCAACGGCCCACCCTGGCCCTTCAACCTCATCTGCACGAAAATGACCAACCCGCTCAGCGGCCCCTCCCCGACCACCGTCGCGTCGTAGAACCCCGAGAAGTGCCTCGACGACCACTCGGCCATGTCGATCGCGAACGCCTGCACGAAGCTCAACGGCACGTCGATCCCCTCGCTCCAGAAGACGAGCTCGAAGTCCCAGAGCCGGCAGACCATGCTCCGGGCGGGGACCATGGCGGCGTGCTGGCCCGTTTCGATCTTGAGGGCGATGATGGTGTAGAAGTCTTCGAGCTGGGCGGCGGCGAGGACGCTGGGGACGACGGCGACGGTTTGGATGAATTTTGCGATGCGGATGCCGGGGCGCGTGGTGGAGAGGGGGGAGCGGGGTCGCAGGGGGGCGGTTGGCTTGGGCTTGGGTGTGTTTCGTCTCGTGGGCGGAGAGATGGTCGGTGGGCTTTGGCCTGCGGGCTGGTCTGGGAGCCGCAGGTGAAAGCTCTCCGCAGGAACAGAGTCGAGTTCTTTAACCCTGTGAATCGGGTTTGCGGTCAAAAATGTGGCCAAGCAGAAGCAGTACAGCAGTATGGTCTTGAAAGACGACATGTAGACGGCTTTCTGTGGACTCTTGGTTGTGCCAATGTCGCTGACTGATGGTCCGATACCCTAGGCAGTCCTCCTGGCTGGGAAAGTTCGATTGCTTGAGACATGATGAATTACGCAATATGAGTTCAGAGACGAACTGTTCTTATTATAGCCTTGTAGCCCCTGCGCGACGTTCCGTTCCATAGTACGATCGACCATCGACTCGTCGATCAGTGACTCTTCAAGGGTCGAAGGCCGCATTTGTGGCACCGTGTGGATACGCTTACGTTGAAGCCGCACACCTCTGATAGGCCATGAGATGGTTTGTTTCACCAGAAAAAAGACAAGCACAGCAAGCGTAGTAATCCATGGCTGTTGCTGATGATCTCTTTGGTCGTCTCAATGCATGGTTGGAAGCGAAATTAGCATCCCACCAGAGATCTTCGTCAGGCGTGGGGTTAAATCGCCTGTAGGTAAGGTACACCCGCCTGGCTCGGACGAATAGCTCCGCAAGCGATGTTGAACAACAGCCATGGGCCATTTCAAATGAGCTGAGATTCTGTGACGCATTCAGCTTCAGGCGCTTGCAATGAGTCGCTCGGCAGCACCCGGCACGAATTCGAAGGGCGAGGTATTAAGTAAAGCAAATTTGACACTGGATCATCAGTCGACGCTTATGACGAAACATGATAAGTGAAGCAACACACTGGAAGCAGTGAAAAGAAATGATCTGTGGGTTATATGTTTTAACATTTAGTTGTCCCATTCGCACAACGCAATTCGCAGTCCTAATTATCTCGAGGATTGGCTGAGAGCCTGAGCATCGAAAAGACTAGGGGAAAACATTGGGATACCTTTCCGTAATATGTTTTTCACAGTAGTGGTCTTGGGATGAACGTATCTTCTTGACAGGTCGATATCTAGGATGATGGCAGGATGCAATAACAGAAAAAATCAACTGTGCCAATGGGAGATTTGTATTGTCTCAGCTGTCTGCTCCTTGATTGTAGATAGTTATAAAGTCTTCAATAGCAGAAAGCATCGAAATGATGGTGTCCAAAGCAAAGCTCTTGTCATAGGAGTTGCTAGTAGTGAAGCGGTCGAGACAAGAGAGTTGGATGTCTTGGCGCGAGGCGTGGCGAAGTTTTTCGGCAAAAGTTGCCGTCCATCTCTTGACTCTCGCAGCCGAGGCTGTTACGCAGGGGAACCTCCCGCATTGGTGATTGACGGCTTCAATATCGATTAGACCGTCACATGTGTATAGGTCCCTTTTTGTATGACACCTAATCGTGCTTGGAGAAGAGGAAACCGAGGGGCATGACAGAGGAAAGACTAATGGGCCTTTCCCCTTCGACAATGGTATCGTCGAGCTCTGCTTCTTTGGCCTGGCCGCTTCTCTCCTTGTCCCAACAACGATAGCACGTTTTATTAAGTCGGAGAAAGAGCAAAATGGCAGCCCAGTCCACCCTTCGTCATTCTGTGGATCCTTTGCTAGCGGTACTTGGACCATGGGCTCGCCTCTTCCGATCAAGGTACAAGCAGACCTCAAAGGTGACGCGGCTTGTAGCTACGCTAGCTTTGCTCTTCACCATTATATCTGGGGCTTATGGAGGTCGAATATGGCGGAGACAAGAGTCAAGAAAGAAAGCACAGCGCCAAAGACTCCTGCGGCGAAATTCTGGCTTGCGGGGAAAAGAGTAGGTCATTTTCGGTTTTTCCATTTCTTCCTGTTCGAAACTGCTATTGGAGTCGCGAGACATGCTGCAGGAGCAGACTAGACACTTTACTTCTCAGACGATCCTTTATGCTCTAATTGGAATCTAGACGACGGGAATGCTGAATCCATAATGTTCTAGTGGATCGAGGACTGTAATTGTGCCTTATCGCTCCTCGACAGCAGAGGTCAAGATCTATCCTACAAGACCCTTGACTTTCGATGCACATAGACGCCTGTTCCTGAATCCCCCTCGAGCAGCGCGACTTGGAGATGGGCAGGTGACCGGTCAAGTTCCTCCACCAAATACGAAGCCCGGCCTCAACATCGCCTTCATACACCAATTCCTAAGCCTTCTCAGTATCATGGTCCCACGTTGGAACAGTAAAGAGTCGGGGCTACTATTCAGCCAAGGATTATTCCTTCTACTTCGGACCTATCTTTCGCTAGTCGTGACCAGACTTGATGGAGAGATTGTGAGGGATTTGGTAGCTGGGAACGGGAGGAGCTTCCTCTGGGGGATTGTCAAGTGGTGCGGTGTCGGTGGTATGTTCCATCCAGGAGGCCCAGAGATTAGGACGTCAATTGACTTTTCCAGGGTTTGCATCGTATACCAATGCTGCTATCAAATTTCTCCAAAGCAAAGTCTCCATAGCTTTCCGCACCAGACTCACCCGATATATCCACGACCTCTATCTGAACGACAACCTCAATTATTACAAGCTGTTAAATCTCGATGGTGGTATTGGCCAAGGAGCGGACCAATTCATCACCAACGACCTGACCCTGTTCACCGCTTCGGCTGCCTCCCTTTATTCGTCTATCGGAAAACCTTTAGTAGATCTTTTCGTCTTCAACTATCAGCTCTTCCGATCTTTGGGACCGCTGGCCTTGACAGGTCTTCTGGCCAATTACTTCATCACAGCAACGGCACTGCGTCGACTTTCACCACCATTCGGGAAGCTGAAGGCGGTCGAAGGACGCAAAGAAGGAGATTTCAGAGGACTACATGCGAGACTGATAGCTAATGCTGAAGAAGTGGCATTCTATGGCGGGGCAGACATGGAGAAGGTGTTCCTTGACAAAGGGTACAAAGACCTCAAAGTCTGGATGGAGGGCATCTATCGTCTCAAGATCCGCTACAACATGCTCGAAGATTTTGTCCTGAAATACTCCTGGTCAGCCTTTGGCTATCTGATTACCTCCCTTCCCGTCTTCCTGCCGGAATGGGGTGGTCTGGGCGGCCATTCCGAACTCTCTCCCACGGATACCACTACTTCCTCACCTCCTGCGAATCGCTCCCATGGCCGTATGCAAGAATTCATCACGAACAAACGCCTCATGCTTTCACTCGCCGACGCTGGAGGACGGATGATGTACAGTATCAAAGACCTCTCCGAACTCGCAGGCTATACGTCCCGCGTCTATACCCTCATCTCCACCCTCCATCGCGTCCACGCCTCTGCCTACTACCCTCCTCGCGGCACATCGCCAGAACCATACTCCCTCTCCGATATCCTTGGAACTCTACATCGTGGCTACGACGGCGTACGTCTTGAAAATGTCCCACTCATCGCTCCAGCCATCTATCCTCTTCCAGGCGACCCACTCATCCCCTCCCTCTCCTTCACCATCACTCCAGGCGCTCACGTCTTGATCTCTGGCCCCAATGGCGCCGGCAAATCGTCTATCGCCCGCGTTCTAGGTGGTCTATGGCCTGTCTACCGTGGTCTAGTGTCACGCCCCCGTAGTTCGGGCACAGATGGCATTATGTTCCTCCCGCAACGGCCGTACCTCGCCAGCGGTACTCTACGAGACCAAGTCATTTACCCGCACTCCGAGATCGATATGCGAGACTCCGGTCGCAGAGACCACGAACTATTACGCATCCTCGAGGACGTGCGACTGGGCTACTTGCCCGAACGGGAAGGCGGCTGGGATGTAAGGAAGGAATGGAAAGATGTCCTCTCGGGTGGCGAAAAGCAGCGAATGGCATTTGCACGATTGATGTATCACGAGCCGCGCTATGCAGTCATTGACGAAGGTACATCAGCTGTTTCTTCCGACGTCGAAGGTCTACTTTACGAACGGTGCAAGGAACGAGGCATCACACTACTAACTATAAGTACGAGAGTCAGCCTCAAGCGGTTTCATGAGTGGAACTTGGATCTCGGCCAAGGGGAAGGAGGCGAGGAGTGGACCTTTGACAGGATCGGCACCGAAGAGGAAAAGGAAGGAGTGGAGCAAGAGCTTGAATCCTTAAGGGAGACGCTGGCAAAGGTCGAGGGCTGGCAGAAACGCAGGGATGAGATTGAGCAGGAGCTGGGGAAGGTGTGGGTTGCTGCGGATGAGAGCATGGAGGGAGCGCAAGAGTTACCTCCGCCTGAGTATGTAGAGAAGGAGTATTAGAACAGGTCAGTGTCGTTTTAGTCACAATTAACAGGACAGCATGCTTGGAAATGCTGTTCAGCCCGTATAGTCATAAGGTCATTGACTATTTCTCCCTGTCTGTCTGGCTTAGAAAGAAGGGGGCCTAGATGCCAAGGAATCTGACCATCTCAAGACTCAAGTACCTCTAATTTCGAGACTCTCCTCTTACTTGTGTACCTCCAAATGGCCAATATCATTTCCGCCATCGGAATCCTGGGCGCGCATACGCTTTGAAGGCTCAGCGAGAATTTACAGGGGTCATTCCTTGAGCATCCTCGCTTAGATTGACCTGTTTTGACTGGATAGGAATGGTCGCCCAGTCCACAATCACTGTCCAGCCGCGACAACTTGATGTTCGGAGAAAGACAGCTTTGTCACCAGTAGGACCGTCTATACTTGACTTGCACGATATGGAAGTCCACTACCGTGGCCTGGAAGATGATCATGACCGAGATCTGGGGGAAGATGTTCGAGAGACACTGTCCGACATCAGACGGTGGATTATACGTGGGTGAGGAGATGGCCAATGGGGAAACACGCAGGGTATAGGCTCCAGAGCGTCATATTGCGTTCTTACAAGAGTGAGGAGGATGTTCTCGTCCCTGGAAACCAGTGGAGACGATGTGTAAGGTGGGAATGATCTGAAGGTAGAATACCTATATAACACCATTCAATTCGGTTGAAGCGGCTCACGGTTCGACGAGCAGCCTTGAGGAGTGGAGGGGCTTTAGAAAGCGGGACCAAATAATCGTGAAGTCTTTGAGGGTTCCTCGGCTATAAAGCCGAGGTGTCACACGTCTCTGAACTCCCAATCAGGAGGACTCTGAGTTCTACTATTGATTATTGAGAGGCTTGGGAAGCTGTTTTCGGCATCGAGAAGCCATGGTGCAAGGCAAGCGACTTCGTACGGTGTTCGATGTTGTTCTATGAATGTGTGGAGAAAAACGAGTAATAGAATTCGAATGTGAGGGATGGTGAAAAGTCGAGACGAGGTGAGGTGTGAACTCTGGGCAGGAAAGGAAGACGGGAATCTGCCCCCAGCTCAGTCAGGAGCTCTCCCAGGCAGGCAGGGTGGGTGAGTGCTTCGACCCTAAGCGGTGAGGCAGCGGGCCGAAGATATGAGATACCCAGGCCTGCGTTATACAAGGAATTCCAAGATGGCACTTCTTAATCAGATCAGATGATAAGGGAATCAACATTTGATCACCTTGAGCATCTTGAGCTAGGAGGATTTCTATAGTACCTGATATACCTGTAGCCTACCTATCTCTGGGCGACATACTTCAGCCCTGATGTCTAGCATGATGCCGTCAAACGTCGTCACTGATGCTTGAAGAACTCCCATGTCCTGGGGTGGAACGAATTCCTTATTCCACGTGCAAAACTTACCACGAATCACCACTTCCTTGAATGCATTCTTATCTTCTGCGATCAATCACCCATCGGCTTGCAAGTTGCAACGCTTTCTGACTACACCGTACTTTCCTGGTGCCGTCAAACTGTTGTTTGGGAGGGGTTCTACTGGGCCTGTAGTGTCGGCAGTGGTAGCCCATGGCCGCATAGATTATGGCTCGTACTTCCTGACTGAACAGCACAAAGAGTGTCAAAAGCATAAGGAGGCATGGTCCGAAATATAAGCGTAAATCCCTTGAAGAAGCCCCGTCAGTCGCCATAGATCAGGTGCGCAAGTTGAGTGAGTGACGAGTGCTGGCGATGGTGCACCGGCTAACTGCTCCCCTACCGGTTCGACTGTTGAGGTAGGCTCTAGCGGTCGGTGGTGCAGTTTGAGGTCTGGCGGTTGGTAGTTGGTGCAGGTTATCAGTATGGAAACCAACAGTTTCAACCGAAAGTTTTGGGACGTGTCGTGGTCTAGTGTAATGGTAGTGGGATTTCATAACCAAGGCATAAGGTAAGGTACACTTTTTGTCGATCTCTACCTAAGTAGTTCTCTACTGCTATTTACTTTAAGCTCTTACCTATCTTATCAGCCGCCGCTTATAGCCGACCCTACTCCACTTCATCATCACATCACTCTGAATGATACACAATATGAAGTCTACCTAGGTAGTGACCACGGCTCTAAGCTATCTACGGCGTTGGCAGTGAGTACCAAGCCATGGATGAAAGCCAAGAAAGCACCCTGTGTGGTCTCCAGCAAGCCACCAGCCCAGAAGATTCGCAATGAAGGGGGAAAACTTGGGTTTGTGACCAACAAAACCGCTCCACTAATAGTTGAACTAATAGTTTGGCAGTTGGTTTCTGTACTTTACGTATGGTAGTTAGTTGGTGCGATCTGGGCCTTCAGGCTGAAAACCAACTATCTCAACTATCGCCAGCACTGTTCAATAAATAAATGACAGGGCAACATGAGGGAATTTCTCCTCCCGCGGCGCACTCATATCCCCAGCCATTTGAGCTAATTACTCCGCCGTGGCTTGTTCCAACAAAGTCACTGACGCTTGAAGGAGTTCTTTCCTTGGGTGGAACGAAATCCTTATTCCATTCTTATCTTCTCTGATCAATCCCCCATTGGCTTGCAGCTCTTTCTGACGACCCCGTACTTCCAAAGACGGATAGCTTTCCCGACCTTGCTTGAGAGGTATCAGATAAGGTAAGCTTTCCTCATAGTCATTGACGTGAGCCCGCTGTCTTTCGTACCGCATCCATTGGCATATAAGATAGACTGAGTTATAAAGTCCTATCGCATATACAATACTGTTCTAAATTACGTTCTGAATACCTAAGGGGGTGTATGTCAGATAAGGTAGGTATTTCTGACGAGGGAATCTGGTACGCCCCTGGGACAAAAATAAGGTGTTGCCCCAAGAATCTTTGAAAATCGTCGCAATAAAGTAGAAGACTTCCATACATCGAGGCGCATCTCATGAAAAAGCACAATTCAAGACATTGAGGGCAAATTTAATTATGGTAGATAGAATAATTGATCTTGTACAGAATGACTAAGATTCTGAAGAGGAGCGCGTCTCTGCACGTAATAGCAGGTACTTAAAGTAGGCGTAGACAGGCGTATTCCCTGAGTTTTCCGATTGGTCGACAGCGAGCTTACTAAGCGCTACCCTTAGCGGCGACGTCATATAACATACGTCTATGTAATAGAATACTAAAGTACTGCATATAAGATACTGTGCTAAATCGAGGTCATTAGTACCTACCTTACGTACTTGCCAATGGATGCGGTACTTAAGGTCTCTCCCTCCGTGGGGTCCCTCTCTGTCCCCGCCGTCCTCCGTACTCCTCTCCCCTCCATAGGTGCTGATTATAGCAAGTATCATTACTCTGATCGCTAAATCGCAGTCTCTCACCATGTCGGTTGCTATGAAGGATCATGCTGCCTATGCTCCGTACTCAGACGGTCAGGCCACTGGATGGCAGCCGGACAAGGAGAAGTTTCAAGAGGAAGACCTGGATGAACGGGCAACGAGGCGGCGTTCATCGATCGCAGTAGGGCAGATCAAGCACAACCAGCTGGGATGGAAGAGGCTAACTGTGGGTCACTGCTACTTGCCTTCTATATCGCCACCACACTGGGTGTTGCGATGGCGGTTACCAAGCGCTTGCTGACCTTCGAATCAACCTATTCAGATTTGCCTCATTGTCGAAGCGATCGCTTTAGGCTCGCTCAGCATGCCGAGCGCTTTCGCCAGCTTAGGCATGGTGGCTGGTGTAATCGTGACTGTGGGCATCGGACTCATTGCCATCTACACCAGCTATATTGTCGGCCAAGTCAGGTTGAAGCATCTGCATATTCAGCACTACGCCGATGCCGTGCGCCTGATGTGGGGCCGATTTGGCTACGAACTGACGAGCGTGATGTTCGTGCTCTTTCTAGTGCTTATTACGGGCTCGCACGTTCTTACTGTGAGTTATGTCTTCCGAGCCCTTTCTTCCTGATTCGGATTGCGTTTGGAGTTGCAAGACATTTCGCTGGAGCAAAAGCTCCTAGGACGTGTTTCACGACTCAAATTTGATCCCAGAAGAGATCTGCTGACGCCGAAATGATATAGGGCACCATCGCTTGGATCCGCATCGTCGGCGAGCCCAATCTCTGCGCGCTGATTTGGGGATTTATATCCGCTATATTGCTCTATTGCCTCGCGCTTCCTCCCACCTTCCACGAGTTCGCAATCCTAGGTTACATCGACTTCGCCTCCATCATTGTGGCTATTCTTATTACCATGGTCGCTACTGGCGTGGAGGCTTCGAACGCCCCAGGAGGCCTGTCCGCTGTTCCTTGGTCTGCCTGGCCGCCGGCCGATATATCCTTCGCATCGGTCTTCCTCTCAACGACCAACATAGTCTTTGCCTACTCCTTCGCCGTTTGTCAATACAGTTTCATGGCAGAAATGCATACACCAGCAGACTATGTCAAATCCATCTGGGCGCTGGGTTTGATCGAAATACTCATCTATACCCTTACCGGAGCCGTTATTTACTCCTTCGTTGGCAGCAACGTTCACAGCCCTGCTATACTGTCCGGCTCGACACTGGTATCACGCGTCGCTTTCGGTATCGCGCTTCCCGTGATCTTCATCTCTGGGGCCATCAACACCACAGTTGTCGGTAAATACATCATGGGCCGCGCTTTCCCCGATTCGGAGCTTCGCTACGTTAACACGAGAAAGGGTTGGGCTATCTGGCTGATGCTTATAGCCGGACTCACGGTAACTGCCTGGGTGATTGCAGAGGCTATCCCGTTCTTCAACGCCCTCCTCGGCATTATCTCGAGTTTGTTCATCAGCGGCTTCACTTTTTACTTCCCAGCCCTCTTCTGGTTCACCCTCATCAAGGAGGGCAAATGGAATGCCAACGCGAAGAACATCGGCCTCTCCATTACGAACGCTCTGGTGGTTTGTATTGGTATTTGCGTGCTGGTTTGTGGCACGTATGCAAGTATAGAGGATATTCTAGAGAGCTACAAGACCGGCACTGTGGGAGGGTCTTTTGCCTGTTCGTCAAGTTCGTATGAGAGCTGATTAGGTCAAAGCCGCTAGCTACATGTAGAGTATATAATCCATTACTCGCCGCGGGAAGAATGCAGTGCCGATGAGGTACATTTTACAATGGTTCTGTAAAATTTCCATGCGAAAACCCCTTGTCCCGTGTTCGGAACGTTCGGAACGGTGGATATGACCGTGGAAAGAACGAAGCTTCTCAGTCCGTCGCGCACCCAAGTCGGGGCACCAGCTGTCCATGACTTCACGGGAGCTCGATGGACCCCAGAGGGGCACTCGAATTCCTGCCGGGGGCAAGTGCATCAAATGCTACAAACTGTTTACTTGGTGCTCAATACAGCCTCCAGCTCCAGGAGTTGTACAACGCAGACCCCACATCATCGAGCCTTCTGGTCAACAAATTCTAAGGATGAGGTACTTCATAGAAGCGGCACTGGGGCTTCCTAGTTCCCGCAGCGATTAGTCCAAGTTGGGACGCAGCACGAGAGATGTAGTTCATTGATGCCAGAACCCAAAGTTCTACTTGACCAGCAAGCACGAGTCCGACACGTAGAAAGCGAGCGATGGAAGAGGAATTCGAATTATAGTGTGTCAGTGAAGCCAATGAAGTCAGAAGCATCTTGCGATGGTGATAGGAATCTTTCGACTGAAGTCGACGACGTTAAGTAAAGCTAAAATCGATCGTCGTTGCTTGATGTTATAGTCTCTCTTCATCAATATAGTACAATCAGACATCATCTCATCTGACCTTTCATATCACTACTCGACTCAAAGACTGACAACATCATTTCCATCAATAATCTTCTCTGGCACTGCCATTGTTCTCACCCTCTTCATGCGTCCTCATGAGAATGTTGCCGATAGACTCTCCATCCCAACAGCTTTGCGATCGTTCCCCTGCCTAGCTCTGCGCACAAGTAGCTTAAGTGCGCATGTGATAGGGACACCTTAATTGTCGTCCGCTTGGACATTTGTCAGCTCTTCGATACCGGGCGTGGGCTCTTCTCTCTTGGGCCAGCAACGTCGTGAGGATTCGCTCCGGTAAAGTCCGTACCCTATTCAACAGCTTTCAGGTATCGCTGGGCATCCACCTTGGTCCATTTTTCGAGCGTTCTCTCGAGATCGAAGCCAGATGGGGGGCATGCGAGAGGTTGAGGCAGTTCAATCCATGGCTGTAGCTGATGACACGGTTCAGTCACGAGTAACGGAAGGTTCAGAAGATCATTGAGGTTGGTAGGGCGTCGCCGTGGGGCACACGGGGGAGCAGGACAGAGGCTGTGAGTAGCCTCTACCAGGGAACTAGTTAGAAGAAGATATTCCAGCGAGAACGGGAGCGGTTGTGACAGTGTTGGTATTGCTGGACTGTACTTGACGGGCGAGAAGACGTGGTGAAGTCATCTCTCGGCCCTACGTTTATCCGTAGGAAGCTTGAGGCTCAAAGGTGCTGCCCTCGGCCATCGTAGAACCATTCTAAGTCGTCAGTGGCATATTGATTCCTCTTATAATCAAAGTCAGCGTTGCCCTCAGATATCACAAGTCAACCAGCAGATTGACAAGGTCATAGCTTCTAGCTTTGATTTGGACACCGCTTGCTTGCTTCTGATCCTGAAAAAATATTGGCCTCGGGGCTTTCGAGACAGCTGTTTTCAACGTCAGATGCAACGCCCACGAAGAACCTCAATGCTCCCCCCAACGTGCTACCCTCGATCCTCAAACCTCATTCCGTCCACCCACACATCGTTGTCAGTGATAGAAGTGTCAGGATATCCGAGAGGGTATCGAGGGATATCATACACGAGGGGATTGAAGAGCTTGTTGGGCGGCAATGCCATAAGATCTTCGTGCTCATCTTCTATCCAGTACATACCGAGATACCCTTCTCTAAATCTTCCCCGAGCAATCTGCATCTTGAGCGATCTTACTCAATTAGGTCAAGTGGCCCGACATCAAAAACTGTCTTGACTCGTTCGCCAAGAAAACCCCACCTTCCATCTCCTGATATCCTAGCTCTCGTTTCGAAGGAGTCATCAGATTTCTTCGGTACTTTCGATAGATATAAGATATATAAATACTGGTCTTCTCTTTGCTATATCGATAAAGCCTTCCCTTTTTCCCGGACCTCGCCAGACGTGCACTGTTCCCATGTAGAGGATTGATACTCACCTGAATTGTCAGTCACAACAGAGGCCCATCATATTATTTTATATATGAGAAAAAGAAGTCCATAGTCTGCACCGAAAGATGGCAGGCATCGAAGTCGTTGGGCTGCTCTTCGCTACGGCTGGATTCATCAAATTGATCGTTGATGTGGGGGAAAAGGTCACGCAACGGGTGGCCGAGCTAGAAAATGCCGAAAGACTCGTCGCCCATCTCTCGGATTTTGGGGTGGAATCCTCACGCCAGAGCCTGAAACTACAATTGGAGCTTGGGCGGTCCATCTGCAACGATCCCTTCGTGGACGATGGCGTCAAGGATGTTCTTGACAAGACATTCATCGAGATGCAAAAAACCCTCAATACCGCCAGCGACCAAGTTGAATCAGCGCTGGCTGCGCGTAAGAAGAAAATACGCAAGTACTGGGTGGAGCGGCAGAATAGACAGGTCCTCGAAGCCAGTGTGTCCCAGCTCACAAAACTTGCTTCAACTTTTAGGGATACAGTCTACCTAATCCGTGCGGAACGTACGAGCCATTCCGCGACGTTCCTATCCAGCAAAATATTCCAAGTCTTTGGGAAACCAATATTTCAAATAGCAGATAACATCAACCTACAAAATGGCCAACTTTCGTCGAACATTGGGAGAATCCCCGCTCAAACAGGCCGCTTTGTCCTGGAAAAGCGACCGTACGCTGAGGACTCGGAACTATCCAAGGAGGAACTAGAGGACAACGTCAAAGACTTGACGAAGACTCTAGCCTCAAGTAATTCTTCGGAAGGCATTCTGGATGTCGTTGGATACGCTAATGATAGCAAGGCTGGATGCTTCAACCTTGTCTTTGCAGTTCCCGAGCACCTCGATTTCCAAGGAACACTGCAAACCATATTGAGCGACTCTGCGCAAGTGCCGCCGCTCGAAGTGCGACTATCTATCTGCACGCAACTCGCTGAATCAGTCCTCCACGTACACCGCTTAGGACTAGTCCACAAAAACATCAATCCAATGAGCACTATGGTGATGAAGTCCATAGACAATTGTGATGAGGATCAAGCACAGATTGGACCGTTCGTGTTCTTGCTGGATTGGCACTTGGTACGGAGGGCCAGTGATGCCACGAACAGAGCTGGACAGAATCTGTGGTGGAAAGGCATTTACTGCCATCCAAAGCGGCAAATGGAGGTCGCCCAGGAGGAATACAACATGGGTCACGACATCTACAGTCTTGGCGTTTGTATGCTTGAAGTGCTGAATTGGAAGCCTCTGGTCGTATTCGAAGGGGAAAGGCCTGAAGTGTCTTCGATGTTCAAAGAGCATGCTGCAAGTCTGGGGATCTTGGACGAGAATCGGATCAAATTGCACAACCGAGGCTTCAAATCTGAGTCCGAGATGTTCACCGCTGATCCCTTTGGTGTTCAGAAGACATTGCAAAGTCTTGCCCGAAAGGAACTCCCTCCAGTTGCAGGGACCAGGCTTTCGAACTTGGTTGTGTCTTGCCTGTCTGCTTTAGAGGGCGGATTTCCGAATCTTTCGTTCGACCAGCATAGCAGAGTCCAGACTGGGATGAACTTCGTGTTCGCTGTCAAAATGGCACTGGCGCAGATTTCTGTGTAAGGTCTGTGACATATATGATATTCGAGACGAAATTTACTGCCTAGTAAGTCCAAAGCAGCACTCCAGATGTCGGATGTTTCAGCAAGTCCTTAATATGCAATATGAAATCTTGATGAGATTTCTTCGTCACGGATGAACACTCGTCCTCATGTGGTACAATTCTTATCTTGCGCATCTTCGGTCTTTAGTAGACGATTGCGGCATTATCGTAGAACCGCGGAGGAAGTAGTAACTCATCCCGACATACCGTATGCACCTTGCGAGGTGATGGACAGAGGGACAATTCAGATCATGGAGAATCTTGAAATCGAAACATTTATTGTGGCATTCAACTTGAACCGTGCGATGACTCCTCTGCCGATCGCGGAACAGCGCGTAAGAAGTCCCCGAGGGTCTGATATGCGTTGACGAAGGCACTCTGTGCTGGCGAAAATCCCTCTTTGTCTGTTGCCAATGGATCGGCTCCTCTATTAAGTAGAAGCTGGACAGAGCTGATCTTTCCATTGGCTGCAGCTCTGTGCAGAGGAGATGCGTCCTCTATGTTCTTTGCTCCAACCTTTGCTCCTCCGTTCAGAAGGGCGAGTATAATGTCGGTGTTGCCGATCTCGGATGCTCTATGTAGAGCGGTTGATCCCTCAACATCCTGAAGCTCGGTGTCCGCGCCCGCTCGTAAAAGCGCATTGCAAAGCGTGAGCGAACCGGCAATGACCACCCAGTGCAGGGCACTACGGCCCCTATCATCCTGAGCGTTCACTTCGTAGTTTTGTGCAAGCCAACATTCAACAACATCATGGTAGACTTCTCGGCAAGCGATGTGAAGGGGAGTGAATCCGCACGTGTTCCAGAGGCCTTTGGAGTCTTTGTGACCCTGACGGATCAGTATTTTGACCTTTTCGAGGTCCCCAAGGATCAAAGCAAAGTGAGGGGAGGTTTCAAGATTCAGATTCTGCAAGATATCATTCTCTCCTTTTTCCCAGTCATTGACGAGCAGTTTGAGTCTAAGAGCGGCTTCGCTCGTGGGGAGACTCTTGACAGCTCGGTAGGAGATGAAAAGCCGATCCAGAGTTTCCAGGACAGCTTGACATAGATAATCTCTCTCTCCGTAATCGTTGGGGAGTAATCGAGAGGATAAAGGCTGTCCAGTCATCTTAGCTAACCTCTCTGTGGCAATCTCTAACAATGTGAAACTGCTCGGCCTTTTGGATGGATCATCATGAGTACATCTGCAAACCAGCCTATCAAACTCGTCGTCCTTAAATTCTCGATTCAGATCGTGCAGGGTTGCTGCAAGATTTCAGTCCCACTTCGCGTAGAAAGGATGATCATGAGCATAACCAACCTCCGAGTGAATGTACGTCCCCTTTGATTGTCCAGGTCCCACCTTCTCTTACTTCCTAGCAAGTGTTAGTTGTAAGAGTAGCCTACTATCCATGCATAACGAACCTTCGGCATAAACTTCAATGACCCCACCTGCGTTGTTTGATAGCCAGCTGGGTCACTCCAAACTTTGGCCCACCCCATATCGCAAAGTTTTGCAACAGGTACGCCACGTCCGGACTCCTCGATGTTTGATAATACAACTAAAATGTATCAGTAGGTTACATGCGAGGTCTTGAAAAATTGTGGAACTCATACTGTTAGCTGGTTTGATGTCGCGATGGAGAATAGGCTTCCATTTATGTTTTAGTGAGAATGATTTGTTTTCATCAAGCTGGAGTCCATGATGGCAGTAAGCTAATGCAGCAGCTAGATTGTACACGATACTCCAGGTCGCGTACAGGTCCAGTGCTTGCGAGTGTTTCCGAGACTTGGAATACCTGCTCAAGCTTCCACCACCACAGTACTCGGTGAACAGGAATGCCTGATCATGGTCTTTGTCCTCCTCGTACTTCAAATATTTCACTACATTAGGATGATTGAGACTTTGCAGAGCTTGACGCTCGCGCAATAGATTTCTCTGGATATCTGTTGCGTAGTCGTTGTCTGTTGAGAACGCTTTTCTGATAACGAGTTCAAAACTAGCCTTGCAAGAGGTTTAGTATCATGAATATTCTTCACCAAAGGCGGTCTGACCTTGTGTATACGAAATTCCTCTTTTCGACGAAGAACGCTGACAGCCGCTTGAGAGCCACGATCTAATGCGTTGGACAATTTGTGGTCAATTTCGAACTCGATAGGGTCAATCTTCTCGATGCTGGCTAATGCAATCTGAATCTGTGTTTTATTGGAAGCATTGACCACATCAAATTTTGCGCCTTCATCAAGTAGAATCTGAACGGTACTTTCATGATGTCTTTCCAATGCCAGATGGAGTGCTGTGGAGTTTTGGTGGTCGACTGCATCGATGTTCGCAAACCTGAGCAGAAGGAGATCAATGATTCCACAATGTCCATTCCAAGCTGCCCATGACAAGGCGGTTCGACCGTGATCATTATCACGACAATCAATCTCGGCTCCACTTTCCAGTAGCAGCTCGACGATATCACAATGACCGTGCATTGCGGCACAGTGGAGAGCAGTCCTTCCACTTGTGATTTGCGTATTGACTGTAGCGCCTCGTTCCAAAAGTTCTCTGGCTATTCTTGTATGCCCTTTGAGTGATGCGGCTTGCAAAGGCGTTGCTGCAAGTCCTCCTTGGGCGTTCGGGTCAGCGCCGGTTTCTAAAAGAAAATACGTCACTAAAACATGGCCAGCGTCAGCAGCGGCTTGGAGAGCAGTGTTAAATCTTCCTCCTTGAGCGTTTACATCTGCCCTCTTGTCAACTAGCAAGCGGCACACGTTCAGCGAGCCACCCGCAGCCGCAGCTTGTAGAGGGTGACCGTAGTAGTCATCGTTCGCTTGGGCAAAGTCCGCCCCGCAATCTAATAGCTGTAGAACAAGCTTCTCTAGACCAAAGTATGCTGCCAATTGTAGACCTGAGACCCCGTGTGGGTAGTTCTGGCTGTAAGTAGGGTATCGGATGCTCGGAAGATGCATGATCTGCACAGCGCTGGCTAACAGGTTCTCATCCTGAACAAGATCCACTGCCGCGGCTGTTGTCTCTCCAATTTGGTTATGCCACATGTGGCTTCCCCAGTGCTTAGCAGCATAATCAAGAAGTGGAGTGTCTTCGAGACGTCGTTCGAGCTCCGCATCGGTAGTGCAAGGACCCGCTCGAAAATTGTACAAAGATAAGCACGTAAGACATTTAAGGGTAATAGAAGCGTGAATCCCTGGGAAGTGAACATTGCTGGCTTTCTCGAAATATTCCTTAGCAGAATAATGAACAAGACGGACGATATTGCTTTCTCGTTCCACTGTAATCAGAGCTCCACATACATCAAGAATATCGCTCTCTAGAATGATGTTGTCGGCATCATATTGTGTATCTCCCCCTTCAAGACTTAGAGCGCATTGGAGCTCCATGACAGTCAAGGGTCTACGGGACTGAGAGACCCAGAGAAGAGTTTCGTGTGCAATGTCCCGTTCACTGGGGACCTTCTCGTCGATCCTTCGCATGCTCTCAGTGTAGACACCCTCCAAACTAGGGGGAAGTTGATGCAATAACTCTGATAGTCGTCTGGTGCTGACAACTTGCGCGATTAATTCCATCTGTAGCTTAGCCATCAGAAACATGCCTTGAGCATTTTGTACTAAGGCTTGAATAATAGTCTCCTGAAGGGTGGGGTCACGCTCAATAAATCGTTCAAGACGCCGATGCCGTTGTATATTGTACTGAACAAATTTTCGTATATCGTAGGTATCAGCGTGAATTTCCAGACTCGGTCCCCCTTCGAATTCAATTTGAATGCTCGGGATGAATCGTGATGTGACTAAGATACTGATGTTCAATCTCTGTAGGACTCGGAGGACTCTGAGAAACGATTCCCTGGTCCCATCGCCTTCGGGACATTCATCCAGGGCATCAATAATGAGAAAAGTCCGATCATAGACTTGTACTTCACCAAGTAGGAGAGCGGTCATTTCTTCTAAATTCGGGCGCGTTCGTCGTGATAGGTGCCGCCTGTAAGCTTTCCGGATTGTACCTGAGATAACGCCATTGTTTCCAATTTTCTTCACGAGCAAGTGCTGCAGAACGGTCCCGACAAGGTTGATTACAGTTTGTTCTCTTTGCTCTCTGTAATTGCAATAGATGTACGCAACACCGATTTCACTATTGTTCTCGTAGGTACTTAATAGATGATCCACTACCATGGAGGTTAGGATCGTTTTGCCGGAGCCGGGGATTCCAGGACACCACAAAGTTGGTGAGTTGCCTACGATCCAGGAAATGAACTTGGGGGCTTCGAGGAACCAGAGTCCTGTTCCTTCCTCCCGCCTACTGCTCATATCTTGCTGATTTGCCCAAAAATTAAGCGGAGAAAGCCAGTTCACCAAGTCTTTGTTTTCTTTATCTATGGGTTACCAATCAGACTTGCGCAAGAAGTCTTCATGCATTACGAGCGACTTACCTTGCCCTGTGATTTCTGCATCTAAGGACGACTTTTCGATTCGTTGTTGGATTGCATGGATTTCCTGGATTTCCTTTGATATACCTTGAACCTCGTTTGCAACGGCGCTGGCAACGTCCCTTGGGGGGTCTTAGTTCCAAGCATTGGGATAAAGCATGAGAGACAAGGCTTACAAATGATCAGCGGTCAAGGCAAGAGCGATTACACTACTTGCTCTCTCAATCGTAGCTAGCAATTCTCGCGTCTCCCTGGCCGTAAAAGTCCATTTCATCGATCTTGCGGTTTGTCTGAGGTCTCTCGAGGACGACAATTTATATCTGAATACTGACAGTGCCCGCGCTAGGTTTGATATCGGACCCTCTTGCGACAAGAGAGAGCGCCATAATTTTGGCCATTCGGCCTCTTCTTGCCTCTCCTCTCCAAGAGAACGAAGGGTTTGGAGAAGACCTGATGTGCTACTGAGTTCCAATATCAATTTTCGGGCATCGGCTGGTTTATCTTTGATGTCGTTCAAGAGGGAAATGATAGTGGCTGATAGTTGGAGTATCGCACCAACGCTGGAAAACACGCTCAACAGATCCATACCGACTTCGCTACGATTCTTTCTTCAAAGGTTGGAGGAGTTGATTCATTCATGAAGTACAAGGGCTACGCTTGCACGGGTTTTGAATTCGTGGGGGTTACATTTCTGTAGTCTTCTACTGCAGGTTGTCTTCTGGCCGCCAAGCATGCCAAGGAGTCGAAAGAACAACTAAAGTACTAGTACCTTACTTATGTATTTCCCCCGAATTTCCATGAAGCCTTTCCACCAACGTGGAGACAACACATCCATCACACTTTCCGACCCAAGAACTCCGGGAAGTCCTTCCATTTCCCGTCGATATGTCGACTGTTCATTTTGTTGATTATGTCCGTACAGCGCATACTCCACGTCTTCCCCCCGAAATATTTCTCAAAGAATCCCCCAACAAATCTGTACGTGCACTCCTTGATTTCATCGAATATCCGAGACCTCAACAGGGATGCCGTCTGCTCATTACCTTGCTGCGACGTGGAAGAAAACCTGACGGACTTGACTTCGAACGAGGGATGGATGCTTGAGGGAGAAGTCCGTAGATATACTGTCTGGATGAGCGTGAAGACGGTCCCCCAAATCTCGGTATCAGTTGCCCCTCGAATGAAAAGCTTTGAAAGCGGACGGTAGTGTCCGTAGTCGAAGTTCCTCTGATTGATGCGCGCAACGAGGGGAAGTAAGTCGACAGATAAGCACGAGCCAGGTTGAGCCTTCGAGGGCAGTTGGAGGCATGCATCTGATGTTATTGGAGACTTCAACATACTTTCGTTGTATCCTTCCGCTTGTCTTCCAGTGCTACCGCTAGAGATCCTTAGCCAGAGTCCTGGATTGCCGGGTCAGGAGTTTGCTCTACTTCCGAGGCCGCATCTTGACCGATGAGGTGTTTGTCGAGGGGCAAGTCTTTGACGATCCTGAAATCCTCCGAAAGCCCAGCCATCTTTGGGCAAGAGGCACCAAGCCAATAATTATCCAGATCGCGGTATCTCGCCAAGACGATCTGGACTCTCCGATGAAGTGAATTGCTGAAGAGAGTTGTCAGAAATCAGGAACAGGATACGCTTTCTGTGTGATCAGATCTTACTGCGGTAGGTCGAAGGTCAGTCAGCCGAGGCAACAAGAAGGCTTTGATCTCCATGCCTTTCAACCCCTTTGAAGCATCCACATCAAACCACACGAAAGTGTGAACGACAGTAGCTTGACAGTGGATGATAAGTACTCACCACAAGTGTATGTAAACAAGTGTAAATAAACAGTGTCCCTAAAGCCGAGCCCTTCCGAGCGCCAAGAACTTGAGACAGAAATCAGCGCCGGTACTCCCGCACCCACTAGTTCCTCATTGTTTTGCCCATTATTGAGACTCGCGAGTTGTGAGATGATTGATATGGAGAAATGCGCCGATTTCCTTTTACTATATCTGTACGGAGTATCCACGATCCTGATACATTCGTTTCAGGAGAGCTCTCGAATTGATTGGTCAAATTGTTTTTGAAAAGTACAGCACTTCTAGACTATGCACGACGCTTCTAGGACCTTTCACTCTCAAGAGTCCCTCCAAATCCCCGAGCTTTGATCACAAACCTGCGTCATGAGACTGGCCAGCTTGACGACTGTCTCATCCTTATCTCTCCCAGCAGATTCGTACATCTACAGGATCCTACATGTCGACGGCAATCTTGCAGCAGTCTCGTCCGACGACTCTCTCCGTCTGATCGATCTTCAAACCCTGCGGGAAATCCCCGGCGGAGCCATAACCAACGTGCATGATGGCGTGACCTGCTTGCAAGCCGTGGACCATGATCCCAGCAGTCTGTTGACAGCAGGGCGGGATGCTGTGGTGCAGCGATACGACGTGCGACTTGGGCAGAAGACCATGCAACTGGGCGACGGTCAGCAAACGCCGAACGTCCGCCGCTACAGATGTGGGAGTTGACGAGCTTCCTAGACAGTAAAGCTCCATACTTGTCTCTGGCTTCTCACGGCACAAACATTGCTGCGGGTACAGAGTTGAGCCATTCTCAAGCTGCCGTGGTTCTCTGGTCCCAAATCCCCCTCGAACCCTGACCCAAATCACAAACGAGCTCATCACCGTAACAGGGACATGCGCTCCCCAAGCCGACCGCTGCAGAACTACGTCGAAAGCCACAACGACGACGTCACAGAAGTGGGATTCCACCCCACCCAGCCACGATGTCTCCTCTCCGGCAGTACCGACGGCCTCGTTAACATCTACGACGTCTCCATCTCCGACGAAGACGACGCCCTCGTCCAAGTCCAGAACCACGGCCGCTCGATCAGCCGCGCCGGCTTCCTGTCCCCCTCGGACATTTTCACCCTGAGCCACGACGAGGCTTTCTCCGTGTACCGTCTCGACGAGCGAGGGGGTTCGACCGCCGAGCCTGCCCCAACGGCCTTCGGGGATCTAAGGCCACAGCTAGACTGCGAATACGTCGTCGACGTCATTCCTTCTGACAGCGAAGCGATTGTCGGCGCCGGATCGCACAGGTAAGCACTCGTGGTTCATTCACGCTTTCCGCATTACAACCTAAGACGTCGTTTCGACCAGCAAACAGCATCTAGATCTCATACCTCTCCGTCTGACCAACGACTGGTCATTTGATCCCAGCCAAACCATCCGGCTCTCAGGCGCGCACGGAGCGGAGATCGTTCGCTCGATCCACGTTGATAACAAGGTAAGCATCTGCATGGGTGTACACGTCGCCACCTGATTGACCGCCCGAACAGGACGGTGCGATTTTCACCGCGGGCGAGGACGGTCTCGTAAAGGCGTGGCGGACGTCTACGGGGGGAGGCGATGAAGGGCAGGAGCAAGCGGAAGCGGAGAGGCCGAGGAAGAAACAGAAGAAGAAGAGTGTCGCCGATGGCGGGAACGAGTCAGGTAGATTCAGGCCTTATTAACAAACAAGGCTTTGTTATAGCGGGAAGACACCCAGGGATCAAATGGATAATACGGTAGGGTAGAAACACTGCCAAGATGTGCAAAGAACAACCTTTATTCCCAACACGTTTGCCCCGACGCCTCGCTAATGATCTTTGCTCTGCCCCAACTCCTCGCTCAGACGGCGCACCCAAGTGAAATCAAAAGATCAAGCCTCTATCCAGACCGCCCAGCGCATAGCTACTGATTGGGACTATCGGAAACCGGGGAAGACAGCGCCAAGGACTCTCCGCCCTAGACACGGCCGTCAGCAACGGGTGCGGGGGTATGGAACGACGCGCGCAAGGGGAGGCTTACATCTGGGCATCCGTGCCTCTCTCTCCGCCTCCGCCTCCTCGATCGTCGGCTGACGCCCCACCAATGCACTCATCCTCCTGCTCATCCATTCTCTTCTCATATGAGTGTCGGCCGGCGGTCTTGTCTGCATCGCCGACGCCTCGGGATCCGGCGCTGCGATCGGACTCGACACTGCCCTCTCCACGTCGACCATCTCGATCTGGCGCGTTGTTGGTGCCGCACTTGGCGCGCTGAATACTCTTCTATCCATCCCGCATACCCTCCTGAGATTCGTGAGGCGCCCGCTAGTCTCCCCTCCCTGTGTCCCAACCCTTCCGGCCCGCGCCCGTCTCATCTCGCGGGCAAGCGTTGTCCTTCTGGTACGACGCTCGGACCGTACCATTGCGTTGGTGACCGGTTCGTAGGTGTTGGCGTTTTGCTCTTGAGGGACCACCTTGGCTTTACAAACCGGGCAGAGGGAGCTGTTGTCCCGTAGGAAAGGGTCGATACATGCAGGGTGGTAGATGTGGTGACACGGGAGGGACCTGACGGTGGTTTCGTGAGGGATGAAATCATCGAGACAGATGGGGCACGTTGGTTGCGCCCAAAGAGTGTGGTCTGGTGTGGAAGAGGCTGGCACGGCTGACTCTGAAGGCGCTTGTGACGAAGGCTCCACGGGCTCGTTGGTGTCAATTGATTTGCTTTCGTTGGGGACATAGATGAACGTGGGAAGTTTATTGACGGCTTCTTGAGGTACACGCAGGCGTTTGATCCCAAGGGTTTCGAGGTCGACTTCGCCACTTCGGATGCGACGTTCAAGAGCGCGGCGATTGCGCCGCTGGTGGTAATGCATTGAGAGAGATGTTAGGCCAATAATGAATAGGACAATGGCAAGTACAATTAGTAGAAAGGCCCATAACGTGGGCAGACTAGTGCCGCCGTTCAACCCAAAGGTGGTGTAGATTCGAACATAATCTGTAGGATCCAACTGCTCCTGCGTGAGAATGTTCTGCAGCTTGGGACTGGATGGGTTGCCAGAGTACTGCGCGAGCTGCTGCATGATAATGGCTCCATCGACACCCGGTATGGCATAGACGGGATACTTGTTCTCTGATTTCCATCGTCCTCCATCATTGAGATCCCAAGTCCCATCTGATACCGGTGGAGGCGTACCAGTGCTGTTGTTTGGGGTATAGAACATGAGTCCGTCGAGCCCCGGCACCGCGCGGGCGGCGGCAAGGTAGGACTGTGTGCAAGCTGCAGAGAACCATGGCGCAAAAGCTAAGTACAGGTATTGCACCGGCGGCAGATCGCCTATCCTGGTGACATTATTGGGGACGTATTCCATCGTTGCGTTGGAGCAGGGATCGGACGGATCCAGATCCGGAACAAACAACAGCCCCTCGACATCTCCCCCGGCTTGGTTGGTGGAGAGTGTCTGGACATGGTTGTTGTTGAACAGTTCGAAGGAGATGCTGACCTAGCAGAGGTTGTTGGTTCAGTCGATCACATGGGGGAGAAAGTGGGGGAGACGAACATTGACCCGTGCTCTTTGGGTCTCTGCTGCATTCAAAGCCGGATCGCTAAAGGCCAGGACGAATGTATCGACTGATTGCGCGGCTGCGCCAAGTCAGCGTTGCTCTGTGGAAAGCAAGAATGTCGAGAGTATACCCATGGCAAGACATTTATCTCGGACAGCAGGATCATGTATTTCAGACAGTCATTGTTGTATTGAGTTGGAAAAAAGCCAAGAGCCGTGTCAGGCTATAGAATGAGTGAGAAAAGCAGCATTGCGATGTAGATGAAGACGAAGATGGAGATGAAGATGAAGATGAACGAACGGATGAAGGCTTCAGTCTTCGAACGCGTGTATGATATTATTAATATAATCACAGATCGGTTGTGGGTGAGAATATCCAAGAAGGCGCATCAGGCTGGCGCTTAGGAGGATTTGCCTCCGTCTTCATCGGGGCGAGGGGGTTCGAGGGGGTTAACTCCGGGGCTTATTCACTCTTCATTAATATTTAATATTGTTCACTATTAATATTTAATACAACAACATATTCCCGCTCAATCGCTCGGCCGAAGCTCCGAGATCTCACGCATGATATTGATCGCATCACCAGCATTGTAGCATATAACTAGGTACTCTTCTCAGCCGCAAGTGCGGTTCATCCCGGCGCCTCCATCCGAGGGATCCCTATGAATGCCCGAGGCCCCTCTCAACTCCCAACTCCCAACTCCCAACTCCCAACTCCCAAGCTTGTCACTTCGTGTCGAGGCACTACTGACTACTCGCACCACTGCTGATTGCTCTCCACTCTCCACATCTTGGATTTCGCCGTCTCTGACTGATTGGTCTGGACTCTTGAATGGTAAGCTTCATGTCGTCTGGCCCTTGCAACTCGATATGAAGTAATTCCACCGACAGTAGCACACCGGACCGACAGCTCTGATCTATGGGATTGTGATATTCACCAGGATGCAATATTACCGACTCTAAATCAGACCCCGTTGCGACTCTTCACCTGCTTGGCATCAACCGGACTTGTGATTGGACTCGGATTTTCTCCGGACTTTCTTCTCCGTCTCAATCTCAGCTACCAACCGTTTCAATCCGCTTCTGTAAGCATTGGTCCCTCGATATACCCTCTGCGACGCCCAACATGCCCCCACTAGTTGGGAAGAGCAAGTCCAAAGGTCGCGATGGGAGACAGTCTCGCAGTCGCAATTCGACTCCAAGTTCTTCGGTCAGTGGACCCATAGCGCCATCACATACAGCCTTTCTGGATATTCTTATTGGAAATCTCATGGTGCCGACAAATATTAGCTATGACGATATACTCGAGCGCCATGGAGGCGCTGGAGGCATACCAGATCCAAGCCATCTGACCACTATGGCCACCGACTTGAAACAATTGAGCGAATTGGCATCTGCACGGAGCGATACATGCAACGCTGGCATGCGTGCACTGTCCGAGAAAAGGAAAGAAGCTTTAGACGATGAAAGGCGGAGAGAACAAGAGGCTCGTGCACGCGAAGCAGAAGAAAGGGAAACGCTAAAGACGCCGAAAAAAGAAGTCGAAGAGGAAGATGATGAGATCCGAGGAAGAAAAGGCGGCAAGCCGAAGAAAAAGAAAGAGCGCAGTAGTGTCAGAGAAGAAAGACCTTTGGCCCATGGGGCACATGGTCTGGCAAGGCAAGATGGCTTGGACCTCCCCCTCAAAGGTACGTAATGATATGTTGACTGCCTACCACACCCTGTACTTCACACTCTGGATCCTGAAGATACATTATTTGTGCATCACTCCAATCTTGCATCATCATATCATCATTTTTTGAACGAAGACATTCCAGTGGAGAATATCAGACCTCCAGTCGAGGCTTCTGATGCGTTTCTCGATCCCAATGGGCTGAGTCTTTGATATCTTTACTGATCGCGAAGATGCACAAGTCGATTTGCAGAAAGGCATTATCTTTGAAATTCGAAGGAGGGGAGACAAGACAACACAGAGCGTACAAAACTAATATTCTCAAAGCTTCGCCCAGCCACGTTCCCAAGGACACGCCATCTCCTAAAAAGAGAAAACTGAATGCAGTTTCCGGAAGCTCGTCATCTTTATCTGAAGCTTCACCGCTTGCATCGCCATCGACAGCTCCTCCACCTTTAGATCCAGAATCTGCTCGACCGTCCCCATCGCCCAGTACGTCCTCTGATGGTGTACATCAGCCTCCGCCCGCAGCAAGCATCGCACAGTATCAGACCTTTGGGCCCAACCCCCTCACCTTTGATGATCCTACTGTCTACGAGATTCGACCCGTCACAGATGACATGACCGATGAAGAAAAGAAAGAAATCTACTGCGTTGCATCATTCCCCCACGACGACCTCCATGACCTTATAGCTGTACCTCGAGGAGGCATGGACAAGGACTTCAGTAATGCAGTCAAACCCAGTAATCAAGTTGCAGCTCATACTTTTACGGCTTACCTTGACAACTATTTGAGACCATTGAAAGAGGAGGACATTGGGTTTTTGAATGAGCGAGTAAGTTCTGTCGAGGACAGACACATCCTAAGCTAAAACAACGTAGGGTGATAGGGTGACTCCATTCGTTATGCCTCGCAGAGGCAAGCGTCATTACACCGATGTATGGGCTGAGGAAGACGGCTCTCTGTCGCAAGATACTCCAGAACAAGATAGACTGCCGCCTAATCAGCCTCGCGGCACCCTTGATCAAATGGACGATGAGCTTGCAGAGACAGACCAGATATCTGGCGGTCCATTACTTAATCGCCTTCTCTCCACAATGCGTTTCGAGCATCGTACTCCACCAACAGAAGAGAAATCACAGCCAAATGGCCTTCCTAACGGTGTGGGCGAATCCTCCCTTACCAATGGCGACCTCCCGAATGGCACCAGCCACGACTCAGCACCTACCGAAGAGGCCAGCAACAAATCTCAGACCATCCCGCCCGCCACCGCCCTCCCGTCATTCGACCGTCCCCCAACCAACGCCCAGAACCTCTCACACGCCCAAATCGACGAACGGCTAAAAGCCGAACTGCGTCACATCGGCTTCCTTTCCCCAGACAACGAGCCCGATTACGACGCCCATTACGATGACGAGATTGCAGAACGCTTGCGTTACCTGCAGGAGAAACTGAGAGAAGTGAGCGTCGTGAACGGGGCAAGGAAACAAAGGGTCTTGGAGCTGGCGCAGGAACAGATGGCTTATCAGGAATTTGCAACCATCCTCGAGGACCTTGATGGCCAAGTACAACAAGCGTACCTCAAACGCACGCGCACGTTGGGCAAAACGAAGAAGAACACCAAGAGGCCCGGAGGCGCGGGCGGCGGCAGCCATCCCATACAAGGCGGCGTCTCGACGGCCAACGGCGCCGTGGGCGGAATCACCAAACCGGGCATCGGCGACGTGGCGAGGCAGCTGATGAACCGACGGGCGAAGTGGGAGGCGCAGATCGGGCCGGTCTTCCCGCCCGATATCCGGAGGGTCAGGGGACCGGGGGAAGGCATATTCACAGAGGCGGTCATGGAGCCGCTGATGCGGCAGGAGCGGGAGAGGTGGGAGGAGGGGGAGGAGTAGGAGATGGATCGAGAGGGCACGGCGGGCGCTCGGCTGGAAATATACCCTCGGGGCTTGAGATGGATGAGATGGCCGCGATGATTTTTGTCCATGGTGTACGCGCTATTTCTCGTCATGTTGGAATCTTGTCGATGTACGTACTCAATTCATCCTCCATCCAAGGGCCCAAATTACATCAGAGAAAATTCCGTCTCCGCACGGTCGTCCCACGAGGTCCACACCCCCATCCCCCTCCCCACATCATCGACATATAATCTGCACATCCCCCCACGCTTTCAGCCTCGCCGTCAATTCCTTCTCGCTAATCATCAGATCCGTACATATCTCGTCAAAGCAATGCGTGCCGTCGAGATACTCCCCCAAATCCACCGCCTCCGTCTCCCCGCCCACCTTCTCCTTCTCCTTCTCCTTCTCCCTCCTCTGCTCCTCCCTCCGCCCCGGACGGCCGAAGTTCGCCTTTGCCGACCTCTTGGAGCCGGATCGGTGGGTCGACGTGGCCAGCGCGTACTTGTGCACCCTGTACAGGAAGCCCTTGATGACGCCGAAGGTGATGAACCGCCGCACGTCGATCCGGCCCACGGCGTCCGCGTGCTCCATGCACCAGCTCTTGACACTGAGCCCCTGTCTCAACGACAGATACAGCTCCGCCAGTTGCGTCCCACTCAGCGCCCCCTGCCCCTCCCCCTCCGGCTCCGCACCGGCCCCATCCGCCCCGCCGGGAGCAACATACCCCCCGCACTCCGCCTGCATCCCCGGGCTCTCCACAAACGCCGCCACCGCCGGCGTCGGCGCGTAGATGGCCCCGAAGCTGAAGATGTCCAGCAGCAGGACGCAGCCGTAGTAGAGCAGGTGCCGCACGGCCTTGCGCACGAGCTTGAAGTCCGCGTCGGCCCGCAGCGCGATCTGCTGCACGCTGTTGACGCCGTCGATCCAGGGCAGGACGCGCCGCATCGTGAGGTCCCAGTTCTCGTCGACGAGGCCGTCGAGGCGGACGGTGGCGAGGGGCACGTGGTGGGCGTAGAGGGGCGGGGGGGGCGGGTAGGTGGGGAAGAGTTTGATGTTGAGGGTGTTGGCGGCGTCGATGGGGATCATGGCTTCGGAGTAGTTGTTCAGGTCCTCCAGGAGGATCTCGCACAGCGCGTAGATCTTGCCGCGGTCCGGGGCGCTGCGGTCGCTGGAGAGGAACTGGCTCTGCTCCTCCAGGCTCCGGAAGAGGGTGTTGAGTTTCCGGACCACGGGGATGTAGGCGCTGAATTCGGCATCCTCGGCGAGCACGAGGCAGAAGTTGAAGGTGTAGGCGTTGCGCGGGTAGCTGGGGGAGGCGATGTGCTGCGGGTAGGAGAGGACGCGGTGGTGGGAATGGGTGAGGGTCAGGAGACCGCTGTTGCAGAGGGTCGGATGGGGGATCAGGAGGGAGGAGATTGGGGGGAAGTGGAGGAGGGGGATGGAGGGGGAGGATGGGGAGGCGGTTATGGAGGAGGTGGGGACTTGGTGGAGGACTTTGGGGCCTGTGGAGGCGATGTCAGCTGGGGAGGTTTGGGGATGGGGGATGGGGGATGGGGGATGGGGGATGGGGGATGGAGGGGAGGCGCGAGAGACCTTCGGTGACGTCGAAGGTGGCGAAAAAGATTGCCTTGAGCATACTCTAGGCCTTTTGGAGGTTCACATGCCTTGAAGGCAGTGTGATTGGCGTTCTTTTTTACATCATCGCCATGGAATGGTTAAGAGGATGAGAGGAAGAGAGCAGAGGTGACTCGGGTCTTGCTACCTCCGGGACTTTGCGGAGGCCTGTATTGCAGGTTACTTACTCTAGGTGCAACAAGTTTTTCGACCCAACGCCTCGGGCACGGAATTGTTGGCCAAATAAAAGTCTGTATATTCAGGCTTTCTCAGTAACGACGTGGTCCAGTTCGTGAGACTGATGCCAGGAAGTATGTATGCTGACACCTTAGACTTTAGCCAGCGGATTGGGATAGTATCAGTCAATGTTTCACTCCTTGTTTTTTCTTTGCATCTTTTCTTGTCTCCAATCGTTCCCTACATATACGTCCATCATGAAGATGCTCTTCTGGATTCACTCTACGAGTTGCCTCCACGGGCCCATATATTCCATGTCTTCTCCCGTCCGTGGGAACGCTGAATCACCCCAGATCTTGGATAATTACCACGACACATCAATCTCCTGGAGAAAATTCGGGATCTGGGAAGCCATTTTCAGACTTATTCGAATCTCTGTCGCTTTTATGTGGTTGCCAGTCTCCCGTCTTCGCCCACTCGATCTCATTACCCACATAGTACAGTCTCTCGTCTTCCGATGGCTTCGCTGATTCCGCTCCCTCACGCTCCCGCACCACTTTGACGATAGCATCACGGTGGGCCCTGATCTTGCTACGTAACTCCATGACATTTGGTCGGTCCCGGGGGATGGGTTTGAGGCAATCGTGGATAAGCTTTGGAGCCCTGGATTTGAGACCCTTAGAGGTCTCTGTCCGGTACGTGGCCAGCACCGTACGGTTGAAACCTCTGACCCGGCCGTTTGGTGCGATGCGCACCGATGCTATGATTACTATGTCCTTCGGGTAAGAGACCACTGACCATACCTGGAGCGAACTTTTTGTTATTCTCAATTGGCAGTTCTTGACATGCTGCTCCCTATTCGTAGAAAGACGATGGCAGTTTAGGTCACGTACGGCGACTTGACAGTTGGCGTGAACATGGTGAGGATTGCAATTACATAGCCTTGTCAGTGGAATAAGTCATCTTTCTTTGATGACCTTGCGAAGCGCATTCAGAAGGAGTACAGAGATATGCGACTGGCAGTACAATGATCAAGATTGTGTCGTGTACAGAGCAAAGGATGAGAGCAAGCGGATGGCATGATGGAGCATCCGTTTGCGGGGATGAAAAGGAGACGAGCTTCAGATTAAGCGAGATGGCTCGGGTGAGGTCTCGTGTACCTTCGGAGATGGTAGTGGGCGATTTTGGATGTTTTGGGAAAGGAGGGATTTGGGGTCCATGTCCAAAAGTGGACGCGTACATGAAGCCTTTCGGGGCGCCAACATTAAAGTATTGTGGGTCTTGATGGTGATTACGGTATTTGATTTTGATGATTTGATTTCCTCATCATTGTCCATATGTGGTGCGCATGAATGATACATGATACATGCTCGATGGCTCGCCGTAGATGCTCGGTACGGAGCACGGGCTTGGAGTCGAGCAAGTGACGGCGTGACCTCGGTGTCGAGTGTCAAGATTGGAATTAGTAATAGAAGAAGGGGAGAAAGTCGGAACGAGATGCAATCATGCACAGCAGCTGCATGATGCTCGGGTTCGGCATATTTCCCACAATCACATAGCAGAATGGCCAAGGGAGTGTAGGGATGATGGAATGATGGAATGATGCACTCATCCGGAGTCATCCCGTAGCAGAGATCTGTCGTCCGGGTGCTAGAGTATGGACGATGTGGTGCCTGCACGAAACAGGAGTCCAACATGAATACCCTCGATCACTGATCATGTAGTGCCAGATCTCAACTCTCGACTCAACCTTGCTGATTAGCCGAGTCGAAGACCGCCAACGAGCCAACGAGCCAACCAAAAGTCATCTCTAGACTCTACTTACTTACTCTAATGCCTGCCGGTCGGCCATCGAAAGAGATCGAGAATTGGAATATTTCCCTTAACATTGTTATTATTATTATTATTATTATTATCATTTAATTGCATCTTTCCAAGCTATACCTGACTTATGACGGCAAGAATTGCGCTCCTCGAAACTAGCGTTTTAGCCCCAAGCCATGACAGCGACATCACCCTGCCATCATTCCATCTCTCCTTTGTCATCGTCGCCCTCGTCCTCGCCGTCGCCCTCACCTTCCTTTCCCATTGCTCTTCCTCCACACCCTCCCACAGTCCCACCCCCCGTTTCGATGTCATCTGCAAGACGACGTCATCATGGCTCCCGACCACAATGACCGGACTCTTCCACGTCATTCAACCAATGCGGGAGTACGACGGGGTAGTAGGAACGCCTCTCGCGCCAGCTCTCTCAGACTCTCAATCATCGAAGAAGATGCCAATTACGTGCCGCTGCCTCCCACCTCCCCCCCGAAAACACACAATCGCCCTTTCCACCGGAGATTCTTGGGAGAGCCTCCGCGCTACAGTGGACGATCACCTCCGACATATACACTATGGGATGTAAAGGGTCCGAAAGGAGAGAAGTTTGAGGATTTGAGGAACAATGCATACGTTGCGCGGAGAGGCGGCTGGCGGCGCATCTGTGTCATAGCTGTGATTGTGCTTGCCTGCCTTGTGGCTCTGGTTGTCGGACTTGCCGTCGGTCTGCATAAGACGCATAACAGCAGGTAGGTCTCGAGAGAAGCTGTCCAATCCCCTACTTGGCTGAAAACTCGCGCAGTGGTGCTGCCCCCGCGGCCCCCTCCGCAAGCTCCTCACCCAAACCCGCGGAATCTTTCCCAATTGGCTCCTATACTTTCACCACCTTTCTCGACACCACTTCCGCCAACTGCACTTCCAACCCAGCAAGCTGGAAATGCGAACCCTCCGTCACATATGCTAGCTCCCCAACTAACGCTCAGGCCACCTTCAACTGGATCATCTCGGCTGCAGATTCCAATTCTAGCTCTGGATCCAACCTCACCATCTCCTCGACGGATAACCCGTTCGTCATCGACTTCTCAGATGCACCGCTCACTCTCGCCGATGCTGGGACCGACAACGAGCGCTACACGTTTAGCATAACGGTAGCAAAGGCCGTGTTCCCGTCCTTCAACGTCAAATGCGACTACAACGACACTCAGTTCACGGCAAATCTGTACACCAACAAGCCCAAATCGTATCCCGGCAACTCGACCAGTGCCACTCCGACGTCTTCGGCAGCCGGGGCAGCGGCCACAGGCGGGGCGGCAGGCGCTCCTGCGGGCGGTGCTTTCGCGAACTGGAATTTCGCCGTGGACGCCGAGCAATCCATCGGCGGCGGGGTGGACGTGCCGGCGTGCTACAGCTTGGTCGACGAGGAGCCCGGGAACCGCGTCACGGCCGGCTACGACGCGATGCCCGCGGCCGACTTCTGCAGCTGCGCGTACAAAAACTACGACCCCTGATCTCCGGCGGCCGTTCGGCTCCGCTGCATGTATCGCTGATTTCATAGTATACCGAAAGCAAGGCGTTCCGGGCGGGCAAACCTTGCGCGTTTGCAATATATATCCCGAGGGCGGACGGAATTTTGGGGATTATTTCGCTCGGCGTGAAGTAGCAGGCTGTGCCCCTTGGAGAGTCCCAATGGGTTTTAATGCGTCACTTGTATCTAAGTATCTTCTGTATGCTCCGGCGCAATACTTTGGTGACCCGACATCAACATGAACCCGCCCCCCGATCAATACTGCAACCTGTGACGTAAAGGCCATCACCCATGTCGGACCACGGGTACCGACGACACGTCAAACGCTCCATCCTAACCCTTCCCCCCCGCCGCCACCTTTCGCAACGATCGACCGTAGCTCGAGCCCGATCCTCCGCCGCAGCGTCCGCCCCCTCCCCATCCCACCCGCCATAAACAGCAACAGTGACCGTCCGCCACAAAACCGCCATCCCGTCATCTTCCCAACTCCCGCCTCGGCCGCGACTCACCTTCCGCCATCGCCACGTGACGTGCCCGCGCTCGCCCGGTGAGCCCGTGCTTCTCCGCGCACGAATCCCGACGACGGGGTCGCCGGACGCCCGGGGCAGACCGGTCCAAAAGCATCGCCGGTCAGACCGGGCCGGGGGAGGCACTCGTCTGTCCGACAACGATAGCCGCGGTCGATCGAAAAGTCCAGACGCGCACGCCGGGCCCGTACCCGTGGGTCCTCGCGCGTTTCTCGCGCCCCGGGGGACCCTTTTCGCTCGGGGTTCTCGGGTCCAGGGCGGTGATTGCCGTGCCGGGGAGGGCGAGGGGCGGGGTCTTTGCGTGCTCGATGGCTTTGGCTTTGTCCGTGCAATGGGCATATGTGGTGAGGTTGGGGTTGCCGATTCCGACACATGCAGCCTCGACGGTGGGTTGGTCGTCTTCGGTTTTGATGGTGGGGGCTTTGAGGATGAGCTTAGCATGGCATGTTCTCCCGTGCTCGTAGTGCTTTTGCGTTAGAGTCTCGCCATGGTCAGATCTCATGCCGTAGTAGTTGTCTTTCCGGTCATCAACCGGCGAGTGTAGTCCTGTCCATTCGGCCTCGTCCCCGACTTTATGAAGAAAGTCTCCTCTGGTGACGGTGAAAGGGTAGAGCTCACTTGGCAGCAACATGGGAGAAGAAGGTGGAATGACACAAACACTCCGTACGTTCGGGATGGTTTAATTGGCTCGAAAAAATATTAGCGTCTTCAATCTTGTTGAGATGTGATCCAAATAGAGAAAGGCACGATCATCTTCATGCATGGGAAGGAAAGAGAGAATAAACAAATGATCAACAGGACAGCTGAACCGTCCCCGCAAGATGGCTTCAGACAGCACAGCGCCCATTAATTGCATGCTTGATGCATTGTTTACTAGGGTAAGGAAAGACAATCAACTTCGGACAGTACGCAAAATCCACAAAGTGCAATTAGATCAACCTGTACTCGTTTAATAAATCTCGGTCGAGACTTGACCGAATATTCAAAGGCCATTTGCCGTTTTTCAGCCATGTGGCACAATGTTCCGAGAAAGAAGTCTCCACGCGATGTCGCTTCAGACAGTCACGGATGGCACATCGACGACCTGACAGACTATCATTGGCTACTTTCTTAGATGGTGCCAGCCATCACGTCGACCCTTTATGATTGCCATTATCACCCTGAACGTCTCGTGAGTTGTATTTCTGATTGGCCATTGAGGCGAGATCGCCTTTGCAGCTGCAGATGCGTTGGCGTGGTGGGGACAGTAGCAAGTTCCCTAACTCGAAAACATCCCCACATCTGGCTTCTTAAGTCTTCCACGATCGTGGTAACCATCACGTGTGACAGATCCAGGTGCCTGAAGGCACCACAGATCGGTAAACCCAAAAGGAGGCTTTAAGGTTGAACGGGAAGGCTGGGAGCTGCCCATACATCAATAAGGTGGAATCGCTGCCAGGAGTCCAGACCCAAGAACGCTTACGCTTTAGCTTAGGACCATCGTTCACCGCATTAAGCTTTTCCAACCTTTCATGAGAGGTAGAAGACTGTCATGGCTGATCCAACCTTTCAGGAGAAGAGGACTTGCATGACCGATCCAAGAGCAGCAAGGATCAAGGATCACGGATCAAGTATCTCCAGTGGATCTTGCTATTCGATTGTTTTCCTGTAATTCCTTCCAGTTTGTCATCGCGGTGGCGGATGGAGCATCTCAAGCCAGCACGGGTTGTCCTTCCAAAGATGAAGCGATCTGATCTGGTGGCTTTTCTACCGAGATGTGAATGTGGCTCTGCAGACTAGTCGGAGTCTTTTGGCCATGGGCGCACCATCTCTGAGTAACGGCTAGACTTACCATGCTGTGACGCCGATGGTCAGGCGAGCGTGCCAGGTGGCAATGCAGTAAGCCTTGAGCGGATTATGGTCCGTAAGTACACAATGGCGGTATAAGCGATGCTGGACCGTGACTACCTTATGATGGTCGTCCTTGGGTCTTGCCCCAGGGGAGTTAATAATAAGCCGAGCACGCCAGCTACTCCCAGTTTGAAGACTGGAAGTCTGCATGCGCAGGAGACAGCGGGTAGGCGCATGAGGAGATGTTGACTGGTCCGGGTATTAAACCGCATCGGGGGCCGTTGGGTGGTTTGGCTGCACGTAACCGACGTGATCTCGATAGACATGCATTTGGTGGAAATTCTTTGGCACACCCATTGGTGGAGTAGGGGTCAAGCGTGAAGATGGCCTGGGGACCATTTGGGAGATGGGACGCAAATTGATCTGTTCGCTTGGCGTGCTCCTGGCACGAGACTACCGAGCCCAAGGGTGTGGTTGAAGGAATCCCAGGCATATGATTGCATCATTCCTTATATCCACCGCTGCCACCACCCCATTTCCCTGCACTAGCGGCAACATGAATGATGAATCAGCTTTCATGTAGGGAGAAACGGCATGCAAACGACGCACAAAGGATTCGGGTGGTCCCACAGCACTGGGAAGCATTCCGACCATTTCGAGAGCAGGAGTCCGTAGCTCGATGATGATGACTGCTCTCCCTTGGTCACAGAGGTCCATTCTCATTCGGTGGGACCATGGCCGATCCGAGCTTGTCCGAGCTTGCGGGCACCATCCTGCACCGTGGAGCACGCGACTGGTCAATTAGCTGCGTGTTCCCAGATCCCGAGATTTGGTGGACTGGAGAATGATTTCAGGCGACGAGGGAAGACGATGGACGAGATCAGCGTGGTCCGGCTCGGAGTGCTGGACTAGGTACCTAAAATTAAGGTACTCTAGTACTCTACATGGACATGGGTCTGTGCGGGAATACTCGCAATGTTCAGGATTTTCTAGAGGCACCCAAGGAATGGGAGGGATTGTGGGAGGGATTGATGCATCGATCGTTGCAACTGTCGGGTCCTCCAAAAGGAGACTTATATCGTGAGTGGAAATCGACGAGTAGCAATAGGTAGGTTTAGGGTTTCATGGTGGCCCGGATTGCAGGCGAAGGCTCAGGACTAAAATGGTAGATAAAGTCGACTCTACGCCTCGAACCGTGGGTCAGGGAGAGGTAGCGCTGTCGCTTGGCGGCGATGCCTTGCGAGTTACGGTCTCACCGGCCGAGGAACGGAGAAAGTGTAGAGACAATCATCAGCGCCGTGTGTCACCGTGGACCAAGTGGACCAATTGGGCTCGGCGGCCCCCTCAGAGGACGGGGCTACTGATAGGCTGCTCACGGGCAGCTCATAGGAGTAGGCTGCTCCGAGGCTGCTAAGAGGCAAGACTACTGGGCAACGAACCAACTAATAGGGGGAGCAGGGTACCCCAATAATGATTCAGGGCAGATCCGAGGGGGGCGCCGGTAGGCCTGGTCGGCCTGCTTCTTAAACTTCTTACTGGTAAGACTACCTGACGGCAGAGCTTTGGCGCCCACACCCGGACCACTCGACCACGATGTTGGTTCTAAGCCCTTTAGGGAGGTCGTTGGAAGGGTGTGCTGCGGCAAGCCACCGAAATCCCGAGGGTGTGGTTCAGCCTAAGGAAGAGGAACGAACAAAAAAAAAGTCCCCTGTTCTTGGGAACTTGCATCATGGATAAATAGTATGTTCTTCTCGTTGCCTCTTTCTCTCTGACCCAGAAGATCCTCCTTCAATCCTCTCCTCTCCCTTCCCCAATCCTCCTCCCATGCTGCTCACGACCGGCATTCACTAAGACTCGTGGCCCTCTCGGCTCTGCATAATCTATAAAAGCCAAAAGCTTCCCGTCCATCTTAGTCTGGATGGTTGTTGTAGACATCCCACCTAGAGCACACTCTCCCTTCCCATTCTTCTCGATGCGAGGAACGCATAGCAAGTTGATTCAGATTGGCAAGCAAAGGAATATCATCGTGGGCAGGCTGAGGACTAGAGCTTTTGTCCTCTTGCGCGCGCACTGAATCGTGATGAGCGGGCATGTACCTATCGAAGCGAGCTCCATTTCCTCACGATATCCCCTGCTAATCCCTCCCCCGCCTTAGGAACAGCGAACCCCCGCCCTACAGCGAACATGGTCGGTTGTACCACGGTTATCGCAGAGGTATCTACCAGTTTCCCTGCGACGAGGTCTGCTGTCCAGCTCTACTGCCCCTTCTAACCCCCCCATCACTGACATCCCCAACTTTACAGGCTGAAAAAGAACGACATGATGTCTTAGACCATATCGTCCTCCTTGCACGCAGAGAAGAATTGCACCGCGCACCCTTGGTTCCCTCGGGAGAGGAGTATCCTCAATTGAGGATTCTCGACGTAGGATGTGGCACTGGCATATGGGCGATCAACATGGCGGAGTACGTATGCATTGCCACCGCTTTCGTGATTGAGCTTTATCCTCCGGCTAACCAAGTTGAACCCTGTAGTAAATACCCCATGGCTGAGGTATAGCCTCGGCCTCCATGGTTCGATGATGAGGCTAAAGACAGTCCAGGTCATTGGCATTGACCTGTCCAAAATCCAACCTGACGCGTTTGTGCATCTAACATCCAGTTCCTGGCCAGAACCGCGCTAAAGTACGCTCCAGGATACCGCCAAATCTGCGCTTCCGAACCCCCAGGGATTTTGAAAGCCCGTGGTTTATGGGTGAAGACTCTTGGGATCTCATCCATCTTGCCATGCTTTGCGGCAGTGTTACCAGCTGGCATGAAATGTATTCCAACGTACTGCGGTGGGTGAACATTTGCAGAGCTGTTGACGGATGCCAGCACTGAAAAGGAAACAGACACCTCAAACCAGGAGTTGGCCACATTGAGCATGTGGAGATAGATTTGGTGCCTCGCTGTGACGACGACACCCTTCACCGTAAGGGAGAAGCACTCGAACACTGGTATTCGTACCTGTTCGACGCGACGAGACGTCATAACCGCTCAATTGCGTATGACCATGACAACCCAAGACATTTGGAAGAATGGGGTTTTGTTGACGTGCAGCATACAAAGATCAGAATACCCATTGGCGAGTGGGGTCAAGACTGGCGGGAGCATGAAATCGGAAGATGGTACCGAGTCAGCCTATGTGAGGCCATAGAAGCTCTCAGCCTCGCACCTTTCACAAGGCCCTCCTACAACTGGCCAATCGCAGACGTGAAGAGATATGTTGGCGAAGTGGAGACCATCGTCCAAAGAGCTGATATCCATGCCTACCACGATTTGTAAGTGGTGGCGTTCTCTCTCGACCTCAGACGCCTTGCGATTCCTTGGCGCTTCTGACTAAGACGACCATTGATTTGGCATCGTGTCTGATATCATGTCGGTTTGCAACTACTAATGGCAGGCAGGCACATTATCACCGCCAGGAAACCTTTCCCTCACGAAGTCATCCATGACCATAAGGGCAGTGGCGATCAACAACAAAGGGCAGTTTTATGAAGCTGCACAAATCTCCGCTGATAATGACCGTTTCGTTAGTGATCTCATGGTTCTTCCTCGTCTTTTATGGGCTGCGATTATACGATAAACCGAACACGAACGCTTTTTTCTTCGACTTTGACCACGGATTAAGGCCGGCCCGACAGCCTTTTATACTTTGGATTGGTCACGCTGCGAGTGCTGTCAGGAGTTGTCGTCTTGAAGCTTTGATGATCCGGACTGTCCTTTGTGGCCATTTACAAAAGCGCCACAAGCACAAGACATTTCGATGCTCAACCGCTCTAACTACGATATATAAAAGACATGACTCTGACGGCAGACTTAATCTTATGCATTAGCCTGGGTGGGGCGAGCAGCCTATGTTTGTTCTATATTCCGATTCCCTCATTCGTTCCGGCATGGAAATTAGCGAGACATGTTAGGTGTGGGATATATTTTCAAGGGGGAACAAATTGTAGACGCAAGTTTGGAGCAGTCATTTACGCCAGGTGACGATTCATGAGTTAGCAAAGCATTTTAACCTCTCGAGACAAGCCTAACCATCAATCTGTGTGTTCTGTACACGCTGTCCAGAGCCTGCTACAGGTAGGTCAAAGGTAGTGAACGGTGTTTCCGACCAGCTCGGAAAGACAAAAACATCGGGTTGGCATTCAGCCCTACGAGTATGGCCTCGTTTTCTCGCAACACCGCCACACTTTCCCTCCTCCCCACGACTCGACAACTCATTTGCTGGCAGTAAAGATGTACCTTCGTCGAGAGCTCTCAACGTTTATACCGCCATCCCTTTTCGCTTTCCTTCCCTAGCCCAGAGGACCCGCTGTTCAACTGCAAATCCTTTGCGTCAAGTGTAATCTACTAATAACAATGGTGAGTAAGTGCCAAAATCTGTGAAACAGTCCTTGTACCGCGACAACCAGCTAACAACCTGTAGTCTCACGCCCACGTATCCGCCTGCCTTCCTCCTTCTCGCGTGCTTTGGAGTGGATTTCCGTCCACCTTCCACCCCTCAACTTTATTACTCTCCATTATGCCTACTTCATTGGAGTCAGTTTGTTCTCGAGCGTCATATTCTGGGGCTCCTCCACACCACCGAGAAGCATCAGCTACGTCGACTCTCTGTTCCTAGTGGTATCAGCTATGACCGAAGCAGGCCTCAATACCATCAATCTTTCGAAAATGAACACGTTTCAACAGGTCATCCTCTTCTTGCTGATACTACTTGGATCCGCAATCTGGGTCTCAATCGCCGTTATACATGTTAGAAGGAAAGCTTTCGAGCGCAGATTCAAGAGCATAGTTGAGGAGGAAAGGCAGCGGCGGCGAAATCGCAGCAATACGAGGCGAAGGCTATCGTGGCCGGGTTCCCGCTCTCGTTCGAGGTCTGAAGTAGACGGAGTTGTGATCAGAGGCAGGGTGATGACTTCCGAAAAGGACCTTGCCGAAGAAGCTGACGGGTCTTTGTCCTGTTCAAACAACCAACCACATCCTGATGGCAAGATCTCGCCAGATACTCGTCGCTTTCCTAAGCCTGAATCAGATGCGGAGAATCTTGAGGCAGACAATTTAAATCTCGATCCTGATCAAGCCGGATCACCTTTGAGCATTGACACTGGTATGACACGCCGGATTACATTTGCGTCGCCGACCTCACCAGCGAGAGAGCGACAACACGGACGAATCTTGTCTATGCAAGGGATTGGCGCTCGCCAAAATGTAGAGAACCATCCGACCAGATCTCCTAGACCAATATATCTTGATGAACTACCAAAAATAGATGAAGGGACCAGGGAGGGTCTGCCTCCCCCACGACATGGCATCTTGTCAGGGGGATCCATCGGCAGAAACTCTCAGTTTAGTAATCTCAGTCTTGCGGAGCGCGAAAAAATTGGGGGGGTGGAGTATAGAGCTGTCACATATCTAGCAGTCATCGTTCCCTTGTATTTTTTGCTGTGGCAACTCCTGGGTTGCATAGGTCTCGGCGCGTATGTTGCAAGCAAGAGAGCGAGTACGACTGAGCAAAACGCCGAGAATCCCTGGTATGCTTGAAATGCGTGTCCTGTTTACTTGGACATCAGAATCTGACTCCGCTTCAAGGTGGGTTGGCGCTTTCAACGGTGTCTCCGCTTTCAACAACAGTGGGATGAGTTTGCTCGATGCCAATATGTACGTAGCATGAAGCTATCTTGACTCTTGTCGTAGCTGGACTTTCCTCTTAGCTGACTTGGAATCTCAGGGTCGCTTTTCAAACGTCCGATTACATTCTTATCACCATGGGCCTAATGATTCTAGCCGGTAACACCTGCTATCCGGTCTTCCTACGATTAATTATATGGACACTGTTCAGTGTACTGCCGGACAACGAGAAGTTCTTAGAACACAAGACCACTCTTCGGTTCCTGCTCGACCATCCCAGACGATGCTACACGAATCTCTTTCCCTCAAGACACACCTGGTGGCTTCTAGCGACCCTGGTTGTGTTGAATGGGACTGACTGGATTGCTTTTGAAGTCCTTAACGTTGGTAAAGCCAC
Source organism: Platismatia glauca (assembly GCA_963556305.1). Classification (NCBI taxonomy): domain Eukaryota; kingdom Fungi; phylum Ascomycota; class Lecanoromycetes; order Lecanorales; family Parmeliaceae; genus Platismatia; species Platismatia glauca. Next base: position 1,257,584 of record OY745766.1, on the reverse strand, counting down.
GTTTAGTAGCTGCCCGGTATCGCTGACCATGTATTCAGGTCGGTAACTCCACAGTGACTTCGTTGCCTTCCGGATCGCGCGCTCTTGACGGCCTCTTCCAGGCCCTCGCCGTACGCAGTGGCGGATTCTACGTGGTATCAATTGCCGGTCTCCGCATTGGTCTACTAATCCTCTATGTAATCATGATGTATATATCCGCCTATCCTGTCCTCATAACGATGCGCAACTCCAACGTCTACGAAGAGCGAAGCTTAGGCATCTACGCGGATGACCCTCACGCAAATCAGGAGGAAGAAAGTAACCAAGGGGCCCTTGGTCGCCTGAAGCGGACTCTGACAAGCCAACGAGGTTCCACAGAGTCGAGAGGTTACTTCGTCCGCCAACAACTTCGCGGTCAGCTGGCTCACGACCTATGGTGGATCGTCCTTGCCATCCTCTTCATTACCATCACAGAGACTAGCCAATTCGAACGGGATCCTGCTGATTACTCTGTCTTTAACGTCATATTCGAAGTCGTCTCTGGCTATGGCTGTGTGGGCATCAGCGTGGGTTTGCCTAATGTCGCATACTCCTTCTGCGGAGGCTGGCATGCGTTCAGTAAGCTTATCCTTTGTGCTGTCATGTTGAGAGGGAGGCATAGAGGCCTGCCTGTTGCCATTGATAGAGCTGTATTACTACCGGGTGAGCACCTGGCTGCTGCCGAGGAAGAAGACGCGCAAATCAGGCTGGACAGGACCATGACGATGAGCAGGGGAAATGTGTGATTCCCAAAAAAAGCTCTGTACTAGTACGAAAAGAGGAGACATCATGAGAAGATTGGATCTTGAGTTTGCATACGGAAAACGGTCATGAACTCCTGTGAAATCAACTACGCTTTACGATTTCTTCCCGGCACGCAGACGCCTTCGCCAGCTGGTCAGACAAGGGAACCCAAATACCCCATCGCTTCCTCCAGAATCTTCGGATTTGCGATGACATACTCCAACCCCAGCATCGCCGACACCGCGACCCCAAGGCCCGCCACCTTCTTCGCAACACCCGCATTCCTATCCTTGGCCTTCTTCACTTCATCCCTCTCCGTCATCTCGACCCTCAAGCTCTTCCCCCGCCAATCTTCGGGCTCACTGCTCAACGGCCTAATGGCAGGCCCGAACGTCACGCACACTTCTGCCCTTCCGATCCTGTTGATCCCAAGCTTCGATTTTTTACCTTTGTTGTTCTTCTTCCCCTCGTCGGCAATGGGACGATACGCCACACAACTCGGCCACCCCGCCATCGTCACAACCTCCACGTCCGTGTTCCTCCGCCAGTTGTCCTCCTCACGGTGCTCGGTCTCATTGAGTATATGCATACTGTTGCTCTCGAAGAGACTCCCCACCGCGGGGTGGGTTTCCCAGTGGTAGACCACTTTCCCCTCGCGGCGCGCAGAGAGGGAGAGGGTGGCTGCTTGGAGAAGGATGGCGAAGAGTTGAGGTTGGAGTTCTGGTAGTGGGGCCTCGGGGAGGAGAGGGGACAGCAGTAGCATGAAGGAGGCTTGGAGGTCTGTGAGGGAGTGGTGGAAATACGGGGGTGGCGTGTTGGGGTTGGGAAGGAAGGCGAGGATTTTGTGGGCACGGCATGTTTGACGGTAGAAGCCTGGCATGTATGTCAGTTTGAACGTTCAACGGTGCACGGCGAGAAGAAGGACAGAGGTACCATCTCTATTAACCAACTCCATATCCAACTCCCTCAGCTCCCTCAACTGCTCCTTATCGGCCCCGAACATTTCGTGCCCAAACACGTGCACCTCGAGCATCTTGCCCAGTATGCCATAAACAAGCAGCGCCCTCTGCTCGTTGAAGACGTCCTCCCACGTTCTTTTCTGCCCGCAACAGGATATCCAGTTCGCATACTCCATCAACTGTGGGGAGGCATGGGCCAGATGGAGGAGGTTGAGGGCCTTCTTGCGTTCAGGCGTGATGTCCGAGAAGTGGTTCGTGACCCAGGTCCAGGCGAGGGATTTGATCTCGCGATAGCGGGACTGGAAGTCGGCGTCTGGGTTCGCAGTCGCTTTTGGGGGTCGCTCGGTTTGCGGTGTCACGCCATCGTCCTCGGCGACGGCATCACTTGTCCGCGGCGGACTGCCGCTCTTCCCGTCTCCGCTGCCCTCTACGAGAGTCGGTATCTGCACCACGACTTGCACAATCTCGTCTGAAGCTTGAGGTTTGACTTGGATCTGTTCTGTGGGAGGACGACGACTGCCCTGCACGGGCTCTTGCCCCAGAAACCGCACTTTTCCCGGTGACCTCTTGGCGGGCGCCTCAACGACGGGCGGGGCCTCTGCGGCTCAAATTTATCAGCTTCGGCTGTCAACTCGTACCACTGGGTGGGAAGACTCACTGCCCAACGGAACACTCTCCTGATGCCGCCTGAGGGCCGAAGCGAGAGCTTTGGCCGGAATCTCAAGAGAATGTCTTCGGGTTGCGGTATCGGGATGTGAGAGCTTTCGCACTTTGGCAGGTGTAGCTTGAACATGGCCGTCCTTCGCCGGTCGTTTGTTGAATGGCCTGGGGGTGTCCTCGGACTTCCGCTGAGCCCTCTGAGAACTCAGGACCGTGCTTGTGCGGGTGCTTGTTCTGGTTGCCATGGTGGCAGGTGTGAAAGGGGTGCAATTGACAGATGGCTATTCGGGTGTTGGGTGTGCATGAAGAGAATCCAAGTAGGAGAGTGTACTCTATACGGTGCAGGACTCTGCGGATAATGAAAGCCATTCTGCCTGAAAGCGAATGCTGATGCTTTGTCCTCAATGTCTCCCCTCATGTCCGCATGCGGTCGGCTATTATCAGCATACAAACAAGGACAAAGGATCACCGGAATTTTTTCTGACATATTGAGAAACGTAAAGCTGGCCCCGATCTTTCAGTAGGAGATAATATGATCAATGTAGAGGTTAAAGGCAAGGACTTGAAGCGGGTTTTCCGCTTCCGGATTTCGATCTAAGGTACGCACATCTGTCACGAAATCCTCGATTGTAATACATGCTCTACGTATATCTCATCCCTCGTAGATGTAAAGAACCACTCTAAAGGTCACCAGTAAAAGGGATGCGTGTTGAGGTCGAAGCAGAGCCCTGATGCGGCGCCAGAACGCCTTCACCCGCTGTACTGGCACACAGTCATTCTCTTGAAGCTCAAGCTCTATCATGGAACAGGTGCTTACCTACAGATGGGCAATCAACTCGATCTCGACATCGGTTCGCATGGGAAGCTCCTTGACAGCTACACAGGTTCGGCACTTGGGACATGGGACCGTTAGCGTATTGCGTTCAATCCGTCGAAATAGACAATCATCTGGAACTTAGGAGGCTACATACTGGCTTCGGATCCTCAAAGAAAGTATCATACACTTTATTCATGGCGGCAAAGTTGGCCATATCGGTCAAGAAGACGCCAACCCGGACCACATTCTTCATGCTTGATCCGGCCTCTTCAAGGACCGCCGAGAGGTTCTTGAAGCATTGAGTCTGTTTGGAGATGTTAAGACCTTTGGTTCAACAAACGAGTATTTGTACCCAGTCTCATAGCTTACGGTTCGGTCAGAAATCCCTCCTTCAACCATGGCCTTTGTCTCAGGGTGCATCGCGACCTGACCGGAACAGTAGACCATCCCATTGCAGACGATGGCTTGAGAGTAAACAGGGAGAGGCGGAGGAGCTTTGTCGGTCTTCACTGCAACTCTTGTAGGCATCGCGATTGTGGTTGAAGATATTACGGAGAGTCACACTTGGATAAAAGCTGCCACGCTGCCAACGTTGCGGGTAGATGGAAAGCAAGGGGGCACGTCATCCATACAATTCTTATCAAGACTACTTTAGTATTCGAACCTCGGAATAAAGTAGCACATTAGGAGGCCTTGCTATTTTCCGAATAGAAATGCATTCATTCTAAGAATCTAAGTAGGTATCGTCTACTTCCTTGTAAAGGTCGCATACCCAAAATGATGAGGTTGCCAAATTCTCTCTCCTGCAGAGAGCAGCAAGACGGCTACTACGCCTGCAGCCATTCTCCCTCGCATGACGAGATCCCAATTTCCATGTATCATTAACATACATCTCTCTTAGGCCATCCGTTGCATTTATTATCCGGCGCCTAGAGCCAACAACAAGTGTTGAGCAGTCGGACGCTATGCAAACCGTAACGGGTGAAAGGATGGAAGACGCAGCAAGTTATGGCCAAGGCGCATCTCGAGGATGAGGCTGATTTCTCTACCATTCAAATTCGCCCTGAGCTCGATGGAAAACGTATCTGTAATCACCATTAGCAGTGAACCTCTATTTCTGATGAGCGTGTTCCGGCTTACTCTTTGCCTCCAGTTGTGAGCACCCCATCCTTCAGCGTGCACTTCCACTTGTTCTTCACACGTGCCACTTTGTCGTAAGTGCAGAGCATAATCTGTTGTGGGCGTCCATCCTGCGGCTCTTCTTCAATGACATTGTCATCCGGATCGTCGAGATCAGAATTGATTGCGTCTTCATCATCGTCGTCGAAAAGCTCATCTTTGATGCCAGTCTTGTCATCGTCATCGTCCTCTTCCTCTCCGTCTACCTGCGGGATCCTGTGTACGTGCTTAATGTCTGATGATTGAGCAGCCACTCGATTGGGATATGAGCTACTAGGGCCAGCTTCTACATTGACAGTCTTGCGCTTCCTCATCTGAGGCAACTTTGGCTGATCGGCTAGAGGCATCATCAGGCCTCCACCTTCCATAGAACGATGGATCTGTTCAACTTGCTGCCTGATAGTAAGGTCCGCTTCTTGAATCTTGTGGGGGTCATTCGACGCATCAAGACGTCGCTGGGCCACGTAGCCGTCCCATTCGTCAGCGCCATCAGTCTGAGCATTGTTGACCATAGGCCTTTGTTGGGCATGCTGGAGATTCTGGTACTGTTGCGCCTGCTGACGTCTCTTGAACTCGGCCTGTTCCTGCCTCTGTTGATCGGTCATTTGCGGAGGCAGTTGGATATTCATGGGGCCTCGCTGTGGCTGACCACCAGGCGCTCCCATGGCCGCTTGAGCCTGAAGTTGACTAATTTGCACATTGGCAACTGCACCAAATTTCTGTTGGAGATTTGCTGCTGCTCGTTGCTGAGCAATGGTGTTACCGTAAGTTGGAGGAAGATTGTTAGTCTGGAAGCCTTGTTGCTCATAGCCAGGTTCGGTTTTGATACGAACCCCGCCAACGCCATTGCTCTGAGCTGGGGCCGAAGAACTTGGCCCTCCAGAGGAAGGAACCTGCTGTGGGCGCGGAACATTCGATGGGACTGTAGGATTTGTCATTGGCTGAGGCGCGGGGGGAGGCTCCCAAGGGAAGGTCCCAACGTGAAGTGCTGAAAGCTTGGTCTGCCATGTCTGTCAATGAAGAAGCACTATTAGCGAGGCGACCTTTTGCAATATTGAGGAGACCAGGGCATCCAATGATTGAAGGATCGGTTAAAGTTGCAATTGAGACCTCGGCAAGCGGCTAGGCAGGAAATTGAGGGAAAAGGAGCGGGGCGCAGCATAAAAATGAGTCAAATGCTCGGCATCCCCCCAAAACTTGGACAAACCCCCAGGGCCCCGCTTGCCCACCCGCAAAAATCCAACATTGCACCCAGTCAGTCTGGGAGCTCATGTATCCATTGCAAGGACCCAGATGGGTCGGAAGAAGTAATGTTCAACCCAAAGACAATGCACGAGCTGCTGTCAACAACGACAATGATCATCTGCTGCCCCACAATCGACCATGACGGACAGCACGAGGGAATCAGACAGACCTTTCTCAAATCATCCAGCGTCTGCTGATTAACTCCATCCTCTTCGAATGTGGTTTGGCAGTTCTCGATCACATCGTCCATGATACGCTGGTACACGGTCCCCTGTGATGAGGAATTTGCTTTCAGCATCTGGGTGCTCACCAAAGGAATGGGGTCTGGGGCTGCTGCGAGAGTCTGGCAAGAGCAGACTAACCACAAGCTGGTTCGACATCCTGCCGCCGATCCACCAATATACTGCAATGAAAGCTAAGGCAGTAACGAGATGAGGTACAGGCTGCTGCCCCGGTGACGTGGAGGAAGAGGTGCTTGATCCGGTCTATGCGAGACGGGAGGTGGTGGTCTTGCTCTGCGCCGTGTCTCGCAGACACTTGACTTGACTTCACTCTCTCATTCCTAGACCTTCTCTTTCCCTTTCCGCTATGTTTTGTCTTGTTCCTATCGTTGTCGATCGCCGTGGTGAATATCACCACTTCGATCACTGGGGGTGTTGTAGAAGTTGAGTTCAGATTGGCGGGAATTATTGAAGGGGACAAGGCATGCCAAGACTGCTTATATAATCATCCACCTTGGATGGCGCATTTGAGACTGATCATTGAGGGAAGATCGAATGAATAATGAGCGTGTTGATTGACTTCTAATGTACAAAACGCTGGCTTGGGCTAGCCGCATGACGGAGTAGTATGCATTGCTCGCACCACTGCCTGAAAAGCCGAAACTCCCTGGCTCAAAACAATTTAAGATGACCAGGCCTTGCAAGATGTCATGGCATCAACAGACATGAGTTTATCGTATTGTCAACTGCTTCACCATGTCACCTCCTTTGCCGGTTACACCGCCTTCCCTTGACATTGCTGAGGCAGATCCAGGCTTCTTCTCGAAGATCTTCCAGAACTTGAGACTCTCGTCCGCAGCTAGGTTCAATAATTAGCTACGGTCTCATCACTCCAGCAATAACATTCAGGACTTACCCGCTGTCGCCAGCATTTGGCCATCGGGGCTCAAGCAGCTATGAAGAACTCTCGTTTCATGTGCTGGGATCTCCACGTTCCGGACCAAAGTTGGGTAGCTCCAGATACTGAGGGAGTTATCTGGGAAGCCGCTGGAGCTGACAATTTCCTTGTAGTGGTTGCTCCAGCGAAGACTTGTCACTTGTGAGCCGGTATCAATGCTGTTCGTCCGGGCACCTGTTGTCGTGTTCCAGAAATGAATGTGTCTGTCATATGAGCCTCCACCAGTAGCCAGCAGATTTGGCTGCCATGGACACCAGCTCAGAGCTTTGACTGCCGCACGGTGGTTGGTCTTCTGAAATTTAGGTGCAGCTAGCGACCGAGCGTCCCAAATAGAGACAAGATTGTCATTACCGCCGGTGGCAAGCTGGGCACCATCCGCTCTCCATTCAAGACCGCAGACCTCAGATGCGTGGGAGACAAGTTCGGCAACTTTGTGTTGGGCAACGCGGACATCGTGATTATAGACCAGGCCACTTCTCGCACCTGTCGATAAGATGTGCTTATTCCAGCCCATGACTCCAACGCGCGTATCATGGCCATGCATGCTTCGAAGCTTGGTACCTTCTTCCACGTCCCAGATCTGCACCTCGCCTGAGCCAAGACCAACTCCAACATAAGCACCGTCTCCACTCCATTTGACGCTGCTGACATAGGTGTCTGCTGCGGTCTCCAGCAAGCAGCTGGCTGTGCCAGATTCAGCAGACCAGACGTAGACGTTACGCTCGAGCCCAATTGCTACTTGATTGCCGGAACTCCAATCCAGGAGGTTGAGGTAGTAGTCATCGACGAGGCCCGGGGCGTCCAAGACTCGCTCAGGGGCAGTGAGCACTCTTCGTCTGGATTGTGCAGAAGCTGCGTTTGCGGGTTTCAACGGACGATTGTACTGTGACCGGAGATCTATCGGCTTCGACGACTCCGGTGGTGCGGGCTTGAAGGCGAGGATACGGGTATTGAGTGAAACACCACATGCGGTTGCTAACGACGATTCGTACGCTAGGGTATCTGGAGCAGGCTTTGTGTACGAAGTGATCCCGTCGCCATCTTCTAAGTTGAGCCCCTCGAGCGCTCCTATGGTCTCTGCAGCTAGGCCACCAAGATCAAATGCACTGACAGCATTCGCTAGAACCGTGGAACCCTGACTGTTGCTCGTCTTTGGTCGTTGGCTTTCATCAACTTTGCCAGAACCAGATGTGACTATGCCCTCGCTTGCATTTCTGTTAGGAATGAAGCGATCTCCAGCTTCAAGGCGGATAGTAGTCTTGCCTGATCTTGCTCGAAGTGGACCCTTCTTTCGGCTGGCGCTCTTTGATGGCGTCTGCCCAACCGTTGTCCCAGTCCCGGTCAACGTCCAGTCTGAGACACCAAGTTCGAGATGCCTGGGGGATTTCTTTGCTTTCGCGATATTTGATTTTGGTGAATCTCGATAAGTAGTCCTAGACGTTGATCTTGAGAAATATGAAGTCACGTTGCCATATGCCGACTGCGATGCTATGCGAGTCGACTCGGTTGTCTGGCGAGGAGGTGTAAATGGAGATGAGGCATTTGAAACATTAATCGCAAAGCTTGTTGTTCTTGTACGCGGTGACGGTGTAAGTGGTATGCGTCCGCCAGCTGTGCGTGTGGAGAAGATGCCATGGTGACTCTTCAGGGGGGTTGACACCGAAGCGGTTGCCATTGTGAAAGATGAAAAGTACGATCGAATGGACAAATTAATGTATCGATCAATGCGCTGTTGAGAAGACCGGCGGTCCTCAGGTAAGTGATAGTTCAATTGACCAGCAAGAGGTTATCAAACGTTGCTGTTAGTTTTCCGGGCTCGTAGGAGATCCCAAGAGTCTCAAGTGAATGGATCCTGGGTATGTTAGTCACTAGTCGATGTTGTGTAGCCGGAAAAGATGTTGTCAATTGGGTTCCTTAGCACAGAAGCTCTTGCAATCGGCGGGTCGAGCAGATCAACAATGTTGAGATGTTCTCTAAGACTGTAGAGGTGCCTCGTGCGTAAGGTAATGATGTTTGCAATAAATGCAGAGAAGTGGAGATGGGAAGATGTGCGGAGAGAAGAGGTTGGTGAAGGAGAGAAAAGGAAGCTCAATTTCTGTCATATAAACATAGGAGCGCGATGGCGCTAGTGTTGTTGCCCAGCGACGGATGGTGACGGGGACTGGAAGCTTGGCTCAGCCCTACGAGGCGTCGATCGTCTACCGTACCTAGGTGCCTGATAACTTCCGAATGCCAGCACCGCGATAATTATTTTACAAGAGTACAACGGTACTCCGAACGAGTATTGCAGAACAATTCATGCGTTCAACTCGACTCCGCTAGCTACCTGACCATGGATCCTTGCTCACTACTACCCTTACATCTTCTATGAAACGCAAGATACAGTACCAATAACTTCAATCATGAATCAGCAGCCAAGTGGAACAAGCTCTGGCTTCCAACAAGCACAATCTTATTCGGGTGTGTGGAATGGCATTGGCCACGGAGCAAGGGCACCCCCCTCAGTCGCATCTTCGTCAAATAACACCTACCTTATGCCCGCAAGTCCATCCAAAAGAGCAAGAATGACGAAAGAAAGCTACAAGCCCAAAGTCTCGAGAACTTGTGGTCAAAGGCCTGCCTGCTTGGTCAATGCTTCGGTGACTTATTGCGGGAACAATCAAATCTATGCATTTGGGGGCTTCGATCAATACACCGATGAAGGTACGAATCCCCATTAAATTCATTCTCCCGCTTGAGGCTGATCCAGTGACGGCATTGATATGGGAAACAGTTTACAATCATGTCCTGAAACTAGATTTGCATACGCTGCAATGGACACTTGTGGACAATTACGGAGATATACCAGGCGTGCGGATGGGTAAATATGAAGACATGACCGAGCTTTGATATACATGAGCTGACACACAGGTTAGGTCATACCGCTTGCCTTTGGCAGGGTTCAAAGCTTCTGGTCTATGGCGGTGAGAATGAACATCGAGAATATCTCTCTGACGTCGTTATATACGATCTCGGAACGTCTCATTGGACTCAGCCCGAGATAAAAGGTCCTATACCAAAAGGCCGAGCAAGACATGCTGCAGCGGTCTACGATGACAAGCTCTTCGTTGTTGGAGGTCTAGCTGGCGTGGAAACCTACACGCTAGATGAGATATGCTACCTTGACCTCAAAACATGGACCTGGTCTAGATCCTGGACCTTTGTTGCACGCTTCGACCACTCTACTTGGATATGGGGAGGCCGCATATGGGTCTTCGGCGGTCTAGGGCCTGACATGGTATGTGAAACTCAGCGTCCTTCCTGTTTGGTACCGAAGTGGTGGACTATGTCATCTCTCGAGATCAACAAATTCTTCCACTCTCTAGAAATGCCTTGTTTACTTAGTTGAGAAACCATGTTTCGACAGTAGAATGATGTATCTGCTCCTTGCTAATCTGGTTTCTCGTCTCGGGTGTCTCGGTTGTTCTCCTACAAAGAGCGATACTAACTCCTCAATCTGCGTAGGAGCGTACCGGCGAATTGTGGTCACTAGATTTGAAGAACAGTCCGGCCTTCAAGTCTGTCCCGGCACATAATATTTCCGAGTCCACAACGGAGAGAACAGGGCCGAGCCCACGTTCCCATTTCGGCCAACACCCCTCACCCCAGCATGTTGTTACAGGTGGAAGCGGGAGCTACACGGCCAATTCGAGTAGCGTACAGGTTCGCAGCTCCAATCTTGGTGCCAAACCCGCTGCTCCAGGAGCCATGACGTCCACAAGGTTTGTATCAGGCCCAAACGTTCCGTCTCCTGCCCTGGGAACACATTTCCACGTCTATTCTTCCGGCGCGCTACTGGACTTCGTTACTCCAGCGGGAACTATCCGTCCATCAGAATGTAATCTCTCAGCACTCGAGCTCGGTACTCAGCAATGGCAACGACTCGCCGAAGGGTCAGAGATTTTTGATCCTTCCTATCGTTGGCATTACTGCGCGGTAAACGAGGAGGGGACAACGGCCTGGCTCCTGGGGTGTGCAATGGAGCCTTCGGAGAATGGTGCTGCAAATCTCGAGGAATACCTGAGCGATGTATTGGCGATAGACCTTCGCGAATTCGGCTTGCTGGGCAGTGAGTCGGCATGGGAGCCTCGAGTAGAGAGTTCCAGGATGCCCGCTTCTGACACACATTCCACCTCACATATGAGCAGCCTTGGTTCAGATCTCGCGTTGATGTTTGATCAAGTGCCAGAGGCAAGTGGTAGCGACTTTATCATTACCGCGAGTAACGACGAGCACACGGATGACGACAACTTATCGCCAGCCTCTTCAGTTACGACTACAGACGCGTCTCAGATGCCGCACTTCTTGAATACTTCGGACTCGACTTCCAGCCCAATCCACGTCCATAAGCTGATCTTGCAAGCTCGCTGGCCGCACTTTAATCGAGTCTATAAGTCGCAAATGTCGGAATTTCATACGAAAAAGATGCATATTCAAGAGCCTTACAGCGTTGTCCGAGCTTTTCTGTACTATCTTTATACTGATAGCATCGATAAGCATCCTGAATACTGTCCGGATCTCCGTGAAGTCGCTGGCCTTCTCGTTATGTCTGATGTTTACGATATGCCAGAGCTGCGTCTGCATTGCGTGCGTCGGCTCAGTCGGGAGCTCGATGTCGAGCATGCAGCGGTGGTGTGGGAGCGGGCAGGAACGGCAAAAGAGGAGTGGCTTCGCAGACGTGCGGCCAATTACTGCCTGACCCATTGGGGACGCGTGGTGAGGACGGAGGGGTTCCGTAGTCTGAGTCGACACAGCATGATGGAGTTATGTGAGGTCATTGATGTGGACGGTAGGGTGATTGGGGGGGAGGAACTGGAGGTGGTGGGAGGTCTCGGAGGTGGTAAGGTTGGCGTGGGTGGATCTGGCAGTGAGTTGGCGAGGAGAAAAGCCAGAGCACAGGCAGGTCATATTGCTGATGAGATGGATGACAATGAGATGCAGGAAGACGAGGGCATGGAGTTGAACTGAATGGGTTTCGCACGAGCAGGGTGTTGGTGGTTGTTTGTTTGTCGGATTATGTCCAGCATGGATATTGCATGACGCATGATTATTGCATGGCTTCGGCGCTCGATGGCTGAACGAAAGATTCGGGAGAAGATGTGAGAGATGATTGTCTCGTGTATGATAGAGTAAGTAGGTTCATGCAAGCAAATGCAAGCAAATGCACGCCGGGACAAGGAGGCTTATGCGCATTGCGCGTCTCTAAAAGTCCACGGCCTTGTATGGGAAGATTGGCCAGTGAGCAGTGCACAGTGGCTATCTATCTACCTTATGTGGACACCGGGACAAGCCTTGCCTTGTCTCATCACTCATCTCTCCGCAACGAAATGTTCTGTAGGCTATTCGTATATATTCATGATCAGCCATATTGATGACCACGTTATCGTTGCCCTTTACTGCTAAATACATGGTGAATACGAGCCTAATGAGGCTGACCAACTTACGAATTGGTGCAGATTTGTCCTGTTGAGTTAGAGCCATTCCTAATCGAGTCTTAGTCGGCGCCTCCTCCTTGTGCCACACTCACACGGCCAGGGGAGCGAACAAAGACATCTTTCTGACACGATTGACATCCACCACAACGGCAATATCATTTCAACGTCCATCCCAAAACGCGAGTAACTTGCACAAACAAGAGCCCTCCTGTCAAAGTCCTGCCTCTCACTTCGGTGGCATCTTCATCGTCTTTCCTGGGACTGCCAAGTCTCGTTAGCCGTCTCGATCTTGAGCCCTCAAACTCCACCCACTGTCCGACCCTACGATACCCTCCGCCGAAGTCTACCCAGAAATATTGTCGAGCACGAGACGGCCAGTGGATCTTGATCAAGAACTCAACTCAATATAGTCGGGCAGCGCGTTGGCGTCAAAACTTCCCATTGTTCACGGGGCCTCCTTGTCTCGCCCATCCTGAGCGGACTCCAAACGGAGTCCTACACTGCGGCATCCCTTTCGGCTCGCAGCTATAAACCGTCAAAATTCAGGGCCACGAGGCCAGAGCTTCCCTCCTCGGAGGTCAGCCATTAGACAGAGCGTACGCTGGTGGCTATCATCACCTCCAAGGCTTTGCGTCGCACACCGCTGGCGGTGGTCAATCGAGATCGAAGATGTATAGGCCAAATTCTCTGTGGACGTGGGCCTTTGTTGGGGTGACTTGTGTGCAGGCCGCCATAGTCCTGGGCTTCGAAGCGTGAGTGGACTCAGCCCAAGGAACATACGTGCTCGCCCCCAATCTGTTCGAGGGCGTCGAGACTGAGATTTGGGCAGTCCCGTGAATCAGATGTATGCTTACTTGGATTTTGCAGATATGTTTTCGCTCTTTTTCAAACGAGTCTCCATCCAACATCAAAGGCCATCGACGCTGGAGACTACCAGCATACTATTCCCACTTTTCTTACTTTGTACATCTTCGGTTTTGTCTACGAACTTCTCTTGGCCTACGATGCCCTTCGGCTCAAGAATACAATTCAAATCATTGGGCTTTGCCTTTACAATCTCGGCTTACTAATCTATGCCGCCGTTCAGATGGCTGAAATCAACGACGCTGTCAAAGACTTGGGTGCCAATATAGAGCCTACAACCTGGAGTGCTGTGAAGCCATTTCTCATTGCAATTCCTGGCGTGATAGCAGTAGGCTCAATTGCCATGTCAGTTGTGGCTCGCAAAATCTATGACGAGTTCGCTTGGACCATCTACAAGCACATCAGTGCTGATTTAAGAATGAAAAGACGGTACCTAGCATATCAGGTACATTGAACTGCTCAAGATTCGTTCGCTCGACTCACTAAGTTGTGCTCATAGATCTACATCGCTCTTCTCAAATTCGACTTCTTCTTCTTTCTTGGATTTACCGTCCAATTCGTGGTTGTCGTGGTGGATGTTAAGGATGTCGAATTTGCTCTGACGATCGCCGCGATCCCCGCCACAATCCTCATCCTTGTCATGGCTGGGTATTTTACTCGAAAGGAGAGCTTGTCAGGAATGATTGCCACCATCGTAAGCATTCCAGGTTTTGGTCCAGGGAGGCATTTGCTGATAATGCTCCGCTTAGGCTCTCTACTTTGGAGGATTGGCCTACTTTCTCTTCAAGCTCGTTCGAATGTATCAACACACCACGAGGGCCAAGCGCTACATACCTGCTCGTAAAACTCTCACTTCTTTTGCAGTGATCACAATCGTTCTGATTGTCCTCACCATCATCAATGCCACAGTGTGCGCCTCGAATTTCAGGCACGGACTGAAGCCTTATATCGCGAACCGAAAGGTGGAAAGCGAAGATGAAAAGCCAAGTATGATGGAGATGCCTAATCTCTCGCATGGTCCAGTACCGAGCCGCATGACGATCGATTAAACAAGATACGTGTCTTGGAGAAAAAGTGGGCGGGCGTTCTTGTGGGAAAAAAAGGGACTGGCAGAGAGTCAGGCGACGCAAGCACAGGAAGTTTTGCCCGGATGTGCGTTCGATACCCCTGGTGTTTCAGCGATTTTTATACCTGAGGCTCTTTGAAGCCAATGCAGGCATATTCGATTTTCTCTCTGATACTAGCTGTTTTATTTTACGAGTAGGAATGGCCAGAACTGGGGTTATGTGGCGTTCATGGCTTTAGAGAACATCTTGAGCTCAAATTGACGATTGTCGTGTCTGGTTGGTTGATCTTATTCAAGATTCACCGAGCGCGCGGTGGAAAAAGGAGCAATCATACAGGAGGCAGAGAGGGCTCAGCCAAACAGGAATATTCATATACGAAATAGCTCCTACAGCGTAGAGACAAAAATTGCCAAAATTGGGTGAAGCGTGAAGCATTGTGTGCCTTGTTCATTGATACTAAGAAAGAGGCTGGATACCGCGGCAGATATATGTAATTATCAAAAGTTGTGAACGAGCCGGAATTATTTCCAACCTCCAAAATCCCTTCAACTTACAAGATCCCTCCCAGTTCCGACATCACTGCACCCTTACTGTATTGCCCACCACGCCACACCGACTCCAAACGGAGACTATGGAGTCAGGTCAGCACCCCCCTAAACACCCATCTGATCCCTTGGGAGACCTCACCACCAAGACTAGAGCCTGCTGACTCTGGGTGTGCAGACGATGCACTGTTAGAACAATTGACAAAGGACGGCAAGATGAACTAGTAAGCTTCCGAACAGCAGTGCCCAACACCTGCTACCTAGACGGGGACAAGGACTGAGGACATGGACTGAGCTTGATACAGTGCAGAGTGGCCTAGCCTACTCGACCGCCTATTGCCCAGATTGGAGCGTGTACATACGCTCTTTGGAGGCTCGCTCAACTCTGACTAACGCACTCTCTAGATCGCCTGCAATGACTTCCCTACGCCATCGATACCTATACCCAGATCCCGCCCACCGTCACTGAAAGAGGAACATGTTTCCATCAAACGAGAACCACCATTGAAGGAAGAACCGTTCAAAGAGAGACCAAGTTTCCGAGACGAGTCTGGAGGTATAAAACAGGAGGCTCCCGAGAAGGAAGAGCAAGCCGGCATCAAGGCAGACCCATCAACGGAAGACTCAAAATCGACCATCAAACACGAATCCTCTCCAACAAGCAGCAGCGTTACCCTGCCTCCCGCAAACACTCTCCCACCACCACTCCTTTCTCTCCTCAACACCATCCAATCCACCCTCCGCTCCGGCTTCCCCACCGCCCCACCTCACACGGCCCAACGCCTTGCCGAGCTTCTCCTCCATCCCACAAAGCACTACAAAACCCTGCCCTCCTACCTCCGCGCCCTTGACCGAATCGTCTCAGTCGCCAGCCCGGCTTCCGTTTTCCCTCTTCCCACCCTCACTCCCGCAGCTACTACCAACGGTCGACTCCTCAATGGCACGTCGTCGCCAAGTCCTGATCCGGCGGATAAGGATTTCATCGGCGGGGCCGAGCTGACGGAGATACCATGGATCAGGCGCAGGGGGAGCTCGCCGCCGGTGCATAACGGTCCATCTAGCGACTTGAGGACCGAAAGCACAAGCGTCATCGATGGACCGAATGGAGCTGGGTCAGTGGAAACGGTCACCGTGAACGTGAACGGTATAAACAGCGCCCCCCCGCGCGACGATAGCAACATCGGCCACGGAATCACCCAAGGAGAACTACTACGTCAGGAACAAGAAGCCGGGATCGTGCCTGTACCAGCACCTACACCCAACGGGAGAGTCACGCGCAGCAGCGCCGCTGCTTCGGCTGCCGCGACAAGAGCTGTGGGTGGGGATGTCGACAACATTATGGACCCCGAGGAAATTGAGCCCGTGCATGCGAGAGGCCCGGATGTGATAGGCATGGAGGACATGGGGCCGCAATCTCCCGGGAGTGGATTGGCCGGCGGGATCGATCTCGAGGGGGCGTTGGGCAGGCGGGGGGAGGGTGAGACGATGGCAGCGACGGTGGGGCGGGTGGCCGAGGAGCAGGAGCACGCAGGGGAAGAGACGGACGAACGCAAAGACGGGGACGGGGACACGGTCGTCGCGGATGCCGACGGAGTCGCCGAGGGCGATGATGGCCGAGCGGACGAAGGCGGGGAGAACAAGGGCGCGGACGCCGTGGATAGCACGACTCTGTGATGGCCGCCGAGCCCGTAGGAGCGGACGTCGTCGCCTCGGCTGACGCATCGAGAGCGGTCGGGGAAAGGTGGAAAGCCGGGCGAACCTCCCGTGCACAACGGCACTCGTCCCGAGGGTCCCAGGAGCGATGCTGCCAAGCAGGCGGACATCGTGCAGCATCGGCGGACCACTGCGCAGCGCTCGGCAGCCGTGTCTGTACGCAAGAAGCCACGCAAAATGAGTGGCCGTATTCCTGGACATGGGACCGGAAGAAACGGCCCAACAGTGTACAAAGCCATCTACCGTTCAGCTCAATCGATATGGACTCATCTGAACCACATGACAACTTTCAACCACCACAGAATGAGCTTCTTATTTCCGGCGCTATTCCACCATCTTTCATACGGACTGATAAGTATCATCACTAGAACTACATCGTTGATGTTCATGACCGTTCAAACGGGGTTCTTCCCCCTCTAACCCCCCTCCTCACAATCAGCTCAACCCCATCTCAGCACCCAATCCTTGCTCCAAGCCCCTGCACTGGTCGCATTGTTGAGGCCCGTCACGGTCAAGGCCTTGCTTGACGCGTCATAATTGACACTGCTACGCGGGACAGCTACGCCATTGAGCGACACATTGGTGACGGCATACTGTACCCCTAGGACTGTGACGTTGGCGAGCGAGTTGGCGTCTTTATACAAGCCACGCCCCGAGGCGTACAAAGCATTCTTTGACGCGGTGAACTGATCAGGATCAGAGACCTGGCCCTCGCCGGCCGAAGGGGGCAATGGGCCTTACCTCGACGTAAAGCGTTGCATTGGGCACCAGACTCGCGCCATCATCAACATAGAGACTCCCGCTCGCCGATCCCTCCAGGCTCAAGGCGGCGATCAAGCCCCAAGGATTCTTCCTCGCGTCTCTAGTCACCAGCGCCGGCTCCTGCGTCGGTATCACGTTGTTTCCTCTGATGTAGACAGGGATATGGCCCAGCGGTGCCTCGATCGTTACGTTCTCTCCGGCTGATGCATTGACGGCAGCCAGAGTGTACCAGTCGTAATACACCTCGCCTTTGCCCACGCCGGGGAAGACTCCGTCGACGGTCGTGGCGCCTTGGTCCAAGACTGGTGTGACAAGAATGGCCGGTCCAAGGAAGAATTGGCGGTCTGCGCCTGCGAGGGAGGGATCATGAGGAAACTCCCAGGCCAAAGCGCGCATGACCGTTGAGCCAGTGTTATGAGCCAGGTAGAACAAGGTGTACATGTACGGCAAGAGCTGATATCTGATGTTCATTGCGGTCTTGCTAGCATCGATGACAGATGACCAGACATAGGCCTCCTGCGAATTGGCGGAAAGTGTATTATGATTTCTGTTCCAATTGTCAGCACGCCCATCTCGTGACACAGATGCGAGCTGTAAGAGAAGCTGATAGGGCACAGTGGGGGAAGTAAGCCGTCCGTTTCTCTCCGAAAGGTTTCCCGCGCCTCCGTTAGGAGTACTGAAGACGAAGGATTTACTCCGGTCAGAACATACCGGTAGAAAGGGAAGAAAGCTGACAGCTGCATCCAACGGTTGCATAACTCCTCGTCCGAGTTACCGTTGAAGCCACAGGTATCAGCGCCGAACATAGGGATGCCGAATAAAGAAAAAGACAAAGCTTGAGGCTAAATGATTTCGGAGTCAGAATACCTCTTTCGAGATCAGGCTTGAATCATGAAACAGGTCGTGGGAATCTTTAACTCTTGAAACAAGTCTCGCAGTTCAAACACAGTAGGAATCGGGAAGAAATGATTCGGAAAAGATGACTCACGATAGAAAAGAACATATAAGCAAAGAGACTCGTGTTGTCACCGCCCCAGTGCCCTGCCCATTTGCCACTACCCGCAAAAGTTGATCGACCAATGATGAACGGCCGCACCCTTGGTATTGCAGCCAGGAGCGCATGATAGGTCGCGTTCAATATCTGATGGCCGAATAAGTTATGGAGTTCGTATTCTTGCGTACCATCTGCGTGAGTAGCATTCGGCGATATTGCGTGCACCGCGAGATCTCCCTGGACGTTGTTGATCACGTAGGGAGGATGGTTGACGTCCCGCATGCCTGGCGTAGGAGTAGTCCTTAGATAAGTGGTTGTACCAGAGGAAGCACCCGCGGCAAGAGCTGAGGACTGGCTAGCTGCGGCGGAAGAAGCTGAAGATGCCTCTGTGGCATTTGTCAAATTGAACCCCTCTGGGTAGCCATAAATAACGTTACCCGGCTCGCCTGGAAGGGCAAAGGACGGGTGTACGGGATTCATAGTGATGTTACCCGAACCACAGCTGCCCACGCAGAAAGATGAGGCTTCTGACATGTCGATCCATGCTCCGTCAAAAGCCAGCTTGCTATGCCAGTTGACCATCTCATTAATCCACCATTGTCCAGCACCTCCAGAAATCCAATCAGGAAAGACCTGCTCAGATTTCAGAGTCAGCGTTGCTTTTTTGGAGGCAAGGAGTAGAGTTGCAAGGCTGGTCCCGGGAGCAGAATGGTCCTCTTGTTCCCGGAATTTGTCTTATGACTCCATTTCAATTCTGAATAGGAAGGATCAGCTTCCAAATGTACGTACGGTATAGCCCGGCCAGACATCACCAATGTACAAGCTGCCATCTGGATTGGTCATAAAAGCACCTGCTGCATTGCCATTGTCAAACGTGCTGTAATTATCACTAGCGTTTGATGGATTTGGAATATAGATGGCCGAGTCAATGATGGGTATGTAATGCTTGCCACTAGCATGGAGGGCGGATAGGAAAGCCTCGCCCTCGCTGTAATTAAATCTGACTGGGTCGTTGTCGAAATCCCTATACTGGCTCATGTAATCGATATCCGTCCATATGTTTTCGAGCGGAATTCCGAACGCCTCGTAATTATCTACCACGGATTGGAGGACAGTCCAGTTCGCGTAGCCCCATCTGCACTGGTGGAATCCGAACGTAAAATACTGTTGCATGGGAGGTAGCCCGACAGCACTCATTTGATATGCTGCGGTGATCTCTGGTTGCGTGGGCCCCGCGAAGACATACATGTCAATACTACCGCCAAGGAGACGCCAGGTAATGTTTGTTGGCCGGAGAAGTATCTCTTGGCCATGTGAGTTACGGTTGTATATCCCATGTGAGAATGATACGTAATCCGCGGTTGCATTAGTTGCATTGGTGGTGACCAGCGAGAGATTGCCATTGCCGTCAGTTTCGTAGTACCTCGTGTCTAAATAGAAGGGGTGCGAGCCGTACAAATTCCTGGACATAGAGGGTCAAATGCAGAACCCGAATTGGGAAGGGTTTGCAACCCTACTTACGTATCGATCGTGTCTCCTGTGTCCGCAGCGTACATCGTTTTAGTGAAATTGTTCCCCAGCCTGAGTGCATGGATCGTCTCGCCCAAACCGTAAAGGTTGTAGTTTTCAGGCAGAGTGCTGGCGAATTCAACAAATTGGTCTTCAAATACGAGCTTTGTCCCGACCGTAGAGAAAAGGGAATCCCCGGTAGAGACTCTGTAGACGGAAAAGGAGAAGGTTGGATCATTGCTCCATACAAAGTTCAGATCGCTTGACAAGCTCGTACTGTTCGCATCACTATCAGGGGTGGGCTGGTGGACAATGTAGCTTGGCAAGTTGTAATAGGAAGAATTTGAAGCGCCGATTACTGCTGGCGTGATCCTGACGGCAAGGCGATCTGCAGATTGATACTGGACAGTAAGATTCAATGTATCGATATCGTTTCCATAAACATTGCATGCCGGGCCGGATAATGTCAACGTGGCCGTCAAACCAAGTGGACTCCGAGCAACATTGGAGGCAGTGTATCCGGGACAAACATCTTGAGCATCCTTGGCTTGCAGGTCCTCAATATTGGGTATCAATGTCGCACCTAACGAGAACCGGGAGTCAGGATTTCTTCTTCAAGGCCAGTCCTCCGGCAGTGAGACAGTTCGAAGAGGTATTGACAGTCTTTTACTCTCGGAGCATGTCTTACAAACCGTGAAGTGGTCCGAAACAGGAAGAAATGCCGGGAAATTGTACGTACCAACATCAGCAGACGATGGCACAGTAAATATCGACCTAAAACTGGTTGGTGTCCCAGCACGTAAAGTCGTCGTTGATGTCGCGTTCTGAGCATGAGAGAATCTGTTCAGTTGTAAAGTGCAAAAGATGAAGAGGTTGATAATGGAAAGTGGAGAATGAAACATGCTTGGATTAGGGATGCGTAGCTTCAAGCAGCCGCTAGCATGGGCGAGAACGAAAAGCAGGTAAATGAAAGCCAGTAGAGGTGCGGCTGCAAAGGCTCGACCGAGTATTGATAGTGAGGAAGAGAAGAGGAAGACACTCTCGATTAGCCATGGTGTGGTGGCATCCATACTACATTTGTACCCCCAGGTACTCGAGAGGACAGCATGTGCCCGAGAGCAATGACGAAGTCGACCAGGAGATCATTGGACGTTGTGAGCAGAAACAATGGGGACGGCAGGTGTCGTTTGAGGGAAGGACCCGCTAAGGATCGTCTTAGGAAGGTGCAGAGCTTCTCCAGAGGACCGGCTTCTTCCAATGGCATGGGCATGGACACAAGAAGGCCCGATACTACTGGCAATTGAAGTGGATCGGAGCCCATGAGAATGGTTCCCGAGGATGGAAAGCTGCCCAGCAGAAAGATCATCTTGTACCGAGCACGCATTTGCATTCGGTCACGGACATATATGAACCATGAAGCGAATTCATAGCCACTCCGACAGCCACGAGGTATACGAGTACTGGGAAGTCGCGCACCGAGCATGGAGGTCAGTCAAAGGCAAGTATGAAGGGCAGCCAACATGAAGCATTGGCCATCACTTGGCCATCCCCAGAGCACTACCCCGCCTTTCATGGACCAGAACCCCCCCACAACGACGCGGGGATTCGGGGAAGCTGCAGAAAACCCTCACGCCATTCCAGCATGAATGAGAATGCGTCATTCTCAACCAACATCCGACCGCTTTCCCTGGGTCGCATTCGTACTATCAGTGTTGAGGCAGCAAATGATTTGGTGACGGAGGTATGAATGCCTTCACGTGTACTCGCACCTTGAACGTGTCCTTAATTGACGTTGTTCATCCAACAGGACCGTGTTGAGGCTTCTTATGATGACGAATTAATAGTATCTATCGACTATCGACTATCGACAATCGACTATCGAATATCGACATTCGTTGTACAGATGCCACAAGGAAACACATATTGTGGTACCGCGGTCTGTGAGACTGTGACGCTCTGATATCTCACATCTCGAATTACACGCCCCAAGCGCTACTCGTAGCTTACCCTCTAGTACAAGTATACATCTGCCAATACTTTGAGTATGCCTGGTTCTTCCAGCAATGACGGAAAAGACGCCTCCTGAAATGCTCTGCTCCAATGCGCCGAACCATGTACAAGCAAGCTCACTCCATCACGCTGCTATCCTGAATGGATAAGGGGGGTATGGACCAGCGCCGAGCGACTTGCAAGAAAGTATGGATAGCTCTCGTCGTGCTGTCGACGATTCGCCCGTCGCGGACAAACCATCTCTTCATCTCACATCTTTCTCTCATACCCTCTCCTCCCCGGCTCTTGCCTTGCCTCTCCTTCTAAAAAAATCCATCACTCTTCTTGCTGCTCCAGACGTCCCGGCGTGATGGCCCCCGACCCCGTAGCTTGGATCCGCGTCTTGCTCATACGCATCTGCGAATTTCCTATTGTTCTTTTGTAGAACGTTCGGTCCACGTCCGCTCCGGCTTGGATGAACAGAAGTACTGGCTGGCTCTTCGTATTCGTTAAAACCCTGAGGGTAGACGGGCCGCTCGCGTCGGTGATTGATAGAGATCTGCGACTCTGTAGGTGTGTCCAGATACGATTGTCCGGGTTGCAGCGTCTTTGGACCGAGGTAGGGATCTTGAGAAGTCTCGGTCTGCGCGTTGCCATATTCGTCCTGCTGCTCAGCTCGAGAGGGGACATCTTTCCTTCGCGTCTGTTGTGCAGGACTGTTTTTGGAACGGTCTCGTGAACCATCATACCCTGCGGGGAGATTCTCCTCTTGTCCATAGCTATTGGCTCCAGTCTGACCTCTACTATATGCCATAGTCTGCGGACGCGATTGAGCTCGGCTTGAGAGGCCTGGCTGAACGTTGCTCGACTGCCTCCGCTCGGAAGCTGGTCTCATCTCGTTGTTCGTGTCTTTCCCACTAGCCGTGCTAGTAAAGCTCTTTAAAGAGAAAGAAGCGGGCAATAGAGAGAATCTCCGTGGCTTCTCCATTTTGGGCAGGTCGCTGTTCTTTCTCAAATCACTGCTCTTTCGTCCGAAGCTAATTGATGGGCGTCGCGAGTCTGTCGATTGCCGGGGGCTGTCAGATACTATTGGGGTCTTCATACTTGTTGGTGGATATCTTTTCTCTCTCTGTGCCTCCCCAGGCGACTGGGGTTGCGACCTGCCACCAGATATTGACCCTGTCCTGAAGAAGTTTCCTAAAGTGTTTGACCGTTTGTGCCCTCGGGATTGATCTCTGTGATCGCCCAATGTTGGAGGGTCATATTGCTGAGTGCTCGGCAGACCAATTGTTTCATTTTGACCGTAAGATCCTGACTGGGCGATTGGCGCGGAGATGTTGTATTGCTTGCCACTCTTGGGCTGCGCAAGCCGTCCTTCTGCATTCGTCGGTGCCACTGTAGGCGCAAGTGGTTGACTATAAGAATTCCCTCTGGAAGGTAACCGACCAGCTGTGGAAGCCATGGATCCTCCAGTAGTAGGCCTGGTTGCGGTCGAGGTCGGAAGCGGGCCGAACGCGCCAGAGTATTCAGATACAGAACGAGGTAAATCTTTTGGTGGCCGTGAAGGAGGCGCCATGTCTCGCTGAGAGCTGCTGGGTCGATACTGCGTTCTATTTGCCCCCTGTTGATACGCTTGGCTTGACCTCGATGCTGGTGTAACGGTTACATCTTGAGGCGAAGGCTTAGTCGTCGTATTATATTGTCGAGGAACAGGTTCCGGACCTTCGTTGCCGGCCCTGGCGCGAGTCTTCTGCTGACCTGTCGAAGCAGCTTGAGAAGATACATCTGTAGCTGGTGAGCTGATAAGAGGCAGACCTTCGCCTCTGACTGTCTGGCTTTGCGGAGCAACATATTCAACTTGCACGGTTCTTCTTTTGGGATCACGAGGCGCTTTGGATTTTTCAATAGCTTGCTCAGGGTCGAATTTACCTTGGTGACTGAGCGCGCCAACGGGAGACATATTGGACGGATGTGTCTTGGCTGGTTCTCTGACGGATGCACTGCGGACGAGCAGAGGAGCATCTTGTGGATCTAGAGAGGACAATGTCAGCTTGGATTTCACAGGCAAAAGATCCATTTCTAAAGTAAATGTGAAGGCAAAACACGATGTTGAGGGAGTGGCTTTACCTGCTGTGACAGTGGTATTTGCAATCTCACCAACGGTCGTTGTACTGCTGGTGACTTGTGCCACCACATGCGCAAAATCGCTCAGCCAACTATGCCTAGCGACCTCAAACAGGTCTGCTCGCTGCCTGGGGTCGGCGACTAGGATCCTTCGCAAGAGGTCACGAGCATGTGGAGTGACATATTCCGGAAACGTAAGAGCTGTAGTCGTAATATATCTGTAGAGTAGATTTATGTTGTCTCCTTCAGGATTCGCAGGGTCGTCGTCAAAGGGCAGGTAGCCAGCCAACATAGCGTACTTAAAACAAGGATTAGACTGGACATTGACCTGGAGTTGAGAAATTTGCCTTACCAGGATAACCCCACAACTCCAAACGTCGACTTTCCTTCCGGTATAGAGAGAATCCGTCACTACAAGCTCGGGTGCTGCGTAGCATGGACTACCACAGCTTGTCGCCATCAAATCTCCTCTCCGACTCCCATTCTGGACTCGCTCCAGATCCATTCTTCTGACGAATTCTCGGTCCGTCAACTTTTTCTCAATATCTTCACCCAATTCATCGCGGGGATCAAATGTGTTGGCAAAACCAAAGTCCGTGATAACAATGTTACGGTTGCGGTCAAGCAAAAGATTCTCAAGTTTGAGATCTCGATGCACAATGCCCTTCTTGTGCAGGTAGCCGACCCCGGAAACAAGCTGAGCGAAAAGCTTTCGGGCTGTGTTGTCTTTCAGATAGCGATGATTCAGAATATAGTCGAATAGTTCACCACCCGATGCATACTCCAGGATGATACCAATGTAGGGGGGCGTCTCGATCATTTCGTGGAGTTTCACAATGTTTGGATGCTCGAGGCCCCTCAGGATGGACACTTCGCGATAGATTTTCGGTAGTCGAGTTGGGTTTTGCCCCAGGCTCTCTCGTCGGATGAGCTTGATCGCTACTTGAACCTCGCCATTCTTTTTCCAACCCAACTTGACTTTGCCGAATTCTCCTTCGCCGAGGGTCTGTCCGAGGATGTAGTCACCAAATCGCGTCTCTTTCCTTCTTCCAGTGTTTCCTGCGCCGGCCGAATGATCTTGCCTGCTTCGAGGAGCTGCTCTGCTGACGTCTTCAGCGGTCACGTTGTTTACAACTGCTAGTCCTGGTACTGATTCCAATTGCCGTTCTTGTTCGCGTTTGAGATCGACAGCAGGATCGTCTACTATGACACGGTTGATAATCTGGCTTTCGTCTCTTCCAGGTCTTGTGTGTGGCGTTGCGGAGGCTACGTTCGAGGCTGAGCGGCTTTCCCCGGTGGTAGGTGACTGTTGAGAGCCGGGTTCTCGGGTGCTTATTGCTCTTTGCGGTCCTTCTGGGGAAGTTGGCCCTCTTCGTCGTGATCTTGCTGCATTCGCAGCTACAGCTGCAGCATCATTTTCTACTCCAGGCTCGCCACCACTTAGTGAATCTACAGTAGCACTGCGGGACGTAGGTTGGCGCTCTTCAACTGTAAGAGCAGGCTGTCGCGAGGAAGCTGTCCTATCGGCAAGTGGTGCAGTGGATGGTAGGCCGACACTCTGGCCACGTTGATTTGAAGAGGTTCTTGGCGGCGGTGATATTGGTGGGCCGCTTTGTTGAGATTGTTGCCCTCGTTGGTCCCTCCGACTCTGCTGATACGGAGGAGACGAGGATGTGGTAGGAATCATTGGGGATGCATGGGTAGCGCTAGCCATGTCCTGACCGCGAGGGGTACTCGAGTTCGAATGATGAATCCCCATTGAAGATTGGTTTGGAGTTTGCTGAGAGGCATCGGGCTCCAATGTTGAATTTCCATTACCGCTTGGCCGTCTCGAAGGTCGTCTAGATGAGTGAGGTGAGCTTCTCGGCTGCGAGTGGCTCTGGCTCTGGTCACCTGCTTGTGATGCTTGCTGGGAGTATTGCCGTCGTGATGCCAAAGAAGAATCCACGGCATATGTGCCCGGTCCGACTGGTGATTGGGTCTGTTGCGAAGCTACTTGCATCGTAGCAATGGACAACGGACCGGGTCCGGCCCCTTTCAGTCCACTATCTGAAACAGGGCGAATGTATGACCCTGTTTCGTGGCGATCCTCGCTCAGCGTAGAAAAGCGATGCAGAGATCCTTATCTCAAAAGGCAGTCCTGATCGGCTCGACTTGCGGTGCTCGGAATACAGCAGAGCTACGGCGAGCTCCACCTCTTTGTAGTATCCCGGCGATGAGACCACGCAACAAGTAAGACTTCCAGGAAGCTAAGCCTCGGCCATTCAACAAGATCAAGCCAAGACTGTGTGTCCAAATGATTTATTTGTAAACCCAGCTCTGGCTGATGTGAGGGGAAAGGCGAAGTCGTCCGCCGTGGATCGTATTCTCCCGAGATATTCAGTCAGAAGTGGAGGAAGGGTTTCAAGCGTATCTCATCAAGTTGGGCTTCACTGAACTCTCAATAGTAGGGGGCTTCGTCCTGCTCTGATTTGGTAGGGAACGGAAAGCGCAATATTTTTGGCCAAGGAGAACGCTCTGTTGTTGGGATGGTATGAATGTTTTAGCTGCGCGCCGGATGAGAAGAATTGTATGTAGATGTCACCGGGAATTAAGAGCACATATCAGACAAAGGTAAGGAAACGCAGGCGAAGGAGCGTGGGAACGACGGTCGGGAATGACGCTATCCAGCTGTCATTAGAGGAAATTGGCGTCGTCAGAGAGCCTGGAGAAGCCGTAGCGGCCTGGCTTCGTGGAGGAGGGGTGGGCGAGGAGGATGTTGAGCGGTGGTGGTGTGGTTTGAAGCTGAATGTTGTTTTCCTTGCAGAGTTGAAGAGGTCGCTTTCAGAAGTCGGTTAGAGTTCCTTTGGCTAAGCCCTGTGCAAATCTCTCAAGCTTAGGTACTTTAGGCCTTAGGGACTGATTCGGAAAGCGCAAGTTGTTGGCTTTTAGGGGGGCCTCGGCTGGCCTGAATGCTCGATGGAGGGGCTGAATAGGGTCGAGTAGTCCTGGTGTTACAGGGTAGGCTCGTACCTAATCCCATGCCAGAGAAAAATCCTTATGTATACCTACACAATGCTCATTGAGGTCCGTGGGGATGGGACTCATTCTACAACAACAGCGCAGATATCAGATATCCAGGCACACTCTCAATCTGCTCTCAATCTGCTCACAATCTGCATCACGTTTCACTGGTCTCGAGGGGCAACTTCTCGCTTCAAGCTCAAATGGGTTGGTATCATCAAGCGCCAGCGCCCTGAAAGTAAGCATTTAAGATTACTCTAATGATTTTCCGCCTATGGATATTGGACAGACAGCTGCCCGCATGAGATAGTGTTTCAGGTTCAATCGTGCGCGCGCTGGAGAGATGGAAAGGCCCGAGGTAAGCCACAAGCACACCATAATCATGCGGCAGCAGTAAACGAGCTACCTATCAGTAGTCAGGAAACGTGCCAGTCGTAGCCTCGTAGGCGCTGGACTTTTGTTCCTGTGGTTTTTTGGCTTTCCTGGTTTCAGCTCGAGCCGCGGGCAGCAAGCCCGAGGACTGGGGTGTGAGAGCAACTGTTCTCTTCGGCGCTGATGTCTTCATCTGTAGAGATGGTGACAGCTGAACCTGCACCGATATTGGCAGCAAGGATGGCGGTTGCTCATGTTGTATATTGGGTTCCTCGCCAAAAGACTTGCTGCCCTAATGCATGTTGCCACGCGAGTGTCTGCCCAGACTGATGTACATGCAAGCGACAGTCGTAACAAATACAACTCATCTTCTGCCGCGATGGGATTATATGTTCAATGAAAGACTCCGGCGGGTGCTTGATAGAAATTGGTGATGTTCGAGTAGAGTACTGGTCCCCGAGTTGCTTAGGAGCCCAGTGGCTCACCCAATGAGCTCGATTTTTCCGTCATTGGAGCAGTCTTGTTGCCAAAGCCAACTTGAGTGCCCGATCCTGCACCCAGACTCTGATTTCCCACGGTCCCGGGTTTGTCAGCAGGCATCGCCTCTGGAGGGATTGCTCCGCCATCTCCACCGCCAACTACCAAATCTCCTCCACCAGGCGCTTTGCCAACCACCATACCCTTTGCAACGGATCTAGTCGTCCAATTAGCCGTTGTGTTCGAGTAGATAAGCTCTCCACTCACTGAGACTTACTTGATGACTGCTCTGCGCGAAACCCCTGCGGCATCGACGTACACAAGACCAACGTTCTTCACGCCACCTGCAATACCTCCGGCCACATCTCTTGCATTTTCTCCATATCGATGGCCAATGACCTGAGTGGCAGCGCTGGATCCTGATGCCAAAAGATTACGAGAAGCATAATCTACACCGTCTGCAATAGTTGAAAATGCCATCATAGACTTGTTCAACAAGCCTGGTCTATAGCCTTCTCTATCAGCCTTGGGGTTCTTTTTCTGTTGCTCACTCCGACGGGTCAGTGTTGCACCAAGATTTTGCGCATGTCTGGTGACTTGGCCGACGGTCTTCGCGGACAGACCAACAGCGCCCTGGGTGACACTGTTCAGTTTTCTCACCCTTGCTTGAGTAGTCGGTGTGAAAGTCATTGGTTTGGGGTTCGGCTTCGTCTTCTTAGTGAAGTTGTCTGCTCCGGTGGTCATCTGATTCGCTAGCCATCCAGATCCCGTGACTATCAGACGAGAAGCTACTGCAGCATTTTGCACGAGGGTCGAGTCTTTGTAAGCGGGATGTTTCGCCATTTTGAGATATTCTTCTGAAGCATTACTGATGTTGATCTGGTTGCCTTCGCCTTCCTGGGGCAATTGAATCTCAACAGGTCCTGGTAAAGTCAGTATGCTCCCTTCTAACTCAATGCCTTTGGTAAGAGAGCATATCATACTCTTTGAGCCGGCATGTACATCCTTGCCCTCAACAACGTTGAACCCCTCCCCAAGCTCACCGACGACAGACCCATCCTCTTCATCCACAAGGACAATGTGGCCCTTTCCACTGCCACCCAGGCCAGAGCCAACATAACCCTCGCCAGGAGCGAAATCCGCTGGATTGTATTTCTTCTCACCAGCAGATGGGAAGTTCGCCCGTTCTAGAAAGGCAGTGCATTGTGCGAGAATTGTCTCGAAAGTATCTACATCCTCCTGCGTGACCCTGTCAGGTCCAGTCCCAATTTTCGGGAATTCAATGCGAGTGAAAGCACCACTTTCTGGTCCTAGATCCCATCGTGGGATCAGGTAGCTTCTTGGAGGCTGATGGTAGATCTGAGTTGTCGCAGGTAGGGAAAGGTCGAGCTCTGGGGGCAGGTGCAGGTGCAGGTAGAAGTCCTCTTCGGGAGCTGCACTGGAAGGATTGGCGGAAGATAGGTCAGCGAAAGGAGATGATGTAGGGACCATGAGCAGGGACAAGGTTTGCGGTTCAGAGTGGCTGAGAGGTGATTCTCGGCCATCTTGAATGTGATATGCGCTTATGTTGCCGACACTGTACAGCAGTCTCGGCTCATTATGCCCTGCAGACATGGTGGAAAGGGTTAGTGGTGGAGCTTTGGTGAGAGGGTACGGCGGGGAAACGGTTATCTGTCAGCGGTCACTGTGGCTGCCTGAGTGCTTGGGTTGGAAAGATGCCACTCAAGCAAGCACCTCTTATACTTTAGAGAAGACAAGAGACACAAGGGAACATAAAAGAGTGGGTTCGTGAGAGAAGTGCCAAGTACATATCGATTTCCAAGGCGTCCAGAGGGTTTTATGTCGGCAAGCGCGCCAAGGCTGGGTTTCGTGCCCCTCTTCCAACCTAGAAATCCATCACACATCTTGACCTGGCGTCTCTAAGCACTCACAAGTAATCTGCCAGTCAAAGGAACATATACTGAGTACTCCATACTCGTCTGCTTGTAGTTTATAACATACTTTGCCTTGCATTTGTGTGTCAACATCCTCACGACTCTCATGTTGGCGGACTCGCTCAGATGAGTCGGACAAAGGATACTTTCGGTTAGCATCGGTGGGATGCCGAGGCATGTGGACCACGGACCTGTTCATCAATGAGGTACTCATTGATCAAATGTTGAACTCTGCTCCCTTGCCTTCCTTCTTCCTCCTCTTCCTCTCCTTCCTCCCATCTCTTGACAATACACCGTACCTGGTCTCTCGACTGTCTCATTCTTCCATAATCCAACATGTCTTCCTTCACCAAAGCGCTGCGGCCCCTCGCCCGTGCTGCGTCTCGCCCCTCCTCCGTAAGCGTACGAATAACGCCCAAGTCTCACCAATGGTACTCACTCTACTCGGACACTTTGCGGTATTGCGTAGCATGTGCTGAATATCATCAAGTCTCCGTACCCTCACCGCCACGTCAAACCTGCGTCAGGCCGACCCTCTCGATATCTCGTCGATCCCCCCCACGCCCATAACCCACCTTTCCGAGACCGAAAGTCTAATGGCCGACTCCATTCCCAAATTCGCTACGGAAACCATCCTGCCCAAAGTTCGGGCAATGGATGAAGCCGAATCCATGGATCCGGGATTGGTAGAACAGCTCTTTGAACAAGGACTCATGGGCATTGAAATCCCCGAAGAGTACGGCGGGGCTGGCATGAATTTTACAGCGGGGATCGTTGGAATAGAAGAGTTAGCTAGGGTGGATCCGAGTGTCAGTGTGCTCGTGGACGTCCACAACACCCTTGTCAACACAGCGATATTGAAATATGGAACTGAAGAGTCAAAACGAAAATGGCTGCCAAGGCTGGCAACCAAGACGGTTGGAAGCTTCTGTCTTTCGGAACCAGCATCCGGCTCTGATGCATTTGCGTTGAAGACCAAAGCTGAAAAGACGGCGGATGGCTATAAGATCAGCGGGTCGAAGATGTGGATCACCAACTCGGTGGAAGCGGATTTCTTCATCGTCTTTGCGAACATGGATCCAAGTAAAGGGTACAAGGGCATAACGGCATTTGTGGTGGAGAAGAGCGCCAAGGGTTTCTCGATAGCGAAGAAAGAGAAGAAGCTGGGCATAAGAGCAAGCAGTACCTGCGTTATCAACTTCGACGACGTGGAAATACCCAAGGATCAATTACTTGGCGAGGAAGGTCAAGGGTACAAGTACGCGATCGGCCTGCTGAACGAAGGCAGAATTGGCATTGCTGCGCAAATGACCGGTCTGGCCCTCGGGGCCTGGGAGAACGCCGCGGCCTACGTGTGGAACGACCGCAAACAGTTCAACCAGCTCGTCGGCGAGTTCCAAGGCATGCAACACCAACTGGCCCAAGCCTACACCGAGATCTGCGCCGCCCGCGCCCTCGTCTACAACGCTTCCCGCAAAAAGGAAGCCGGCCTGGACTTCGTGCGCGACGCTGCCATGGCCAAGCTTTACGCCTCGCAAGTCGCCGGCAGAGTAAGCGGGCAAGCGATCGAGTGGATGGGCGGGATGGGATTCGTGAGAGAAGGGATCGCAGAGAAGATGTTCAGGGATAGCAAGATTGGAGCTATCTATGAGGGGACGAGCAATATACAATTGACTACTATAGCGAAGCTGCTCCAGAAGGAGTACACGAAGTAGTAATTGAACGACCAGTACATTGACAGCATTTTGAATCAGCTTGCGTTCGCATCCATCTGTACCTTGACGGTAAAGCGAATCGGGATTGAAACCGTTTGCTGTCCGTTCGAACGTCCAAAAGAAGCGGTTTCTGTCACAAGTCCCAATGCTGTCGTTCTGCGGCCTTGCCTGCACAATGCCCAACCGAGAGGGTTGACCCCTAGAATCTGGGAATCTGTGGTGAAATCAAGCCCGACAGGGCGAGCAGTTGGCAGGGCGGGAATCTTGTCTTTGTAGGTATTGATTACCAATATCCAGGGGTTCGCCCGCCCGCAACTGTCACTTTCACCAGCCCTCTGATGACCTTGCATGGCTTAGAGATTTGACTCAGTGCGCTCGTATCGCCTGCGGTCCTTCAGTAACGCCCACAGGTTGCTCACCTGTCCGAGACGGATTGGCCTCAGCTAGCCTTTCAGCCTTATCCCCAGCAGCAGCTTGCTCTGCCCTGATCTGAGCTAGTATCTCCGGATACCATCTCTCTCCAACATCTACATGGCTTTTCACCCGATTGACTAGTGTCGCTTCGCCTAAATGTCCCCATCTCCCCTTTGTAAACGTGAATTCGACATCGTCGATTCTTGCCCCTCCTCTTTGCTTCAGCCTTTCATCTCTCATGGCCAGAATCTCGGCAGGAATATCCACACTTTCAAATGTGGCATCGTAGCTCACGCCTTGAAAGAATGGCACACTGAATCTTGGGCCCAATCCTGCTCGCGGGGACAGGACGCGATGTGTAGTACTCTTGCAGACTCCATGAGTTAGCGCCTCGAGACCTTGACCGATGGCTACAACCAGGGAGAATGGGATAGGCGGACAGTCGATCCAGTCTCCGCTGAGGTTCTGGGCTTGAAGACCGATGTGGGGAGGTACTTGGAGAAGGTATGAGGTGAGCATGGAGTCCTTGTGAGGTCCGACGCCTTGCGTTTGGTTCGAAGAAGGGAGAGAAGCGGTGTCAGGGTATTTGATGATCTTCAGCTTGTGCTGTTGATCCTTGTCGAAGAAACGGTCAAAGGCTGAGGAGGGGAGGTTTAAGGATTCGGCGATGAGGGAGGTGAAAAAGATGGAGAGTTCAGACATGCGGGAAATGTAGGTCTCAAAAGTCAATTGAAATTTGGGGAGGTGTTTGGGATTTGGCCATTGGTTTGGGGAAAGCAGGTTGTGATACAGAGGTGACCCAGGGGTTGGGAGCGGGTGGGTGGTGGAGAGGTCGATTTGCTCCCGCCAATCCGTCTTTAGAGCTGTAACCTCGTTACCAAGCTTGTTGTAACCTGGACATGGCCCATTTAGCAGTCTGTTCATCAAATCGGGAAGATAGTGAATCGGACCAAGGAAGCTGGGAACGTTCTTCATCTGTATCTCCGTTTTCTGCTCTTCTGGAAGACTGAAGAATGCTTTGCCTTGTTCAATGACGTCTTGAATCAGTGCATCATCGAGGCCTGTATTTCTGATATAGAGGAAACCGACATCAAGGAGAGCGTTGCGCAAAGAGTCAAGGAAAGCTGGTTTCGTAGCCGAATGCCGTGAAAGCGAGAGGTCAAGCACTGGGATTGCGTCGAAAGACGTCATTGGTAAAATTTACTAAAATTGCCACACAAACGGACTGAAAGATAAAGACGAGGAAAGCAAAGGAACGTTGAAATGTCACGAAAAGGAAGATACCTTTATGCGGGACTCAGGAGTGATGATGGCGCAATGTGGGGTTACGGGTCAGATCGAGGGGCTACCAATCACGTAGGGTTCGCTGTTCCGAGTACCTCTGTGGCACTGGCCAATAGCCTTAGCCTCTTATGCCCATTTTATGTATGATCTTTAGCCATGACAAGTATTTGCACAGAGCGATTGCGATGGCTCGGAGGTCCTTCGTCTTGGCAGCTGTTAGGAGTGGTGTCCCGAAAGACCAAATTTGGTATCAGCAACAGTTATTATCAGTGTTGATTTGTCCCGCTCCTTCAGATCCTCGATAGATATAGGTCGTCCTTCTTCTTAGCTTCCTTTTGTGTCTTTCGGCCCTTGTAGTATTTCTCTTGAATTTCTTCTTCCGAAAACCTCCTTGTCTTGGTTCTCAGCATGTCTGCCAGCTCAAGCTTTGACATGCCAATCTGATCTCCGATCGGCACCACACAGTCAGCCAGGTACAGATAGTCCTTGGCCAAGATTCGATATGTCATCATCAAATAGTCAATGTTCTGGAAAACGAGGGCTCGCCCCTTGGTGTACTCCGTCTTTGCCTTGAGGAAAGCGCGTGGGTGATCCTTCCAGTGACGCAGAGGGTTCAGATGGTGAGAAGTATGCCATCCGTCATTGAAGCAGTGTCGGTTGCTCTATGATTCCATATCGTCAGTAGGCAGTAGGCTTTCTACAAGTATTCTGGGTGAGAAAAGAAAACTCACAGGTACGTCGATCAGGGTGATGCTAGATCGGAAGTCCGAAGCGGGATCAACATCGTCCACCAGAGCATGTTGACCGTAGTTGCCAACCATCAAACCGATACGCATCAAGAATAAAGGAATAATCAGAACGAAGAGCGTGGGATAGAAATTCCTGCGCGCTGCAAGATACATGAAAAAGTACGCGGCCATCTCGCTTGCAGCAGCCTTGAGGGCAAGGCCAGGTTTACGCTTTCTAAAGAAGTACAGGGGTAATTCGATCCAGATGAAGGCGATGAATCGGCCAACATACATCAGGAAATGACTCAATTCATCTCGCTGGTAGCGTATGGTCGAGGAGAGATCCTCTGGCCCGTTGCCCTCAACATGGTGATGCTTGACATGATGGTAATAGTAGGAGTCCCACGTATGGCCCATCAAAGGCTCGAGTATATATGGCCAGGCATTGTCAAACCATGCGTACTTTTTCTTCAAAAGACCGTTGTTGTGAATGTGGTTGTGGAGCATCAAGGTGAACGATCCACAGTATGACAGTTGCAACAGACAATGAAAGAGACCATGGGCCCAGGTGAAATGGTAATATAGTAATGCTGCGCTAGGTACCGACGTGGCGAGATAGAGTATTATGTGTGTGAGGAAGACGACGTCGACTGGATTGCGTACAATGCCTTGGGCCCACGTAACGTATCTGCGTAGCATCTTTGCCCTGAAGCCTTTTCCCGTTGGTAGATCTTCCAGGTCCCAGCTGGTGAACACGGTGGTCTCATCATGGACCTCATCCAAGGCACGCATGGAAGATTGATCACTGTGTGCTGCAGAAGAACCCTCGGTGTCTGAATTCTGTGTTCCATTGTTTCTACTGATGTCTTGAAGTAAATTTTGCAGAACTATAAGATCGGGCTTCAATAGCAGAGGGTTGATGGGGGCGGCGTCCATTCGATTCGTGCGAGTGCAGTCCACTCAATCCTCTGCGGATCATTGAACATCAACTTATATGTCTTGTTCTAGGTAGTAGGGTCATGTGCACATACCGTGAACTCGAGCACTGTCGAGATGGAATATATGGGTTCCAATTGGCAGCGAAGTTCAAAAACACGATGCGATGACAGATGCTAAGCGGGAACCCTGATCCGCTAATGGTGGGGACCACGGGACCTTGCAGGTAGGCTCGTAGGCTCTCCCACTACCTCAAAGGACCATTGAAGCTCCTCGAAGCAACAAGCTCTCCTCCTCTCTTGGTAGGCATGGACCAAGTGGTCAGATGAGTACACTTGTGACTTGATGTTCAAGAGTGATCCCGCGCTTGGTGCGCTTGAATGGCCAATCATAGCTCTCACACATGGAGAGGGAGAGAGAGAGACAGGGGAAAGAGTGGAGGAGCCTGTCGCCCGTTTCGAACCCTCCCAAACAGTGGTATACAGGTCAAGAGAAAGGGGTGATATCTGATGGTGCAGAATTCACAGCAGCATGTTGCATGTTGCATGTTGCATGTTGCATGGTTGTTAATATCATATTTATTGATGAGATAAATGTACTCTCCAAATGATAAAAGAATCGTCAAGGTGTCCACCGCGGTTGGAGTTGAAGGGTCTACTCTACCGAATAATAAATAACAAGTATTGGGTAGAACTGGCGCTCCTTATCTTTCGCTTGATCGAGCCTACCGCCAGTCGCCTTTTTAGTTCCCCCTCCACATTTTCCCGTTCCCTGCTCGAGCTTGTCAGGTACTCAGGTACTCCAGTCGGACCCATTTTGACCCACTCGGACCCATTGTGATCCATTGTGGGCCATTGCTGAAGAGAGCAATACACTGTCGTTATCTTCCCAATTGGTGTCGCCGCATCAACAGCCATGGAGGTGCAAAGGGACCAGCTTTTTGCCAATTGGACCACCAGGAAGCAGATAGGTCCAACCATCCCACTGCAATCACTTCAGAGCGAGCCTAACACCGTTCAGTGGTCTCATGGTCCCTCATTCTCTCTGTGGCCATGATTCACTCCTTATTCCCCCGCGTAAGATCGTACACCAGACTTTTCTACGAGCTACCCTACGCCCAAGGCAATGGACAATACGTCCAAGGATCCGGCGATGCCATTTTCGTCCTCGGCTGGCTCGTCTTGATGACTGCCATGAGAGCTACAATCATTGAGTGTGTCTATGGGCTGGTCACGCAGCTTCGCCTCATGTCCCGCAAGGCCAGCATGCGTTTCGCCGAGCAGGCATTCCTCCTAATATATGACTTCACCTCCTTCTCAATGGGAATGGTGCGTACTTCCTTTCACACCTCCGCCACTTCAATCCTGACTTTCGGTATTTAGCACATCTTCGTGAATTCTTCGTACTGGCTCAACTTCGAAGAACTTTGGTCCACCTGGCCATCCCGCGAAATATCTGGAGAGCTCAAATGGTACTACTTGGTCCAGCTCGCCTTTTGGTTGCAACAACTCCTCGCCATTAACCTGGAAACACGAAGAAAAGACTTTGGGCAGATGTTCCTTCACCATTGCGTGACAAGTTTCTTGATGTACATCGCATACGCCTATCGCTGGACGAACGTCGGCAATGTAATTCTGTGCATCATGGACGTGGTTGATTTCTTATTACCGGTATGTGAGCAATGTGGAGCTGTTAAATTCAGTCTACTCGCAGAATGCCAATATTCAAATGAAGGCTGACGCCAAATAGCTTGCGAAAATGCTCAAATATCTACACTTCGAAGCTGCCTGCAATACCATGTTCGGGATCTTCTTGGCAACCTGGCTCGTCGCGCGCCACGGTATCTATGTCAAGCTGTGCTGGTCTATATATCGCGATGTTCCTCGTGTCATGCCTTTTGCTTGTTATTCAGGAGAAACCATGGAACTGGAGGCAGATCCGACAAAGCTGAGCCGATGGAGATACTTTGATCCATTCTTTGATCAGAAGGGAACGATATGCCTTGACAGGAACATCAAATCGATATTTCTGGGCCTGCTGCTGATGCTGCAAGTGCTGAGCATTGTTTGGTTCGGGATGATCATCAAGGTGGCATTAAGCATGTTGAAGGGTGAGGGTGCAAGTGACACCCGCAGCGGCGATGAGGACGAGGGTGGAGAGGACGAGGACGAGGACGAGGACGAGGACGAGGACGAGGGGGAGGAAACCTGCGAGATGCGTGTAAACGGCAAGCCGACCCCGTCGGCAAATGGAAAGGCTCTAGCGTCTGGTAGCGAGGCGCCTCCACGCCAGACTGGACTCTTCCAAAGAGGTGGGATCAGGGTCCCAGGGTCAAGGGATAGGAAAGAGCTGATTGGTCGAGTGGGGTGCAATGGATGATAAAGGAGGTCATTTCTCGTTGTTTTCCTAGACTTTTCCTAAAAGCAGAATGCACGGCGTGTTGGAGACGGTCAGACAGCATTCGGTTGCAGCCGTTTAGAGCCATGGTACAGTCCATCCAAGTGAAATTCTCTTTTGCCGCCAAGCCTTTCAAATTCGATGTTTACTTGAGAGCGACAGGCAGTGACATCGCTCAATACCCGTTCCCATCGAGTGCCATCGTCGACACGTCCCCCATCCTCCTATCTTCCCAAGCGGCCGTGGAAGGAAATCCAACGAAGGGTTGGAGAAAGGTGGACGAGCAAAGAAAAAAATGCAAACCTGATCTCGACCTTCGAACCTCACACAAGTTGGAAACGTTCAGAGAATTGCATCGGAGCCTCGATACGAGGTCTTGAGACTCGCCATCTTATCCGAGTATCCAGACCTCCAGGCTTGTAGGGCTCAAGACCTTGCAACCAATCCGATGATCTGTATTGATACCTTGTGCATTTCGAAGAAGCCGAGCTTTCAAGTACACTCATTAAATGCAGAACAAGCTGGAGCAATCCTCAAACAACTCAGGAATTTGCGTACAAACTTCTCAAGACTATTCATACGTCCTCCAAGAGGCCTCTAATCCTGTAAGGTTGAACAAAAATGCTATTGTGGATTCGCTAATAACCTCAGCTATGCACCGGAAATCCCGCGTCAAATACACGGCTCTTTACCAGCGCCATGCTCTCCTTCGCGATGCTGGTAGGACTACAAGGCATAAAGGTCATAGCTATTTTCCCAAGAATAATGGCAGATGCTGTCTACGAGCGAGCGGCGCCCTTGATTGGATAAGGATACCTCTCCGTCAATTCTTCCACCTTGGGAATGAGATCCACGATGCGAAATGGTTTCGAAACGACGTCGTCCTGAAATAAGTCAGTCCTTCTGTTCACGAGTGAAACCGTGTGAGACCTACCATGCCCACATTCATAGCCGTGTCAATCTGCTCACTGCGCGCATTGGCAGTCACAGCAATGATCGGCACATGGCTGACGACATCCCCTTTCTCCTCCAACTTGCGAATTTCTTTCGTACACGTCAAACCATCCATAACTGGCATTTCCTGGTCCATAAGTATAACGCTGATCTCTAGTCCGTCGCGCCCGTTTTCTTTCCAAAAGGTGGATTCTCTCAAGCGGTCGAGGCATTCACCCCCGTGATTTGCGACGTGTACAATGCAACCCATGTTGCGGAGCTGTTTGCTCAGCACCTTTTGATTGACAATGTTGTCTTCCACGATGAGTATCTTGAGGGTACTTTTGGACACAAGCGTTTGCGACGGGGGTGTCTGCGAGGTCTGCGAAGATGGAGCGTTGCCTTGGAGAGACACAGGCATTGCATGTTTGCCTGTGGACGGCTTACGCGCGCCTGCGCCAGAGAACTGGTCCACATCATCTTTGGGAGCTGTAGCTTTTCGGGCCTTGATGTAGAAAGCAAAAGTGCTTCCCTCTCCGGCCTTGGATGCTACTCCAATCTCTCCCCCTTGCAATTCTACAAGCTCGCGTGAGATGAACAGACCGAGGCCTGATCCACCGTACTGTACGTGAGTCCTAGGGCTCGCTTGAGAGAACCGAATGAAGAGAAGCTTCTTTTCGTCGTCAGTAAGGCCACGACCAGTGTCTTGAACAGCGAAATGCAGGTAAACTTTTTCGCCTGTGCCCCAATCTGGGCTTTTGGTAAGGTCCTTCTTCTTCGACCTTGGCGGAAAGTATGAGACGATGCTGCCGTCTTTTGAAGGCCGCTCTAGAGATGCCGCAAGGGTCACATTAATGATTCGTTTCTCTTGGGTTGTAGTGAACTTAATTGCGTTTGTTGTAAGATTGATGAGGACCTGTAGCAGCCGCGACGGGTCCAATTTCACCCACTCTATGCCAAATTTCTTGATGGACTCATCAACCTTGAAATTCAGCTTGATATCTGCCGTGTGCACTTCGCCATCGAACATCTTCAGCGCTCGCTGAACCACAGTCTTTGGCATAACATCGCATGGTGTCACCAATAGCAACGCTGAATCCAATTTCGACAGGGTAAGAATGTCATCAACAATTCGCTTTTGGTGTTGTGCACAAAGAGCGATGATGCCAGATGCATCGATTGCATTTTGCACCAACTCCCCAACAACCCCTTGCGGAAAGGTACTCGCTTGGAACTCTGTCATTGACGTCGTGATCTCGTCTGCGCACTGCAGAATAGCGCTGAGAGGATTTCGCATCTCGTGGCTCGTGATATCAATAAAATTCTCCTGTTGTCGTTTCATCTCAACTGCTTCTTCCATTCTCCTCTTCTCGAAATGTTCTGCCCACTTTTGCTGGCTGATATCTGTGATACTACCAAAGATGACCTTGACTTTATCGTCTGCGCCTTTTTCTGGAAAAGCGCTGGCCAGTGCCCATGTATCCCCTTTGTTACCATTTTGGTCAATCCACGTTGTTTTGAAGCGAATCTCAGCATTGAGGGGGATCGCGTTGTGAACAAGATCTGCCCACAGCTTCCTTACTGTTTTTTTGTCTTCATCTTTCACAGAATCCATCCATTCGTCAGTGCCTTCGAGGCCTTTTGGTACTCCCGATATCTCGTACCACTTCTCGTTACAATATGCAATTCTGCCCTTAAAATCCGCAATAAAGATTCCCACAGGGGCAAATTCGGCCATCCGGGTGAATTTGGTCTCGCTCTCCATGGCCTCTTGAGTTCGTGCCGCTAACTGCTCTGACAGCTCGATCCGATCCTGAGCTGCGAGTCGCGCAGCTCGCTGGCCTCTAGCAATCTCCTCTTCAAAAAGAACGACAGAAGCCATAGCTGTGGCCAGCTGCCGACTCAGAAGCTGCACATAAAGACTATAGTCATCATCATAGGGTCTCCGAGGATTGACGCCCATGACGAGGAAGCCCATGGTCGACTCGCCGCCGGTCAAATGGACGGGACAGCACACAGCGGCTGTACATGGATCACCGAACCCTCGCCACTCGATACCTTCGAGAAATTTTGCATCGAGCGTGCCATCTTCAACCGACAAGAATATTGGTCGGTCACTTTTGATGGCTTCGCGGAAGACCCTCGCAAAATATTCGCTTCCACTCCTAAGATCGACGATCGGCGCTGCCGCGGGATGGTCTTTGGGTATGCCAAGGGAGCCTTCAAATACGCATTGCTTGACTCCCATATTGCTGTTGGAATGCGTCGATGTCGAGTCGCTGTCAGGATCATCTGTAATAGAGTACAAAAGTACAAACGGAGAATCGTACTCGTTGTATTCCAGACCCCTCAAACACTGTTGCCAGAAGCTCTTCAGATCCCGCGCGGAAGTAGTCTTTTCCCCCACCTCTCGAAGCGTCAACATCCGTCGCTCTGCAACTTTTCGTCGAGTCTTCTCGAATGCAGGATTGTATAGACCAACGACAGAGCCGTCAGACCCGACTAGGGGTATTATTGACCAAGAAAAATAAGTTTCTTCCAGCTGTCCGTCATCAGAGGCCCTTTGGATAAAAAGACAATCGTCATCCTTCATTGTTGCTTGCCCTGTTGTAGTGGCGTTGTGGAAGACCCCTTCTACGGAATCCCAAATTTCTGCCCATGCCTCACGATAGCTCTGGCCCATTAATCTGGGATGCTTCTGTCCGGCCAGCAATATATAGGCTTCGTTGTATATTGCAATCAAGTCGGGACCCCAGTACATAGCTGCAGGATGCGGGCTCGCCATTATAAGATTGCACATGCTACGAAGTTCTGGTGCCCACTCCTCGATGGGGCCTAGGGGAGTTGATGCCCAATCGATACTCCTTGTGAACTGGATATGACGTGGTAAAGCTGGGGAAACGGGCAGTCGAGTCCAGTCAAAGAAACCAGGCCCATTTTGTGGGTAGATTTTAAAGTGGTCGAGATCTCCAGCGCAGGCAGCTCCCAAGATAGCCTCGCCGTTACGTGAGCTATGAGGCGAGCTTGGTATTGAATCTGGTCTTGACGTTGATCTTATCGGGAGATCGCGTCGTTCAGTACGCATGCCAGCTTTCCGGCTCTGTTGTGGATGTCGGTCGGGCTCGTTGTTCTGTCCGGATGGACCCCATCGATGATTTCCCGTGCTGCTGCGTTGGTCCTCCACCAACAAGGGGACCTGGGCATTGCCGAAGTAATCCTGCGGTTCTTCTTCAACATCTTGAACCCTGCCACTAGAAGTAGCAAGGAAAGCTTCAGCGTCTTTACCCAAGGACGAATTGGACAGGAGCCCCATAGACGATGGATTTGAAACGAGGCCGGCCTTGGCCGAATCTGGGTTGCTTTTGATCACTCGAAATCTTTTTCTTAGCGAGCAACTGGTCCAAGTGGCCCCTGCATAGAAGAACGA
Organism: Platismatia glauca; assembly: GCA_963556305.1. NCBI lineage: Eukaryota > Fungi > Ascomycota > Lecanoromycetes > Lecanorales > Parmeliaceae > Platismatia > Platismatia glauca. Next base: position 1,216,122 of record OY745766.1, on the reverse strand, counting down.
AGGAAGAGCAATATCAAGAGACTCATGGTCTTTCACATAACTCGTAGACCAAGCTTTGAAGTCCGAAAAAGCGGTTGTTGCAGTAAGGCCAGGTGATACTTGTCCCGCTCTGCCCGAGATCATCTCTAACGCCAGGGGCGAGGCCCTCAGTGAAGCGTTGGCGAAGGTGATCTTCAGAGGTCCAGGCTCATAATTTGATTGGTCACCCAGATCTAGGATGAACGTCGGACGCTCATCCTGTTCTAACAATTCAATTACGCCCACGTGGGTGAGGATTTGGACTGCATTAGACTTTCCACCGGTGTCAGGGGACTTTGCCGATTTGCTTGAGGTTCCTAAATAGCTGCGGCCACTGCCACTTGGTGTACGAGGGGCCAATGGCCGAGATGGACCACCCGCATTCACGGAACCCCGCGCCAACTTCAACGTTCTTACACCTCCTGTGTCCTCTTTGTTTGCCTTGCTCAACATCCTGGCACCTGCCTCGGAACTCGAAAGGCGATAAGGCAAGGTCGGTCGCTGATGGGGCTGGTCTGAAAAGAAAAGCGGCCCCAGAGCAAAAGTGTCATCAGAGGGATGCCGTTCAAGACTACCAGAATGGAGGTCACGTCGAGATCGATGCCGAATATCTTGTTTCTTCAACGGGGGCGGACCACTTGCGGTGGAAAGGTGTGGTGATACCCGAGACGAAGCACGCTTTTTACTTGCGGACGAGAATGATGGATCGGTGCAAGGGTCACTCCCGGGGTTCGAATTCCATGGCGCACTGTGGGCTGATTGGAAAGGTTCCGAGGTGATCTGAGTGGCGTCTGCGCGCTCTGAAGTGCTATCCTTGATCCACACGTGGCTGTTGGGCCTGGCAGTACTAGAGTTTCTTGACCGCTTGCCGAGCGTTGGGGAAGTGGGCTCCAGGTGTTGTTTACTATTGAAGCTATCCGGCGCGGTGAAGATGGACTGAGAAACATTCATAGAGGCTGCGGCGCAACCATTTGAGTTCCCTCACAATGTTCATGAGGGCACCGAGAGGGTGTTCGGATTGGATCGTTGCGCCTGAGAGGAAGAAGACTTCATGGTAATTCGAATTGCTAACGACAGTCGATTCCTAGGCGGAGGAGACCAGTATGGCGTGGGGGGATGGTGCAGTTGGGCGCAGGGTGTAGGCGTACAGGACGTTGATTCACGATTGTACTTGAGACGGTCAAGGGTCGGGTCAGAGTTGATAGAGTTGCACCAAAAAGGAATTCGAGGGCGTCACAGCGTGAACCCATGAAATAATACTCTCCAATACGACGGTAAGGTAGTGTACTCGTCTGTGCTGGCGTACAAAATAATGCTCGGGAGCACCTTCCCAAAGCCAGCCACAGCCGCTCATTTTGCCCTGAGGCAACGTCATTCTGCATGGGGTATTGCGTATAATGCGTACCGTCGGTACGTATTATTATGTGTGGGTGCATCTCCATTCTCGATTGTCCAATGTCGAACAAGGATCTAATCTGAGCGTGTTGCGTGGAAAGCAGTAGTAGACGTAAGATTTGAGATACCCACGATACCCACCGACATCCATCATGACCCGCTACAATGCTACTTCCACCAAGGCAGCAGCTTCCTTAGATAGTACCTATGTTCCAACTCCCTACAGCTGCATCCAAATCCATCTCTCGGTCGGCCAAGATCAACACGCTGGACCAAATACTCTACTGTCTGAACCGTGCATAAAGCCCACTTGACCCTCGCTGATCAACTCGCGCATCCAGGGTTAATATGAATGCAACCCAGGAAGTGAAGCTCTCCGAGACCGCAGCGGAAAGAGATCTGAATGATTCGCTCGCAGAGATCTACAGCATCATCATTACCCTGGACGGCCTGGAGAAGGCGTACATCAAAGACTCGATTCCTGAAACAGAATACACGGATATATGCAGTCGCTTGCTAAAGCAGTACAAGTCCAACCTGAGCGATGACACCGTCGCCCGGTCCTTCGGAGATCTGGAGACGTTCAAGCGCCAGTGGGACGTATGTTCTCCACTCCGACAGGCTGTCCTCGTCTCTACGCAGTATCTGACAACGCCAGATCGAATGCCCCCGCGCAACCGAACGCCTCCGGGTCAATCTCCCTGCCACCATCGCCGATCCTTCCAATTCACACACCTCTACTTCCACCCCTCATCCCTCGGCCGCCCCTTCTCAACCCTCGGCATCCGGCTCCAAGATCCTGCTTGCAACCGAGAACTTCATAACCTTCCTCGACGCCCTGAAGCTCAACATGCTTTCCAAAGATGCTCTACATCCATTGCTAGTCGAACTCATACAATCCGTGAATGAGGTAACGTTGGGTGAGTTCGAAGGGAGACCGAAGATTATCAACTGGTTGATTCGGTTGAACGGGATGAGGGCGCAGGAAGAGCTGTCAGAAGGAGAAGCGCGGGAATTGGTGTTTGAGATGGAGGGGGCATATGCTGGGTTTAAAAAGACGTTGAATTAAGAAGATCAGCAGCGGTCACGCCATTGCATTACAGGCTCTATGAAGAAGCTTTCCTGCGAAGAAGCGATCTTCTCGGGGGCTTTGGTTTCGCAACTGGCTGAAGCAAGCTCCGTATCTGTAGTTTCGGTCGAAAGGACGGGCTAGATGTCTCGTTATGGCCTTCATAACGTCCCCTCGGTCCACCTGAGAGGTGTATGAAGCATTGGAAGGGATAGCTTTTATGTATGTCCGGCAAAGAAGGACTGCGATCAAGCAGTGAGATCTAAGAGGAACGAGCAGCAGTTCGGTCTATTACAGGAGTATGGAAGGGGTGAGAGTTTCCATCACTTCAACGGGTTCTCAAAGGGCCAAAAGCCGAGTCAACAGGATTCCTTCGGATGCCTAGCCATCTCGCAAATGTGGGACCCGAAAAAGGCTTTCCGAAATACCGCAAGGCATTAACCGCATCAGCTAAAGCCAGTCTTTTGACACACAGTGCCTATGAAATAAACATGGATGGAAATCGTGACAGTTATAATCGCAGGTACATGGCCTTGCAAGCCCCAGATGTGGCTGTGCTTCCAAACAGCTGAAGATGGTGCATTAGCAATTTTCACGTTCACCAGCGCCAGGCGTGAGCCGCTCTCATCTACCCCTTCAAAGCATTCGGAGCAGCTTCCCCACCGCATCTGCCCCACCAATCGTACTTTGCTCACCCGAGTCCGGGTAAAAGAACGCCGCCAGCGCAATAATCACGTACGCTGCAATCAATAACGCCCCTTCCAGATAGTTGCTCCGCCCATCTAGCACTAGGAAATTCACTATGAATGCACTTACAAACAAGCTAATGGTTTCGAACAGCGAGAAATAGAGACTCATGTCTTTGTTTAGGATCCAGCCAAGCAGCACAATCACCGGCGTCACAAACAGTGCGATCTGAATGCTGCTCCCCACAGCAACACCGATAGCAAGGTCCATTTTGTTCTTGCTCGCGACAGTGACAGCCGTGACATGCTCGGCAGCATTGCCAACTATGGGTAGGATGATGAGGCCCACAAAAGCTTCCGAGACGCTTGTATTGTCGACGAGGTAATTGATACTTGCCACCAGAAACTCAGCGCAAACGGCGACGAGTCCAGTCGACACGAGAAGCAGGATTATGGCCGAGGTACGAGACATGTATTTTTTGGGCGGAACAGCCTCTTTGCTGTCAACGGGGTGCGTCGAGTTGACTGGTAGCACGTAGGGTTGAGGTTGCAGTGGCGGTACCATCTGCGCCTGGCGTGCTGCTTGGACTTGATTGAGGCGACTGGGGAGCGAATTCGAGCGGTGCAGCGCTCGAGGTGTGATACCGGTAGCTGCAGCGCCGCTTGATGCGAGACCCGTGGGGTTTGCTGTTGAAAAGACGGTGCTCGACAGCATCTTGGGCATTGCTGGCATTGCCGGCACTACGTCGCGAACAGAGAGACCGCGTATGTTGAAGGGACGCTTTGGCGAGCTTTCGGGATGACTTTGAATGTTCTGTACAAAGCCAATCTGAGGAGTGATTGGCCTGCTACCCTTTGATGGTCTGGAGAGTGCAGGCTTTTCGGGTACGCCTACCTCCCTTTCGTCCCTGTTGCCCGATTTTCGATACCTCTTCTTCGATCTCTTCTTTGGCTTGGTTTCGGGTGATTTGCTACCAGGGCCTCCTTTCTCATTCTCAAAATCCCGGAAATTGATCGTAGTATTCCTTGTGGCGGCTGAGAGGATGTCATTTTCGCCGTCGGTATCAGCTTCGTCACCACTGGCAATACCGCTCAACACAGGTGAGGGTAGAGCAGGATGATCAGTCCGAAGATCTGCGAGAACTATATCATTTTGTTCGACGTTGCGTGCAAAAGTGGAGGCTGATGGCGTACGCAAGGTTGAGGGTGCAGAAGGCGTGTCCTTTGAGCTTGCACTAGATTTACGGCGTCTTCGGCCTCTCAGAACTCTTCTGATGCGCTTGGCGGTGGTGTTTGATCCCGAAGATCCAACTGTATCGCTACCGCTAGACGAGCTCGAAGTGTCTGATGAGCTAGATGACCCCAATATCTCGGCTAAAACACCGGGATAAGATTCTTCGTCGATTACATGCTGTGGTGTACTTTGATACATGTACGCGTGCGATTTCATTTGAAAAAGCAGGTACAGCACATACACCAGAAGCAGAATCTTTCATAGTTAGCGGCCGAGCGGCATCGGAAGCTATTTGAAAACTCACAATACTTGTACCTCTACTGATTTGCAGTACTGCCTTGTCGGCGGTTGCGCTATCAGTGAACGAAGCATGGAAAGCAGTCTGCAAATGCCAACAGCAATCAGTCTCGAAGAGCATCAAGATCTTGCGATTATTGCCGGGGGCGGAACAAGGATGAGCAGTCGACGAGATTTGGGTTGAGTAGCTTACCGGTAAGAGTAGGCTCATAACGCTCAAGGAGAGTAGACATGCGCTCATTTGCGTGACAGTGCTATTGTAAATCTGCACATTTTTAGTTTTGATTGCGATCCTAAAAGACCTCGCATACCTGTTCACGAAAGCGAAGCCCACCAAACAGAAAGCACATGCCAAGAATGAGCAGGAGGTTGGCGAGAATGGATCCCAGAAGCGAGGCCTGAACAATCTGGATTTCATCCTGTGAAAAGATCAATTTGAGACAAAAGAGGAGAGCCGAGTGGAGAAGCACGAACCTTGGTAAGAGCAATGCTGTGGTTAATAACACGACAAGAGTAAGCTTATGCAACATGTACCATTGAATAAGGCGGAGGGACACAAGGGGCAGATAACACAAAACGCAATCGAGTTGCAGGTGCTTTTTCGGGCTACCCATGGCTCTCTTTTGTCTGCTGTTTTTTCGATAAACATACATGCTGTAGAGCGGTTAATAGAAAGTTCCAAGCTAGAGTGACGGAACATACAAAATGATGAGCTCTACTGCATTACCGAAGGTGATGTTCATCAGGGCTCCAATCGTGTCACCCAAATCGCTAGCAACGCTTTCCGTGGCATGACTTAGGAGCCCAGCAAGTGGTATGATGGCAATAGCGTTGATTGCAAAGACAATGGTCTTGTTTACACCAGCTGCCTGAACAGCTATACCCACGGGGACAAACACCAGAAGGGTGTTGAGCCAACTCGAGAAAAGTATTCCTTTACAGGCCTCGTAGAAGCGAATGAGGATATTCGGTTTTCCTTCTGGCTCTATGGAGGAAGATGCCTCTCCATGTTCGGCGTTAGGCGGAGGAGGAGCTGCTGGTGGCAACGCTGGCGAGGTCTTATCGGCCACGTGACTGCTTGTGGTATTCGCGGGGGTGGTGTGTTGATCTGAGCAGACCTCTGCAGGTAGAGGCTGAGCGGGAGCATCTGCATGGCTGGGGGCAGGTGGGTTGATTAGGGAGATGGCAGGACGCTTATCGTCTGCTCTCAACTGATTGTCCGAGGCATGCGCTTTGCGGGGGAAAGACCTGATACGATCTAATAAACTCGGCTCGTCAGAAGATTCCACCATCTGGGTTGTAGAAGAGAATGATGTAGAGAGTAGTATCGATAGCAAGCACGATGCTTTGGTCACTGGGACGCTGGGTGACCGGATGTATGAATATTATAAATGTTACCTTACCGTGTTTCAGTGACACAGTCAGGGTACCTTACCTAATCGTGACGGGATCTGTCGAACGGTCGCGCTAGATGAAAGGGGCTTAGAGCGGACCGAAGCCTTGATCTTGGCACATTCAGAGCTCCGGAGGCACTCACACAAACAGTTAGACTCGTTGTTTAAAGGAGGAAAAAGAAGGTTTACGAATACGAATGCTCTCCACTCCGTTACTCCGTATGCCATTCATTCCTCATGTAAAGTTACATACCTAGCAGCCTAGGTAGGTACGGTACTTTCTTCCTCAGCTATAAAAGACTTCACAGCCCTCGCACCTTATGGCGAAGCAGACAAGTCCCGAGCAGTTCGTCTTCTCGGCGCTTTCTCTCCAATTATTCACGATATTCGTATACATTCAGGGAGATCGTCAGTATCATAATCCTCGTCATCACGATCATCATCACTCGCGCCACTCCGACTCAGATTCTCCAGGTGCCAAGCCACGAGTTTCCTGTATGCCTGCCATGATCTTCCCATCACACGCAACCGCAGCTTGCCACCGTTAGCAGTTAATATTATTTATGGAATCCAGCAAATGCTGGGAATCCGAACGGATCCAGGTCGTCGATCCTCGTGCCACAGCGTGTTTGTCAATGTCAACGTCCTGGTAATGGACGCACCCTCTCTACAACTTCAGGAGACACTCAATGGCTCCATCCAAAGAGCATTGCTCTCGCACCGACCTATTTTGACGCATTTGAATGCAGATACATCGTGGCTACTCCAGTTACCCTATCCTCCAGATGCGCAACGGCCTCCAGGACGTTCACGATGGAATATCGTTTTCGATCCATGGCTGGCCGGTGGTCAGTCTGACGTTGCGTACTGGTTCAGTCAGCAATGGCACTCAGTCGCATCAAGTGTCCAGACCATGGCCGAGCTCAATGACTTACTGAGGGAGATCGAGAACATGGCGCAACTCGGTGCCTCAATTTCAGGTGGGACACATCACGACTATCTTGACAAAGAATCGAAGCGGTCGTATATTGATGCAGTCGTCGTATCTCATGAGTTTACAGACCACTGCAACAAGCATACGCTTCTTGAACTCAATTCTGATACGCCCGTCTTTGCAACGAAGTCGGCGGCTAATCTAATACGATCGTGGAACCATTTCAGCCTAGTCCACGAAACACCGCCTTTTTCCGCAACAGATTCTGATTGGAGGAATACGTCACTTCATCCACTGCCCAAGTGGCTTGGAATCTCGAGAATGGTCACTCTGAGTGATGCGCTCTACTATCACTCAGCAATCTTGGTGACGTTCGATGTATGCTCGATTGATGCCAAGGGGCGCTCGGAAATTGTCCGGGCGGCGGAGGCAGTTATATACACACCTCATGGCATCAATGCAAAAGACCTTGGTCATTTGCCTTCGGCCACCCCTGCTGTAAAGACGCTTGCGCTGCTCCACGGCCTACATGACATCAAAATCAGTGTCAAGCAGCTCAACCTTGGCGCTCACAATGGACTTCAAGCCCAGAGAATGTGTCAAGCTAAGTACTGGGTGTCGACGCACGACGAGATCAAGAAAGGTTCTGGCTTGATCACGCCTTTCTTGTATCGAAGGGTACTGACATTGCAAGAAGCAATAGAAGAGGAAAGGAGAGCGAAAGGGACAATTTCAGATGAAAGCGAGCTGTCGGATGTGAGAGAAGTTGCCTTCGTGGAGCTAACGAACGGCGAGAGTTTGCTACTCGTCTGAGCACATGCTACAGGTCTGGGCCAAAAGTAGACAGTCCTGATGATGGATCGTCTTTACACGATAGGGTACTGCTATAGTCCTCGTGGATCGGCAGAAAGCATCACATACTACGAGCTCTCAATCAATCACTCAACATCGTCATTCAAAGTCATCCGCGTAGAAAGGCGCAAGTCCGTTCAACTCGGATGGGCACAGTCTACGAGCATATTAGTCGTTAAGGACCAGTAGGTCCAGAATACATCAAGTAGAGTACCCGTCCCCTGCGCATGTAGGTTCATCCCGGCAAGGATTGGCTCTCGTGACGGCCCGTTTCATGCGCGTCAAACAAGCGGCGTGCTCCCACCACCACACCGTCCTACTCTACTTTACGTTCATCACCCTTCTTCCATTTTTGATTTAACGACATCTCTTCAAGCTGAGTCTCAGTCTCTTGAATCTATCTCCATATATCCACATTCCCTTGACTAGCTGCCAGAACTCAATCTTTGTGACACCAACCCAATCTTTCATACACCGTGATCTGCCCGCCACGATGGGATTCTTTAAGCCTCTCAAGGGCGACCGTCCCACTGCACATGACGAAGCTTATACCTCTCCACCACCAGTACCTGAGCCCACTTACCAAGCACCTCCAGGGCCACCGCCATCCCACCATATTCCCAATTTTTTGGCTCACGGTCCATTGTATGGAGGAAATGAATACGCTCCACCTCCAGGTCCTCCACCAGGCTGGCAGAATAGCGAAACCCTCCCAGCTCCGTCTGATCCCAGCGAGGAACCTCCGCCCTATCAGTAAGTATTTCGGAGTCCACAGTTCCTCTTTGAGACAGACTATATCGGGTCTTGATACATGTCTCGGAGTTTCTACACTCGAAACATATGTTCAGGGCTCTACATACCAGTTCAAGTAAGCAATACTGACTGCGAGACTAATATCCAGTGACTGGACAATTGTCCCCGACACCTCACTCCTTCCACCACCACCGGCTTTAGGCCACAGGAAGAGTCCTTCAAGCAATGCCACTTTATCCGATGCAGATCGAGCACATGAGTGGTGCAAAATTAATCCGATGATAAGACCGCATCCGCCCACCCATCTTCAGCATGCTGCGGTCCTTAATGGGGATGTGCGGCTTCTGACGTCTCCGGAATACAAAGGCGATTTATTGATGCCGAATACCGGGTTTTGGAAAGGCTCTACGCGAGCGGGAAGCAAGGATTCTTGCCTCCTTACCTCGTCGCCTATTTATTTTGCCTACGCGGACTCTCCTGTTCGAACGGGAAACACCAAAACAATTTATTTTGAAGTCAAAGTGCGATCTCTAGGCGGTGGACGAGGGGCAAACGAGAGCTCAATTGCTCTCGGCTATTGCGCTAGGCCCTACCCTACCTGGCGTCTGCCTGGATGGGAGCGGGGCAGCCTGGCCGTTCATGGAGATGACGGACGGAGATACGTTAATAACACCTGGGGGGGCAAAGATTTCACTTGGCCGTTCAGAGCAGGAGATACAGTTGGCTTGGGTATGACTTTTGCAGTTGCGGACGGCCTTCCAGACTACGAAGCCCAGCCAAAACACAAAAAGATGACTAAGGTTGAGGTATTCTTTACAAGAAATGGTCGGCGAGGCGAAAGCTGGGACTTGCATGAAGAATTAGATAAGGACAATGATCTTGACGTCGATGGTCTTGATGGCCAGTTGGATCTATACTGTGCTGTGGGAACCTTTGGAGGGATTGATTTTGAAGTTTGTTTCAACAACCGGGACTGGTCATGGCAACCCAGATGAGTGGCGAAAGGTACGCCTTGAACCCCGCAATACAGCGCGAGCTGAGTCTCACTGTTGAACGTCGACTAGCAGATTGGGGTCTCATGCTTATTGCTGAGCACGCCAAAACGGCCCCCCGCCGCATTCTAATCCATTCTGCATATTGTACATGCATTATTCCATCGCGTCACACAGGACTACGGCTCGCTCGGACGGGGGGAAGCCGGAAACCTGCATTAACGGTCGATCAGTGTTTCATTGGCAACACGGACGCCATCTTGCTTGAGCCTGCTGCAAGCAAACTTTGATCGGGAGGTACATAGGACTGCATTACCATAGTGGCCGCTATTTTGGCACTCTCGCTCGGTCAGGATCGAGCGATCTCTTGGAGAAGGATTTTTGAGCAGCCAGCAAGTTGGACGAGGAAAGGATGTGAATCCGACTCTAGAAGCGCTTCTCCCATTCCTAGGGAATATTTCATTACTATGAGAGGTAGCGTATCGACAGGGTGCGCCACGCGGGAGGTAGTACTGTAGTGCTAATGCGATTACAGGATTGGAAGCGGGCCTATGGCTGCATAAGGACGCATCGCCGATGGAGCTTCAATCAGATGAACTCATGCCAGTACTGCAGCTATGACTGAGGCGTCATTTTTAGACTCTCTTCCTCATTGCACATCTTACCCTCAGCGGAGTGGTGATCGATCACCTGATTATCAAAGAGGAAAGACGAGACAGAGTTTGAGATACTTTGCGGAAATTGGCCGTATCGAATGGTGGTGGGCGAGTGGGCCTATCGTGTAAGTGAAGAGCCGCTGAGTTAGCCTGACACATCTCGCGTTACTCGTGGTTGGCGGCTTACGAGTTGTGGGTCCATGGAAAGGTGGAGAGCAGCTGGGACTTTGGTGGCCTTCCATGCACAGGACAAAGAGGAAGGTCGAATCGTTGGCAGCAAGAAAGCGTCCGAAGCCGGGAAGATGATGCATGACAGCGCGCACGTGATGATCGCCCATACCGTTGGACTTGTTGACTCCCTTCTCGCTTGATGATCTTTGCGGAATGGACTACGGTATCGCCAGGAGGAAAGCGTCCGACCTTCCTGTCTGCTTCCACTCGTTATCATGGGCTCCGTGGCAGGCCTGAGGCGGATAAAGATTCCGCGCGCGGGGTTAGCCTTGGACCCATTGGATTGCCCTCATTCCGGCGACTAAAAAATAATCATCCAGCAGTCTTGCGGCTCGAGCTGTTGGTTCCATTCTGTTTAAGAGGGGCGATTTTGGCCTGGCCGAACCCTAAGCTGCTTACATTTGCCCTTCACTCTCACAAAATCCACTTTCTCCCGCTCGTGCATAATGGATGTATGTGCTGCCCTTCGAACCTTCACTCTCAACAGCGAATGCGGGACTGGCGACCGTATGATTATGCAACATCTTTGCGGCTTGAACAAGAAGGAAATGGTCCCATGTCATAGTGTCATGCACCGCTCCCTTTATGGGTGGTACCAGGCTACCTGCAATTCTCCCAACCCCATGTCAATTGCGCTACCCTTCTGGCCCTGCATCAAGCCACTATGCTACGCGGTTGAGCTAGCAGTATATGCAAAAGCAAAAGTTTCAACAAATTCCATACCCTCTTTCCTACCTCCATCCTCTCTTCATTTCTCATCTCTTTGAACTTCTATCCCATGTCTCTTTTCACCAGTCTCCCTTGCACAAGGGTCTGTGCATTCTCTAGAACATCACTGGCGTTGCTGACTCTCGTTTGAAGTCATGTTTTCAACTTTCAATCTCTTCATCTCACTGTTGTATGTCTGACAGCCTCCTTCAACGACCTTCCCAATCACCTCGTGCCATGCTGACTGTATCTACCTCAGCCTATATCGATATCTTCGCCTGGTGGTGAATCTGTTTGCCTTTTGCAGGCTTCGACCAATACCCATACCAGAAATCCCACGATTGACATCACAAGATGTCACCGTCGTCATTCCTTCAATAGAAGGGGACGGCGAGGTACTGTGGGAGACTATTCGTAGCATCCTGGCAACCGAGCCCTTCCAAATTATCCTGGTGACCATTAACGCGAACCTGACTCGGGCACAATTAATGGTCAAACACATGGGCTCCTCCAGAGTGAAAATTCTGAGTGTGCCGAATCCCAATAAGCGCCGACAGATGGTTCTGGCTTTGCCCGAAATCCAAACCGACATCACAGTGTTTGCAGACGACGACGTGCTCTGGCCGCCGAAGTTGCTGCTGTGGATGTTGGCACCGCTGGAAGATGAATCCTATGGTGGCGTTGGCACAAATCAGAGGCTCCGGCGTGCGGAAGCTCCGACTCTCCAGCAAAGGGTTTACGGCTACCTGAATGCCTTGTATCTGGAACGGAGAAATTTTGACTGTGCATCATGTATGTACATGGACGGAGGCCTGCCATGTCTTTCTGGACGGACAGTGGCATACCGAAGCAACATTCTCAAAGACGAAGCCTTCATCGTTGGTTTCACCCAAGAAGTGTGGCTTGGAAGATACCAATTGAACGCAGACGACGACAATTTTATTACCAGATGGCTGGTTTCCCATGACAAAAAGATTGGCTACCAGTACCACAAAGAGGCGGAGATTTTGACTACGCTTGAAGACAATCCCAATTTCGTGAAACAGTGCTTGCGGTGGTCCCGGAGCAATTGGCGGAGTAATATTACGAGCATGTTCTGTGATAGGCATATTTGGAGGTTAGCGGCTGATCCCCTGAGACCAGGGCCCGAATGGTGGTCAATGCTCATCGGAAGCTAATGTCGAAAGCAGAAAGCAACCATGGAGCACGTACGCCGTCTATCAAACGACTCTGTTGCAGTGGGCCTTCGTCTGGGATTGCGTGCTTGTGTATCTCTATTGCACAGGTACACTCGCCTGGAGCCACGAGGCACGGACGCTGGGCCTCTCCATACTCCTGAGCTGGATGTTGATGAGCAAATTTCTCAAACTGCTGGGTCATTACATACGGCATCCGGTCGACTTTCTCTTATTACCGGTGTCAATCATTTTTGGCTATTTACACGGACTAATCAAGGCGAAGGCCATGCTTTCGCTTAATGTGGTAAGTCCACACGCCGGTTCTCTTCCCGCCGCCAACAATATTCGGAAAAATGGTCGGGGATGCCTCCGTCCAGTGCCTCACTGACAATCTTCATACAGACCGCGTGGGGCACCCGTGACGGAGCAGACGATGACGACGGCTACCGCATGAGACCGGTGATTCGAAAGCAACAGGAGGCCGGCAATTCCTTCTCCATCCCCGAGACGTGTTTCTACCAGAATGAGAAATGCGAATATCGGCCCAGCTTCCCCCGATGTACGGCTGTCTAGAGAGACGAGGCCTGGGAGTGCACGCTTGCAGGACTGACGATTTGGAGACTTTGGAGTTTCCTTTCTTAGAGTTTGTATCAACACCATTGTAGGAACTACTAACCGAAAACTTTTGTCTAGCGTTGGCGTCCTGGTTCTGCAAAAGCTTTTTTTTTCGCCTTGCATGCATGCAATGAAAGCCGGCAGATGAGCTACCTCGGGACTCTACGATGACGATAGGTAATACAGAGGCCCTATATAATTGTTACTTATTCCATCGAATGAACCTTGTTGACCGGTTGTGAAGCAATTTCAGGACTGGAAGGTGGGGAAGTGCCTCGGCATCCTGTGCGTAGGGATTACTCCTCTGTGGGTGAGGACCTCGCTGGTCAGGTACTCTGACAATGAGACAATGACCGGTGGGAAAATTGCTCTCGTCGCCCTGACTCGTAAGTTGTCCGATGCCGGTAGTCGGATCACAAGCTTTTTCATTGGCTCTAGGCAGCGTATGTATTTTATAAGGTACTCTCCCAACCCCAACAGAGTCAATCAGACTATCCGCCACAAATAACGAAATATGAAATATGACAAAACTCACGATGCATCGTTTTATCGTTTATGATTATTACTGATTGCATCTAATAAGTACCGACCAGGTTTCACACCTGCCCAGCATGCACGCTTACCTCTTTGAGTCGTGTTCGTGTTTGAGAAAGGAGGTTTGATTGGTGGCTGGAGCGCCACCAAACAATGCGTTGAGTGGAATTCAGTGGTACGGAAGATGCATCGATCGATGGTGGCGCGGAATCTGTACCAAGGAATCTCACTCTCGCTCAGATATGCCGAATCCTTGAAATGCAATACCTAGGTAGGTATCTAGGGAGAGTACGTAAGGTAGAGTACCTACTTCAACAGTATTCTATTCTGTTCAGGCTCAACAGGAGTGTTGATGCGCGTTATGATCATTGCTTGCTCCGTGCTCTTTACCTTTCCTCACGCCTCCACATGCTCTCGGGCAATCCATCGGCCTCACCAGCAGTCTGCAGTCGGCAACACGAGCCATACTTTGTCCAACAGCCCAGGTGGCAATGATGATAAACACGGTGGTGCTGGTGCAAGAGAAAGCACAGACCCATTGATTCTGCCGTTTGGGCGATTTCTTCCATCGCACTCAAGGAGTCAAGCACCCCCACCTCGTAGGTAGCACTCTCGCGGAACTCTAGCAGCGACTACCCCACCATCAACCCACCACGAAAAGACACCAACAAAAAGGCTTTTCCCGTCCCTTACAGAGTTCACGATCATGCAGTTGGTGAAAGGCTATTCGTCGCGCTAGAGCGGTAACTAACAATGACTTGCATGATACACTCCCAATATGATCGACAGCCACCGAGCAGTCCGCCATGTACCTAATAATGTAGAGTACTCGCACGAGCGGGATCTGCCATGCACAAGGATCCATCATCCATCACGCGGAATCTCTTACTCAGGCAAGCAAATCTATCCATCAATCTTGGACGTCCACCTTCTCGATCGAGCCTGGGGCTTGGACTTCCGTATGCATGAGTCGTCCAGGCCGACCCGTTGCGAACGACACATACATGCCCGGCTTCGTCGGTCGTGATAACAACAGACCACCAACACCAACATTGCGATTGTTATATACCCATGTCGGTGGAGTTGAAGCGATTCGCCCAACCAACGGCCAATACTCCGGCTTCTGCGGAGGCCTGAGCGCTCGGTATGTGAGTGGTCCTTTATTTCCGATCGGTCGGCTATTTTGGTGGGGGGGAAGCAAGAACCTTGAGGTACAGAGGTAGAAATACGGTAACCACCCCTGCTCCACCATCGACTCATCGAACAAGCAAACATCTACGCAATCATGATTACAACTTGCTACCACTACTACCACTACCTCATGCATGCATCGGAGCGGGAGAAAAGCCACGTCTATGATCCATCGGCCAGATAGCAGCTCAAACAAGGCAGACACTGCGATCCATTCGCTCCCTGCTTGAAATCCAAGACAACCTCCGACGTTCAGCTAATGATTCGCGCTGAATCCACCACAGTCTGTTGGACCTCCAAACGGCCACTACATTCGGTGTGTAGATGAAGGGACAGTACCTAGTGTGTCAAATAAATTCCTGCCTGTCCCATGTTTCATGTTTCATGTTTCATGGTACGGTATGGGAGATATCTTTTTTTCAACTACTACAGGCTACAGCTAAACCGCCCGAGCTGCTAAACGTCCCCTGTCCTCACCTCAATCTCTTCTCTCGGCCCTCCTTGATCTCACAGCGGTGTATGCCCCAGACTTTCCACATCGTCTCGGGCCGCTGCAAAGATCCTTTTGCAGGCATTGATCAGTACAAAGCTGCAAGGCAATGCGCTGATATTCTTGACGTTGCGTGGTTCGAGTCTTTCCTCGGGGACATTGCTGCTGCTGCAGGAGACCTGCGCAAATATCATCTTCTGGTTCATGGGCCACTGCTAGTCATTCATCACCAAGGCTGCACCTCCCCGGCTTTAGGTTTCTGAACGCGAACTATCTTGTCACAGTTCAACAAGCACAATGGGTCAAAGGCTTGTTTCAACTAGAACACAAAAGAATCAGCTGTGGTGGCTGAATATACGATGCTGGAGCTCACCTTTCTCATTGCATCGACGGTGGTCTCCCCCATCTCATGGGCTAAGTAATCCCGCTTAATTAAGCCTACCCCGTGCTCGCCGGTCACAGTACCCTCCATCTCGACGGCACGCTTGACCATCCTGTGAACCACCCCTTCGGCAGTTTCCCGTTCTTTGTCGTTGAAGAGGAGAATAGCTTGGAATGATCAGCCTTGGTGTTCTTCAGTCGGATGCATGCCAGCTCACCGTGAAAATTGCCATCACCCACATGTCCTACCATGGCCGCCAGCAAGCCACTGCTAGCCATATCTTCTTTTGTCTCCTCTATGATGTCAGGCAATCTACTGATAGGAACGGCGACGTCGGTTGTCCAAACATGATCGCTTTCATCTCTTCTTTTCGCCATCACACTCCAAAGAGCCTCCTTTCTTGCACTCCAAAGCTCTGCAGCTTCATCGGCGTCTTTGGCGAAATCGAAGCTTTTACTGCCTTTGCTCTTCGCCAGCTTTTGCACCAACCCAATCGACTCCTTGACCGCCGACTGTGTGCCAGAGAATTTGAAAAATAACGTTGGTACTTCTTTCCATGTTCTACTAGTGGAGCCACTCTCGTTGATGCAACGCATCTGAACGTCATCCAGAATTTCGACTGCCGCAATTGGCACCCCTTCACCAACGACCCGTGATACACATTCGGCTGCCTCTCGAATAGTCCCAAAGCTAGTCACCGCAACACTTTCATGTTTTGGCTTCACGGTAATTCTCAATGTAGCTTCAGTGACGAGACCCAAGGTGCCTTCACTTCCAATAAACATCCGCGTAAGGTCATATCCAGCGCTACTCTTGCGCGGTCGTTGCCTCGTTTTTATGACAGTCCCATCAGCCAAGACTACAGTCAGGCTAAGCACCCAGTCCCGCATGGTACCATACCGATATGCATTAGTACCCGAGCATCCTGTGCCCACCATGCCGCCAATCATTGCGCCGGGTCCGGGATCTGGAGGGAAGAAGAGGCCCTCCTTTCCCAGTTCCTCATTAAGGAGCTCCCAACCTAGTGCTGGCTGAACGATGACATCTAGATCCTCTTTGTGTAATTTAAGGATCTTGTCCATCCTGGAGAAGTCCACACAAATGCCACCCCGAGTGGCTGAGAAATGGCCTTCCAAACTTGTGCCGCCAGAATAGCCCGTTGCAGGAATTTTTCTCGTGTAGCACACTTTCATGATCTCGCTGACCTCTTCCGTTGTTGAGGGCGAGACGATCATGAAAGGTCGTTCACTGTCCTTGGTAGTATACGAAGACCAATCTGATCCCGAATGGGATTGAAGATCGCCCTCTTCGGTGGACACATGCTCTTTGCCAACAATTGATACCATATCAGTCCAACAAGCCTCAAGATTTACAGGCGAGGTATTGTGCTTCGGTCCTTTCGTATCCATAGATGATAAAGGTGCAGTGGATAACGGCGATACTTTGTCAGGTTTCTTGCTTCCGCACCAGTAAGCTACGGCACATGAGAATACAATTGCTGCGAAAGTCAGCTGTGCATGTTTCAGCTGCTGAGGCGTGCATACAAAAGGTGAAGGCCCAGTTCCTGGCAGAATTGCTGATAGGGACCATGGAAGCGAAGCGAGCTTCTGCTTGACGTTGGGCTTGGATCCTTCGTGCCGTACTCTCGTATAATTGACCTCGAAACGTCTTCTCCTCGTGGGACAATGACTTGGGCGACGTGTGGAGAACACGCTTGCCTCCAATTGGAATTTGCAGAGAGCATTGTCGGGAAAGAGGCATGCGGCTCAGGCTGCGCAAGGAATTGGAAGACAGGCAGGACATTTTGACAGCTATAAAAACAATACAAAGACGAAGGCTGAAGAAGCTCGAGGAAGGTCCGGTGGTCCGCCGCTCTGGTGTAGGTCTTGGCGGTCTTGGCAGTCGGACTATTCCGAGGTTCCGAGGGAGCCGAGCCAAGCAGCTGACATTCTTGCCATTCTTACACCAAGTCTCAATCTTTCCTGAATCAAATGACATTTATCATACTGGCGAACACCAAGTATACACCATAGAGACTCCTCTCAATTAACCAAGTGGAAGGATTGTGCCATATTGTCAGCCATTCTGTCTCTTCTAGAGCGTATGTCCTGGTGAAGCTAGCAATCGTTTGCCTATATCTTCTTTTTATATACAATGGCAGAAACCCAGGCCTATATTAAGTCTGGCTACTATGGGTATCCCGAGGCCAAAGAAGGTCCCAGAGTGCCATTCTCCAATACGCCAGGAGCAAATCCTGTATTGCGAGGTCTTCCGCTGGCAATAGCAGGCTCAGCGTGCGTCAATTCTTTCTTACAACAACACCTTGCTAAAGCTCTGAAAGTGTTGCAAACATCCGTCTTCTCTCAGGCCTGCTGTGGGGAAATGCTGGGTTCAGTAATCTGCGTAACGTGGATCTCAATGGTTACGATGCCCGCTGTGATCCGACCGTTGTTCCGATAGACGAGTCCGATGCCGATATTTCTGCGTCGATCAGGGCTCTCAGTTCGTCGTACAAACCAAGTTCGGCAGGCACAGATCGTCATTACAGCATTGAAGATTACCACTCCGCATACGAAGCGGGAAGAATAACACCAACAGCGGTTGCTGAGGCCTTGCTTGATCTGATCTCCACGCATTCTAAACATAAGGATGCATTTTTGGAGGTTAAAAGGGAGCGTGTTATTGCTGCAGCTGAGTTGTCCACGCAAAGGTACAAAGCAGGCAAAGCGCTAGGCATGTTTGACGGCGTACCAGTAGGTGTGAAGGGTAAGAGCCTCCCTTCCTGCCTTGATAATAATTGGCATCTCTTCTTTCGTTTTCGTTTCAAGAATCCTGATTTCTAAATGTTCTTTTGATCTCAGGGTTTTCCTTGACGAGTGTAATCATTGATCTGGTGTTCAGATGAGGTCGATCTACAAGGTTACTCTAAGTGTTTAGGCTCTTGCAAGGACTTCACGAACACGAAAGGAGCTGTGACAAGCTGGTGTGTGCAAAAGTGGGAGGAAGCAGGGGTGGTAATTTTAGGAAAACTCAACATGCATGAGCTCGGCCTCGGTATGCATAAGATCTTTGAAATCTTTTTGCTTCACTCGTTGTTATAGTACCGCTTTCGCTGATGGTATAGACACCACAAACAATAATCCAACTAAGGGCACCCCGCTAAACCCTCATAACTCGCATTACTACTGTGGTGGCTCATCTGGAGGCTCAGCCTATACTGTGGCGGCAGGGCTTTTCCCTGTCACCCTAGGTGCGGACGGCGGCGGCTCCATTCGTAATCCATCCGCATACTGTGGTCTCTACGGTCTCAAACCCAGTCATAGTCGAGTATCAGGATTCCCCACTACAGGTCTTGCTCCGTCATGCGGTGTCCTCGGGCCGATGGCCTCCAATATGGCGGATCTCGAGTATGCGTACCGTATCATGGCGATCCCTAACCCCTCAGACTCCATATCGTCAATGTTCCCGGTCCCTGTCCCCGGACCCGCCAGGCAAGATGGGATCATAGGTATATACAAACCCTGGTTCGACCTCGCTGATCCTTCCGTGCTGAACGCCTGTCATGCCGCCATTGCTCACTACGAATCATCTGGCTACAAAGTCATAGATATCGCGATTCCTTATGTTTCAGAGGGTCAACTCGCCCAGGCGGTAACGATCCTTAGCGAAATAAGTGCCGGAGTACCCAGTGTATCAGGCTTGACCTCGGCCAACAAAATTCTCATCTCGGTGGGCAAGCAGACACCTGCCTCTGACTTCTTACTTGCTCAGAAGATGCGTAATCTGCTGATGCAGCATCTTGCCTTCCTGTTCGAGCAACATCCCGGTCTGTTAATTGTGACACCCACAACGCCGAATGCAGGATGGCATATTGCCGGTGGGGCGGCAGACCTTAAGACCGGCGTCAGTGATGCAAATATGAGTGTCAGGACCATGACTTATGTCTGGCTGGCCAATTTCTCGGGATGTCCAGCCATCTCGGTTCCAGTGGGCAGAGTGGATGCGAAGGAAGGGAAGGGTAAGATACCGGTGGGCTTGATGGCTATGGGAGAGTGGGGTGCGGAGGATTCGCTGATAGAGTGGGGAAAAGTGGGAGAGCAGTGGGCGTGGGAAGATGGACAGGACAGAATGGGAAAGCCAGAAAATTGGGTTGACGTGATGAAGTTGGCTAAGGACAGGTGACGGCTCAGAGAAAGTGGCTACTGAAAGGGTGCATATCTACAAAGCGTCGACTAGAGCGGTATCAACGACGGACTTTTGGGAGCTGTCTTGGTATTGATACTCTATTTATACGCGTATATATCCGACCCGTGAAGGATAGTTACGGGCTACTATCTAGGCATTGTATATTCGTAAGGGAAACCATGCACGACACCGCCATGCTAGGAAGAACACCCTTACTTCCTACTCCTGGGCTGCTTCCGATGTGCATAACTGTGGTACCACATTTGTTTGGGCTGTACAACGCTGTTCCTGGGGCAATCTTGACCATGAATAATTAGAAAATGTTCCACGCCCAAGGCTGCCCCTTTTTCCAAACCCTTGCCTAGATAACGACATGGCCCAGATCGCCAGGAGATTCTTTAGGGCATGAAATGGAACAAGGTGCATGTTCGTGGAGTCAGTCTTCGACTCTTCCTTCTTGAAGACGGAGAAACAAAGTACCCCGGTCAAGGCGCGTGATCGTGATAACTCTCGGAACGTGTCCCGGGGATCTGATTGAGGTACGAGCCGGGAAGGATATGCTCGGAAATGTCGACGTACTGGACAGGAGATATAATTATACTGCGTGAAAGCGTTTGGGGAAAGCGTAGATGATGGGCTGAGCACAGAGGCCCTCACAGAGCTCGCACTATCTTGTGACGGTGCTCACCACACGCACAAGGATAGTCATGTATATGCCTGGGCCCGCCGTATCATCACAGATGCCATGCTAGCGAGCTCGTTCCTCCTCGGTGGAGACAGGGACAGTCTTTGGTCGGGGCGAGGGGGGGCAGTACCTCACGTCTTTTGGACTGACTGACATCGTTGACCGTCATTTGACGGGATGACTGACACGAAGCGGCCACCACCCAGACGCATCTGCATGATGAGGTCCAGGACTTCAAGTCTGTATCTTCTCTCTGAAAACCGACAAAGCAGTATTACCTCAGACTTGGGGAATCTATTGGAAAGGCGGTCGCAGGAAATGAACCATGCAATCCCAATTTGAACCGCATATCATTAGCCGGCCACAATGTTCAGAGTCCAGATTATAGCACAGCATAGAGTACATAGAGTACCTAGAGCATCTAATCATCAATACCTCCCCACTCTTCATCTTCTATTCTACTTTCTTCCTTCCCCTCTTGTCCCAGCCACTTTCGACTCCCATCTACCGCTCCTTTCTTTTTCTTTTCTAGTCGTCGATCGTATCCGCTCTTCGTGCTAATCCGCATTTTCTTTGCGCCTCTGCCCCCGGCGGCCTCGGCAGTCGCCCTCCTACTTTCCACCCCCTTCCTCTTCATTTCCTTTTTCGTCTTCTTACTGACATCTGGAAGTGCGTCTAACAGCCATTTCTGCATGCCTTCTCCATTGTTATCGGCGACTGATTGCTTCCTCTTTACCCTCTCACTCGCAGCGATCACGTTGGCCACATTCTTTACGTAAGGAATATCCTCCTTCGTATATAAGGTGATTGCTACCCCACCCTCTCTGCCTTGCCTCCCAGTCCTGCCAACGCGATGGACGTAAGAAGCACCGGTATTTGGGATATCGTAATTGACGACCCCATTCAAACCTCTGAAATCTACTCCACGTGACAAGAGGTCCGTGGTGATGAGAATCCATATCTCGCCCTTACGGAACTTCGCCATGATGTTTGAACGTGCGGTATCTGAGAGGTCAGAATGGAGAACAGCGATACGTGAGAAACCACCTGCTTCGAGAGGAATGTCGTAGAGAAGCTCGGAGTGGAGAGCTATGGCTCTGGAAATTGTTTGCGTGAAGACCAAGAATGGTGGTCGTAACGAAATGGCGTCGGCTGCTGGCACTCCAGAAGGATGTAGAAGCTGGCGCAGAGCGAGTAGTTTACCTTGTTCGGATGCCGCGTAGACTAGGCGATGGGCTACGTTAGGAATGGCGGAGTCTTTGAGTCCGACAACTAGGCGAACGATGTAGTGTTGGGAAATCGATGAAGACATCAGGCCCAGATTACGCCGCCGGTCGAGGATAAAGGTCTGAGCTAGTGACTCGATAGAAGAACCCATGGTGGCAGACCAAAGAGAAGTACGCAGAAAAGTATTCGTGCAAGCAGCCCAAATACCGAGTGTCTGCTCTCGAAAAAGTGGATCAAGGAGAACGTCAGCTTCGTCGAGGACGAGGAAACGAATGTCTGGAAGAGGAGCTGCGGTTGACTGGTTTGCTGAGATGGCATGCAGAAACGATAAGGGAGTGCTGACTACAATGTCCGTCTTTATCAGAAAGTCGTTTGTGTGTCCTCCGGAGGTATCGTTCTTCACGTCCTCTAGAGCGTCACCATCTTTGAAGCTCATAAGGTCCGGATGTAGTCTCATACCTTTCCTCAGCCCGGAGATTTTCAGGCCAGTACCTGATGCGAGCTTTCTGCCCTCGTTGACAATTTGATCCGCAAGCTCATGGGTGGGAGCAATGATCAAAGCCTGAACCCTGTGCTCTAACCTCTCTCCTGCCAAGCTTTGCCTTGGAGCTTGCCGTTTATCAAGCAAGCCATGCAGCACATGTACCATAAAACACAGAGTCTTTCCGCTACCAGTTGGAGCGACGGTGAGTAGGTCAATATCTGCTCTTGTCTCTGTCTCGCTTTCATGCCCTCGCGAATGTAGCCCACGATCCTCGTCTGTCCCAAGTAGGAGCGGGAGACTGCCCATTTGAACTTCACTAGGCTCTGTATACCCTTGAGCGACTAAATTCTCTGCAAGTCTTCTCGAAATGGCGTACTTGCTCCGTAGTTGTGTGAACGAAGTCAAAGGCTGTGGTAATATCTGAGCATATGGGGTTTTGCCCACATTGCCTGAATTTGTCCGAAGGGTTCTTGTCGACTTATCATAGTGACTATCATGGAGCCCAGATGGGTCCCCCAGAATGGTACTTTTGAGCTTGTGTCTCTTCAAGGTTCGCCACCTCTCTTCCCTACTCAAGTCTGGAATGACGGGATTCGCACTCTGAGAAACCTGCACGTCTGGGTTTCTACTATGAACACCATTTCCACTGCCCTTGGCCTGCTTCTCTGAAGAGACCGAAGGCGGAGCGCCACCTCCGAAGAAATCCAACTGCCCAAGGACCCCATCGTTGTGCTTTTCCTCCACCCCGCTCCTCTTCCGCTTTGTGCCTCTACTCTTCGCTGTCTCATTGCCGGAGAAAGCATCAACATTCTCAGACTCTTGTTGGGGATGACCTGAAAGTCCATTCGAAGGGATATGGTGGCTAGAAGACTTTTTGGAAGCTGTAGCAGATTTTTGTATGTTTGAGGATCTTGTGAGTAACTTGAACATATCCATTGTTCTAGCTTTGGGCAAGTGCGCTGGATGTCTTGATAATCATGACAGCCACACGAATAATTCTCAAAGTCACTTGTACGTAAAGTCATAGAATATTTTACATAGAGTAGCAAGCACCCTCGGGACCAAAGAATAATGTTCAATATTGCCAAGCTTTCAGGGTCTCAATGATTCTACGAACACGGTCTTTATTTTTCTATGTGGTCCGCAAGGATTTGTTGCTTTTGGTCTGTTGTACATTTTAACATCTCTATAGCGACATGGTATGTGCAGATGCAAGACCCCGAAGACCGAATCTGTTCCAGTGTTGCGGTGAACCCTCTTCGCACGCCTGCCCTTCGCGACTGCAGCGCGATTGAATCGATGGCGAAATCTGTTACAACTAATGTGATGTCGCGGTCTCGTGATGCTCAGTGTCTCCTCTGTAGCCGACCAGCTTCATTCTCCCAATCATCTCACCCACAGTAAAGAATCCTAATACCTCTGCCCCAATCACTCCTGCTGAGACCAATTGTTGCCTGTTAACATTCCTGATCCGGCTCAGGATACCCTCGGGGGACATGGTGCTAGCGGTGTCGGTAGTGTGATTGAGGAGGCCGGCGGGGTTTCGAATGGCGTTAATAAGGGGCTGAGTGTATCTTTGGAGCGCGGCGATATTTCTGACGTCGACCAAGCAGTCAGCTATCTATGCCAAAACCCAACCGTCTTACGAAGTTTGAATAGAGAGAAATGCATGAGACTCACGGTGGATTCATCTTTTGTCCCTTAAAGACCAGCTTTGAAAGCTCAAAGCCAACTTTTCCGTAATAGATCGTAGGAGGTATCATCGCTGATTTTGCCAGTCAGCGATCCTTCATAAGAGACGTGTCAAACCATGGCAGGAAGCTTAGAGGATATTAATATTCAAGAAACGAGAGAAATTGTGCTGTAGCCCACACCATGACTCATCCATTGTTGCATGGATAAAGCTTTGGGTGCCTCAATTGAATCGTAGAATGACCTTCCAAGCGAATGGCAGGCTTTGACTCACATTGCACGAAAGATATCATCCTTCCTGTCCGTCCTCCAATATTGCCGATTGCTTTGCTGACCCCTTGCGCTGCACCACTCACGGCCGGTCCGGCCGACGAAGCCACTCTTGAAAGGCCTTGTGAAGCTTTCGAAGTCGCATTTGAAGCTGTCTCTTTGGATTTCGCGGCCGTGTCTTTGGCCGCTTCTGTGGTTGAGGCATGTCGTCTCGTGGTCTGGCGTGCAATGAAACGGGAGTGCCGAAGCATCATGCGAGATGGCGCGGCTGTTGACATAGGTGAGAGACAGCCAGGCAGTAAGCGGTGACTTATTCCGATCAAGTATGGGGCGCTTCAGCTCACTCAGCTCTTAAGTATGAAGTAAAGTAGAAATTTGAGGTTTGGAGGAATTTAGCGGAAGCCAAACCGTCGCCAATCTGATTGGTTGATACCTATCCTCCTTTTAGCCCTTACTAACCATCTCTTGGCGCTAAGGGCCGAAGCTTGAACTGAAGCATCGTTGTATTCGCGGTGAATTGTTGATATTTATTATCATTGAGATGTAAGACTTCACGTAAGCTACCTGGTCCTGCCAGGTCCTGTCACGAACTTAAAGGAACAAGTCAACATGGCGCGCCAACGACGTGGATCCAATGTCTCGAGCAACTCCTCAATTGCAGTCAATGACCAGGTAAAGTTTGCCACGCTGCTACTCAGTAAATCTGCTAACGACAGCCGCTACCATACAGGAGCTTGGAAGCATGTATGATTATCTCGCGAAGGTCATCCTTCTGGGACCAAGCGGCAGCGGCAAGTTCGTTCATGCCTTGAGCTCCTCGGCAAACCTCAGGCTTATCTCGCTCCAGGTCCTGCCTCCTACACCGAATCGTCAAAAACGAATGTCTGTAACCTTCCTCTGTGTCTATTCTCCTAGAGGTTGACAGGATCAAGGGCGAGTACTTTCCAGCCAGACGATCGGCGTTGAATTCTCCTCCAAAATCATCAAAGTTGGTACTGGCGCTCGACGAAAAAGAATCAAGCTACAACTATGGGACACAGCTGGGACCGAAAGATTCCGCTCGGTTTCGCGATCTTACTATCGTGGTGCAGCCGGTGCTGTTTTGGTCTACGATCTTGCATCTCATGCTTCATTCAATGCTCTTCCGACTTTTCTCAATGATGCTCGAGCTCTGGCTTCGCCAAACCTTACGCTTCTTCTCGCTGGTAACAAAGTAGATTTGACTTCTGAATCTTTGTCCAATGTTTCTGTGTCGGTGAACAGTGCGTCTAGCAGGCAATCTACATTCTCAGATAACTCTAACGGGGCAGGAGCCAGAATCAGCTCTAGTCATTCTTCCATCGACTACGGACTTGGCTCTCAACTGACTGCCACTGTTGCTACTGAAGGCCGCGAGGTCACTGCCGAAGAAGCCTCTCGATGGGCATCGCGCTCTGCTATACCTGTCTCCGTCGAAGTAAGCGCATTCACTGGCGATGGGGTAGAAGAGATCTTTGCACGTCTTGCAGGCATGATCTTGACAAAGATTGAGCTAGGCGAGATTGATCCGGACGATCCGATGAGTGGAATACAGTATGGGGATGGTGGAGGATGGGAGGATGGGGGAAGTGTTAAGAGTGCGGGAACGACAGTCGAGGAGGGAGGGCTGGGGAGGAGAAGGCGGAAGGGGCAGGGAAGAGCAACGGCGGGTATTGGAGGATGGGGCGGTGGCATGAGAGAATGGGAGGCCGTCTTCAGGCTAGATGGAGCAGGAAGGCGAAGAAGAGGAGGCTGCTGCTGATCATGGTCAGGGTCTTGCTAACCTTTCAGCTTGGCGTTGTTGGTGCACGTTGGATTGTGAGCAGGTTGGGTATTTCCGGCAGAGAGACTGACTGAAACTTGACCTTGGTGTGCTTTGGTCGTTGAGAGGGTATGTTGCTCATTCAAGGATGTAGTGCGGTCAGTAGAAGAGCACCCAAGGTGCCACCGATGTATGAGGTTAGAGCTCTTTCGTGCTCTTAAACCTGTGGACTTAATATTCGCACCATAACAAATGCGACCTCGCCAAGTCCCGTAATTCTGCGTTTGGCTCACCACCACAAGCAGCTGCATCCAATTTCCACTTTATTGCGATAGTATGCTGGACGTTGGAAAAGACTTGTCTCGCTAGTGCACTATTGACTCATTCTAGGTTGAACAGGATGGCTACTCGAAAGATTGTTCCTCTTGACGACAGACAGCGATGGAGATTTCGCCAGGCGGACTGTCCAGCTTCCGAATGGATGGAGGTCCGTAACATGCCAACTAACATACACTTGGATTTACTTCACAACGGTATTATCTCAGACCCATTGATTGGCAAGAGAGAGAACGATTGCCAATGGGTTGGTGAGAAATCTTGGGTCTACAGGGGCACTTTTCCTGCACCAATCGTAAGTCCATGTGAGAAGGCCGTACTTGCGTTCCATGGCTTGGACACATTTGCAACGATAGTCCTCAACGGCAAAGAAATCCTCAAAACCAAGGACATGTTTATCCCCGAAAGGGTCGTTGTCACAGAAATCCTCCGCCCTAAGGAGGAGAACACTTTGGAGATTACCTTCGACAGCACCTACTTGATTGGCAAAAAAATCGTAGAGCAACATCCAAATCATCATTGGGGTTGCTGGAACGGCGATCCCAGTCGGCTCGCCGTCAGGAAGGCCCAGTACCACTATGTGATTTGCTTCCTTCCACAACCTTCAACCACTTTTACTGATTCCAACACTAGGGTTGGGATTGGGGACCGTGCTTGCTCACCTGCGGTCCATGGCGCCCAATAAACCTAGAGATTTATCATTCGCGCATTTCTGATCTGTATTTCACGACAGAAATTGATAAGTCGCTGCGCTCAGCTGAGGTCGTAGCCAAAGCAGATGTCGAGAGCAGTGAAGATGGAGATGTAGTTATCTTCGAGCTCTCACTCGAGGAGAAGGTGATTGGTGCCGAAAGGGTGACGGTAGAGAAAAGCTTCGCAACAGCTACTTTCAAGAGTCAGAATCCAAAGCTGTGGTACCCTCACACCTATGGCGGGCAACCGCTCTATGTTCTCAAAGCTACGCTGTGCCGAGAGAAGACTCTTTTAGATACAGCAAGCAAGCGCTTTGGGCTCAGACGAGCCCGAGTAATCCAGCGAAAGCTCGACCATGCTCCTGGTACTACCTTTCTCTTCGAGATCAACAATATCCCAATTTTCTGTGGTGGTAGCAACTGGATTCCTGCAGACTCGTTCACCCAATCAATCGGCCGTAACAAATACCGTGACTGGGTGAAAATGGCGATACACGGGAACCAGATTATGCTTCGAGCTTGGGGCGGCGGTATATTTGAAGAACAATATTTTTACGAAGCTTGCGACGAGATGGGGGTCCTCATCTGGCAAGACTTCCTTTTTGCTTGTGGGAATTATCCTGCACATGAGGAATTCTTAGATTTGGTGAAGCGTGAAGCGGCGGAGAACGTGAAACTTCTCCGGCATCATCCTTCCATTGTAATCTGGTCTGGCAACAACGAGGACTATCAATATCAAGAGACAGAGAACCTGGAATACGATCCCAACGACCAGGACCCTGAAAGATGGTTGAGAACCACATTCCCGGCAAGGTACATCTATGAAAAGATTCTCGTGGACGTAACCAAGGAGCTTGTGCCAGGGACGTATTATCATTTTGGGTCGCCTTACGGTGGAAAAGACACAAAAGATCCTCATGTCGGAGACATTCATCAGTGGAATGTGTGGCACGGTACGCAGGAAAAGTACCAGGACTTCGACAGACTGAGTGGAAGGTTCGTATCGGAATTTGGTATGGAAGCATTCCCGGACATGATGACCATCGACAGCTATCTCCAGGATGCCAATCTCGACATGGACAGATATCCTCAGTCCTCGACTGTAGATTTCCACAACAAAGCCGCCGGGCATGAACGCAGATTGGCTCTTTATCTAGCGGAGAACATACCGTACACACTTGAACCCTTCGAGCAGTACATCTATTGTACACAGCTTATGCAGGCTGAGTGCGTCTCCTCAGCATATAAGCTATGGAAACGGCAATGGAAAGGTCCAGGCCAAGAGTACTGCTCTGGCGCATTGGTATGGCAAATGAACGACTGCTGGGCTTGCACATCGTGGTCGATCGTTGACTATTACCTACGACCTAAATTGGCCTATTTTGCGGTCAAGCGTGAGTTGCGGCCTGTCACGATCGGTCTAAAGCGGACAGCGCACACGACTTTTGCCGACAAATACACCCGCGCCTACAAGAAGACTGTGCATAAACTTGAAATGTGGGCGTGTAACCTCTCGCTCGACGCCCACGAGGTGTTCGTTCACGTCAAAACCTGCAACCTTGTGACTGGAAAGCAAGAAGAGCATGACAATTTATCCACCAGACTGCTGCTTCTTCCAAATCGCAGCACGGAGATCTCTGAATTCGAGATTCCAGTGTCTGAAAACAACAAGGCTTTGGATTTGACCGATGAAAAAGAGCAGCAGACGGTTGTAGCAGCACATCTTCGCAACGAAGATGGCGACCAAATTGCTAGAGCGGTCAATTGGCCAGAACCACTTAAATATGCGTATCTGCCCAAGCCAAAACATCTTAAGCTCAAATTGGCTCCCAATGTCCGCGATGTGGACCGCACACATGCTCATGTCACTGTCGAGGATCTCGAGTCGCCACAGAGGGCTAGTGCAATAGAGATCTCCTCTGATGTGCCTGTCAAGGGATTTGTGCTAGAGCTAGTAGAGCCGAAGTGGGGAGAAGATCATGACGTGGCTTTTGAGGATCGTGGTATCGATTTGGTACCAGGAGAAACTATCTCCATTGGAGTCCAGGGTCTGAAGTGGGGCGATGAGGAGAGGCTGACCGTACGGTACCTGGGGATGTGAGGACGCTTCGCTTGATGACACCATGATACCTACTTTGACCGCTAAATGGTGAGTCGAAATCTAAGAAATGTAGTGCACGTTAAGCATATAAGCTACGCTGATGGTTGCTTCCAGGTGTGCAATTTTGATCTTTTTCCGGATACCGGATACGCGCACGAGAAATGCCATGTACTCTACGGGGGAATCGCTTCGATGTTGGTCTCGTTCGATTGGCTGTCGCTGGTTTCAAGTTATCTTCAGTGTTGCACTGTCTGGAAGCGCATGAGTCGCAAATGTGTACATGACCTTGCGCTGTAAGCGCAACCTACGAACACTTGTCGCAAAATTCAGCCCATACACGCAAGAAGATAGAATAACCGTGAATCGCTAGGCGCTGCATTTTGCATATATGTCGAGCAGGCCTCCACACTTCGATGGCAGTTAAGTTGTTCAAGGCCAGACATTGTGGTTTCGAGCACCGAGCGAAGCATAAGAGTATTCCTTAGTGAACATCCATGTCAACAATGCAAGCCTTGAGAAGTATGTATGAGACCTGCTGCCGCCGGACGAAAGGCTTGGTCCAGGTTCATCTTTACCTACGAAGTAGGACCCAAAGAGCCATTATCCGCGAATTTGACACCACGTTCTGAACATTCTGCATTCGCCTTCACTCCTATAATACGGACATCTCTCTACCTTCTGCTCACATTCTGTCCCTCCTTCAATGTTGCTCTGGGAATGGGCATGGCCTTCACTCAGCCTCGACGATCCTTTTGGCAGAGAAGAAGACACTCAAAGTCGGCATCAATTGCCGGGGCAGCTCCGGGTGGTCCTGGCACAACAGCAACATACATCACAGAGTCTCTTATCTGGCCGAATGGATGTCCGGCTTCATGGACGAAAGCGACGTCTAAGTTCCATGCGAGAACATCGCATGCGCGCAAATATGGGACTCGTAGGCCCAATGCTACTTTTTCACGGCAGGGAGTGTTCGCTGGCCAAGAGGAAGATGGCGCAATTGGAAGAAGACGACAATTTGGCCTGTATAAGTCTGCCACTGGATGATGATGACGACGATGATGATGATCCTTACAAAATGAGAGTATCGGCATGCTCATAAGTTTCCTGGGCCCAATACGCAAACCGACGATATCTGGTGCACAGTTATCGATGACCTCGACGCCAGATAATCATCCACCGGTTCAGAAGTACAACGTCTGGGAGCAGCCTGGGGTTACGCTTCGTTGGAACGACCGAAGCGAACAGGCCGAAGACTTGGAAGACGTAAGATGCCGCGTTACGAGCAGACATGATCACCCCATCACCGTTCAAACGCTGCATCATCACAGGATTGGCCCTTGCAATTCTGTCATGGAATCCACTGTTGGGCCCCGGAGTTTCATAACCAAAGGGGGCAGGTGGTACCGGGGATCGAGCTGCAATGGAGCCTGGGACCTAACATGTTGGTATGGATGAGCAGCTCGGCTGTGTATGGCTTGATCTCTGAGGAGGGTTCGATGCCACATGCCTTTATATTATGGAAAGTTGGCCGTGAAAGGACGAGAAATCGCGGTTACCTACCCCAGTGCTTTCTGTCCCGACAGCGTCCTACTCCTCGTTTTCGACCAATCTCAGACAAAGCTCACAGAGCACCTTCTCGGAACTTTGCCCTCTTTCTCCGGTGAAATGCCAGACCATTCTTTGTCCAGGTCCCGCAGACCTCCAAGGCAGTTGCAGAATAAGCGCAGCGAGTGGGGACAAATAGCATAACGTTTCATTCATTCCCGCCATAAAGTACATCAAACCATTGAGCCTGTCGACTAACTAACCCCAGGACACCTCACGATCAAAAAACCTCTCTCACAAGTAGTCATCAACCTTACAAATTGTGCGCATTCGATCCCTACCGCCTCCCTCTTCTTGATCTACTCCTCAGCTGTGGTTCCATCAAGTCTTCAAAGCTATCATCAGTGAGACGACTCCTACTCCTCCCTCTCCGATCTGGCCTTCTCGAGAGTGATCGCCGTCCAGCTCTAAAGCCGTCGGAAAATCCAGAATAGTCGTCGGAACTGCTACTGTCGTCCGACGAGAATGATGAGATCGAATGCTTCTTCTTGTGACCTCCCGACTTCATCGCATATACTTTGAGACCCTTGGGCAAACGAGACTTGGGTGGCTTTACACAGATGATATGGGGCTTAGGATGGGGGTCGTCGTGACCGTCGTGGCCATCATGACCCAAGTCCTCGATTTCGATGATATCGTCGCTATGATGGGATCGACGATCCAGTTGTGCCTGTTGTCCGTGGTGTCCGTGGTGGCCGTGTTGTTCCAATCCGGGTTGGTTGCCATGGTGGCCCGGTTGAGGAGGATGCATATGCTGCTGATCAGGCGGTGATTGAAACATTCGTGGGTCCTGATGTCCTTGAAACTGCGGGTGGGGAAGATGCATCAATCTTTGTTGTTCCATTTCTCGCGCTCGTCGGTCGATCCATATCTCCCGCTCTGTCAGCCTTCTTGGCCTGCTCACCCACTCGTCGGAGTTTCGTTGGTGACCTCTGACGAAATTGAGACGCTGGCGGCGGGGCTCATTCCAGGTTCGCGGGCGTCGTTCCTCCACTTCGACGCTGCCGACGAGCTCGGGCCAACACATTCTATGAGGAGATTTTTCAAAGGAGGGACTGGACCTAGGAGATGCAAATAGATGTTTGATGCACAGAGAACCTTTGCTATCTTGAGCTCACAAACGCGAGAAACTTTAGCTATATAATCAAGGCAAGAGCAAAAGGAACGAAAGACAAAAAGGAATCCTCAGGATGTCACGACGTTTTGTGATTGGGGACGCAAGGCTACACTCTTAGAATAACGGGATGTTACACCCAAAGGAGGAGCTGTCAGGGATTCCATAGCCTCGTCTCCAGCCTGCGTCGTCTCGGCTGATCAAGGATATGCATTGGCAGCCGAAGCGCCCGGAAGCGGTGGCTGTGAATCCCTTTGGTGTAACTGTAACAGTGTATCAGAATTTGCCGGCGTTCGCTTGCATTGGCTTGTGATTGAGTCTCGTCGATGGTACACTGAAATACGCGAGCCTTCGTCTTCGAGGCAGAGCGGAGGGCGATGGGGCTTGGTTGCTTTGAGGCTGCGCCCCGGGGCAACGGAGGAGCACCGCAGAGCCTCAGGCTAACTGGGAATCCTCCCGAATCTCTACGACCGGTGAAACGTCTGCACTGAAAATATACGCAATGTGCCACATTTCTCGCTCAGCCTTTCACCCTTTCGCATTCGGTCGATTTTCGTGTGGCTGTGCGTACGATTCGCCGTGCATTTCACCTTTCCCTCCTTTACTGTTGTCAGCACCCACGGAGAACAACGTTGCCGAGATACATTGCACGGGTAGCCTTGTCTCGCCGGCGCCTGCTTGGACGGATTATGTGTCATTGCAATTGTGCGACATGGCCGTAAAGCATTGGGAAGGCTGGCACGGGCTTCCGTGACCGGATGCCCAGACTTAAGGATGGGAAACAGGTCTTTCAACAGGACCCCAAGTTCTATGGAAAGGCTGTGTGGCGCGGTCACTATTTGGGAAGATGAGGACGAGCATGCGAGATTCGAAGTTCTCTGGGGTCGCTGCTACCCAAAGTCTTCGGCCTTTTCACTTCATGGTAACCAATTCCTCAGCACTCGTGGGGTGAATGGCCACGCATGCATCGAAATCCCTCTTCCTTGCTCCCATCTTCACTGCTACCCCAAAGCCCTGCATCATTTCACTGCTGCCGGCTCCTAATATATGCATGCCTACAATCTTCTCTTCGCTGCCTTGACAGATAAGCTTATACTCCGTGGGTTGCAGCTTCTTCTCCTCTGCAGGATGGAAAGTATAGAACATGGGTGTGAAGCGTGAATGGTAGGTCTTGATGTGATCCTCGCCATATTTGCCGATGGCAGCGGGCTCAGTCAGTCCGATGGTACCAACTTCGGGATGGGCAAAGACAACCGTGGGAATGTTGGAGTAATCCATTTTTTGGGGCAAATGAGGCCCACCCGACGGGTGCTGCAAGCCGAAAACTCGGTTGGAAAGGGCGCGACCTGCTGCAATGGCCACCGGTGTCAACTCTGCCTGACCAGTTACATCTCCTAGTGCGTAGACACCTTCGACATTGGTGTTTTGATAATCATCAACTTCGATGTGGCCCTTTCCCGCGAGTTTGACCCCAATCTTTGCTAGATTCAGCCTCTCAATTTCCGGAGCTCGACCAATAGCCCATAATAATTCATTGACTTCCAACCCCTCTCCATTACTCTCAACGAGTTTGAGTGATTTGCCCTCCCCTTTGCCTTCTCTGAGCCCAACAACCTCCTTGAACCCTTTGTGATTCTTGTGGATTATCACGCCAGCGTCTTCGTAGCGCTGGGTAAGGGTCTTTTGGACCATTGGATCAAAATTCCTCAAAAAGGTGTTGCCTCGAATGAACATGTGTGTCTCGACTCCGATGGCGTTCATGACCCCAGCCAGTTCGACCGCAATGTAACCCGCACCAACAAATGCCATCTTCTTTGGCAGGTCTTCAATATCGAAGAAACCATCGCTGGTGATGCCGAGCTCTGCTCCAGGAATGTCTCGAGGCTTGATAGGGTATCCTCCGGTTGCAATCAAGATGTGCGGAGCAGTATAGACAGCCTTCTCCCCATCCTCCAACTTGACCTCTATCTCCTTTTGGCTCTGGAATGTAGCCGTGCCACGGACAAGGTCAATCTTCTCACGGCTCCAGTTCCGCTCGTAGGCACCGTTGAGGCCTTCGATGTTCGCATCACGCTTCTTCTTGAACTCGGCGAAATTAAAGGTGATATCTTGTGGAATATTGTAGCCGTAGTGCACGCCATCCTTCAGCATCTCCGACACGCTTGCGAAGTTCCAGGTGATCTTTTTCGGCACGCATCTTGAGAGGGGCGATTGAACATTAGCCTGAGTCCGGAATGTCAGGCATCCTGTCTTTACTCACCCTACATTGACGCACGTTCCACCACTTCGTTTGTTCTCAATCAGCAGCGTCTTTGCTCCATACCAGCCCGAGGCTCTCCTGGCCGCGCCGGACCCACCACTCCCACCACCGATGACGATGAAGTCGTACTGCTTGGCGACTGGGGCCATGGTGGATAGTTGTCTTGAGATGTTTGTTACACGGGAAGAAGCCAGCGTTGGAGAGAAGCCGATGAATTTGGGCGGCGGAGTCAGGATGAGACGAGGTATATGGGGCATCGGCCAAGGCGACGCGATTTTTGAGCGATTACATCCGGTGGGATGCAACGGTCTGATGCAAGCAGTTGGATTATTGAGAGTCTTCCTCTGCGACTACTTTATTAGTGTCGATTAATAAGTAGTCGCATTCACAATTCATGTTGTGCATCGCATCACCACAGGTTGTTGGAATCGGCGAGGATGAGTAATCTGGTATCAGGCATCAGAGGCAAGCCAGGCGAGAGGCTCCAGGGTGCCAGGGTATGGCTATGGCGCAGGGTGCCGTCCAACTTATAATTAATTGATTTGGAATCTTTGGATTTGGTAATCACCAATATTAATCCTTCTTTTCTCTCCTTAACCTATCTTTTTGATATCCCTCGAACCAGATTCAGTTTAGTACATCATAACACATACCTTACCACGTCCCTCCGCAGTAGTGAGATGTTCTAATCACCTTCTCACCTTCTCTCCCTCCTCTCCAATGTCAATGTTGCTGGGTACCTTATGGAACACGCACTGCATGCGCCGACACCCTTCAGCCCCCCCACATGCAACTCTTCCCATCTTGTTGCATGTCTAACCCTTTCCGATGGCAGTCTCCTTGCCCTCTGCTCCTTATCCGACCCCTCAAATAGCAATATCGAAAACATGCGCCATCCTCTCCTCAATCACTGAAACTCGTCCGGCCGCATTCATCTTCATGTTTCCTAATCTTCCTCCGTCCCGCCGTGGCTGCTTGTCTCCATGCTGCTCATCACGCTCATGCTCTCCCGGAAAACGTCGTTGCAATTATCCGTCCGGCTCTCATTCGCGTGAAAAGCTCCTCTGCGGATGAGA
Organism: Platismatia glauca; assembly: GCA_963556305.1. Taxonomy (NCBI): domain Eukaryota; kingdom Fungi; phylum Ascomycota; class Lecanoromycetes; order Lecanorales; family Parmeliaceae; genus Platismatia; species Platismatia glauca. The sequence continues at coordinate 1,181,006 of OY745766.1, read as the reverse complement.
TATCATCAATCAAGGACTCTGGTGGGAGAACATGAGCCGCTTGGCGTAGATTCAATAATCCCGTCCGTTGAACATCTTTCAGCCCCGACCATTGCCTTGCATCAACGCAATAACAATGATGGACCCTTCTTTCGGATTCCTATATATTCATTCGAGGTCCTGTCATCTCCTCGCCAGAAATAAATGCACCCCATCGAGGAAACCTTGAGAAATATCTGCAATTGGTCAGACGCAACGATGATGAGCTCCGATGCTGCTTCTCCTAACCACCTTGACATGACCCACTCGACGAGCCCGGGCGCAGACACGATGAAGACCGCTGCAGACCCCATGCCTGCTGGCGGTCATATGATGTCTGCTGACGACCCGGACAACCCACAAAACTGGCCGCTGTACAGGAAAGTCTATGCCTCAGCAGTGGCATTCGCATTTGCCTGGGTGGTGTAAGTCATGAACTCAGTCTCACGATACTCGATCAAGGTCAACTAAGTATCCGTAGAGCCCTAGGTATCACCAGCTACACGGCTGGGATCTCCGGAGTGGTCGAACGCTTCGAGGTGACAATGCAGGTTGCAGTCCTCGGTTTATCCTTGAATCTTCTGGGCATCGCCTTCGCGCCGATAATTACACCACATCTGAGTGAACGCTTCGGTCGTCAGGCGGTTTACTTGATCTCCCTACCAATCTTCAGCCTCTTCATCCTAGGCGCCTCATTTTCCCGCTCCTTCGCAGCTCTAGCGGTATGCCGCTTTTTCGCAGGTTTCTTTGGAGGCCCTTGTCTCGTATTGATTGAAGGCACCTTTGCCGATGTTTGGTCTGCAAATACCACCGTGATGTATTATTCATTCCTCGCCTTGGCTTCTTTCACAGGAACCGCATGTGGTGAGCTCCACCCCGTCCTGCTCAAATAGCTGACCGGCTCATACCTCTCGCAGGACCTCTCATCGGAGGCTTTGTCGTCGCATATGGTGGTTGGCGGTGGACTCAATGGATCGTTTTGATTCTTGGTCTCGGCGTTTACCTCTTTGGTATTGCACAGCCGGATACTTATCCACGTGAGATCCAGAGACGCCGAGCGAAACGCAACGGTACGCCGCTGAAGCTCCTGGATGCCCAAAGTGGAGTCACCCTGCAAGACATGACGGTTGTAACGCTCTTGGTGCCCTTGAAGATGTTAGTCACCGAGCCGATCGTCATCGCTCTGAGCTTAGAAGTAGGCTTCATCTTTGCGGTCACGTTCCAATGGTTCATCGCAATCCCTGCTGTACTGGAAACCACCTACGGCTTCACCGTTCAGCAGGTGGGGATCGCCTTCAGTGCAGCCATCCTCGGTGCCTCGCTATCCACTGCCATGTCTACTGCGATCGATATTAGCGTTCCTCACTGGTGCACTAGGAACCACGACGGTACAGTACCAGAGGAATACCGAATGCTGCCTGCGTTGATAGGGGGACCCCTTGTCATGACATCACTCTTCTGGATCGGATGGACTGCAAGCCCGTCAATACACTATTTGAGCCCGATATTTGGCACCGCGGTATACGTCTGGGGCGCCCAGTCTGTCATCGTAAGTATATGTATGTTTTGAATGTTAAACTTGATCTAATTTTGTGACTTAGATCTCCTCAATCTCCTATCTCTTCGATGCCTACCCACCACGTGGTACACTTTCGGCACTCACCGCAGCGGCTTCGTTCAGACTGGTCCTTGCGGCCATAATCCCACTTGTGATCATCCAGAGTAAGTCGGCTGCCCACTCAAAGGTTTTGATCCATAGCAGCTAATGGAGGACGGTCGTAGTGATCACTAATTTGACCGGTGGCTGGACATATTCGACTTTTGGTTTTATCTCAGCTGGGTTGATACCCATTCCATGGATCATTTATAAATTCGGTGCAAGACTTCGAGCGGCCAGCAAGTACAACCCCCGAATGCCGGGGGGTATGATGAAGGGCATCCTTGGTCGTGATGAGGAAATGCAGATGCAAGAGGCTCAGATGCAAGGAATGGATACCGGGATGCAGAGCTGATTTCGAGGTTCCAAACGCGAGCGATGTTAGCAAGCTGTCTGCTCTCATGGAGAATAGTTCTTTGTTCCTTTCATGTAGTGTGAATGGATGGACAGCTGAAGCTTGATTCAACTCGACTGCTCAACTTATCAGCAATCTATCAATCTTTTCAGTTTCATGATATGTGCCTAAGTCTCTTTTCCGCCCAGCTTACTCTAATGTCAGAGTTGAAATGGCTGCAAATGGGTATCCGTCATAAAAAATATCGAAATGACCATGTCCAAAGTTCATCACCCCTCGATCATCCTTTCACTTCCCTTTCCCTTCTCCAGAGACTTTCTCAATTCTTCGTTTTCCAACTCTTTCGCGCCTTTTCTCCCTCTTTCCAATCTTTCCACGCCCATCTCAATATTCTGGATGTGCAGACTTAGCGGAACGCTACCTTTTCCGCCCAGCAATTCCACTCCTCCAACCCGCTCTCTCAACTCTTCCAGTTCAGCCCCCATCCCTTGCAGCCTCACAAGCGTCCCACTTACATGAGCTATTGCACTTTGGCGGTAGGCGTTCACTTGGCTCAAAAGACGTAGCTGTGAATTGAATTTGCCTAGTTTGCTGCGGTTACCACCGAGCATTGTCCAGAGCTGCGATAGAACCTCCGCTCTGTTACCCTGCGCGTGCAAATCATCGCGTACTGCTATACCATAGATGACATCAAGGCGGTCCTCGAGGTTCTGAAGGACACGAAGTAAAGCTTGCGCTTCCATGACGAGACGATTGATCTCCTCTTCAACGACGCGCGTGTGCTGAATGTATTGGTCCAACACAGCGTCTTCTGTGAATTTAATAGGCTGGAAAGGCGCCAAGAGTTTGTCGTTGAAGAATGATGCTATAGCTCCTCGAGATCCGTCGCGCTCAGCTATGCCATCCAGGACCCGTTTGGTCCAACGGGCAGTGGCAAGAATATTGTCAACACCTCGGCCAACATGGCTATTGAACTTTTGTAAGTCGTACGACACAATGCGAGCAGTCTCTATGAAGCCGTCGAACTCAAGAACAAGCTCATTCTTAGAGTGTAGCTGACTGAAGCGAACTACCTGGCGCAGATCGCGGATCGACGTCTCACCTCTTTTCATGTCCAGTGGGAGAGATACGCCGCCAGCGCTTTCTTGAAGTACCGCTTCGAATTTGTTCTGCACGGTCATGAGCTGGTCGAACTGGACGAGTGGCTGTTCCTCGCCGGAATATTGGATAGAGACCGGGGACTGGCAAATTGGAAGGTTAAAGAACGAGGCGCCTGGAATACGGCACACCGGCGAAAGTGCAGAGTAGACGGAGCTAAAAAACAAATTCCGCAGGAACACTAGCAGTCCAACAAGGAGCCAGCCGGCGATCAGGTACGAAATTGGAGTCTTCAACGCATGCAGAGCCCCGCCCAAGACATCGTATGTCCACACGAACATTGGTGTTATAAAGGTTACAACATCTTCTGAGGCCTTGACGAGTTTCTCTTGTCCTCCTGTATCCTTGGATCGGTAACACGTAGACGTAAATATGCCTCTGTCTTCGGGTCGCTGGGCCTTCCTACTCGCTATGCTGCTCTCCCTCTCCGCCCTCTGTTTCTCTTCTCCGAGCCAAGACCCACCAACGCTGCCTTCGTGTATAGATGGCATGATGAGTTCCGGTTCAGTAGTGGTTCTGGCATTGGCACGAGATGGTCTCTTTCGCGGGCTCTCTACAGGCTCTGCTTTGAGCTGCGAGCGTCTCATTCCATCCGCCTGCTTTGACGGAGGGGTGAATTCATCGTCGCCATCGCTCTCTACTACCCAGGATTCACCCAGTTGAGACTTTGGCCGGTTCCGAGCTGGCGTTCGCTCTCTCACCATCGTAGCGGACCTCCGGATCTTATATGTGTTGTAGAAAATTGTATTATTGCTGCCTCGTCGAAGAATCGTACAGTGGATGTGTCACTGAAAATGCTCATGGAGTCTTGCGAAACAGTGTGATTGAAAGATCACATGGAGAAGAAGAAGAAGGAGAAGAAGGAAGCACAAGCAGGATTACGACTTCGTGTTCCTTGCGTGTTAAGAGTGAATGTGACAGGAGTTTGCGGCGTTTGCGCAGATGATTGGCCTTCTGTGCTTGGCGAAGCGCGCTTCAAAGCCCTGACAACTCATACATTTCAGGAGAATATTTTGCCTTTGAAGTACAAGTCTTACAATTGAAGACAGTGATCTATGAGGCCTACACGGCTCTTGCGGCCTATACAGAAATCTCAATCAACAAGGACTCGTCCTTCTATCTCCCCCAAGGGGCCGTCTCTTACACCCTACCGCATTTGTTCTTGCGATGATTCCGTCCATTTCTCCGCAACCGCCGCTCCCCTACACGGCAGCCGAAATGGATCGAAGCGTGTACCACAACATACAAGAGGGCGGAGAGGCGATCGTCCTGAGGAGGTGAAAAGCCAAGTCGATCATCGTATCATTGGGACGGCACAATCCCTCTTCACCACCCACACCTCGAGCCCTGGCGCACCCTTCTTCGAACCCGATGGCACCCACATATTCAACAAACTCACCGCTTTCCTCCGTGCCCAATACCCTGCTTTCGGCTTTCGTGAGGTGCTTACACCAACAATGTATAAGCAATCTCTCTGGGAGCAGTCCGGTCATTGGGCAAATTACAAGGATGACATGTTTACGGTGACTGGGAGTTCGTCACGCAAGCCTGAAGACGCTTCGGTTAGGTTTTCGGATGGGCAGATGCAGCCAAAGATATCTATCAGTGAAGTTCGCGAGCCAGAAGAATTTGGCCTCAAACCTATGAATTGTCCGGGCCATTGCCTCCTTTTCCAAAGCCAAAGGAGAAGTTACAGAGATTTACCAATTCGCTATGCTGATTTCAGTCCCTTGCATCGAAATGAAGTATCAGGAGCCCTGAGTGGATTGACTAGAGTCCGGCGATTCCACCAAGACGACGGGCATATCTTCTGCCGGCCAAGTCAGGTCAAGAATGAAATTTCAAAATCACTGGAATTTGTGCGCTTAGTATATGGAACACTGGGCCTTGACTATTCGCTTGTGCTGAGTACGAGACCAGAAAAGGATTACATAGGCACGCTGGACGAATGGAACAGAGCTGAGGACCAGTTGAAGGAGGCTTTGGACGCTAGCGAGGAGCTTTGGACGACGAACGTTGGAGATGGTGCCTTCTATGGGCCCAAAATTGATGTGATTTTGCAAGACAACAACGGGAAAAAGCATCAGACAGCCACTGTCCAGCTGGATTTCCAGCTGCCAAAACGATTTGTGTTAGGGTACGATGCGCCAGCACCTGACCTAGAAGCCAAGGGTGAGACAGAGTTCGACCCCATTTCGCGGCAAAAGATGGGTTTGGTCACACCGGTTATGATCCATCGAGCTGTTCTTGGGTCTTTCGAACGATTTATGGCTATCCTCCTCGAGCATTATCAGGGTCAACTACCGTTTTGGCTCAGTCCTCGCCAAGTCATAATTCTGACGGTCACCGACAATGTCCTTGTCAAGAATTTCGCGAGAGATCTGAAGAAAGATCTTTCGAATCCGGCAGGGGATAGTATGCCAAAGCAGATACACCACCCCACTTACATTGTCGACGTTGACGATAGTGGTGATTCGATATCTAGAAAGGTTGTGCGGGCCAGGAAGGGAAAGTACAACATAATGTGCGTGGTTGGAGAGAGAAATTTTGCCGGCAAACAGATGGAAGGAAATTCGCCAACCTTGGACGTCAGTGTCTCTAGTCAGCCAAATCAACGAAAGACGTGGGATGCCATTGAAAGAATAAGACCAGGCTCGCAAGCTCCCGTCCAAAAAGACAGAGGCGTTGGTGCCAATTTTAAAGGTATGGGTACAAGTGTTCGGCTGAGAACGGATCAATGTAAGAAATTGATCAGGACCCTGAGTGAGGAATATCTGTAGTCTAAGTAAGAAACCAACGTTATGTGCTTCTTCGAAGCACAATGAAGAGAGCTTGGACAGCTGGGAAGACCAGTCCTTTATCTAATGTGGTGCAAAAGCTTCGGGACATTGCCACATTCTCACTAGAGCTGTCAGCGTATTGCAATTCTACGGAATATCTTTTCAAAGTCCGAACTTACCTTCATATCCTCGATTGTTAGGACAGACTTGCCAAAATTTTCACCCTTCAACATCCCCAAGAAACCTTTGATGGCATTATCAATGCCTATGGTTACGCTCTGCTGTGCTTTGAATGTCCCTTCGGAGATCCACTTGGCGACATTTTTCTGGTGATCTGCAGCGTACTTGGGACCCATGTTCGCGTCGGAGACAATGAAGCCTTGCAGTTTAAGACGCTTACTCACTACTAATCCGAGATTCTTGACTCCGTATTTCTTGTCCGGGTCTGATATGTTGTACTCTGATTATCATTTCGGAGTCAGTCTTGCTTGTTTGAGGGGGTGTAGCGAGCTTGAGAACACGACTAAAGAGTAAATGCTCCCGAGACATGTCACTAGACTCAATATTGGGTTCAAAAGAGGAAATATGAACTCCGAAACGGCGAAAATACGTACGCGAAACCATACCGCAGGCAACTGTCGGAGTGGTAAGTCATACGAACGTGTAGACAAAGCTATCCAGATTACTTTACTCACTAATGCGACCGTAGTTGTTCATTGCCGCAATAGCAGCATCCAGTTGCTCTCCCCCAACGTTCTCGAAATATATATCAATACCCTCGGGCGCCAAACGCTTCAGGGCATCACTAGGCTTCTCCTTCTTGTAATCGAACCCCTCGTCGAAGTTGAGCTCATTTCTGATGAACTCCAGTTTTTCGCCACTACCCACACTGCCAATCACTTTCAGTCCCTCATGCTTTGCAAGTTGCCCAACGATCTGTCCAACAGCCCCACTGGCAGCGGAAATGAAGATAGTCTCCCCCTTCTTTGGTTCCCCAATTGCGTAAAAAGATGAATACGCCGTCAGGCCAGGCATGCCGAGGGCGCCAACAAAGAGCTTGGGGTCGAGATCATATGGGTTGTCCAATTTCCTGACCATGTCGTTTGCAACCTCCCCGGAGATGCTTGAGTATTCTTCCGTCGGCAGAGTCCCGGTCACAACATCTACGCGGCTTTCGGAGTCAGCAATGCTTTATCGAGCTAGGAAATGGAGCTGCAAGACGCGTCTTGGGACTAGAAGGTCCTTTCGCTCCCGAAACATGTCCGCCGACTCGATTTCCAATACTGAACGGGAAAGATGAGCTCCGAAATGTACGAACCACCCTCCTTGAATTTCTTGTTGTTGGACTTCAAGACCTTTGAGACTGCCGAGTTGGTGATGGGTTCCCGCAACGCAAAAGGCGGAGAGTAGGATGCTACTTCGGGAGCGCGCATCCTGCCTCGCTGGTAAGGGTCAAATGACAGGTAGTAATTTTTGGTTGTGATTCCGTCTTTTGGTGGCTCGGCCTTGAGATCGAATCCTCGATCCTCAATCGTCAAGTTTATGCCTTCCACGGGCCAGTCCGTTGGGACTGACTTGAAAATGAGGCCTTTGTTTTGCACCATGTTGGCGGGCGGTCCTGCTTGGTGGGAGAGATTGACGGGTGGTATGGGAATTTATCTTGGGAGACAATGATAATGATGACTCGCTTACTCGGAGAAAGTGAAGGACCAGTGCCCAGCAACGTGTTTGGTCTCAGACAAGACAGAGCTATCAGAACGCAAATAATGCAAATAATACCTTGTGTTTGGAAATGAGACAAGATTTGTAAGAGACTTTTGTTCGTAGTGGGGCCATGCAACGTCATGGCGGTTGCTGGCATCCACGGACTATGAGGCCGTCGTTGGGGGGGCTGTAAAGCAGCTTCGTTGCTCACTAGAATAGTGTCTTCACACTGTACTTCATTGGCTCACCGATCACGGACCGAGTTCAACAATCGAGTGGTCAGATAGACCGGCGCATACTCGTACTCGTATGAGCCGTGAAAAGCTGCGAATTATTATCATTAGGTATGTCAGTTACCTGGGGGAGCTGGGTACTCTACGAGTACTGGTGCGGGGGAAGGGCCACAGGCCAAGCTCGAGATCAAGGGTCCAGTGCTGCAGCCGGAGCCGGACGGCTGTTCTATCATAGACGTTAGGGGGGGCTCCGGTTCAGGCTCTGTCCTTGTAACGATCCCGATACTGAGAAGCGTCCAATAATTCAATTCGCCTCACCAAGTAACAAAATGACAGATGCAAAGTATGTACCTGCACCTGCACCTGCACCTGCAGAACCACCACCGAGCTATGAGACTGTCGCACACCCTGGGGCCGCAAAACCACCTCCACCTTCACGCCTCCCTCTCCCCTTAGATCTCCCTTTGATAAATTCCCTTCGGGATAGGAGGGTGATTCTTGCCTCTGGTACGTACAGTTTCGGATTGAGTGTCCCTTGGTGTGGTTCACTTCACGAGTCGCGGGACATGTTCGGGGAGCAGAAGGTTTTCGAAATCCACTTCGGGCTGTCTCGTTGCTCGGATCTTTGTCTTGGAGAGGTAATGCTGACTCCGAAGTCTTCACAGCCTCTCCACGGCGAAAGCAGCTATTGGCACAGGTTGTCCTCCCTCCACAGATACCTGAGTTGGAGCTGATTGTCGCAGATTGGTCTCACCAAGCTCGAAATCAAACCCTCCACTTTACCCGAAAACCTCCCAAAATCGCTCGCCCCTTTCGAATATGCTCTCCAGACCGCCACCCAAAAAGCCATGCATGTTTATTCGTCTGAATTAGACAACACGGAACTCGGAGAACCAGCTATCGTCCTCGCCGCAGACACAATTGTTGTTTCACTTTCGGGCCAAGTCCTTGAGAAGCCTCGGTCCGAAGCTGAGCACATCGCCATGCTCATGATGCTTAGAAATAGTGGCTATCATAGGGTGTATACGGCGGTAGTGGCCATGGCGCCATTGGCTAGCGCGCAACATCCGGGATACGCCACAGAAAGCACGGTGGAAGAAACGACGGTAAGATTCGGACGTGACATTAGCGACGAAATGCTATTGGCCTATGTGCGGACGAGAGAAGGAGCGGACAAGGCAGGTGGGTATGCAATACAGGGTGTTGGTGCCATTCTAGTGGAGAGGATCGAGGGGAGTTGGGACAATGTTGTGGGTCTACCGTTAAGAGCAACGCTGGGGTTAATTGAAAAGGTTTTAGCCCAAAGCGAAGAGGATGAGGATGAAGATTAGTATTATGAAGAGGGGCTACGTGGTCAGTGAGGAAAATAACACCGTTGAAGCAAGGTTCTCCGAAGGCCAAATCAATGCGAGCGAGCCGTCGTTAGTATGAGCATAACCTCCAGAATATGCTGAGACGAGCCGATGACTACAAGCCGAGATCGCTAGGCCTAAATTCCTATACGATGTGGAAGACGCTGGACAAAAGAGGTCTGCAAATTGTTCAGAGCAGCTGACCAAGTTCTTCAACAAAGCTGACTACCTGAATCACAGAGGTATCGAGGTCTGGTATTCTTCGACACGTCCAAAAGGTGAACGTCGTGAGGTGCTTGTATTTCACGTCAGCTTCCAAGTACAATAGAAAATCTTTCCTCCCGATCAAAGGTTGGATATCAAACGCCTAGAGAACTCTGAACCCCTAGACATGCATTCAGTCGGTACACGAATTGAGTCGAATTCATAGCTCGCAATGGCTTGGATCCAATCCAATGATCCCAATGATCTTGAAACGTGGTTTTCGCAGTGTCTAGGTAATTGACGGTTGCATAATCCATACTCATCAAATGCGTTCTCGCTGGGTATGTTTCTGAGCATTGAGGATGTAATTCATCTAGAAGCAGGCTCAGCGGATGTACCTTAAATAGGTAGTGACCGTCTTACTTACCTACGGCTCTAATTCGATCACTCGAGCCAGCCTCCTGTTTTAGCCACTTGAAGCCAACAAACCTTGTCTGCACCCCTGGCAGCCTCAGCACCTTTAGCTAAGGGAAAGTCGCTACCAAGATCAGCAGTTCGACGTAGTCAGCACAGCAATACCACCAGGCACCGTAGCTACACCGATCACCAGTCTTGTGGCGTTTGTGAGCCTCATGTGGATGTTGAGGAACAATGCATGATAGAGCGAGGGAAAAATGAATGGAAACTGACTTAGTGTAGCAGCATGTTGAAGCGTCTGGCGTTATGGGAATGGATAAAAGGCCAAGCAGGGAGAAGTATGGTATCGACAGCGGCGAAGACACCTCGCCGCTACCGGAAGCCAATCGCCATGGGACGCCGTGATGTCTAAAGGATCCTTACTCAGTTGCAATAAATAATTCAGCAACCGCGAACACCTCGTCGAGTCAAAGCCACCACTTCTCTAGCAATCATCTAGAATTACATGCATGAAGCTGTGAGTCGCCGTCGAATGGGCATCTCACATCTCTCTCGAAACCAGAAAGCCAAATCCATGCCTGTAGCTATGCGTACCCCTTATCCTTCTTCGTCTTACATGACATCTGCAATGGACTGTTTCGCAATGGAGGACTTCTGCTTATCGTTCCTGTACACACGATAATAGTGATCGCAGAAGTCGGGACACTTCATGAATTTCAGGAACTCCTCGTCATGCGTGATGACGATCAATTGAAAATTCGACTGGTGCCGTCGGCTCTCGATGATATCGTGAAGTGATGTAGCAAGTGAGCGAATGTTGTCCCGATCCAAGTTCGTTGTCGGCTCGTCCAGAGCAATAAGGCCGCAGTTCACTCCAAAGCATTCCGCTAGCGCCAAGCGAATGATGATGCTCGCCAGCACCTTTTGCCCAGCACTACACCGCCCTCGCATGTCCATCTCCGCGTCTTGTTTGATCATGCACACCCGATAATTGTACGATCGGTTGCCTTTCGCTGCTTCGTTGTCTGACCGAATTAGGATGGTGTCCACATCAGTGCCCTGATACGTCTTCTTCCAAAGCTCTTCGATGATGCGATTTATCTCTTCCATCTTGATACTATGATACTTCATGATCGCCCTGTATAGATATCAGCTTGAAGTCAGGACTGCTAATTTGAAGAAACTCACTTGTCCAGGGCACCTCCGTAACGTCCCAAGTCTTCCACGGCGGCTTTGGTCGTCTGGAAATGAGTCAGATTTTGATTGGCCAAAAGGTTCAGGCTTCAACTCCCACTTACCTCGACCTCGATATGAGCCTTCTTGAAGTTCGTTGCTGCATGTTTGTAATCGACCTCCCATTCCTTGATCAACCTCGCGAGCTCATCGTCTTTCGCGTTTGCAGAACCCAGCTTGCTACTTTTCTGCATACTGTACTTGTCATGTTGGCCCTCCCAATATCTCGACTCTTTCTTCCAGTGACTCTGATCAGCTTCGGCGTTCTTTGCACTTAGTTGAGCTATCTCGGTCTTGACATCCTGCAGTTCCCGCAGGTTCCGGCGATATTTGAGGTTATCCGTGATGGTACGTTTGTTCGCCTCGTGGTTGGCCAGCTCCTTTTGGATCTTGTTGATCGTTCTAATTACGCGCGTCTTTTCCTCCTCGGCAATTTTCTTGGCTCTTTGAGCACTCTCGATCTCTCTTTGACATTGCTCCAACTTCGTAGCTCCATCCACTTGACTATAAGCTTCAACATCCTTGCTGGCGATTTTGAGCTGATTGAGACTCTCCGACAGTCTCGTGGCTTCTTGCCGCAGATCTCTTTCCTTGTTCGAACCACGCTGTTCTATGTCGGCAATTTTAGCATCCTCAGTCTCGATCTTAGGAGCTAAGTCGTCGAGCTGGGCATCTAATTCTTTGATCAGATTGCGGAATTCTCCTTTGGCTCTTCTCCGGTCTTCAATATCTCTGAAAATGTCTGCCTTTTTCTCAAGCTGATGTTCGGCACTAGATAGTTTGCTTATCGCCTTGCTCAATTCCGATTCGAGGACGCTAATTTGCGAGCGGACGCGTTCTTTCTCATCCAGGAGATTTTGGAAATGGTCCTTCTTATCTCGAGACTTTTCGCTGAGCACTCGCGTCTGTTCTCGAACCTCATCTGGCGTACGTGAGATTCCGGTATCCTTGTGTCCCGCGGTAAGCTCTTGAACTCGTCCAGAGTATTTGGTCAGATCTCGGGCGTAATCGCCAATATTCTTAACCGAACTTGCAAGCGACTCTAAATCTCTTCTAGCCTCCACCTGGTCCTCCACAATCTGGTCATGCTCCTTATTCTCGCGAAGGATATTCTCTCGCTCCAGTCCTAATCGTTTCTCCTCGGCTAGTACCTTTGGTAGCTGTTCTTGCGAAAGCCGAACCCAGGTCTCATAGCTCGGGCCAGCATCTTTGGTTTTCCGCAGGTCATCTTCAAGGACGCTCAAATCCTCACGGATCTGGTTCATGGTTTGCTTGGCTATCTTTTTTTCGAGTCTGGAAATGAAATCCGTCTGCTCTCTGGCTTGGAAATTCCGCAGGCATAGTTTGCATTTGTGCTCCTTGTGAGCTAACGCAATGCCGTCTGTGAAGTACTGGCGTTCGTTCTCAAAATTGTCGATATCCGCTTTCAGCGTGTCCCGGTCCTTCTGAATCTGCGAGAGCGTCTCAGGATAGTCTTCAGCTTCACCTTCGACATTATCGCTTAGCTTCTTGGCAGAGATAGCCAATTCTTTTTCGTCCTTGCTTCTGTCAGATCTTGCGCGATTCAGCTTAAAATCAAGTTGCTCCAAGCGGCGAGATACCCCTTCACGTTCTCGCTCGGCGTCTCTCACTAACCGAGATCTCTGCTCAATGACTTTTTGGAAGTCAGCCTCAAGACCTGATGGCTGCCAACCATGCCCCAGAATAGCTTCAAGTCTCTCGCCGTAAACATCTCTCATCTTCTGCAGGTTTCTTTGGCAATCTGAAGCCTCTTTCTTCGCAATGTTCAACTCGGCACGATCTTCTGCTTGCTTAGACACTTGCGCGAGATCTTCTTGCAATTGTGCCATCTCGTCTTCCAATGTCCGCAACTGGCGTTTGCTTTCCTGCAATTTGCTGTCCAACGATTCTCTTTTCGAGTCATCTCTGGATTTGCTGAGTCGAATTTCGAGGTCCTTGACTTTATCCTCAAGTATTGCCTTTCCGCCCTCATCAGTCTCGATTCTGTTGTGATCCAACTTGAGAGATTCAATCTTGCGGTCATTAGCAGCAGACTGGTGTTCAGCGGACTTTTTGCGTTCGCTCAGAGTTGATCGTTGTTCAGCGAGCTGAAAAAGAGCGTCCTGTGCCTTTTGCTTTTCGCTCTCTTTGTCTTTGTGTGCTCTATCCACCGCGGCATTCTGGTCTACGAATAGGCTCGAGACCTTCTCTGTAAACTCGCGAATATGCTTATCGTCAAGGTCGTTCTCGTATCCTCGGATTTTGTGATCGCTTGCAATTCTCTTGATCATGATTTTGCGCTTCTTAATCTGGTCTTCGTGATTCGCTTGCTGCTGCTGGTATCTGCCAGCGTCGGCGTCCTTTCTGCGCAATTGTTCGCCAATTTCCTCGGTCCTCTGTATGAGCTTCTCGTAGTCCTGTTTCTGCTGCTTCTCTTGCTGTTCATGGGAAGCCATACGTTCTGCGTATTGGTCGAGCTCAGATTGTAGCCATTCATCAGACTCCTTGCGCTGCTCTTTGAGATCGTGACCCAATTCTTGCACGGTCGTCTGAAGCCAACCCTCCTTCTTCCGACTATGCTCCAAGTCTTTGATGACGCTCGTGTACTGTGCCCCTTTATTCGTTGCTTCTACTCGTTTATTTTCAGCCTCGTCTTTCTTTTTGTCGAGTTTCAAGATCTCTTCTTTTAGGATTTTGAGCTCGGCCTCCAGTGCCTTCGTCCGCTTTTCAGCTTTGTCACCCTTGTCCTTGATGTCTTTGGTAAATTGTTCCGTGTTCTTGAAAACCTTTAAAGCGTCATTCTGTGCTTTCCGCAGCGTCTTAATGTTGTCAATGGCTTTGGTGTACTTGAGAGCTTCGAAAATTTCATCGAATTTTTTCTTGAGCGCCGAGGGTTCGCTCATGGGCCATAGACTCTCGTCCTGATGGCAGAAAATGACCAAGTCCAAGATAGCTTTCGAAACACCGAGGTTTTGCGGCATGATCCGATCTAGCTCCGCGACCCGTGAGGACAGTGCACTTCTCTCGCCGTCTTTGTTCACCACGAGAGTACATTCGAGTGTCTTTTGCTGCCGAGTGTTCTTCTTTACTGTGAGAAGTAGGTTTCTGTTCACCACCATTTTCGCTCCTGTGGTGCCGATGAATGACATCTTGACCTGTGCATGAACATCCTTTTCTCCGCACAGCTACAAGTCTGTAAGCGGGTATCTGGAGCGCAAACTTATATCAACTTACATTCGGATCATGTATGAAAGCCCCTCCTTTGCTATTTGGGGGAAGCTCCCCAGTCGTGGCATACTTGAGACATTCGATGATAGTCTAGGAATCTAGTCAGTAGGCTTATTGCGGAAAACGAGAGACACTCGGACCGTCTTTCCCGAGCCATTGTAGCCGACAATTAAAGTCAATGGAGTGTGAAACTGGATGGTCTCTGGTCGGCCGTTGTCAAATGAGCGGACTCTGAAGATAGTCAGAAGAAGGACAGAGCAAGCATGACAACATATGTGCATACCCAGTTATGGAGAGCTTATCGATTTTCGCTAGGAAACAATCAGTCGACTTTGGTACAGAGACCGGGAGGCGTTCGCGGCTCAGCAAACTCACACCTGCAAACAGTTTCTCGTAAGCCAAAGTCATCTACACATAGACTGTGGGCACACTCACATTGTGTTTCTTTCAGCACTCACGTCAGCTACCACGTCTGGGAGTCCGCCATGGAAGACAGGAATTTGGCGTCTGAGAAGATGGAGGAAGATGGAGGAAGTGGAGGAAGTGGAGGAAGTGGAGGAAGTGGAGGAAGTGGAGGAAGTGGAGGAAGTGGAGGAAGTGGAGGAAGTGGAGGAAGTGGAGGAAGTGGAGGGCTTTTAAATGTCGTCCAGGGAGTTAGTGTTGACCAAGTGTTGTGTCTATGGGAATATTGGACTCACTGGTACTGTGTGGTGTGACTTAATATGAGTGAATGTGGTTTCCTCGTGAACACTTGGATTCGTTACTTGTGCTTACGTACTTGATTCAAGTCGCGCCAAGATTGATTTCCCCGCGTTCACGTTTTCAGGGAATCAGGTGACCCCTGCTCCCAATTGGAGTACTTAGTACTAACTAGTACTAGTGTAGGTAGTACTTGTAGCCTGTAGCCTACCGTAATATCTAGACGCGCATTCCAGGATCCTCGATTGTACATTTCCCTTCCTCCCTTCTTCCTCCTTTCGTTTGAGAGTGCGTCACCACCCGATATGGCCTAATCGTCATGTCGATGATGTTCGAGAATGGCCAAGGCGGCATGTCTTCTGCAGTTGGGAATCCAGTAAGCGCTTGATCAATCTCTCCATGATCCCGCACACCAGCCTAATGCGGAATTCATAGATGGAGGCGATCGGCGGCGGGGATGCCCATATGGCAGACTTGCTGGACCAAGGTGGAGATATGATGGACGGCTTGGATGACATGCTTCCTATGAATATCGATATGAGACTCAACAATGCTACGGACCCCCAAAACTACGGCGCAAATGAAGCGCAATTGGACCCCCAGCAACAGCTTAGCAATGAAGCCAATGAGGAGTCTGCAGCTGCCAATGGCGTTATAACTGGTGCTGGTGCTGGTCCATTGCCGACCGGTTTTGGCACTCAGACTAATGTCAATGGCGGAAGTACGTTGACAGACTTCACCAAACGAAGAAACTGGTCACAAAGGGTGCTTGAAGAGCTCAAAGACTTCCTTCACATCCTCACCCCGGATGGGAGAATTCTTTACGTATCACCGTCGGCCGAGAGTTTAACAGGTTATACCCACGAAGCGCTTATTGGGAAATTCATCGTAGAATTCATTCACCAGGACGACAGAGGGATCTTTGTCCGCGAATTCAACGAATCGATAGCTTCGGGGAACACTCTTCGTTTCTTCTATCGTTTTAAAAAGGCTGATGATACATACACGATATTTGAATCACATGGACACCCTCACCTGACTTCGGATGCCGCAGCTTTTGGACCAAATAATGCAACTGGCTTTTGCCGAGGCTTCTTCATGATGGCGCGGCCATATCCACCAAAAAATGCAAGCCTGCTTGATTCCTTCCTTGAGCACAAGATCGAGAACGAGCGTTTGACAAAGCGAATCGCTGACCTTCGCCGAGAGGAACAAGAAGAAATCGAAGCGCAGCAACGTCATTACCAAAAGAAGCAAGATGGTCACGGCAGTGTTACTCCATCTGACACCCAACGAACCGAGAGCGAAACCCCAGGCTCGGCCTCAATGACATCTGCGCAATCGAATGGCTACAATGGTATGCCACCACCAGCCAAGCCTAGCGTTTCAAATACTGCGCTCACGCAACAGAACCTTGACGAAGCAAACGCTGGTTCAAAGCCTGACAGCATTTATGATAAGATGGCACGGTACGAAGGAGCCACTCACATCGAAACGATTGAGATGCTCACGGGTTTACGATATCGAGATGGGGAACGCTCACAGGGCATTAGTACTGGCGACGCAAGCCCAGCACTGATTAGAGGGGATGCAGGTATTGCCATACCGGTCGACAAGGACAATCGTGGAGGTGACAAGAAAAAGAAGCTGAAAGTTGCTGACGAGTATGTCTGTACTGACTGCGGAACTTTGGATTCACCGGAGTGGAGAAAAGGTCCGAATGGGCCAAAGACTTTGTGCAATGCGTGCGGGTGTAAGTAGCCTGCTCCAACCAAAGATTTCGATGATTCGCCACAAGCTAACCTCGTATGCAGTACGGTGGGCCAAAAAGGAAAAGAAAGAGCGTACGGTTCCCAGATCAAACCCACCTGGCTTACCTACAGGCGTCAGCAGTGGCAGCTGATGTGACCTCGTTCGGCGTGTATCGTACTGTCTTTTGCAACATGAGTCTGGGGTGCAATGGAACGATGGGACAACGGACTTTCATCAAGGCGAAGTGGTTTGTTTTTGCCCCACGGATGGTTTTTGAAAGGCGTCAAAGCATCTCGGACGATGATACCCTCGTACAATAGCTATCCAACCATTTACCCACACCTTCTCCGTGCTTTCTTGTTTGAGGAGGGTCAGTCAGTCGATGGCGCTTTTTCATGTGACCTCCACACACGTGGCCTGCGAAAGACCTACGCTTTGCGCCCGTCAGATTCTCCTAGCTTGACAGAGATTTTGATTTCGTTGCAGATCCTCAAAGCCTCCTCAGGAAGTATGAATCGGACCGCCAATCGCCCGGTTCGTCGCTTGCCAAGCTGGGTTCCTCGCTGACCCATCTATTTTGAGGTGGCGCGGAAATCGAAGAGCTTCCTTCTTTGGGCCATGTTATGCTCCACTTTGTGCCTGGCGATTACGAATATTTATCATGCTTTCCCTTTACCCTCACATCCAGAATCGCTTCATGATAATCACCCTGCACCCGGGCCTTTTTCAATTTCCTGACCTCATCTTCCTCCAATCTTCTTCCCACCACATCCTCCAATTCTTTCCTACTAACCTTCTCCCTGGTCTTCGACTCTTTGTTGGCCTTGAGTCTTGGCTTGAACCGTGCCTGCATTCGTATGCGTAAAGTCGTGTTGAAGGATAACGACTCTGCGTCGCCACGAATCTCCGGTACTTTACTTTCAGCGACAATAGTAAGGAATTTCTCCCGCACGGTCTGGACGCTAAACATGCCAGGTGTCTCAGGAGACGGGATGCAAAGAAAAGACTCCTCTTGCGATATAGCTTCGCGTGTTGCAGATAGCACACCAATCCTGTCGCAGCTCAGATAGCTAGAAATATCAGCCACTGCACATAGCAATTGCAAAAACAAGCATTCGCATACCGTCCGTGGTGACCTTTGAAGCTGATCTCGTCGGTGCCTGCGACTCTGCTGGCAATCCAGACCTGCCGCACATCGTGAGGCTCTGCCGTAGCCAAATCACCCTTAATTATGTTCTCCAATTCGCTGGCAAATACTTTGCCATTCGCATCGCATGCGATGCAAGTTGGCCTCGCTGAAGGCAGAGCAAATATGATTGGTCCAGTAACGTCTGTCGCTGCCTCTGCTGTCACCCAGCTGTCATCTTCTTCGACTTCGGCATTCGCTTTGTGTACGGTGAGAGCCTTCGTATCGCCTTCTTCGACAGTCAGGCTGCTGTCTAGGTGAGGGGTCTTGCGTTTCTTGGATTTTTTGTCACCCTTGAAAGCTAAAGGTTTGACCATTATTGGTGACCTGCATCAGTCACCGCAGCCTTCAAGACCCTGGTAATCGCATTAGTGGTTTAGCTCTGATCGTAAAGAAATACCGACGTTGGACTTGGAGGCCTTACCTGTAGTATATGCCAAGCATAACAGGGCTGAGAGGCTAAACTCCCCCTCGTCCCACAAAGCCCTTCAGGCCCTTGACCATTTCGAATTTCGGAAGCTGGATCATATCGATTCTGGTATATTTATGTTCTTGTGGAAATCCCTCACGTGAACATTTGGGAGAATGCGTAAACCTCACGACGCCGTCATAGTGAGCTTAGAAGATCTCAAGCATTGTCAGTTTCTTGCATTCCGCTTTGAGCAAGACATCTCATTCGAATCCCAGCTTCTGTGCCGTTTCAAACCCTGGAAGAAGCATTTGGCCCATCTTCTCTAGGTATCTTAATAGTCAAGGATCTACCTTCACCCTTTCCCCACCTTCGTCATGAGGTTCTCTCGTACGCGTCGTATCTGGCTAATCTACCCGCGGGAGAGCTTGGTATGTGTTCTCTATTCTGTAAAGACCGGTCGCCCGTTTTGTTCAACGTTAGGAAAAAGAAAGAAGAAAAAAGAAAATACAATGTATCCTTGCTCATTCTCGTCAGACGCTCTTTCCTGCCCTTCGGCAAACTATTCTAGCGGATGGAGTCATGGTAAGGAGGCACTCAAAAGTGGTTCGTACGACACTCTAAAAGGCTCGTACTACATCAACTGCGCTTTCTATCAAGGAAAGGGTGTCACGGTCCCCTCTTCAGTCGGCTTCCCAGAGTTCACAGCACCCAACGTCTGGCCCGCTGAGACTTCCCTGCCAGGCTTTCAAGCCACCCTTGAGGAGCTTTGTACCTTAATTATCGATACTGCCGTCTTAGTCGCCCGTGCATGTGATCAGTATGCGGTAGCTCACATCCAAGATTATGAGCCTGGGTATCTAGAACGTGTTGTGAAAAGCTCCACGACAACCAAAGCGCGTTTGTTGCATTATTTCCCCCCAGCAGCCTCCTCCAAATCCAGCCAGGCTACCAACATTGGCCCGCGTTCCCCAGTCTCCATGCCAAAAGACGATGATTCCTGGTGCGCAACTCACATTGATCGTAAGTTATCTTCTCTGATGCAGTCTCTCCTGAGTGGCACCATATTTGAGCTGCAAGAAGTGTTTCAGCCTTTCAGGAGCAAAAGCCACCCAACGAGGCTTTCAACCCAAGTCCAGTCCGAATAGAAACGTTGTGAATCTGACATTATCAAGACGGCTGCCTGACTGGTTTGACGTCTGCTATTTATGTCGACGAGGCAGCACATCCTCCTCAGTTATCAGCGTTTGCCGCAACCAAGCCTTCATCTACAATGCCAGCTTTACCTTTCCTCACGTCCGCTCCTGACCCGGATGCGGGTCTCTACGTTCACGCACGCGATTCCACCGTCACCAAAGTCTCGATCCCTCCGGATTGCCTAGCCTTCCAGACAGGTGAAGCACTACAGATTATTACAGGGGGCAAATTCCGGGCCGTACCTCATTTCGTGTGTGCTGGAGGAGCAGTGAAGGACGGAACGAGAGTGGCGAGGAACACCCTAGCCGTGTAAGCCCCTTTTCGCACCTTCTCTTGAGTCTCAAGGCATTTTGCGGGAGCAGAAGCCGATCGTTCTATTTCTGTAGCTCCTTTTACATGTCCTGCCACTCAAACACGTTATGAAGTGGCAATACTGATGCAGGAGTTGGGAAGGTTTACGCAACCGGGGTTAGATGAAGTGGTGGATAAAGACAAAGGGACCACATTTGGCGCATTCTCCAGGGAGGTGATGAGACGATTCAGTCAGACAGGGATAGATGCTGAGCCTCAGTGATCAAAGCCTTGACTTGCAACTCATAAAGTAGCAATAATTTTCCACCTCAAGTCCTAGAGTCTTCATTGCGGTGCAGATATAACGAGTAGAGAAGCAAAGCGTATCCTGTACGCGGCATCTCACACCGAAATTTTTTTCGGCCTATGGATGATGGTTTCGCTTCTATCGAAATAGTTATTTCTCACTCGATTGGAATGATGGCTTGGGTCCATATATGCTTCAACAGGAACCTATGCAGCGCGTGTCATGCATGCCAATTACCGGAAGAACGACAAAGCCGTACTTATGCAGCCATCAACGCAAAAGTGGAAAACGCCCAACAGGCCTCTTCCCCGTCCATAGTTAGCCACGAGTGAAAGCCAGAACGCCATGCTCACGATCCCCGCATGAAGCCGTAAAGATGCACAATCCAAACCGAGTAGAAGACATTTAGTATCAAAGGGGTTACGTGTTCCGTGCTCCTACCCTTACACCG
The DNA here is from genome assembly GCA_963556305.1 of Platismatia glauca. Classification (NCBI taxonomy): domain Eukaryota; kingdom Fungi; phylum Ascomycota; class Lecanoromycetes; order Lecanorales; family Parmeliaceae; genus Platismatia; species Platismatia glauca. The sequence continues at coordinate 1,160,375 of OY745766.1, read as the reverse complement.
TAGCACCCGCGGAGTGTGCAGGCCCTGGGACTGCTACGGCGGTAGCTATAGCAGAGTTTGCTTGAACCGGAGGAAAGTACTGGGGTGGTGGCGGCAGCCGGGCTCGCAATGTTGTAGAATCTTCATTGAGATATGCCGGGATCTCTCGCCCCCAGTATACCGAACTTTGAGGCGGAGCTGCCGGCGTCAACGTGGGGTTGAGCATTCGGGGGAAATCGGGAAGGTCGCCCCTTTCTGCTGCTTCTTTAAGCCATTGCTCCCAGTCTGCATCAAGTCTCGCTTCTTCACCCCTTGCTCGTGCCTCGGTAGCAACTAGAAGCCTCTGGTTGAGATCTACACCGACGCTTCGTTCCAGCTCGTCCTCGCTCTCCTCTCCCTCAGAAAGCTCGTCACCTTCATCGGAGTCTCTCATTTCTTCGTCTTCAACCTCCGATTCTATATCGTCCAAGATTCCTCCGGGCTCTGTCTCAACCGTCTTTCCAGTACAAATTGGGACCGCTGTGACGATGGCCCTCTTGTTCCTCAAATCATGAACACCATTCCAGGTAGTGTCCTTTATGTTGACCCTATTGTTGGCCTCATATGTCTCCCGGGCCCACCGCGTACCTTCCCATTTGCACAGTCTCTGTATTTCGTAATTCGTGAGTCTCAACTCATCGAAGACCCTGAAAAGTTTTCGGTGGGAAGGAAAACGATTGAGGCGCAATCGATGAGCGGGTTTAGCGTAGTCCAGGCCGGGATATTGGGCTTCGAGACAATCAAAAGGTCCGTAGAAACAGACAGTTTCCATGCGAACTTCTTGTACAAGACTGCGCCTAATGTGTGTCTGCCAATCGCTGGGATCGATGTCCTTTCTTTGCGGGAACAGCCTTGACATGACGAGATCTTCAATCCTCGGTTTCTTCATGATGGCGAGAAGGTAGAAACGGACGATTCTCGAGTTGGACGAGAGCAACGATACCTCTACGTCTTCTTATGTCAATTTCCGGTCACGTCTCCGTGCCCAAGCAGTGGCGGTCAGAATAGTGAAGAGGGAAAGCGAAGAGGTCGTCCAATAGATGAAGGGTGGAGGAGTTGCACGATAAACAAGGGTACGGAGTTGCGGAGAAGTCCAAGTCAGGCTGGGAATTCTCGCTCTGAAGTGTCAAAGGTGGCTCGAGAGGGATCATATAAGTCAATCAAGAGTTTATAGTCATTTCATTATTGTGATATCCTATGGGCGACACTAAAGGGAGGCTCGGAAATGTGTGCGAGGAATGAGGGCGAATGAGCGGATTATGCGGTACCTACTAAGAGCAAGGCCAATGCATATTGCATAACTACTAACTTTATCCGTATGCCTTACACCGTACTTTACTCATGGTGTGATTGGTATGAGTAGAGTTGTATGCACCTTCGGCGCACCACCAATTCCCCAAAGTCGAGTGCCTCTTTCCGACGTAGATTCCGTAGAGGCGCTATCTGCCATCCATCATCATGCACAATTCGTCCTTCTCCTTTCGGGCAAAGGCAAAATGATAAGGGAAGCAGGGAGGCAGGCTCGGCAGCTAGGTAATGTAATGCACCCTTCCACCCGTGAGATAGAGTACAGCAATGCTACTCCTATAAGAATTTAAGAAACAGTGCTTGTCATTCCCGCCACCAGACCCTCGAGAAATCCCGTGAACCGTGATGCAAATGAAGTACTCTACACTCTACACTCTACTAGTAATTAGCTTGCTAGCAGAAGACTCTTCTACGTATCATTCCTCGCATTCGTAGGGAACTTCTCGTAAATAGTTGCTCTGTTCCCGCAGCACCGCAACACATGGCTCTCAGTCATCGACCCTCTCGCATTGTGTTGTGGACATAAGGCTACACTCATACTTGATGCAAACATCGACCCCCTGACACATTCGGAGTTCGCCATTCCCAATACTCTTTCACTCATAAATTCAATCATGTCATATGTGAACCACGTACCCGAAAAGACCTCGTATCCTGAAAGGAATGGGCTATGTCATAAGTGAGGAAGGGCTGATACTTCGAAGCTTTAGATGCGGGCCAGTGGCTAAAGACTTAACTTAAGGACGGAACCCCCCCAAAAAAGGTATCAAGATGTCGACATTCAAAGGAGTCGTAGAAGGTACCGACAGTTCCATTGTGTTCTCATGCGCACAGGCTCACAGATCACCAGAATTTCCCGACATCCGAAGTTCGTCTCCTATGGGCATTTTACACCCGCGTCGCTGACCTGGTATAAGTTGATTACTTTCGAAAAATTCAAGGGAGAGACAACCCGCTTGCATGCTTTCTCAGTCATGTCCACAGCGACCATCTCCAAGGTCTGGAGTCTCTCCGTACGTGCATTCGGCAATGACCCTCCCCAATTGATACCAAGCCCGAGCCTCCAACTTGATTTGGAAGAAAGAAAAGGTCCCTTTGGCTCCGCAAATTCTTAATAACTTGCGCTGAAACAGATACTGACTCCGAAACCTGCGCAGATTCTCCGTTCATCTACTGTTCCCCGACTACTCGAGAGGTATGCATTGCGACCTGAATTCTATCAATCAACTGCTGACAAATGCGCAGCTCCTGCTTCGCCTTGAAAAGTACCCACATCGCATGAATCTTCATCGGGGTATTCTGGAGTCAAGGAAACAGGATTACAAGCATCTTCGTAAATTGCTTGTAACTTTCACCGCTCTTGATGAATGCAAGGTACTTATGTGTGCGTTCAGAAGACAATAGCATTGAACACTCCCACACAGGTGGAGCTAAAGCTGGGAAAGTCTCTTAGGGTCACATTGCTAGACGTAGGTTTGTCGTGCCTGTAGAAGAATCGAGCTGATCAGCTGTAGGCAAATCACTGTGCCGGCGCGGTCATGTTCCTTATCGAAGACGACGCCAAGGCAATACTCTACACCGGTGACATTCGATGTAAGCTTCACCTCATGAGGGCATAGTACTTTTTGACACCTGTAATCTAGCCGAGCCTTGGTGGGTTCATTCCTTGATCCGAAATCCAGTCATCCTTCCATACACCCATGGTATCAAGCGTCTGGACAAGATCTACCTCGACACGACTTTCGCTACCAAGCAGAACTACTGCCAAAGGTTCCCGACAAAAGCAGATGGACTGAAAGAGCTTCTCGAGAAGGTCTCCAAGTATCCGACTGACACTGTCTTCCACCTCCATGCCTGGACTTTCGGTTACGAGGAAGTTTGGATTGCTCTTTCAAGTGCTTTGCGGTCTCAGGTTGGGCTCTCTCTTGATTGTTCGACGGGCATGAAAGTCATCAAAGCTTATACAAAGCTAGATTCACGTAGATGAATACAAGTATTCTTTGTATAAATCTATAGGTAGTAATGCTAATAACAAGAACCTTTGCCACGAAGGATCTGCTCTGTATGGCTTCGAGTGTGGCAACAGATTTCAAGAAGGCTGCTTAACGCCCAAAAAGAATGTACGCCTGCACAGTTGCCAGCACGACATGGACTGCAGTGCATTGGAGGCGTCCAAAACTGTCTACATCCGGCCTATTATTTCGCGCTCAGTTGAAGGGTTTATACTACCGTAAGTCAACCTCTTTTGGTGTTTCCTTTGTAATATGCAGAAATCTGAGCCACAAGAGAACTGCTGAGAGTCTCTTATTCCACCAATAAAAATGCCTCGAAGGAATGCTGACTCCGAAACCTTGAAGTGAGGTCGGCGCTGGAGGAGGCGGTGGAGACCTCAATCAATTGCACGAACTTGAGCTCAATGATGCCGCTGCTGTGGAGAAATTGATCGAGCTGTGCACAAAAGGAATCTCAGACCAGGAAATACGCTCAAAAACAATTGATCTGATAATTAAAGCAAAAAAGACTCAGAATATGGTCGTCTCATTGGATACTCTTGGCCTCGACGGGAGCCGTGAGACGATACCATTAGCAGAGCTTGCAAAGCTTCTCGCTAAGCTCGTTGCTGCAGATTGCAGAGTCAGCCAGATTAATGAAAGGGTTGCAACTTCATGCAGGAGCGGTGGTAGCGGTAGGGTAAAGACATCGGAAACATGCTCTGTGAGGCAGCAACTTCCAAGGAATATTGTCCGTACTTTCAAGACTATAAAAGAAACATACAATGACTTACTTGCGTAGGAATTTCCGTACTCAAGGCACTCTTCGTATGAAGAGCTCTGCGACCTTGTAAAGGCGTTTGAGCCCGTTGATATTTATCCATGCACCATTGACGAGGAGTATATGGATTTGCGCGTCAGTGTCGAGTGTCTTTTTGGTCACCTATGCTGCGGTTCTACATTCGCTCATGACGAAGAGATGAAAATGCTTGCGAGCCAACGAGATGGGGAAACCCTCAAAAGACATACGAACGATCGTAACTCACAGACTATGACTTCTCCGAGAGACGGAAGCGTCGATCATCAAGATACAAGTCCCATGAGCCTTATGGTTTCTACATCAGATCCCGAGTCTCAATTTCTTGACGATCTGGAGCGGGTGCCAAAGCGCCAGCGGACCAGCCTATCATTATCAGGAAATCGTCGAGGCGGTCTCGAGACGAGTCCGCCGACCGCGGTGTTGCCTCCGAAACAGAAGATTTCCGACATCGAACAATCTTTCAAAAGCTTTCTTGGGCAAAGCAAGAAAGAGAAGATATTGCAAACTTCAAAATCCACCGATCCACCGTCCAATTATGGTGGCAGCTGTACGGGCACGTCACGGACCGCTGTCTTTGACCAGCAAGGGTCCTCTGCAGCACCCCACTTAGAAAACCCAAAGGCAAACTTCCTTCACAACGAGCGTTCGACCGTCCGTCCAGTAGATGTGCATTGTGGGACACGAGCTGAGCCGATCGGACTATCGGACGACGATCCCTCCGGCCAGGGTAATGAAACGGGCGACTTTCTGCAAGAGGAGATACCTGAGCCAGACGATATACTAAACACCCTCAATGAAGGCCATGTAGATCACGAAACGCAGGTCACGCTCTCGGACGCAGCATTTTGGGAGTCCCAGTCCTCGCAAAATTCGAATCCAGACGTCAAAGCGATGAGATTGCTGCAGAGGAAGGAAGCGTACAAAGCAGCGAAAGAGCCCAGTGGTAAGTGGAAGATTGATCATGGGCTTATCTCCTCAAACGCTCATCACGGGGAAGAAGAGCTTGAGCTTTGACGGTTGACTGAGAGCATGACGATGGATGACCTGAGAAGCTATAGCAAGACTTCTTGTTCCGAGACACTGATGTTCTAGTCAAAGGTACTTTGTGCGAAAATGGATTCTCCGCGTACCTTTCGTGATATTACAAATCTGGTATCAGACTATCAGATAGAGGCGGTCGTTTCGTTTTTGAGACGTTTCTTAAACAACGTGCACCTGTTACTTCTTTCTTACAGCGGTCAACGCGTCCCAGAAACATGTCGGGTTTTCTCCAGCAAGCGAATCACACTGCCCCCGTCTTGCACGCATATAAATCTCAACGCTTCAGCAATCCCCGTTATACCTGCCAATTTGACTGCCTCAATAGACATAGTACGTCTGCGCCAATGGCAACTCTGTGGCTGGATCCGCTTTACATACCACTCCATCTGCTTCGACGGACTAAATTTGCAACCCCTTCGCATCAGCGCGTTCATCATGAAGGTTGACGAGACTTCTTACGTATGTTTCAGGATCCACCTTCATCTTCGGCATTAATTCGTTGTATTTCATATCTTTCTTGCCGATATTCCTGCAATTCTTTACAACCTCGATCCGTTTGCGCAAATTGTAAGTCTGGACGGTCCCAGTCTCGACAGAGGCTTTGGACACAAAAGTTATCGACGTTTGGGGAACGAAAGTCTGCCATGGAGAGTATAAGTACTAGGGCGGGAACAAATCGAATACGTGGCTACTTACGGCAAACATTGGACGCATTACAATTGGTTCAACAGTGGGAATGGACGCGTTGGGGTCACCCTTAATGTGCATTAGTACGGTAAGTGCATATGCGCCGAATGAACGAAAGCAACCCACCATTTGCATGTGGGATATCATGCCGCTTTTGATGACCATTGTGGGCTTCGTCCCAAAGTTGGCCGGAGTCCAAACAACAATGTCTGCCAATTTGCCGATTTCGATACTTCCAATCATATGACCCATACCTTGGGTGATTGCGGGATTGATCGTATACTTGCTGATGTACCTTTTGACTCTAAAATTATCTGCTCCTGTACCCTCGTCTTCCTTCAGGGTGCCTCTCTGTATTTTATTTTTATGTGCAGTATTCCAGGTCCGCAGTATGACCTCCCCACAACGACCCATTGCTTGCGAGTCGGAGGACATCATACTGATAGCACCGAGGTCGTGTAGAACATCTTCGGCAGCAATTGTTTCTGCACGGATACGTGACTCCGCGAAAGCTACATCTTCGGGAATGTTCTTTGATAGATGATGACATACCATTAGCATATCCAGATGCTCATCGAGAGTGTTGTGAGTATATGGCCGAGTGGGATTAGTGCTGCTAGGAAGAACATTACCATGCTCTACAACGGAGATGATGTCAGGTGCGTGTCCTCCTCCTGCGCCTTCAGTGTGATAGGTGTGGATGGCTCGATCTTTGAAAGCTTTGATCGTTTGCTCGACGAATCCTGACTCGTTGAGCGTGTCCGTGTGGATCAGGCATTGCACGTCATGCTCATCACAGACACCGAGACATGTGTCAATTGCGGCTGGAGTAGAACCCCAATCTTCGTGGAGCTTCAGACCGGCGGCTCCTGCAATGCACTGCTCTTGCAAGGCTCGAGGATTGCTATCGTTGCCTTTGCCTGTGATTCCAACATTGATGGGAAGTTCATCACAGGCTTGAAGCATCTGGCGCATGTGAGTCTTCCCTGGCGTACAGGTTGTTGCATTAGTAGCTGTACTTGGGCCCGTGCCTCCCCCAAGCATGGTTGTGATGCCCGAAGCCACAGCCTCGTGTGCTTGCTGGGGGCATATGAAGTGGATATGGGAGTCCATACCACCAGCTGTAATTATCTTGCCCTCACCTGCGATGACATCAGTGCAGGAACCTACCACCATGGCCGGGTCAACACCATCCATGACGTCTGGATTTCCCGCTTTGCCGATGCCAACGATGACCCCATTCTTGATACCAATGTCGGCCTTGACAATACCACTCCAGTCCACGATGAGAGCATTGGAGATGACAGTATCCAACGACTCCGCGTCTGAACGACCACTAGCCTGACCCATACCCTCCCGCAATGTCTTCCCTCCACCGAAAGTGCATTCGTCGCCGTACACAGTATAGTCTTTCTCGACCTTAATCCACAAATTTGTTGAACCCAGTCGCACAGTATCGCCAAAGGTCGGTCCAAACATTCCGTTGTATCCCTCGCGGCTCATTGTGAAAGGGTCGATGTAAGCGCTGTCTCCCGCAGGTTGTGGTCTATGAGCAAATCCCCCATCCTGCAACCTTTTCAAGATCTCTTCCGCACGAGAAAGGTCGATCGGACCAGAGGCTATTCCATTGCCTCCATTTATGATTTTCCTGCCCCCAATCTCAACGCAAGCGACAGTCTTTGTGTCTCCCGGTTCAAACCGAACGGACGTTCCGGCAGCGATATCAAGGAAGTAGCCATAGGCCTTGAGGCGGTCAAATTCTAATTGGGGGTTTGCTTCGATCAAATGATAGTGAGAACCGACCTAGGTCCATGTTCAGTAAGTGAGAAGATTTACGTCAAGCAACAGTACGCATACTTGTATCGGGCGGTCTCCTTTGCTTACGACCTTCAGCGTTATCCTTTGCCTGCCTTCTTTCAATGCAATTCTTCCCTCCTTGACTGGCACAACAATTCCAGGCATTTTCTCGGTGTCGTATTCCTTGGGATCTGGTAGCGTAAACAGGTCGGTGGCTGGAATGGGGAGGAAGCTGCCGTGTAAGGCCTTTTCCAGATCGCCATCATCAGAACTGATTGGATGATGAACTGTCACGAGATAAGTGCCACTGGGGAATGTGCCCTCGACCATGAGCTCGGCAAGAGAGGAGACAACAGATGGGAGGACATGGCGCCTCCCAAGCATGGTTTTGCCGATTGACATGAGATCTGCCACAGAGTGATTGCCATCACGAATAAGCTGCGTTTTCAATTTCAGCAGTGTCAATGAGTACCTGTACAAGTGTAGTACCTCTTGCAAATTACTAGCAATCAAAGCCTAGTGTTTTAGACCATTAGATACATAACGAAGATGATGAGTTGCCAAGTCAAGCATACGGTAGCCTCTGCATGGTTCAGTTGGACCCCACGAGCGAGTCTGCGTTGAGCCAAGAAGCCAAGCTGGGAGGTGAGGAGCTTGTCGAGCTGTGGACAGAGGAGATCAGCGCCAAGCTCATGTAGCATGTGCACAGCTCGTAGACAAGATACCTCTTTTGGCACGAGATGCATAATGTAAACGCGGTGATTGGATCAGTTCAAATGGAGACCCTTCAATGTCATGCTAGTTTGCAACAAGTACTCGTACTTGAGTTGTACTCGGCGTCAATATTCACAAAAGTGGGGATGTAGGGAGGTGGGGTTGATTGCAGGGAGAGCGCGGGACAGTCGAGACCGAGTGCTAGCGGCCTTTCTGTTCTGCGTCAATAGGTGTGTTAAAATCAACGACGATGGTGTAGGTCTTGCTCAATCATATCGCTCGACATGCAACGCACTGCTTCCATGTTTGATTCATTTCTTGATTTGAAAGAAGGATCGCCAGCAAGCCGTTGAGAAAAAGAGACCGGTAGACACCCTTCCCTCACCGCATCAACACACCTCACTTCGCTGTATCCTTCTTCAACAAGATCCTTCTTGCTCTCAGTACATTGGTTACATCTCCAGCCCGCAAGATACTCAGGAAACCTGGATTGGTTCTTCAACCCTAGGGCAGCGTTGACCTTGACCGACAACGACGATCATGCCTCGGCTGCTTCGCTCTTACGCTTCCTCCCCTTCTTCTTCTGTTGCTTCTGCTGGCTATCTTGGCCTGTCAACTTGGGCGGTGAGCTCCGTGGCTCGGCAACAGTCTCCTTCTTTGAATCATTTACATCCCCAGTACCTTTCGTATCCTTCTTCTTTGAAATTTTCTTCTTTTTCTCAGGCGACGTCTTCTCGGAGGATTGCGAGATTGGCTCCGCGGCTACTGGCTCAGGTGCCTTTGCCGAGCTCTGTTTCGCCGATGATAGCTTTTTTTCTGCCGCACTCTTGGCAGTCTTCTTCCGCTTGGGGGAGGGAGCTTTGACTGGCTCTGGAGAGTCTTCGTCAGATGTAGTAGATGAGTCACTCTCGTCTTCCTCGTCGATATGGCCAGGATCGAGGTCGGCCGGTGCAGGTATCTTGCCATCCTTCTTCGTGGTTTCATAAAGCTTTTTTGCTTCGGCGTCGCTGATCTCTGGGATTGGTTTGCCTGCTTTATACGCGTCGGTTTGTGCCCTGTAGCGCGCAAAGTTGACCGCATATCTATATTGCCATTCCTTTGAACCAAAATCAACACAATGAGCGCGTAACAATCAATGATTGACAATCCAACTTACACTTTTGTCCTTGTCGCTCATCTCTCGCCATCTCCGCCCCCCCTCGTCTTGAACTTCTTTAGCTGTGTGGCCTGACCCCATCTCAGTCGCAAGGGCTGGTCGGGCAGTCTGCAAGTATAAGAAGAATGGGGTTAGAGCACGCTTGGGCGCATTCTTGTCATGTGGAGCTCTTTTCCTCTTCTTGCCCTCTGGGGGTACTTCGGTGGTTGGGGCGGGCGTGAGGCCACGGCCGCCGAAGAGACCGTTTTCGCCACCCAGAGGATTCGATATATTCAGCTGCTCAAGAGATGAAGCATTGCCTCTCCCAATGACTGTGTCCGTGTGCGCGATGTACGCGCGCGAAAGATCTGAGACGGCCGACTGGAGCGTGGCTAAACCAGTGACCACCTTAGGCGCGATGATTAGCTGACCTTGTTCGGGGTTCATCGCGCCGCACATGATGTTCTGAACAACTATGTATGCTATATCGCAAACATTTTGGCAAGGCAGGGTAAGGAGATGAACAGCTTGTCGTGCCGCGTCGCGTTGATCGCGAGTCATATAGAGCTGAAGTAGAGTGATTGTAGACATTATGATGTGATGCGAGTGTGGTTTTTTGATGGTTGTGGTCAGACGCGGTGAGGATGTGAAATGCGAGTCGCGACAGAGCCACGATTGTGAAGGAAATGAGTAAAGCTTACAGAATTCCTGGTGCGGACAAAATCCTCAACACTGATCTGTAGACTTCCAGAATCCTTTGGTTTCTCTTCGGCCTTCTTGGGACGCGCCATGATGAGTACTGTCGATGAGTATATTATCGTAAACAAAGGTAGGTGTGGGTGGAGGGTTTCGGCAGGGAGGATGTTTTCGAAAGAAACTTCGGGGGCCAAGTGCCCTTATAAGAGAGACTTCGTTGTTAGCCGGGACCCCAAGACCAAGCCCTAGCAGCCCCTTATCTACCCTATCGCAGGGCGTGCTGGCTACTCCCCCCCCCGCTACCTTAAGCGAGACAACAGTACTATAAACCTGCCAAGATAGAAGCACAAAGGGCCAGATACACCCGTGGCCAGCCCAAATTGGCGCCTTCAACCCTAGGACATTCAGGCACTTCGAAATTATCTGGCGTACCTATCTTCGAATACATTTTACCCCCTCGACCTGCGGCGTCCGGCATCTCTATCTGCACAAAGCTTGCTTCTGCCCTCGAGACCGGCCAACGCCGGCAACCTTGCCCCCCCACTGATCCTTCCAAGCACGCCTGGTGACGCGCGCCGGAGCTGCACCTACCTATCCAGCTGCGGATGGTTACTCCCCAAACAACGTGCCTATACTTCAATCGTACCTAGCATTCTAATGTCTAATTTCCGTGAAAGTGTCTAGGCACCGCAAGTTTGGCTAGAAACATTCCAACCACCTTGCTCCATTGGAGAGACGCTGCTCTACTATCGCCACCGACAGGCTTCGTAGGCTCTCGAATTTACCAAGGCTCATTTAGCCAAACGTGTCCGACGCAAATGCCAGAGCACAACAATTATATTGTTCTGCTAGTAAGCTAGTGATGAGAGCACATCGAACAAAATAATTATGGTAGTTAAAAGGAACTACCTTATGTCCTTTTCAGTCACATTTCATGGTACTAAAAGTGGATACGGTAAATAAACGTTGAATAATAATCTTCCTCTACCTACTATGAATATTGTTGCGCATCGACGATTCTATTATTGCCCGCGGAAAGGGTTGCCTAGACAATGCGCTTCGAGCTCCTCCCTGCCCAGGGACTACCCGGAAATCGCACCGGGGGGTAAGTTCCGGGGCAAGGTGTGAATTACTGGCCCACAAGGTGATAAGGTACCGTTCAGCTGAGGGTTCAATGCCCTAATCGGGCCCCGCACTCAGCTCGCCCGGGAAGATGGGACCGGAAGATGCCCTCTAAGGCTTTAATAAATTGTGCACGCTCAATTCTAACACCCTCCGTCCGGTGCGTTTACAGGGCCGGCAGCCCGAAAGTAGATATAGGGTTAATACAGCTCTGATTTAGAACATACTAATCAAAAACTACTCTCTAGGTATATAATTTCATATTTGTTAAGAGGCCAGCGATGAGATCCACCTGTGCGCGGCGCTGGCTACGAACTTGCTGGCTTGTTCCAGCTGAGCTAAGAGGTCTCACTGTGCAACAGTGCAGAGAGCGAACATTGAACCGTTGTGTTACGATCTCAAGCGACGCATCGTATCAACAGCGTCATGAGAACAGTCGACAGCAACAGTCACAGCAACGTCAATAGCAGCAGCAACGAGTCACAGCTACGAACACTAAACGTCAGAAGCATCTATTCCCCGTTCCTCCTTCCTCCATGCGTTGCGGATCACGACAACAACGCAGCACCGACAGTACAGCGTCTGTCCACTGGACAGTCATACAACATCGGGCAATTTATGTATCTACAAAGCACAGCTGCGTACCTCGAAGGTAGCAATACTACAGAGCCACACCATACACAACAGGTCAACTCGCCTCGTATAATGTTCACGGCTTGGTAGGAAACGCCGAAGACTTTTTCTCAAAAGTTGAGCGCATCACCAGCAAGTACACGGTAACGTCGATCGCCCCCGTCCGAGACCGAGACTCGCGCCCAATCCGAGGAAAGTTTTGTAGCTTCCTGAATACTGAACACCCTAATCGTGGCAGGCCCACTTGCGATCGTTCTGCTCTAAGTGGTGGCCACTCAGTGCTTTTAATTTTCTTACCAAATAGATACTTACTTACTTATTTACGGTATTACCGTAAGTATCTATACCTTTCCTACCAATTTACCAAGTCATGTGACCGGGACAATTATTCTTCTGTTCCGCCCCTTTCAAGTTTCTCAGGAGTCGTAGGCGGACCCAGTCTCAGTCTCACGACCTATTTTATCGACCCTCGCACCCTGAGTCCTTCGATTGTTGCGCAAGTACGGAGATGGGGCGTTCAAAACCAGCAGTCTGGCAGAATACTTCCTTACACAAGACCAAGATGGACTGAAGAAAAGACACAACTCTGGTTATAGCAATGCTTGGTGCAAGTACTGTATTGACAGTACAATTGAAAGCTTCCAAGGTGACAATGTTGACAGAGAGGATGCTGATTGGCTCTCAGCAGCTATCATCTCACGTCTATAGAGTTATTGAGCTATGAAGGAGTGTTACGGTTCTCACTTGTACTAACATACAGTACAAACAAGAGAACTAGGGTTTAGATCTCATACGGAGATCGGCGTAAAATGTCCTGGACAGCGCTAAAATACTTGGCATACTTGGCATTTTTGCGGAGGACCAATTCCTCAGCGGTGATGCTTCATATAATTGCGTATATACTCATTGGCCCGCTCAGTTGAGTCGTAAGGTCTTACATCGCCCCCCTCACGGCCCTCTCGATACTCATTACCACCTCGTAGTCAAATTACCTCAGCAATATGCCTAGGCATTCTCTCTATCCATTCCTGAATTCTCTTTTGCGAGAGTTCATGCTTCCAGCATCGCTTTCACCGCTTTTCAGCCTCCTTCCTAGTTCTGGGTGCACCATTCCCTGTGGTATGTCGCTTCATCCAAATCCAACATGGCTCAATCATGTTTAGATCTGGAGAGTTCCCACACCAAAGCATCCTAATAATATCAAATGACATGTAGACTGCTTCTTGATACTTGGATGCATGTGCTGGGGCTTTGTCTTCCATGACTTCCGTATCAGGCCTATCCTGCTTACATTTCTAAGCAAATTTCAATAGCTTTGGAATGAGAACCTATAATCATGCCACGCACTTACCTTGCTCCCTTGGTAAGTGCTGTCCAGCCATGCAACAAAATCGGCCACGCAACAAAATTACGAGTTTTTGAGACTCGGCCTTCTACATCCTCACCATTGATCCACATCACAATGGATATGTCATATCCCGCAGTTGAAGGACGCATCAAAGATGCCATTGAAGCGTTCTACAGTCGCAAAAATTCCAATCGCAGCGCAATTACATGAGAATTCAACGTACCATCAGAACACCTCAGATCTCGACTCAGAGGGAGACCAAGCCAGTCAGAGGTACAAGGGCTTCAAAATAGACTTTTTTCACCCAATCAAGACCAGGCCCTAGTTCTATTCTTTCAGAGACTCAGCAATGCCAGCACCCCCGCACGTCTCAACAGCGTCAAAAATGAAGCCATTTGGCTACTTTGTCAAGACTGGGATCCTGCAAAACCGTTACCCAAGATCAAACCGCACTGGGCCAAACAATGGATGGATTGGCAATCAGATCTCTTCAAAGTCAAGAAAACCTCTTGCAGCCAAACAAAAAAATGCGCACTATCTAGATCTCATTGCTGCGCACTTTGAGAGGTTCTGCAAGCTGGTACAAGAGCATGGCATACGGAGGTTGGCACCAGAAGTTCTGCACCTGCCAAGCATGCCAAGACGCCCAGTCGCGGGTGCAGGACTTTTGGTGCCAACCTCCGTACAGTCTGAGGATATGTGGAACTGTGATGAGACGGGCTATCGGATTGGTATGGCCTGGAGCGACTAGGTTACTTATTTCTGTAGATCCTACACGTATAATCTATAGTAAATGTCTCAATAATTGTGAACTGTTGTTGGTCTTTAAGTGCATCAATGGGGCCGGACGCAAGATTCCTCCGTTTCTGATAGTCACTGAGACAAATATTCTAGCCCCTTGGTTTGCCAATGATTTGGATCCTAATGTTGACGTTTTAATATCAGAGACAGGTTTCAATAATAACTGGATTTTACTGCAATGGATCAAGCATTTTGAGCGGTTTTCTCAATCAGGGCAGTGGGGATCAAGGAGACTACTCATTATGGACGATTACGGATCCCACATCTGCAAACCGGGGCGCAAGCTCAGAAAATTTAAGTTGCGGATTCCGTCCAGATGGCCCCTAGCAAGCCCTTTGCTATGCTGGCCTGCCTTTTTCATGTAGAGAGGAGTATCAAAGACTTGTGTGAAGTAGGCTTGCACTAAGCTGGTCTAGTATAGTATGGAACTATGTTCAGTGCTTAGAAGAGAAGTAACTAATTACATTGACTACTTGAGTTAGGTAACTATTTGAATTGAGCACAAAGCTCCTATCTATGAAAATGAGCTTTGTTATATAGACAGGTGTCTGGTGAGCCGGTGAGCAATGCTTGCTCACTCACCAATGCCAAGCTTTGAGCCAATGAGCAATGCTTGCACGCTCACCAATGCCAAGCTTTAAGCCTATGAGCAATGCTTGCTCACTCACCAATGCCAAGCTTTAAGCCTATAAGCAATGCTTGTACGCTCACCAGAATGCCAAACCATAGTGAGCATTGTGTATGTGCTCACCTGGCTTTTACCGGCTATCTCTAACATCTCTGCCATGGTAAGCATTGTGCATGTGCTCGGGTGAACAAATAATCATGAGTCTGGCTGGTCACATAGCCATGCAACCACCAAACCACCTTTAGACATTGAATGTCTGCTCCTAAGAAACTGCGTTCACAAGAGAATCATCTCGCTTTTGCTTGTCATGTCAAAAAGACTGGTGTTCTTGCTGTTGTTTCTTACAATTGTTGCATTGTTAATAACATAGAGTGTTGGAATCTGCCTGCAGGCAATAAACAATTAAATTATGCTGAGTGCATTTGTTATAGGCAATGTTGTATGTCAATAACCTGGGAGGCCTTGGATTGTGCCAAGGATGACTAGCATTCATCCTTGCACAAGGATCAAGAAGAACAAGATTGCTTATTGAATCAGCTTGCTGTGTTGCAGTCAATGATTGCGTAGAAGCAAAAAACTTTGAGATAAACGCAGTCATGGGCAAAAAAGAAGATGTGTTGCTTGGTCAAAGAGATGAAGAACAATGGGGAGGATATCTTTGCAACCTTTATCAAAGTCCCAATACTGAGTCACTTCTCTCTGACAGCCTCTCTGCCTTGTCTGCTGCTGTTGGTGAAACTCTCAAAGAGCAATTAGTGAGGTGCTCTTTGGGTTCCCGTGTGTTCTCTAGGTCAAGGCATCCTTCCCACTTGATGAGATACCGCTGACCGTTTTGTTGTAGGATCTTCTTGGCTACATACTCGTTATCCTCTTTGTTTTTGTGATAAAAGATTTCTTGCAAAGGTGTGTTGGAGTCTGTTGGCTCCAATAGTGATATGTGAAATATTTGGTGTATCTTAGCTTTGGCGGGAAGATCAAGTTCATAGTTGACCAATCCTCTAACAATCTTGATCAAAAATAGTCCGACTTTGTTGTCTCTGTCAAGCTTTACTGCTTTTGACATGCCATGGTTGCGTAATAGTCAATCTAGAATGATGTATGCCAGTTATTCTGCTATATAGCTTTCTTTGAACGGTATAAACAACTCGTACTTTGTGAATTTGTTAACTATGACCATGATGGCATTGTAAACTTCTCTGGTTGCCGGGTTCCTTGAAGCCGGTAGCTTCACAATGAAATCCATCGTGATTTCATCCCATGGCAAGTCTGGTACGGTAGCAAATTGAATTTGCCCGCACTTGGCGTGTCTCAATGCTTTGTTCTATTGACACATCACACATTGCTTGATGTAGTTCTCAATGTGCTGTTGCATCTTTGGGAATCCATATTCCTTGCTAATGAGTTCCATTGCCTTGAAGATACCCGGATGTTGGTAGGCTGGATCATTGTGGTGATTTTGTATAGTTTCCTCAATGCATTGCTTTGATATGTACAGTTTATCCTTTCATAGTAGGAGGGTTGCATTTGGTTGACATTTTTGGAGTTCTTTGGCTCCTACATCCTGCAGGTAGCCAGCTTGGAGTAATTTGGCCAATCCTGCAACTGTGACTTGCACAATTGGTATTAATGATTCATTCTTTTGTTGTTTGAACAGAGGTTTCTTGGTGATGTCTTTGTCTTTCATGTGGTCAGATCTCCTGCCGAGAGCATCTGCGCGTCCATTGTCTTTCCTTGGGGTGTACTGTATCCTGAATTTATACTGTCCCAGTAGTTCCAACCATTGGACCTGTCTCCTGTTCAGTTGTTTAGTTGTTGTGAACAAAAGAAGATTCTTGTAGTCTAAGAATATTGTGAGTTCCAAGCAACTTTCTACATACACGCTAGTGTTCCAGAGCATTGACAACTGCTAGTAGTTCCTTGTCATGGATGTTGTAGTTCTGCTCTAAGTAATAGGCAATAGGGTGCCATTTACCCTCATGCTGCTGATTGAGGCATGCGCCAACTGCTAAGGTTAAAGCGTTAGTTTCAATCTGAGCCAGTTTGTTGGCTTGAAATGTGCAAAGGACTGGTAGTTTGGCGCAAGCTTTCTTGAGTGTGTCACATGATTGTTGTTGGGCTTTGGTCTACTTGAAGCCAACATCCTTCTTGGTCACTTCTGTCAATCTTTGACAAACTTTTGATCAAAGTCCTTGAGTCCTAAGAAGCCTTGGATGCCTTTAACATCTTTTAGTACTGGCCATTCCAGTATGGCCTTGATCTTGTCAGGGCTCATCCAAATGCCGTCTGTACTGATGATGAATCCCAGGAACTCTACTGATTCCTTGTGGAATTTGCACTTCTCTGGCTTAAGTAGCAACCTAGCTTGTGACAAACATGATAGAATTTCCTGTACATTCTTGAGATGCTGCGCCTTGTTGTCAGAGTAGATCAAAAAGTTGTCAAGGTAGGCAATCACGATCAGATTAAGGTGCGCTCTCAAGACATTATTGATCAGTGCCTGGCAGGTTGTGGGTGCATTTGTGAGTCTGAACGGCATTACTAGATATTTGTAGTGCCCATATTGAGTTTGAAAAACAGTCTTCCATTAACAGCCTTTCCTCATACATACAAGATTGTACGCTCCTCAAAGATCTAGTTTGGTGAAAATCTTTGCCTTTGAGAGCCAATCCTGCAGCTTGTCAATGTTTGGCAAAGGGTATTTATTCTTCACTGTGATGATGTTCAACTTGCGGTAATCTATACAAAGCTGTAGGCTTTCATCCTTCTTCTTAGCAAAGAGGATCAAGTATCCTGCTGGTGATTTGGATTCTCAAATAAATCCTTTCTTGAGGTTCTTGTCGATGTACTTGCAAAGTAATCGTGGCCCCACGACTCGCTCCGCTTGTAGTGGTGCTTGGCCAAAAGACGCGTTTTTCGCGATTTGACACCCTACTCCTCTCACTACTACCATTCAACAACACCAAGGAATTACCTCATTCTAAAACAAGAGGATCTGGTCCAAAAGGCCATATCTGAATATGAGGACGGTAATTTTAGCAGTGCTAGAGCGGCTGCCAAACACTTTGGTGTCAAACCTCAATGCGTTCATAGGCGGCTTTGGGGACAGGCTTCCTACAGTACTTGCAATCCCAGCCACACACGTCTTACCTCAGCCCAAGAGCAGTCATTATGTGACTACATTGAGAGTCTAGACAATATTGAGCAATCAATTTGACTCAAACACATCTGTGGTGCTGAGTATATCCTAAAAACCGCGTCAGATCTGAGGTCCCCGCCCAAACCTCTTGGCAAAGATTGGGTCACACAGTTTCTGAAGCGGCACCCTAAATATCTCAAACGCAAGCAAAAGCCTCTTAGTGCTGAGCGTAAGAATGCCCATGATGAACAGAGCATACGGGAGGCATATGAGAAGTTTCAACACGGTATTCAAGAGAAGGGCATACAGATTCACAACACCTACAATATGGATGAGACGGGCTTCAGGACTGGCTGTGGAATTGCGCATTGCGTAGTCACACTGGACAAGAGCAAACTTTTACAACTTGTGGATCCAGATAATTGTGACTATGTTACATCTGTGGAGTGTATCTGCGCTGCAGGCTGGAGTCTGCCACCATTCATAATCCTCAAAGGAGCGCATATCCTACATAAGTGGAGCAGAAATGACTTACCAGAAGACACTGTGCTTGCAGTCTCACCTATGGGATACTCAAATGACCAACTCGCATATGACTGGCTATTGCATTTTGACACCTACTCAAGTCGTTGGCAGAGAGGAGTGTGGAGAGCCATTATCCTTGACGGCTTTGAATCTCACTATATGTATGAATTTCACACCTTTGCGCAACATATGCGTATTGATCTATTTGTACTTCCTCCACATTCTACACATCTCACACAGCCATTGGATGTGGGATGCTTTCAACCTTTTAAGCATTACCATGTGGAGGCTGTAGATGCTGCCATGCGTCTTGGTAGTAGCAACTTTGACCGACTGGACTTTTTTGCCGCATTCAACTGGATACGATCTCAAACATTCACAACCAGTACATCACATCAGCTTTTAAGAAGACCGGCTTTGTGCCTTACAACCCTGAGATAGTACTTGAGAGTCAGAAACTTGCCTCAGGCAATCACTCCGCCTTCCAATTCCCAGCCTCCACCAGTACTTGCTGTAACGCCTCATTCAGCCAAATATGTTATAAAATATGGCAAATGGTTTCAGGAGCTACTTGCCAAGCAAGCATTTATGATTCCTGCGGGTATGCGCAAGCCTTTGGCTTGATTTGTGAAAGGATTGATTGCCAATGGCTACTCAAGGCAAATTGCCAAGCGAGATCTGGAAGCAATTCACAAGGCAGCTGTGGTCAAGCGAGCACGTAAAACACTTGCTGGGACTGTTGCTCAGAAAGGTGGATGGATGTCTGTTAGTCAGATACATAAATCTCTGTCTATTGTGGAAGAAAGTGCAAAGGAAAAGGCAGAGAGAGCTCTGAAGCGGGCAACTTGGGCTGAGGAGATTCAACAAGAAAAGGCCGACAAGGCGGTCAAGGCTACTATCCGGCGACTGGATTATGGAAGCTAGTGCATGCGCACTAAAATGTTTTTCTTGGTGTGCGCAATGTAGGGTGAGATATACATAAATTGAGGGAGGAAGAATGAGATCCAGTCTTGCGCGTCTTTTGGCCAAGTGCGTCTTCTGGCCAAGCACCACTACAAGCGGAGTGAGTAGTGGGGCCACGATTACTTTGAGTTCCTTTTCTGATAGTGCGTATATTGGTCCAAATGTTGATTCCTTACCGGGTTCAAGTTTGACCTCATGGTCCCACAGTCGGTGTATAGGCAAAGCTGCTGCTGTTGTCTCTTCTTGAAAGAGCCGCATCCATTGTTGGTACTCTTTAGGGATATCAGGTGGTTTATCAGTTCCATCACTAACTCTGGCTTTATTGTCCTGAGGACCATTGCTAATGACTGTTGAGTCGGACCTCCACTCTTGGGAGTTGTCCATGTTCAATCATCTGCCGTCGTCCTCTGTTGGCGTGCAGGGTTAAGACTGATAACATTGCCAGCTCTCCTGAGTGTGACTACACCTATTGTCCAGTTTATTGCTGGGTTGTGTTTCTTTAACCAAGGTATACCTAGGATAACGCTGTGAATGGCCATGTCCAACATGTCAGAGGTAAGTTCCTTGCAGTGTCATTAAATTGTCACTGGTAGTAGAGGTGTCTCCTCTTCTATCTTTGCTGTCAATGACCCATTGGCTATATGTGCTGCGTACTGGATTTTCTTCTTCTGTGTTGAGAGCTGTTTCCATTGTACATACTCCCAAGAGATGAAGTTTCCAGTCGCTCCTGAATCTTCCATCACTTTGGTCTTGTGACCATCAATGTTTACCGGAATTTCCATCTGTGCGCTGTATTATGCTACACACAGGTAGTTTGAGGTCAGTATGTTAATCTCCTTGCGCTCCCCCTTGGCGCAAGGAGTTAGTCTTTTCCCTGCACGGGTAACCGTACGGGCAGGAATCCTGGAAGTCGTTTCTCGCCAATGTGTTTGTCACATATCTGTTGTGGAGATATGCATACCAATCCTCTAAGTGGCATTTTGTTGTATTTGGGTTCATGCTGATCATATCCCAGAACTTGTTTCTCCATGCCATCAAGGTTCCTGGGAATAAGTAGTTGCTTGCAAGGTGATATTCGCAACTCATTACTTCACAGAACTTGTAGATGGCTGCTCTGCACGATGTTCTTGCAGTGTAGGCTCAATAGCCTGAAACATCAAAATGGCTGACGCAATATCTGTCATAGCATGCCAACTAGTGCATCCCACCATGTGTTGGGTGTTCTGGATCCCAGCTCCAATTTCCGTATGCAAGGACTTGGTGCCTTATTTTGGGTTTCTCTTGCTTGTTTGGTGTGACGGCGGCAGATCTGGGTTTGTGTTAATTACTTCCCAGTCAGAGCTGCTCCCAATTTCTGTCGCCCACTCAGGTAGTTCCGTTTGAGTCTTGTCATCACCACCAACTTTCCTGCATCTCTCTATGCCTTCTTGGATAGTTTGATTGATTTCAAGTGCTTCAAGTGCCTTGTCAATTTCTGCAATCCTGCGGGCAAAGACGGCGTCCTCCTTGCTCCCGGATTTGTCGACTAAGGTTGTAGCTAGTGAGCTTGCTTCTGGTCCATCTTTGCTGAGTGGTAGCATATCCATGACACTGATCTGCGGTTGGTGCACCACATTCACCTTCAACCTGCAGTCCTTCTTGATGTGGCCCAGTTTGCTGCATCCATAGCATTTGAGTGTCTTCTTTCCCCTGTTCTGCTGCTTCTTTCTTCCCCTTACGTGGCCCGGATGGCAATCTCCTTGTCTTCAGCTCGTCAAGCTCCATTGGTATGGGTCCATACGGGTTGGCCTTGATTGGCTTTTTGTAGCAAGGGCGGCAATTTGTGTTTTTGATGTTTGCTGCTCCATAGTGGCCTCGCTGGCTTTCTTTGTATCCAACTCCTCCGTCATGGTGTTTCTCCATAAATCTTTTGAAGATTTTGTTGTCAATGCTGATTGCTTCCTTGGTAAGCTTGTCAAGGGTATTGAGGTTCTTGGCTGTCCTCATCAACTCGTCTTTGATATTGTCCTTAAGTCCATATTGATACACTGTTGACAGTGCGTTGTCATCCCATTTGAGATGCTGAATGAGACTTGTTGTCTGGTTGACCTCATTTGTCTGTCCAAAGGCAGTTTGTATCTCCTTCTTAAACCAAAAGAAGTTTTCTATCCACTTCTTGATGTCCGCATTGTCCTCATTGTTGGGTTGTCTAAGTACCAATGTAGAAAAGGTACAACCCACTTCTGAGCTCTTTTGCGCATGTAAGTGATGGCAAATATTGTTTGCTTTCCTTTAGGCAGTGTGTTCTCCTGAAGGGAAACATAGAGCTTGACTTGCATGAGCCAATTGTTAAGTACAAGTCTGGCTGCGCAACTTTGATTGTCTTTCCTAGAATGTCCTTGATCTCTTGCATGGGCTCAGGCTGTGGCTTGGGCGATGGCGCTGGTGGCGCCGGGGGGTTGGGGTCTCTTTGTCTTGAAGAACTTACCTTGAGGGTGCTCAAAGTGTTATGGTTCTCACTTGTATCAACGTATAGTACAAACAAGAGACCTAGGGTTTAGATCTTGTAAACTTATGTGAAGCAGGCTTGCACTAAACTAGTCTAGTATAGTATGAAACTATGTTCAGTGCTTAGAAGAGAAGTAACTAGTTGCATTAAATACTTGAGTTAGGTAACTATTTAAGTTGAGCACAAAGCTACTGCGCAAAAACCTAGGCAACTTTGGGTTGCCTACACTGTTGACCACCAAGAAAGGTATTGAGAACACCATCCAGTACTTACAGAAGACCAGAATAGCAACCAGGAAGTGGATACTTGGTGATGCAGGTATACCAGATGATGATGCAGGGGGGTGGGGACAGTTGGAATAGGGTTAGGAGGATGAGGGCAAGAGGAGTACAATTGTATTACCAGAAAATGGGGGCAAGTCCAATGTCTAAAGGTGGTTTGGTAGTTGCATGGCTATGTGACCAGCCAGATCCATGATTATTTGTTCATAGTTGTCATAGCCCTTGGCTGCATACAGAAATGAAGAAATTTGAAAAAAAACCACTCTCTGCTCTTGCAGTGTGAGAGTCCCTAGTCCTCTAGGGATGTACTGCATCAAGGTGGGTCTCTTGACATGCCGCAGTCATCAAACCAACAAGCGTTGTCCGGCAAACATCCGCTTCTTCCCTACCGCCAGAGTCTTGGCTTGCACCCACACCAAGGCTGTGTATTGCAGAGGAGTGTCCTTTGGTAGGACATTGGTTTCCCTGCCCATATGCTGTTTGAGTGGCGGCAAGAATGGGACTTACAAGGCTCTCTATCATTGTAAGCTTATGCTGCAATGTAGAGAGGAGTCAACTTAGCAACTCATTCTCCTCCCAATAATCAAGTTGTCTCAAAAGTGCATTGGCAAGGTCAGTCTTCCCTGGCCTATGCGTGATGAAGAAATTGAATGTCAACAGCTTCATGGCCCAGCGGGCCTGTCTACCGTTGAGTTGTGCCAATCCCATGAAGTACTTCAGATTATTGTGATCAGTAAGCACCTCCACAGGGTGGAAACTTCCCTCTAGGTAGTGTCACCAGTGTTTAAATGCCATTACAATGGCAAGTAGTTCCTGGTCATGGGTCTTGTAGTTCTGCTCCGCTGGGATCATTTTTTGGGAATGGAAGGCGACTGGATGCCATTGCTTATTGTCCTCTTGCAGCTGAGTGAGGATGCCCACAAGGGCATATTCTGAAGCATCAGTCTTGATTCAAATTGACAGCTGAGGATGGAAATGCTTAGCAAGGGTGCCTGCATGAAGGCCTTGGTTAGCTGTTGGAATGCATGGTCGGCCGATCCTGGCCATTCAAATGGTCCCAATTTGACTACCCTTCAGCAGGCCGGTAAGAGGTCCTGCAATCTGGGAACCTCCAATAGAAGTTACCAAACCCCAAGAAGACTTGGACCTCAGGATATGACTTTGGCTTTGGCCATTCCTGAATGGCGGCGACCCAACGTTGGTCCATGGCCACTCTGTTGGTGGACACCATGAACCTCAGGAATTCGACTTTGGTGGTGAAGAAATCATACTTCTTCAAACTTGCGTACAACCCAAAGCGTCAAAGACGTTCGATTCTGGATACACCAACATTGAAATATGGATTTGGTACCTGGGGATACCCTATTGTGAATTTTACAGTCACGCCAAAACTCAATTGCACGTGCGGAAACCCAATTATGGATCTTGCCCTCACAAACAGCTAGTTAGAGTCTTTAAACATGTCTTTTCCCAAATATGGCTTCTGCGCACATGCAGAGTTGGATTCTGGACACGCAAACAACCAAATATGGATTTCGCACACGGGAATATCCTATTGTGAAATTTACAGACACACCAATACTCAACTGTGCGCATAGATACCCTTTTATGGACTCTGCCCACACAGACACTTAATTGTTGTCTTTGTAGATTCTAAACATGCAAATACCCAATTATGGCTTCTGCGCACGTAAAGAGGTAATCCTGGACACATAAAGAACTAAAAATAGATTCTGCACCTGGGAATACCCTACTGTGATTTTTACAGACATGCCAATACTCAACGGGGCGCGTAGGTACCCATTTATAGATTCTGTATACACAGACACCTAATTGCAGTCTTTATAGATTCTCAATATGCAAATACCCAATTATGGCTTCTGCACACGCAAAGATATTGATTCTGGACGCGCAAATGACAACATATAGATTCCATACCCAGGAATACCCTATTGTGAATTTCTCAGACACACCAATACTCAATTACGCCCGTAGATACTCATTTGTGGAATCTGCACACACAGACCCTCAATTGCAGTCTTCATAGATTCTCAACATGCCTATTCCCTAGAGGCTGTTTGCAGGAGGTTGTTTCTTAAAGGCTGTTTGCTGGAGGCTGTTGGTAGGAGGCTTGTTAGACTGGCCTACGGGTAGGGGTAGGTAGCCTAGGGTGATATGTAGCAATGTGAACTCAGTAGCGATAGCGATATATTTGTATATAGGGCTATCAGTAGTAGACTAATTCTTAAGGATCCTAAGAGAAATCTCGAGGGCATCGCCAGTAGCAATATGTTTGCCAAGCATGCCTGTGCGTCATCCGACCCCTTACCGCTGCGTCATTGCCCCACGGTCGCATGCCTCAAATAGGCAGTCATGGAAAGTCGGATCGATGGAACGGTATGCTTCGCTTCCATACTCACGCTAAGCCTCATCCGGCTAGATCGTGGCACAGCTGCGTGGCGCACGCCTACTGTGGCGGCGGACGACACTCCGCTACTAACAAGGCTGCTCTCTGGAGGCTATTTGTTGGAGGCCGTTCTCTAGAAGGAGGCTGTTCCCTAGAGGGAGACTATTCTCTGGAGGCTATTTGCTGCAGGCTTGTTCTCTAGAAGGAGGCTGTTTGCTAGAGAGAGACTATTCTCTGGAGGCTGTTTGCTGGAGGCTGTTCCCTAGAGGAAGGCTGTTCTCTAGAGAGAGGCTATTCCCTAGAGGCTGTTTACAATAAGTTGTTTGCAAGTGGTTATTTGCAAGAGGCTATTCACTGGAGGCTATTCCCTTAAGGCTGTTTGCAGGAGGCTGTTTGCAGGAGGCTGTTTACAAGAGGCTGTTTACAAGAGGCTGTTTACAAGAGGCTGTTTCCTGGAGGCTGTTTGCAGGAGGCTGTTTGCAGGAGGCTGTTTACAAGAGGCTGTTCTCTGGAAGCTGTTTGCAGAAGACTATCCTCAATGAGAGGCTATTCCCTGGAGGCTATTCCCTGGAGGCTATTCCCTGGAGGCTATTCCCTGGAGGCTATTCCTTGGAGGCTGTTTATGAGAGGCTGTTCCCTGGAGGCTATTCCCTGGAGGCTGTTTGCAGGAGGCTGTTTGCATGGGGCTGTTCCCTGGAGGCAGTTTGCAAGAGGCAGTTTGTAATAGGCTGTTTGCAAGAGGCCATTTGCAAGAGGCTTTTTGCAAGAGACTGTTTACTGGGTTCTTTGAAGCATTTTACATGTGCTTCTGATTGATGATAAGACAAATTCAAACTATCTAGCTAGTTGTTCAATAAAGTTGAATTTTCTCTCTAGCTATTCAATTTTATTGAGTTATTTTTGTACTTGCTCAGTTTTCTCAATTATTGAACAACTATACTACTTTATTCTTTACTAGCTGTATTCTAGAGCTATCAAAATTTCTAGCTAGTTGTTCAATAAAATTGAATCTGCTATCTAACTATTCAGTTTTATGTATTTCTTTATCTACTTGCTCAATTCTCTGAATTCTTTATGGCTCCCGCTACGCGTACAGCCCCATCCTTATACGCGTACATACCCAATTGATGCGCGTACATACCCAATTGATGCGTGTACAGCCCCATATATTATACACGTACATACCCATATTCATACGCGTACAGCCCCCCCGATTGGGTTAGCTTGGTCGGGAACTAGCTTGATTGCGTTAGATAACAGCGGGCACTAACCCAACTAGGTATAAATCCTCGCACAGCCGCAGTAATGCCAAATATCATCATTGTTTTGGAGAAAGGCAATGGGTAGTCCCCCCCCCAACCACCACTACCACATACAATTGACACTCATGGCCCTCGAACCGCCTCCTGGTGACTGGGACAATACGTCTCTTGATGCCCTCGTCCTACGTATACAGCAGCATGCCAGATCTCAGGGGTATGCTGTCGTCAAAGGCCGAAAGGTTAGCTTCAAGGATGGCATCGTCAGGAAGGCCTGGCTACGCTGTGACCGCGGTGGCAAGCCTGAAAAGAACAGCAAGAGCATGGGCAAACGCCTCACATCTACTCAATTGAATGACTGTCCATTCCAGGCCATTGCCCAGCGTACAAGAGTGGGTGGTGTTCAGACCGACTGGGCATTGACCATTATTGATCCTTCCCACAATCATGACGCCATCATAGCTGGATCACATCCATCGCTTCGAAAGATTGCCATGACTGATGAGGTTCAGAATACTGTCATCAATCAGTCGCGTGCAGGAGCGAGGCCTCAAGCAATCATCTTGTCGCTGAGACTTGATCATGACAAAGAAGACCCCATACTGAAGCATCGCGATGTCTACAATATCAAAGCCAAGGCCAGAAGCAACGTACTTGGATCCTTGACGCCCATACAGGCCTTACTTTGTCAGCTAGATGTACGAGAGGACTAGTTCATGCGTCAAGAGGCCAATGTAGCCACACAGCAACTGGTGTATCTATTCTTTGTTCGAAAGTCGTCTCAACTGATACTGGAGCTCAACTGTTAGGTATTGATCCTTGATGCAATGTACAAGATGAATAAGTACAAGCTTCCTCTGCTTGTGATCACTGGAGTCACGGCCCTGAACACCTCATTCTACGTCGGTTTTGCCTTCATGAGGGCTGAGTATACCCCAGACTATACATGGGTGATGGGCCAAGTCAGAGCGTTGTACGACAGACTCGGTCTTCAGTATCCATCCGTACTGTTAACGAATCACCAACCAGCCCTCATGAATGCATGTGGAATTGTCTTTCCAGACTCTAAGCGGATGCTTTGTATCTGGCATATTGAGTTGAACATTACCACCAATTGCAGCAAGTATTTTGATGAAGAGGAGGTATTTGATGCTTTCAGGAAGGATTTTTGCGAAATCATGTACGCCGCTACTGAGGAGGTCTACGAGCATGCATGGGAGGCCCTGAAGTCCAAATACACCAAGCAATATCCATTGGCCATTGAGTATGTGTCAGATTACCTCATACCTCTAAGGATGAAATTCGTGGCCTTCTGGACAGATCAACATCTACATTTCAACAATCGGGCCACCTCACGGGGGGAATCAAGCAATGGCAAGCTGAAGAGACAGTTGGGTAGTTCATCTGTTGGTAATGGCCTCACTCAATCGATCTGATCAATATGTAGCTAATCCGTTTGATAGGTGACCTCAAAACGGTCGTTGATGCCAGCAACGTGATGCTCACCAATGAGCGTCAGAGCTACCAAATTGCCGTCAACAAGGCCAGGATACGTCTTTCAATACACGTCAAGAAGCCTATCTTTTGAGACCTCTATGGCAAAGTTTCACCATTTGCTCTCAAGCAGATGCTACCTCACTACCTCAAAGTCGTCAATCACACGATGAAGCCATGCACCAAGTTCTTCACCACGACGATGGGACTACCGTGTGCACATATCATGGAAGAACGTATGGCAGATGGAGCAGGGGTGTTGAGACTTGAAGACATCCACTCTCATTGGCAAATCGATAAGACCACCAATGAGCGTAATGATGAGAACAAGACTGAGAGTGAGGATGAGAATACAGGCAATGAAGAAGATACTGTGGAAGCGCTTCTACAAGTCAATGAGCCAGCTATTGCTAAACCAAGAGGCCGACCTCGAGGAGCAAAGAATAAGAAGAAGACAAAGAAACGCACGCGTCAGCAGGCCTTTGAGGACTCCACACAACGTGAACCCTCCGGATTTGAGTATATTCTGGCCCGTCGGCAAGAGCAACAGCAACAGCTGGCGGCAGCAGCGAGTCAGATTGTTGAGAGGGCTGCTTCCACATCAACGAGCGAACAACCTTCACAGCAGTTGACCAGTGAGCTCATCAAGGCAAGTGGGGTCAGTGGCCTCACTGGCCCTATCGAGACTGGCCTCACTGAGACCACCAAGGCCACCAACGACTCTGATGATGACAGTATCACGTCTGACATGATGGTCCAACTTGCTTTGTCAGAGGATCCTCAGCTTGAAGAACGAATGATGCGATTGGGTACAGGAGTTGATGACTTCAGTGGTCGATTGCAGAAGTCTCTTGATGACCACATATACAATACACAAAGAGATCAGGAAGGGGTGAAAGAAGATTCAGTCAAGTGGCAAAGAGTCTGGGCCATGAGGGTGCGTCACAAGCTTATCAGAAAACAGTTCTTCTATGCCATTGATGAGGACAACATACCCCCCCCGCCTCAGTTTGACACGTCAATCGATGGAGTCTTCAAGAAGCATGATCAGTTCAGATCCATTGCTGAGCGTCTTCATGGCTGGGCGGTATGTGATGCTAACAAGGATCTGGATGACAATTTGAATCCATTAAGGCACTCGCCAGAACAAGTGCTTGGCTACTGGAAGAAGCACAATCCTCAGCATGCAATGCCCACAAACCCCCTGCCCACAAACCCCCTACCTCCTTCCATACAAGCTCTAGCTACAACTCAGTCCACAGCCACAGCTCCGGTGAGACTCCTGGCCCAGCGACCATGACAACAAGGGGCCACACAAGGGGCCACACGAGGATCTACGGGGCCAGGAGGTAGATGAGGAGGCTCTACACAAGGTAGGGCTAGCTGCTAAGCAATGAAGGCCCAGAACGAGTGCTTGGAGAGGTATTACAGTGGTCAGTGAGTTTGATACTACTCATACAGTCATACTCAGCACATCCACGCTAAAACCAGCATCTGATTCGGCTAATCCTCGGACATATCGTTTTTGAACGCCTTCTGACTCGTATTAAGTGGCCTCATATTCCTCCAGATCTACCTCCAAGTCTCACCGAATCTGATCAGCCACCCTCAGGGCATTCAACACGCCCCCCCCCCCCCCCCACAGGGCCCAGCTGCAAGCATGCAGGAGTAGAAAGAGGTGGATACACCGTGGGCATTGACCTCACTGACGCCCCACTTCCTTGCCCCATTGCCACGGGTTAGTCTCGCATGCAAAGACCTGTCAGTAAGTCAGCGCTGGCAAAGGGTTTCGACCCCCGTCATCCGCAATGTGCGGCGAGCATAATCATAGAGCACCACCCCTACTTGCTGCCCTCTACTTGCTGCTGCCAAATTTTTTCTTTTGTACCCCCCCGGGGGAGGTTCTGCCAAATTTTTGGAAAGTGGCATGGAGAGGACTGAGGAGAAACACACCAAGCAGTGGCCTGTTGTCTCCGTCTTCTCCACTATTTGGACTTCAATTTTTTCGCAAATACGTTGGCTATTTGACCATGGCTACTTGGGGGGGATTTTATCTACTACTCTTTCTTCCATGCAATATCTTCATTACCATACCATACAATATCATACCACCATTGAATTGACTTGTTATCTGGGGTCGCCGCTGCAACACAGCTGCGGGGGACTACCCAATCTACTTGACCGGAATAATGAAGGTATTTGGCTTCAAGAGGGGTTATACCCAATTGAGTTAGGGCGCGTTGGTATCTAACCCAATCAGGGGGGCTGTAAGCCTATAAATATGGGGCTGTACATGTATCAATTGGGTATGTACGTGTATAAGGATGGGGCTGTACGCGTAGCGGCGGCCTTCTTTATTTAGCTCTTCAGTAAAATTGAACAACTATACTATGTTCTTTACTAGCTGTATTTTGAAGTCATTGAGCTATCTAGCTAGTCGTTTTATAAAATTGATCTTGCTATCTAACTGTTCAGCTTTACTAGTTTCTTCATCTACTTGTTCAATTTTCCTGAGCTTGTCATCCAGCTATTCAGTAAAACTAAACAACTATACTTTGTTCTCTACTAGATGTATTTTGAAGCCATTGAGTTGGTTATTCAATAAAATTGAATTAGCTATTTAGCTTGTTGTTTTTACTGAAAGCTCCACTCAGTTGTTTGGTTTTACCGAACAACTACACAACCTTAGCAATTTAATGCCCACCATCCTCCTCATCTTCACTCCTCCTCTCCGTCCTCCTCCTCCTCTCCGTCCTCCTCCTCTCCGTCCTCCTCCTCTTTGTCCTCCTCTTCTTTGTCCTCCTCCTCTGCGTCCTCATCCTCTGTTTAACCAGAACATTAGAAAACCTTTTTAAGAAAAATGAAGAAGTTACTTACTTACCCTCGGACAGCTCCTCGGAGCTGAGTGCTGCTTCTGTTTAAACGCAACGTTAGAAAAACTCTTCAGAAAAAATGAAGAAATTGCTTACCCTCATCCGCCTCCGCTATATAGTGAGCTGCATTGGCGCGCAAACAAGAATTTGCCATTTTCTCATAAGTTCATTCTAAAAAAGCAATATTAGACAATAGTTTCTATAAAAGCAAACAATACATACCGCCAAAAAACTTCTCAAAGACTCAAATCATGGTGATTCTATGCTGGCCCAGAGTGGCTGGGCCAGAGTCCTTGCCCTTTAAAACCAAAATGTTAGATAAGTCCTTTGTAAAAAGTGAACAACTTATGGAGGTCTGCGTCACAAGTCCTGGACAGCGCTAAGACACTTGGCAACCTTGGCAAAATCTTTCAAATTATCGATGCCGTGCAGAGACCTTCTGCAATGCCCGAGTATTTGCAACATCAATGCCGTGCATACAAGGTGCATGTGCATTGTAGCGACATAACTTGCAGCTATGCTTATGCTTGTAGCAGTGTCAGTGCTGAGCGCACTGACGCCAGGCCAGTGTACTTGTAGCAACCTGAGCGGGAAACTCAACAAACTCGTAATACACGTAGGAGTCACAGCGCAGTACTGCAAAATCATTCTCTCAGTCTGTCTTCAAGTGTCTAATATGCCTAATGCTCAGAGCATCAATCATGACAGTGGCACCAGACTTCAAGCTCTTGCTTTGGCTGAAGCTGGCATTGCGACTAAAATTGTTACTGCCATTACCGAGATTTCTCGTCAGACTATTGCCCGTCTCAAAACTCAAGCCCGTGACAGAGGATATGATCCTAGCAAGTCCAGGAAATTGTTCTTATCGTACGTGAGTGATGCACCCCAAACTGGACACCCTTTGGTTATAACACCTGAACTTGAGAGTGCTATTCTGGCTGCTGTACAAAAGGATCGCTACGGTCGTGAAAAGACTTCCTTTATGCTTGCTGCTGAACAAGGCATCTCATCCTCAACGGTACTACAGATTCTCAAACGTAACAACTTTTGATCCTGCAAGACCACCAAAAAGCCGTCCCTTACAGAAGCAATGATGGAGGCCCAATATCAATTTGCTCTACGATACAAAGACTGGACTGTGGAAGACTGGAAAAACGTGATCTGGAGCGACAAAACAAGTGTGATCCTGAACTCTCGGAGGGGAAAAGTGCGAGTATGGCGTCAGCCCAATGAAGTTTTTATCAAGTCTACTATCCGATGTCGTTTTGTGGGGGCTATAGAGTTCATGTTCTGGGGGTGTTTTTCCTACAACAAGAAAGGCCCGTTTCATATTTGGAGAAATGAGACCGCAAAAGAAAAGAAGGAATGCGTCGAGGATCTTGCTTGAATAAACGAAGCCTTGGAGCCAGAGGCCAAATTAGCATGGGAACTTGAGACCGGTCTACAACGCATGGGCTTGCGCAACCTTCCTGGGAAAAAGCCAAAGTGGAAGTTCACAGCTGAGAGAGGCAAAGTCACTATCACAGGGAAGAAAGGAGGGATCACCTGGTACCGCTATCAGAAAAAGGTCTTGAACCGTGGATCTTCCCATTCTCTCCAGAAAGTGCTTATAAAAGCCAGGTTCTTATCCCCAAACTTCTGGCATTTGCGCAGGAATGCAAAAACGATCGACCCGACACAATAGTCATGGAAGACAAAGCTCCTGCACATGCTTCAAAGTATCAAGAGGCAGTCTTTATGTCTATGAATATCCTTAGGATGCTGTGGTGCAGCAACTCACCAGATCTCAATATGATCGAGCCATGTTGGCCTTGGATGAAACGTCAGACTACTCAGAATGGTGCACCAAGGACTCGCAAAGAGGCTGAAAAACGATGGGCCCGTTGCTGGAAGGAGCTCTCGCAGGAAAGGATACAAGAGTGGATAGAGCGGATGCCGAGACATATTGCGGAGGTCATCCGCCTCAAGGGCGGTAATGAGTATCGGGAGGGTCGAGAGGGAGGTGATGTACGGCCATATAATTCAGCTGAACGTGCAAACAACTATATACGTAGCTACATGAAAAATGTGCGCTGAATCTTGTCGATGCTGCTGTTCAAGTTCTCATGCTGCAATGCCGCTCCGCAAATCGTAAAAGTTGCGAAGTAAGTACCTCTGTACCTATGCCAAGTGTCTTAGCGCTGTCCAGGACTTGTGACGCAGACCTCCGTACATGTTTCTTCTTTGCCAGGATTCTAGGTTCATCATTCTGCAGCCACAACCAAAGCTCGAGCATGGCTTGCTAATTCTTCATTAAAATCAAAACTATCAAAAATCCTTCAGAAAAATCAAAAACCTACTTTATATTCACACCCGCAAGGCAAGAGGTCCAAATCATCAAGTCCTGTGGGAATATCATTGCCAGTTGGGCGAGACTAACTCTTCGTTAAAAATGAAGCCTATACAATATGCTGTCAATAATAATGAATATACCTCATGTCCTTTGCTGCAGGAGTGGCACTTGACCGGAGCGTTCTTCTTGCGGAAGAATTTGGATCTGAAGGTTTGTTCAGTAAAACCAAAATGTCCAAAGATGATTGTGATAATACCGCAACTTCTCCTCATCACTCAGGTTGCTGCCAACTGGCTTTGAGTCAAGGCCCCAGTGGTCCTGGTAACAAGCCAAGCGACGGACTCTAATAAAATGCAACATTAGATGGTTTCTTTGGAAAAAATGAATAATTAGTAGATTACTCCACTCACTGCTGTTGAGGTAGAGTCTCTCTGGTCTGACGCACAATCCAGCGCTCCCATTTGCCATTTGCGTTGGCAAGGGCCGTGCGGCGGTGGTATAGCATACTGATTGAAAGGGTTTGGTAGGGTTTGGTATCTTAGTTCAAGGTGTTGTGGAATTGCTATTGATCACAAATACTAAATCAAGGGAAGATAGTTGCAGAATGGAAGAGGAGAATGGAAGAGAGTTGCAGAAAAAGAGGAGTCTTTACAATGGTTTGGCACTGACTACGCTAAATTGAGCCTAATTCTACTAGCTGATTCTGGCACGCTAGCCGACAGTCCCCGGTTGAGACCGTTGGCCTCAACGGAGAAGTAGATAACTTCATGATCACTGCCAGTGGACCAGTCATCACATATGCTCCAGTCAGTAACAATCTCAGTCGTTGCCTGTGTGGCAAATGTTAGGTCCAGGACAGAGCTGGCTCCATTGGTGTGATACTGCTGATATGTGCTCTTATCTGGTGTGTTGATCAGCTCACACTTCTGTTGCTTCAGCCATTGGACCAAGGCATCAGCTCTGACTGGGTTGTTGACTCTTGAGTTCCACCAGGAGTGATGAGCATTGAAGTCTCCACAGATAATGGCCCTAGCTGGTAGCTCGGCTGTTCAAGTCTCCTTTCAACTATGTATTCATGGTCCTCACTGCCAATTTGTTTCTCATTGTAGACATTGAACATCAGCAGATTGAGCAGGTCACTTGTTAATATGTCTAACACTTGGATATCAGAGCCTTGGCATATGTATGGGCGTGGTGTGACTGTCATATCAACTGTGTTGCTCTTGGTGACAAATGCTATCACTCTTGGTTGTACTCCAGTGTTGGCTGAAACAATGCAGTTGAAGGCAGGATGTGAGATTGTTGTAACATGATCATTGCTCATCTATGGCTCTTGCATCAAGACTATGTCTGCATTGTTGATGGAGTTCTCCAAACAAGTCTGCATGATATTTGTTGATCTGACCACATTGTGTTGCACTATTCGAGTTTTGTGGCCTTGAGGTGTGTTGTTTGGTGTATCAGACATGGGAGTGTCCTAGTTCATCATTGACACTGTTTTTGATTGCATGTATGGCTCTGTATGTCTCACATGCAGGGTTGTTTGCCCAGTGTGGTCCTTGGCAGTTTGCGCACTTTGTAACAGTGTGATCACAGGATCTTCCTACTGCTCTGCACACATGACACTTGTGTTCTTTTGTTGAATGGCTGTTACCACAGTACTGGCATTTTGCACTTTCTTGACCAATGTCCAAACTGCTGGCATTTGTCACACTGGTCAGTGGGCTTGTAGGTTGTGTACTCAGTCACCTGGACTCTGTTGCCTGCAATACATAGGCCTTGTTTCATTGCAATGTTAGCATCCTTCTGTGATTTGGTGGTCAAGATGACTGATGAGTATCTCTTGTTGATCCTGGCCTCCTCTTTGGTGAGCCAGAGAGGATGTTGTGCCAGTACCAGTCCAGAGTTGAATATCTCAATCTCAGATCTCAGGAGTTGCATTCCCTGGTCCCCATTAAATGTGTCAATGTTAATGCCATGTGCAATCATGCATGCCCATCTGGCATCTTTGGTGACATTGACAGTGTCCACAATGGACTCCCACTGATCCTTGTGTTCAATCAAGACATCATTCTTGTACTTTGGCATTGTGGTGATAATGACACACTCTCCTGATCTTGACTTGTTGACTGTGGCCACTACAGGGTCATTGAAGCCTTTTGCTTGCAGGTTCTGATTGATGGCATTCCTTGTCATGCGTGGGTCAAAGGTCTTTGTCTTGTCTTTCACTGTGATGACTAAGCGGTGTTCCAAGTATGAGGGGGGCTGTGGTTTTGGTGGTACTGGTGGTGTTGATGGTAGTGCTCTTGCTCTGTGCACTGTCTGCCACTGGTTGTCATTGTTGCTGGCTACTGCAGCCCAGGAAGAAGTTGGTAGTTGAATAGCTACTAGCTCAGAATGTCAAAGTCTTGGAAAAGCTGATAGAGGTGGCTTTTGAATGGGCTGATCAGAATGCAGTACAGTTTGATGACTCCAAATCAGAGCTGATACATTTCCACAAATCACGCAAGGCCTCAACAACCACAGTCACATTACCCAATGGAACAGTCTTGCATCCCAAGGAAGTTGTCAGGTGGCTTGGGATCTGGCTGAACTGGAAACTGAACTTCAAGTGCCATGTGCAGAAGAGAATAATGGCTGCAACAAGTGCCATGTACTCAGTACTGCACCTCATGAATTCTGAATGGGGTCTGAGTGCACATGCAGGCAGACAGCTATAATTTGCCTGTGTGACAGCTGTCAGTGACTATGGAGCTGAGATCTGGTACCAAGGACAGAAGCAACACTTGAGACAGCTGCAGATACTACAGAACAAGACACTGCGCAGGATTTTAGGAGTCTTCAGAACTTCACCAACTGGCCCAATGGAGATTGAGGCAAACATTCCACCCCCAGCCATCAGGATCCAGCAGAAGATTCAGAAATATGCCCTGAGAGTCACATCATTTGAGAGCACCAGTCCTATCAGGATCAAGACACCAGTATCATTCCCACCTGAGTTCCCCAGTGGATTTGACATGGATTCAATGAATAAAAAACAAGTATAAGGACTGGTTTGAGAGAGATATCAAGAAGTCATACCCAACACAGTTGATCAGGAATCTGGCCAGTTTGAATCAGATACTGGAAACAGACAGCAACATCACCATTCAACCCTACCTGAGACCATATCCTCCTTGGCAGCCAACACCACTGAACCTGCAGATTCAACTAGCAGAAGCCAGCAAAGAAGACTCAGCAAGATGCCATAACAAGTTGATTCAGGAACTATTTGGCAAACCACATGACAATGACATCTTCTACACAGATGGATCACAGATAGGCAACAACATTGGTGCAGCAGTCATCCATGGAGCAACCAGCCAAAAGTGGAACCTAGGATCCAAAGTGGACAACTATGATGCAGAGATATGGGCCATTTGGAAGGCACTGGAATGGGCCATTCAAGAGAAATCATCATCACATGCCTCAAATGTGTGGGTCTTCTCAGACAGTCAGGAGAGCCTAAGATTGATTGGCAAGAACCAAATTGAGCAAGCAGTAGTTCACAAGTCAATCAACACCTTGGCTGCACTGGGATGCATTGTGCATCTATCTTGGGTACCTGGTCATAACAACATAGCAGGAAATGAGTCAGCAGACAAAGCAGCCAAGGATTCCCTCAAGGACCTGCCAATGGCCAATACATAGATTTCAACCAGTTACATTCAGAGGCAAATCAGGGCCAATACCATACATCCAGTGGAGATGCCACTATGATCACACCAAAACAGGCAAACACTACCAACAATTTGACAGACAACCAGGAGACCATAGGCTGCAATGGCTGAAAGGAGTTGATTGACTGATATTCTCAACACTTCAACAACTGACATTTGGACATGGCTACTTCAGGAGTTACACTGGACCCATCAATCAGGAATCAAGAATGTGCAGGACTTGCCATAGGCCAGAGACACCAAAGCACTTGTTGATGGAGTGTAGGAACAACAACAGTGAAGGACATGAATTGCGCAAGAACCTAGGTAACTTTGGGTTGCCTACACTGTTAACCACCAAGAAGGGTATTGAGAACACCATCCAATACCTACAGAAGACCAGAGTTGCAACCAGGAAATGGATACTTGGTGAAGCTGGTATGGCAGAAGATGATGCAGGAGGGTGGGGACAGTTGGAACAGGATTAGGATAATAGGATGAGAGGAAGAGGAGAATAATTGTGTTATCAGGAAATGGGGGCAAGTTCAGTGTCTAAAGGTGGTTTGGTGGTCATATGGCTATGTGACCAGCCAGACCCATGATTATTTGTTCATAGTTGTCATAGCCCTTGGCTGCATACAGAAATGAAGAAATAAAAAAATGAACAAAAGATGATGGCCTTGTTCAGCCCCAGCCCTGCAGAACCGCAAGGGCAGACTGGACAGCCTGGCCCCCAAGGCCCCCTCGGTGTTACAACGGGAGGCAATAGTAGCTCTCAATGGAAGCCGGACGAAATCGGCTTTTTTGACCCCCAGCTGGCACTCACTGTTGGCCAAAGCCCCATGGTCCGTGAAGGAAAGGACGTCTTTTACCAAAGCGTGCACTTATTTGTTGAACAAGTTAAAGAAGCCATCCTGACCAAAAGCAAGGACTTGATCAGGACAAATCTAAGCACATGCCTATGCGGCGCGGCACTCATATAGGACACGGGCAAACTGAGCAAGCTTGAACGTCTAGCACTGAGACAAATTGACGGTCAATGGGTATTGATGTTACTCAAGGGTCTTTGTCCTAGTCACTCCGTTGCTCTGTCTGCACTGATCAACAAAAGGTGCACACTAGCAGACGTCCGCGCTGGACGTGAGCCCTCAATTTACATTCAGTCTATAGTAGTTACAAATGCCAAGGACGCCAAATTTGACACAGCTTTCCAACAACTGACATGGGCATGGAGGAATCTAGACCCTGTACTAAAGAGGATATTAAGCAGCCCAATGAGGACACAACACTTACTGCATTCCTTGAGGAAGTGGAGTCGAAGAAGGAAGTATGGCAGGAGGTCTATCAACCTAGAGGTCAAACATTCACTCATCAAGACAATTATGGCCAAGTGGACAGGAGAGACACTCGTCAGCTGTCCTCATCCCGCCCCCAAGGCAATTACCCATATCAAATGAACCCTACTACCCCTTACTTCCCAAATCAATATCAGGCCATCCTGGCCATGCAATACGTTCCAAACCAGGATAGAAATTGGACTCCAAACTAATCAAGTCAGCCTACCGGCTACCGATTCCAAGGCCGAGGATTCCAGCGTGGCAGTTACAGGGGATACCAATTCCAGGGTCAGCAACAGGACGCCTATCATAATGCCGGCCCCGCAAACCAAGGGAATATGCAAGGTTGCCAACCCAATGCCTATGGCCAGAACCCCTTTGTGCCAAACCAGGGCCAGAACCGGCCACCCTTGCAGAAGAGTGCTCAGGCCGCTAACATGCAACGGCTGCCTGCGCCAACCTCTCAACTGCTGCTTGATGCCCCCCCAAGCACGCCAAAGGGCCAGTTGGAATGATACCAACCACCGGGCAGGTATCCACTTTTCCCACAGCCCGCATACTTTGGAGACGGCAAAGAGGATGAGCAACCTGAAATGAGTCAGGAACAGGCCGCCCAGCACAAAGATCCTACTACCAGCCCAAAAACGAGGACGCGCTTTATGAGGACAACCACAATGACCAGGTCGATGCCCATTTTGTGATCGAGAGGGAGTTCGTTTGCCGACGGTGCAAGGAGGTCTTCTATTTCAATAATAAGCTCCATCAACACGTCTGTACGTGCAAAGACAAGCCTCAGGAGGCCAGTGCCTTCCAAACTTCTACGGTTACTGTCTTGTGGGATTGCCCCATGATAACTACTCATCCGGCGCCCATTACCAAAGGCGGCTACGGCTTTTGGTCGTGGACATATGCAACAGTCAGGGGAGCCATCAAAGAGGGCTCCAAAATGGTCCAAATGGGAGCTGACTCTTGTTGCAGTATGGCGATATGCGACATGGACTGGTTCAAGGCCGAGAACCCGGACACACCAATTTCCCATACAAAGGATCCCATAACGGTCTGTGGCATTGAAGGCAAAATGCATCCGAGCTCCGCCTACGTCAACAGCTCCATCTTCCTGGAGGGCAAAGCGGACGACCACCCCGCCATGATCAAAGTTCAAGCAACTTCCACTTGGTCAAGGAATTGGGCATTCCTATGCTGATTGGTATAGACATACTGGGCCCTGAAGGAGGCATAATCAATATCCCAGCGCGATGTCTTTGCCTTGGCAAAAACATCTGTTGTCCAATGAGAGTCGAGCCACTCAGACGGCGCCAAGAACAAACAATACGTTCCACCGGCCCCATTACAGTAGGAGCTTTGAGTGTAATGAACGTCCCAGTTTGCATGCATAAGGCACTCCCATCAGGCCACAATTATCTATTTGAGCCAAGATCTCTGCCACTTAACCTTGGTACCGATGGCGGCGTCTTTGCCCATCTAGTTGACATCGAGGTATGCTCTGTGCAGGTTAGAAACACATTGCCCACGTCGGTCACCATTCCTCGGAAGACCAAACTGGACTAGTTGTTGAATGCAAGGAAGAAGGTTGTTTCCTTGCCAACCCTGCCGAGGCTCATTTGGCCATTTGACCATCATGGAAAAAGAAGGCCAAAACCACCTCAGCTGCTAACGCGACAATGATCACTACAACCACTGTCAACCCGGGCAATAGGGTCATGAGCAACGGGATCATTGTATACCACCAAGCAGGCACGAGTGACTTGGAGGCTATTGAACAAGTGGCGCAATCCTATCCGACGATCTTCCGTGACTCCAAAGGAGTTGTGGACATCCCCAAGGAGGAGTGGATGCCCATTTGGACTTTACCGGACGCCATTCCCACTGCCGCTAAGGTATACACTGTGGGCGAAGAAGACAGGCAGTTTATTGACAAGGAATTCAACAAGCTCCACAAGGACGGTAAAATGAGCTGGACCACCAACCCCACGCCCTTTGGATACCCGGTTTTTGTGGTCTGGCGTACAACCAATTCTGCAGGTAAAGAACCTCAGCAAAAGGGCCGAGTTGTCGTAGATATCCAAGGCCTGAACAAGATGACCAAACCGTACTCATACCCAATGCCCCTCCAGTCTGATGTCACCTCTTTGGTCCAAGGACATCAGTCTCATGGATGGGACCAGCTTCTTTCACCAGTGGAGAGTACAATGCAAAGACCGTCATAAACTCACTGTTGTCTCTCACAGGGGCAGTGAGAGGTGGAACATAGCCGTAATGGGCTTTAGGAACAGCCCCGCTTACATCCAGCGGCAAGTTGACTCCCTCCTACGCGAGTACCGCAACTTTGCCCGAGCATACATAGACAATATCATTGTCTTCAGCAATTTGCTAGATGAGCACCTTGCTCACCTTAACAAAGCTTTTGCCCTATTCCAAAGGGTCAACATTGCCATTAAGCCCAGCAAGACTTTTCTTGGCTTCCCATCTGTAGCCCTTCTTGGGCAACAAGTCAATAGCCTTGGGCTCAGCACTACCAAAGAGAAGCTTGCGGCACTGAACGGTCTGAGATTCCCCCACACATTGAAGGACTTGGAGACGTATTTAGGTATGACCAATTGGTTACAAAATTATATATCCTACTACTCACAGATAGTTGAGCCCCTACAAGCAAGGAAGACGCTCATGCTACGCAACGCCCCCTTTAAAGGCAAAGCCAGGAAGTCTTTTAGCCGTGGCTCCCAAATCGACGTACCTTCCAAATCCAAAATCTAAGCCTTTGACCGCTTGCAGGATATCTTTTAAAGATCTACCTTTCTGGTACATCACAATCCTCAACAACAATTGTATGCAGATATTGACGCGTCAAAAAGAGGTTTTGGTGCTGGCATCTATTATGTCAAGGACAATAAGGACAGCTTTAGCAAAGAGGACGTGGAACCTATCATGTTTTTGAGCAAATTGCTCACGCCTGCCAAATTGCGATACTGGCCAATGGAATTGAAACAGAAGGGCTTGTCTGGTTAGTCTGACGTATCAAGCACTTGATTGTTGCCCAACACGCCAACAGCTCTGCTGGCAAGCTGCACGTCACAGTCTACACAGACCACTTGGCTACTATCTCAGCCGTCAAGCAGACAAAACTTGCTTCCTCAAATACGGACAAGCTCAACTTGCGCCTTGTCAGAGCTCCTATGTACCTTTCTCAATTCTCTCTTGACGTCCAGCACAAACTGGGAAAACTGCACATTATTCCTGACGCACTCTCCCGATTAGAATCTGGGGCCTTGTCTCCAAAGCATGACAACGTCCTCAACGGTACAGATGTCAATGAGTGCGAGGTGGCATATCGTATCACCTTTGTCGAGATGGCCAATGATTTCAAGGTGGGATTGAAAAAAACCTATTTGGAGAATAAGCGGTAGGCGGCTATAATGTTCATTTTGAGCAGTCATGCCAAGGCCATGATGAACTCAACGCTAGCCCGCCCCAAATTCCCATCGGAGGGACTCAGATTTAAACTCAGAGACGGCCTCATCTATTTCACTGGCAACACTGATGGCAGAGAAAGCCTTTGCATACCAAAGGCCATGACTAAAGAAGTCTTTGAACTTGCACACGATCAACATTCTCATGCCGGATTTCACCGGACTTATGACCAAATCGTCAACTCATTATACATCAGGAAATTATCACGCCGCCTGCTCCTCTACATCAGACACTGTCTGCAATGTCAAGTAAACCAGATAAAGCAACACTCACCTTATGGCAGTCTTTGGCCCATTATCTCACCGGCCATTCC
Source organism: Platismatia glauca (assembly GCA_963556305.1). NCBI lineage: Eukaryota > Fungi > Ascomycota > Lecanoromycetes > Lecanorales > Parmeliaceae > Platismatia > Platismatia glauca. Next base: position 1,119,041 of record OY745766.1, on the reverse strand, counting down.
CTTCCACACAGTCGCGATGGATTTCATTGTCGCCTTGCCAATAACAGCCGAGGAGTTTGACGCCTTGCTCACAATCACATGCAAATTTAGCAAGAAGCTCCTATTGAAGGGGGGAAAAACTACTTGATCGGCGGCAGAATGGGCAGACGCATTTCTTGCCACCATCATGGTACATGATTGGGGGATTCCGCTAGCAATAATAAGCAATTGAGACAGCAAGTTCATGTCAGATTTTTGGACCATGCTGTTCACCAGGCTGGAAACAAAAATGTTAACGTCCACCGCCTACCACCCCCAATCAAACGGCCACTTGGAGCGCACAAATCAGACTGTTGAGATCGCTTTGAGGTATTACCTGACTTAACAACTCACAAAACTCATCAATGCAGGCTGCCCCAAATAAAATTGTGTATGGCTTCTGTGTGAACGACACCCTTTGACTGCTTTCGGACATGCCAGGGGAGACTACTCCGCCCTTTGGACAATGAAGAGAGAGAAAGCCAAAGAGTTAATAGCATGGCCAAATGCTTGTGCAAAGACATACTACAATGTCAAGCACACTCCCATCACATTGAAAGAGAGAGATTTGGCCTTTCTGAAGCTCCACGCCGGTTATAGCATTCTCGGCCTTCCAAATAAGAAGTTAAGTCAACAGCGAGTAGGACCCTTCCGCATACTCCAGAAAATGGGCAAACTAGCATACCGCCTAGAGCTTCCACCTGTCACGAAGATGAACCCGGTCATTTCCATTGCTCAGCTAGAGCCCCTGCCCGCCAGTCCCGATCCATACAACAGACAGAGGCACAAGCCAGTTATGCCGGTGGTGACAGACAACCAACTCACAGACGACAAATACTATGTCAAGCGACTCTTGGACAAGCGCATAGTGCAAGACAAGACCCAATACTTAGTGAAGTGGCTTCACTATGGGCCAGAGCATAACGTCTGGTATGGCCTGGACGACCTTGCTGACGCCATAGACAATATCAAAGGCTTCAAAAAACTGCCCCCTGCCACCTCCCAATGGGCACGCAAACGCAATTGCGTTCAGGTCGTGCTGCCCCCCCCCCCTTGCCTGAGTGGTCATGCCAAGCATCGTTTGATCCGACGCTTCGAAGTCGAGCTGGACGTTAAACAGAGCACAGGCTGTTTTGGATGCCCTGGCAGAGCATTGAGAGAAGAAAATATCTTAATGCTCCAACATTGAGCTGGACGCTAAACGTAGTATTGGGCTTCCTTTTTGCCCATGGCAACTTCATGCACGGAGGAGAGAATATACGTTTGTTGCCTTATGCACGGACTGTCAAAACACGATATGGTCACCGCAACAGAAGTGGAGCTTTTTGCTGTTGCCAACGCAACGCATGTATCAACAAGTTTGTTGCCCTTCTCACTTCTTGTCCGCATATTTCCCCTCATCTTACCAAAAGCCTATTCCTTCATTGCCACAGTCAAGATGGCTAAATCAAAGCGAGAAAAGACAAAAGCAACTCTACCAGGCATGTCCACTCTCGCCTTTGACCAGCTTATCAGCCGCTGCTGGGCCCAAGGCCTTCTTGAGTCAAGAGATTATTATTACAACAAGGATGTGCCAAATCTTCAAAGCAAATCCGCTGATTTCCTGCCTGATCATATTGATCTCAGTGACACTTGGGTGGTGGCAATAGTGAACTTCAAGCTTTCTCAAGAAGACTGTGGTGTCCTCTGGTCTTGTGTATTCTCTGTTAAAGGACTGCTACGTGCTGAATTTGTGCACAAAAGATAGGCATCCAAGATGTTTGACACAAAGGCCAAAGTATTTAGCTCCAAAGGTTACGATGCAGGCCTGCCACCGCAAAGAGCCAATCCTATTGAGAACCCGGCCGCAGTTGCAATGGGTCTTGTTGCGCAGTCGCAGACCGTCCAGTATGACACTTCTGAAGCACATGAGGAGGCCAAATCTGCCTGAGGCACCACTTCAAGAACAAGAAGCAACAGGCTCCCGTGGCAAATACTCAATCAGCAAAGAAACAGCGCATCCAGGAAATCCAGGAAATTTCAAGTGGTGGAACAAGCAAACAAGTCACCAAATCCAATGGCAAAGAGCCTATAATGCCGTTCAAGTCTAAGGGCAAGAAGGCCATCATACACAACCCCCTCTACTCCAATGGCGACACGCCGACCATAACGCCTTCAAAGTCTAAAGGCAAGAAGGCTATCACGCACAACCTCCTCTACTCCAACAACAACAAACCTTTTGTGCCAGCGTTGAGCAGAAAAAGCCAAAAAGCTGTCATGCATGGTGTCTTTGACTCCGATGACAAAGCTTCGCCCATAACGTCCTCAAAATCCAAAGGGAAGAAGTCCATTGTGTGTCGTGCCCTCAAGACCAAAACTGACCATGAGTTGTCTGCTGCCGACCCTCTAGGGTTAGACATTGCCAGACGCGCCGCTCCAAAGACCGCTCCATCCATCGCCCCAATCTTGCCAGATCGAGCTCCTCAGGTTGAGTGGGCAATGGGCCTATCACCCAGTGCAACACCAGCAACCAACCCAAAGCCAGGCACTATACTGTATTGTATTCAGTGGAAACCTGATGCAGAGGCTCTACTCAAGAAAGCATAGAGCCAGCTTGTTGAAGAACATTGAAAGATTGCTGCTCTTTCCACGGCCAACGTCAATCTCCATAAAGAGACCAGAGCCGCCAACGCAAATACCAATAGAGCATTCCTTGTTGTAGCCTTCATAACCCATGCGCTACGAGAATCTCAGCTTAACATCATAGCGCTTATTGAGCGCATTTCAAGCTACGACATGTCCGACACTGACGCAGATAGTTTGGAAGTTCTGGCGGCTGAGAATGACCATTTGGTGCAAACTGTCAGGAGCTACTTGCCAACCTCTGCAGACTGGATATTTGTGCATAGCAATGCCACATTCAAAGCATGGTTATGTGACATTCAGGACCAGTATGGACCGCTGCACAATGCATAGACAAATACGGCACAAGGTTTTGGACCCACCGCCGCTCCTCTGCCCAATCCGCCAATCACTTTGCCAACCTATCAACCTGTGGCCCCGCCGCCCGATCTGCCTGTTGCCCTAGCTGTTACTACGTCTACTGAGACGGCATCAAAACCTGTTGTTGCCTCTATGCCCGCCACAGCCCCTGCAATTGCGTCGGCCCATACTGTGGTAAGCAAGCTCACCTTGCCAAAGGAACAAGGCACCACCAGTCCGGGCCAAAACGCCCAGACAATTAACAAATAATAGCCCTACGTTTAACACGACTCCCAAGCCAAGCAATATAAGTCCCTTGTCCGCGGCAGCACCAGTCAAAACGCCAAAACTGAACAACTGTGTTATCAGAAAATGGGGGCAAGTTCAATGTCTAAAGGTGGTTTGGTGGTTGCATGGCTATGTGACCACAGACTGATGATTATTTGTTCATAATTGTCATCGCCTTTGGCTGCATACAGAAATGAAGAAATAAAAAAAATAAAAATAAAAACATCATCAAAACTTACTAAATCTCCGCTGAGCAAAGTTCTTCCCGTCCATCCTTTGCCAGCAAGCCATGCCATGCCAGCTTTGACGCAGACAACCAGCCTCACCAATGCCTCAATGCATACGGTATGGCATTCTGTGAACCAAAACCGCAACCCAAGACGCCGTCTAGTAGCACTCAAAATAGCCCCCATCAGAGACAATGATGCGTTATATGACGCGTCAATAGAAGTTGCATTGGACATGGACCTCACCGACGCTTTGGACAAATCTGACAGACATTAGTAAAAGGCAGTTTTGTAACGCATTTTACGGGGGGTAGAGGAAACGACAAGACATAGTGTTTCAGGTAATTGATTGTCTCTTTCACATATATGTAATGGAGAGCATTTCTTTCTCACAAAGGTGTTTGTCTCTAATTAAATTACCAGGAAATGAGGGCAAGTTCAATGTCTAAAAGTGATTTGATGATTGCATGGCTATGTGACTAGCCAAACTCATGATTATTTGTTCATAGTTGTCATAGCCCTAGGCTGCATACAGAAATGAAGAAATAAAAAATAAAAAATCCTTTTCCAGACGGGGGCATTGGTTATGAACATTTCAGCCAATAGCCCTTAATTGGGCATCTCCTTTCCGGCAGGACCGGATTGGCCCTTAGTTACGAAGAAGGAAGAGCCGGATGGGCCCTTATTAGATAGATTCTGATAGCAGATTATAGCATCATCTTTCACACCACCACATAACGTAATAATACCGCAGAAAAACAACTTAAATCCTTGAGTCATTGTGATTCTATGCTGTCCCAAGAGTTGCTGGGTCAGAGTCTTTGCCTTTCAAAATCAAAATGTCAAATAAATTTTTTAGAAAAAGTAAATAACTTACTTTTTTCTTTTTGGCAAGGATCCTGGGTTCATTGTCCTACAGCCATAACTAAAGTTTGAGCATAGCTTGCTAGTTCTTCATTAAAAACAAGACTATCAAAATTTCTTCAGAAAAATTGAAACAATTCCTACCTTATACTCACAACCACACGACAGCAAATCAAGATTATCAAGACCAAATGGGATATCCTTACCAGTTGGCCGGGGTTAACTCTTTATTAAAAATGTAATAAGTTGTCAATAATAATAAATAAACATAACTTATGTTCTTTGCTTCACAAGTGACATTTGGCCGGATAGCCGGCTTTGCGGAAAAACTTGGCTCTGGAGATTTGTTCAGGAAAACTGAGACATTCAAAAATGATTGCAATAATATCAAAGCTTCTCCTTATCGCTCAAATTTGTGCCTGTAGGCTTTGTATCCATATCCCAACAATCTGAGTATCTACCTAGCCACTTGATGCACTCTGATAAAAATTAAATTGTTTCTTTAGAAAAAAATAATAATTAATAGAAGAAATAATCAAAACCTCACTCACTTCTGTTGGCTTGCTGTCTTGCCAGTGCGGCATATAATCCAGAGCTCCCAGCTCCCACCGGCATTTGCTAAGGCAGCACGTCTACGGAGGTCAGCGTAGAAAATCCTGGACGCCAAGACTTCTACATCAAGCATTTGGATATCGCCCCACCTAAAAGATTGCCTCAGTTGTACGGAGGTCGGTGTAAAAAGTGCTAGACAGCGCTAGTACCAGCCCTAACCCTATCTTTGGAAGACGGCCCTCTATTAGGGTACCCATAAATGATTGTAGGCTGAATTTTGGGGATCTCTTCTGGGCCAGTATGGGGCCATGACCCCAATACTGAGCTTGGATTAGACTCAGGTCAGGCGCAGTTGCAAAGCAGATCTATGCGCATCGTCAGGGCAACCCTCTAGGCGGGGCAATATCCAAATGCTTGGCGTAGAGGTCTTGGCGTCCAGGATTTTCTACGCCGACCTCCGTATGATAAGACATTTTGAGAGAGTTTGTATGTCAGTTCAGTATTGCAGATGTCGCAGATTTGCTCGAGAGTTGCGGACGATGGTTTGGCACTAATTACGCTAAATTGACGCTAATCCCGCTAGCTGATTCTGGCACGCTAGCCGACGGTCCCCGGTTGAGACCGTCGGCCTCGACCAAGAAAGCGTCTGAGGACTGAGGCAATCGAAGCCAGCGGTAGCCGGGAGAACTTCGGGGGATGGTGACTTTCGACCGGTACGAGGGGCAAACCTGCCGCGTGCTTGATGTGGATAAGTGATGCCATAGTAAGCGTACTTTACCCGGCAAAGACTCCCTCCACTTTCTTGATACTGTACTTCTGCCGTTCGTCGGGCTTTCCCACTTGTTCTACCATCTGGAATCTCCAGACCTGCTAGCACCCTGTCGTCTCGCCAGACTCTCGCTCCAGTCTTGTTAGATCTTCACCAACAATGCCCTGCTCTGTGCTCGCCTAAATCATCCTGCACTAAGTGACATTCAAGCATGTCACCTCAGCATCCTCAAGCAACTGATGCCACTGGTGATAACATGGAGTTGCCCCAAGCGGTTATTGCTCAAGCCGAGGCTGCTGCCAGCTCAAACCAACCGGAAGGCGGTCAACGTCAATCCCTTTCTCACTCAGATCAGACACCCGAAGCCTTGGTCTCAAAGGAGATACCTTCGCGCTCTTCGGCCAACGGTAAAAAGTACGCCGGTTTGAGATCTGTTGTGGCAATACCCTTTGTACTTCGCTCGCTAGACTCATGGGCTAAGCAATGGCTGTGCTAGAGGGTCTCAGGCACCTGGGATAGATGGTACCCGAACCAGTGACGCCCAGCCATCAGCGAGTACAGAACAACCCATCGAGCAACCACCGCAAGTGGCCTATGGTACGCAACTGGGTCAGGTTGACTTCAGCCAAGACGGGTTCGACACAAAGGCGAAGGTTGCGGGTAAGGAAGTCGTTTCCTGGCTTTTGGCGCAAAATTGGACTGATCGCGCCCAGACGATGGTCGTCTCAACATCAACATTAATCAGAAGACTCGAGGCTTGTCCGACTTGCTGGTGCCAGCTTTGCGAAGCCAACTTAATTTGCAGCAGGTCGACCAGCCAGTGGACCACCCTCCTGGCTACATCCCCCCTGCTCTGAGCGGACTCCCTGGCCAGGCGCCTCCCCCGCCGTTGAATGTTGTCATCCATGTTGTTGGTTCACGGGGAGACGTCCAGCCCTTTGTTGCTTTGGGCAAGGTTCTAAAAGAGACTTATGGACATCGCGTAAGGCTGGCCACTCATGGGACATTCAGAAACTTCGTAGAAGAGAATGGCTTGGAATATTTCAGCATTGGTGGTGATCCCGCCGAGCTCATGGCATTTATGGTAAAGAATCCTGGCCTTATGCCTGGAATGGATTCTCTTCGCAGCGGCGATGTTGGCAAACGACGTAAAGGTATGTACGAGATTGTACAAGGTTGCTGGAGATCTTGTATTGAAGTTGGCGATGGTACTGGTATAAGAGCTTCAGATGATCATCTGGACAGTCGTTCCAGTCTTGACAGTGGAGTTGGTATGGACGGTGATCCGTTGGCGAAACCTTTCGTGGCAGACGCAATCATCGCAAACCCACCGAGTTTCGCTCATATACATTGCGCCGAGAAGTTAGGAATTCCGTTACACCTCATGTTCACGTAAGTACTTTTAGGTGGCTTTCAGCAATTGGATAAGCTAAAGCAAACCACTAGTATGCCTTGGTCACCGACGCAGGCTTTCCCTCATCCTCTGGCCAACATTCAATCATCCAATGCAGACACAAGCATAACGAATTTCATGTCGTACGCTTTGGTAGAGATGATGACATGGCAGGGCCTTGGAGATATAATCAATAGGTTCAGGGAGAAAAGTCTGAACCTAGAACCAGTGAGTCTTATGTGGGCACCTGGTATGGCAAGTCGATTGCGTATTCCGTATACATATTGTTGGTATGTGTCGTGTTTGTCACCGCTCCCGTTGCATTGCGGAGTTGACAATCTGATTTGCAGGTCACCGGCCTTGATCCCTAAGCCAAAAGATTGGGGTCACCACATCTCTATATCGGGCTTCTATTTCCTTTCTTTGGCCAGTAGTTTCTCACCTGAGCCTGATCTTGCCGCTTTCCTTGCGGCAGGACCACCACCAGTCTACATTGGATTTGGGTCCATTGTTGTCGATGATCCTAATGCTATGACGAACCTCATATTCGAAGCTGTCAAGAGAACAGGTCAGCGAGCACTTGTATCCAAAGGCTGGGGTGGATTTGGAGCAGACGCCCTTGAAATTCCAGACGGCGTTTTTATGCTCGGCAATGTTCCTCATGATTGGCTCTTCAAACATGTCTCATGTGTCGTTCACCACGGTGGTGCTGGCACAACAGCAGCCGGCATCGCATTGGGTAAACCAACAGTGATAGTCCCATTCTTTGGAGATCAGCCTTTCTGGGGAGCGATGGTTGCAAGAGCAGGAGCAGGACCTTCACCAATACCAAGCAAGCAACTCACGGCAGACAAGTTGGCGGCCGCTATTCTAGAGGCCCTGAAACCAACCACGCTGCAAAGAGCACAGGGGCTGGGCGCGCAAATAGTATCCGAAAAGGGCACAGATGTTGGAGCGCAGAGCTTCCACGAGAAACTGGACGTTGACTCTATGCGATGCCTAGTCTCACCAAGCCGAGCCGCTGTGTGGCGTGTCAAACGAACGACCATCAGGCTTAGTGCATTCGCAGCAACGATCTTGTTCAACGAAAATCTTTTGGATTTCAACAACCTGAAATTGTAAGACTCTGGGTAGATGAGCCGTCTAGAATTTTAGGCTGACTAGTGCGAGGTACCGACCACGAGAGTACGACTCCGAGGATGGGCCGTGGGATCCCATATCTGGTGGTGCCTCTGCGCTTCTTGGGACTCTCGGCAGCCTTATGATGGGGTTTGCTGATTTCCCTGTCGAGATACTGAGAGCCCTAAGGACAAAGCCATCAGAGAACAGCGTTGTTTCAGAAGGTTCGTGCCATTGTCTTGGAATTGTTTTCCGAGCCAGTAAGAATGCTGACCAAGTGATCCTCGAGCTGTAGTCACATCAGTTGGAGAGAAAACAAAGTCTGGCAATTCCTCAAAGGTATCACTCGATTCCGCGCCAACAGGCGTAGGGAACCGTGAAGATTTGATTGATCCTGCAAGTCCATTGAAACTAAGCGGTTCTCATGAAGCACCGTTGTCGCCAACAGACACCGATCGCCAAAGGCTGAGTGGACCAGAAGCCGGACCGCATCGTCCGAACTCGATGAAGAGTGCCCTGAAAGGCTCTCTATCACGATCGTCTTCACGAAACTCGAGCCCAAACCGGCAAGAGCCACACCACCGTAGATCTCTATCCGGCAGTCAAGCAGGTCAGATATCTCTAGATGCCGCCGTTGGAGCTGGTAAGAGCATCAAACAAATCGTTGGTGCCGGTTTGAAATCGCCCATGGATTTCACACTTGGTTTGGCAAGAGGATTTCACAACGCACCAAAGCTATATGGCGACGAAAGTGTCCGTCAAGCAGACAAGGTAACAGGTCTACAAAGCGGGTTGAAGGCTGCTGGCAAGGTAATGTGCACCTGACTGACGTGCAAACACGAGCTGAGTATCTTAGGAATTTGGATTTGGGTTCTACGATGGTATCTCTGGCTTAGTAACTCAGCCCCTGGAGGGTGCAAAGAAAGAAGGTGTGGCAGGTTTGATCAAAGGGTTCGGCAAGGGTATCGGAGGGGTCGTCTTGAAACCGGGCGCAGGTAAGCAGTCCCACCATGAGCCTTTCTATGCACCCACTTACCAAATAGCTATATGGGGACTACCGGGTTACACGTTCAAAGGAATCTATAAAGAACTTCAGAAGCATCTTGGATCAAGTGTTCAGAACTATATCGTTGCAGCTCGTACGGCGCAAGGATACGACGAATGGCACACTTCGTCCCAGGAGGAGCGACTTGATGTTGTCAGCCGGTGGCAATCAATCCAGGTCGACATCGAGAAAGAGAAACAGCTCGCACGGCACGGCAGTTTCCATGGACATCATTGTTACCTCAAAACGACCATCGAGGAGAGAAAGAAGTCGTCGGCGGATAAAAAGAGGGAAAAAAAGAACGCGAAAGGCAAAGCCACCACCGTCGATGCCCTTGCGGATATACGCGCTTCTCATCCTTATGTAGGTCAGCCTCAGAAGTCGCAGGAATCTAATCCAAGCCATGAAGGCCCAGACTTCGAAGAAGCTATCCGGACGTCTGTTGCGGCCACGTCTCATGGAAACCCGGAAGAAGACCAGATGATTGAAAGAGCGATCAGAGCAAGCGTAATGGAGCTTCACCTGGCATCGAAAGAAGGTGACGACCATGAAGCCATCCAGAGAGCGATTCAGGCAAGTGTAGCTGAAGCCGTTTCAGCTCGAAATGAAGATCGTTCAAATCCTCGACCTGCTACCTTGGATGGAGCCGAGGATCACGAGAAGAAGCTTGCGGCAGCTTTGCAGCGTAGCGTGCAGGAAAGCCGACGATCAGAGGAAGGACACCTACTCGCTGATGTCGACATTGACGACTCGGGTGTCGATACTGATGACGATGAGAACATCAAAGCTGCGATCAAAAGGTCAAAGTCCACACAGATAGAACAACTGAGGGGTGAAATGGACGGGGATGAGTTACAAACAGCTATTGAGCTCTCTAGAAAGGCCCACGAGGAGCATCAGCAAGATCTGAGTACATCGAAGACAGAAGAAGAGATCGTGCTTGAATATGTCAAGAAGCAAAGTCTAGCCGAGGAACAGCTTAAGAAGTCTCTTTCTGCCAATAGAAATCAGGATTGGGGCGATCAATCTGTTACCTTTTGACGATTGTATTCAGGCTAAATCTCTTTTTTTCTGAACGATATCTACCCCATTAGCGTGCCTCTACCTCCATGCATTGAAATTATTGACGTCTCTTCTTCAAAGGGCTGTATGGGCATGTCACACTAATCTTTATCTACCGAGAGCCTTGCGGTCACTCGGTGTGTACCTTAGAGTAGCAGCACTAAGAAAAGCCGGCGGGGGTACACATGTCCTGAGATATGCACAGACCGTATTGGTTGTGATGATATAATTTTTTTTTTTAATTTCTTCATTTCTGTATGCAGCCAAGGGCTATACACATATAATCATGGGTCTAGCTAGTCACATAGCCATGTGACCACCCTCATTTCCTGGTAACACTGGTTGATAAACTAGTTTCTAAAGAACACCAAGAAGTTAAGGGGACAAGATCAAAAGGGCACCAGCATACATTGCAGCTATTGTTCTTGCTTGATTCTGGGAGGAACTGGAAGTATTTCAAAAGTTGGAACCCCAGATGACAATCAGATATGGAGTCAACATTGAAGAAAATTTGGGAGACTACATATCGAGCCTCCGCCAGCCTGGCTAGGCATACATCTTCAACTTATACCTCTGCTAAAAAGACTAGCAATCAATTCTTCAAATGGCTAGAAAATCAATAGGATGCGGAAGATATTCCCAGTACTCTTGATGAATTAGATCCATATCTCGCTGACACGTATATACCGTGCAAAGAAGATAAAGAAAACAGAGCACTCGAATGGTGGCTGGAGCCGGAACAGCGTACTAGATATCCTCTATTATCAAAAATGGCTATTGATATCTACTCCATACCTGCAATTTCTCTGGAGCCGGCCAAACGCACAATATCAGACTCCAGAGGTAGCCTCAGAAGTGAGATCGTAGTGAGTTGTTAAGAGTGTCTAAGTCGTGGTTTCGACTGGGCATCTTTACCAACGAGGATTTACATGCATTTGTTGGTACCATGGAGGAAGGAGCTTTATAAGAAGCTTTCAATGAGGACTCGGACTAGCAGTCCGGACGGTCTAGATTGGGGTTGGACGGTCTAGGAGGTTGGACGGACTGTGGACTACCTGTACAGCTTCATTTTGGACGGTCCAGACCCGTTGGACCGACCGTCTGGACCATCGGGAGCCTTGGTCCGACTCCTTCTTCAATCGCAACGCAGCTTACAACCAAAGCCGTAGAACGGCTAAGGACTCCAAAACCCTGGTCATTGTGGCGTTTGCCCTTTCTGTGGCTCGAGTGGCTCCCACTATCTTTGGTTGGGTATCAATGATCCACACGGCCTGCCCAAGAATCCTGGGAATGCTCGGTCTCTTGACGGATGTAAAGTAATTTGGAGCGGGCCTCGGACCTCATAGAGAAGATGATTGACTCTTGAATCTCGTCCGAATCTTGCAGCGGCCCTGTAAACATGGAATGGCATTTGGTCTTGCCATAGATCCACCTTTTCCGTTATCGCTTGCGCATTTTGGGTTGAGATTTCTTTGTCCCATTCGTTGCTGACCGCTTGGTAGTCCCTTGCTCTTCGCCACTCTCACCGCTTCCTGCACCGTTCATCCATTCCCTACCCTCACCAGGGCTCTTACGCCTCATTGTACCTGGGCCAACAGCGACAATCTCCTCTTCGCTTTCACTTTCGCCAACGTCCAGCAGAATTGGCATGCTGAATGACTCTTCTTCGAATTCACTCTTGGCAGGCTCGATTGTCAAGACGTCTACAGCTTCATCCTCGAGATCTAATCGACGCTTGTGAATCTCTTCGATCGGATGGATGTCGAATTCGTCTTCACGTTCAATATATTCGACGTTTTCCTCGACCTCGGCAAAATCCGGTGCTAGCGCTGACCAACGTTGCGGGGTGACGATGGACCACAGATAAACCCGTCCTGTCTCGAGGCCGCAAGCAGAAACGAACGGTCGATGTGGATGCCACTGCTACGTGTCAGTGAGACCATGCACTCCTAACCGAACAGCTGCCAACCTCTACTACTCCAAGCTCTTCCTTTGGGCCTTCCAAGATCTTGACCAGACTACCATGACCCCTTTCCCATACGTAGATATCGTGATTCATGTAGGTAGTGGCACAAACATACTCTCCTGTTGAGCTGAATGCGACGTGGTTCCAAGATAACCTGTTGACCACGTCCTGAAATTTGTGCTCTACTTCGACGTTAATATCATCAATGTTCAGGTCAATCTTTGAAAGATCGGGTACATGAATGGTCCGGATTACTCGATCGCTAGCGTTGCAAACCATGTGGCGTCCAGATGCCGTAAGGCGGAGAAAAATAACCACACCTGGGCATAGTCGAGTTGAATGTATGATCGCGCAAGATTGTGTCACTATGATGTTCAACCATCCTTTGCTGGTGCCGGCAATGATGTGATTACCGAGAGATGTGAAGATAGTGACACAGGTGGATTGCTTGGCATCTTGTGCTGCTTGCTTCTCGTTGATATCCTCTCCCTCCATACGAAGTCTTCTTGGGGCGGTTGGTAGCTGACGCTTGACGGGCACCGTACCGGATATGTCAACTAGCATCGGCTGGTCTTCAAATAGAGACGCTACGAAGAGCAGGCTAGGTAGATCTCAGCATGCATTGGAATACGGTCCGTGATATCACATACTGGTTGTATGGATGTAGTTCAGCAATATACACTGGTGCCTCAAAGCGAACAATCCGAACTCTCGTACCATCACTCAGATCCCAAAGTATGCATTTTGAGTCCTGCGAGGAGCTGAGGAGATGACGACCATCGCGGGACCAGCTGCAGGCGTTGAGTCAAGGGAAAGGAGCTAAACAAGTTTGATGCTCGTACCTCAGTGACTGGATTTGGCGCGTATGGCCGCGAAGCTTGCGAGCCACTCCACTGGTCTCAATGTCAAAAATCACGATGGTCCCATCCACCTAAGCGGAGCCATTAGTGCCGATGTTTGCGGCGATATATTGGAAACGCACCCGGCCGGAAGCAAGAAAGTCTCCTCTACGATTGAATCTGAGACACGTTGCATGTCCAGACCCTAGTCAAGTCAGCAATAATGTAGGAATGCAATGGAGACGATCATACTGAGTTTACCCGTAAGGGCTTCTGGGTAGTCCTGAGCGAGAATGAACGGATCAGTCAGAGCAAGATTCATGTTTAAACGTGAGTCACTGAATTTCAGTCCAGGATGCAAGAGATTCTTTCATATGTGAATGGTGCGTCACAAATCATTGGCATGGTCTTGAAGAAGAGCGAGAACGTGCACCTTGACTCAGAAGCGAATCGAAAGGAAAGTCAGCCGAGTCAGTCTAGGCCTAAAGCGGCTGCCGTCTACGCTAAGGTAGTCCTGCTGCCGCTGGTAAATTTGTTTCCCGTCACCTCGAAGCGACACAACTTCCATTTCTCACCACACCGACGACATTCCATCATTTCATCCAATCAGTTCTGCTCTCGCCGGTCAAGAACCCACGGTCAAAGGTTCAAGAAGGAATCACGTTTTTGGTTCGTCGCTGGGGCCTCGAGTGGAGGGTGGTTTACTGCGAAGGGAGCCCTTTGCGGCCAACCCCAGCGCTGACCAAGAGTCGCGACGGCACTACCTATACGATCGCATCGACTTTGACCTCGTGTCAACGGTCGAGAGGTCGGATGGGTTCAGGCAGGCTTTTGTGATCTTCAAAGGAGGTTGACCTCGGTGAACACTCAGGTCTCACAGACTCCAGCTCCTTGCCAACTTCGGCTCTGTTTTCGATCTTCAACGTCAGAGATGGCGAACCTCAACTTTCAATACTCTAGTGCGCCTCTGCGTTCGATTCAAGAAATCCAGTTCGGGCTTCTCTCACCCGAAGAAATTAAGAACATGAGTGTAGCTCCTATAGAGTACCCTGAGACGATGGACGAGCAGAACCTGCGACCTCGTCAGATGGGCTTGGCGGATCCGCGACTCGGTTCTATTGACAGAGCTGTCAAATGTGGTACCTGCGATGAGAACATGTCAGAATGTCCGGGACATTTTGGACATATTGAACTCGCGGTACCTGTTTACCACGTCGGTATGTGGTAGCGGGTAGATTTACGCTCCAAGTAGTACTGACGAATTGCCAGGTTTCATGACGAAAATCAAGAAACTGCTGGAAACAGTCTGCCACAATTGTGGCAAGATATTAGTAGATGAAGTTAGTCATCCCTCACGGGATGGCCGATCTTGTCCTGTGTTTGTTGCTGACGCCTTATGTGTTAGAGCAATCCAGCGTTTGCGGATGCTATACGTCGCCGAGACCCTAAGAAACGCTTCGACTTGGTCTGGCGGCTTTGCAAACCCAAGATGATCTGCGAGACCACGATGGCATTGGACGATGATGCCCCATCAGACAAAACGAAAGAGCCAAAGCATGACCATGGTGGCTGTGGAAATATACAGCCTGAAGTGCGACGAGAAGGACTCCGATTGACTGGTACTTGGAAAGCTCAAAAAGGCGACGAGGAAAACGAGGGCCAGCAACCCGAAAAGAAACCCATCACGCCACAAATGGCCCTCAATATCTTCCGCCACATTTCTACAGAGGATATCAAACGAATGGGGTTGAGCAATGATTATGCTCGTCCTGAATGGATGATTATCACTGTCCTTCCAGTGCCACCTCCGCCTGTACGGCCTAGTATATCTGTGGACGGAGGTAACGGTCCCCGTGGCGAAGATGACTTGACATACAAGCTTGGCGATATCATTCGTGCGAACGGCAATGTCCGACGTTGCGAAACAGAAGGATCCCCCGCGCACGTTGTCAGTGAATTCGAGCAGCTGTTGCAATTCCATGTCGCTACATATATGGACAACGACATTGCTGGTCAGCCTCAAGCCCTGCAAAAGTCTGGACGTCCGGTCAAGTCCATCCGTGCTCGTCTGAAGGGGAAAGAAGGCCGTCTGCGAGGGAATCTTATGGGAAAGCGTGTTGATTTCTCAGCACGTACCGTCATCACAGGAGACCCGAATCTGTCTCTTGACGAAGTTGGTGTACCAAGAAGCATCGCAAGGACTCTTACATACCCTGAGACCGTGACCCCTTACAATATTCAAAAACTTCACCAGCTTGTCAAAAACGGACCGAACGAGCATCCTGGTGCAAAATACGTGATCCGCGATACAGGGGAGCGAATAGATCTGCGTCACCATAAACGAGCTGGAGAAATCTCCTTGCAGTACGGGTGGAAAGTTGAGCGACACGTTGTGGATGGTGACTACATCATTTTCAACCGACAACCTTCTCTCCATAAGGAGTCAATGATGGGGCATCGGGTACGGGTCATGCCCTATTCCACATTCCGTCTAAATCTTTCTGTCACCTCTCCTTACAACGCAGATTTCGATGGAGACGAGATGAATTTGCACGTACCTCAAAGCGAAGAGACACGCGCAGAAATCAACCAGCTCTGCATGGTTCCGTTAAACATCGTATCGCCTCAGCGAAACGGACCGCTGATGGGCATCGTGCAAGACACGTTATGTGGTATTTACAAAATGTGTAGACGAGATGTATTCTTGACCAAGGAACAAGTCATGAATATACTGCTCTGGGTTCCAGACTGGGATGGCGTGATCCCTCAGCCTGCCATCGTCAAGCCGCTGGCGATGTGGACTGGCAAGCAGATTCTAAGTCTGGTAATCCCAACAGGCTTGAATCTTCTGCGAGGAAGCGAGGAAGGACTCTCGCCGGTCAACGATGATGGATTGTTAATATCTGGTGGCGAACTAATGTATGGACTCCTCAACAAGAAAAGCGTTGGTGCTTCTGGCGGTGGGGTTATTCACATCATTTTTAACGAGAAAGGCCCCGAGGCTGCCATGAATTTCTTCAACGGAGCTCAGACAGTTGTCAACTATTGGCTACTGCATAATGGATTCAGCATTGGTATCGGCGATACCATACCAGATCGCCACACTATACAGCAAATTGAGAATGCCGTCAATGAGCAAAAGGCGGAAGTATTGGAAATCACGCGGAGCGCAACGGAGAACCAGCTTGACTCTCTTCCGGGTATGAATGTTCGAGAGACATTCGAGAGCAAGGTGTCAAAGGCACTAAACAAAGCTCGTGACGACGCTGGGACCGTGACCGAAAATAGTCTTAAAGATTTCAACAATGCTACTCAAATGGCTCGCTCTGGATCTAAAGGCTCAACTATCAACATATCTCAGATGACAGCTGTGGTGGGTCAGCAGTCCGTTGAGGGTAAGCGGATACCTTTTGGGTTCAAATATCGGACTTTGCCCCATTTCACAAAGGACGATTACTCGCCAGAATCGAGAGGGTTTGTCGAGAATTCATACTTGCGAGGCTTGACCCCGACAGAATTCTTTTTCCACGCTATGGCTGGTCGTGAGGGTCTCATTGATACAGCCGTGAAGACAGCTGAGACCGGTTACATTCAGCGCCGTTTGGTCAAGGCATTGGAAGATGTCATGGCCAAATACGATGGCACTGTCCGCAACTCTCTTGGTGACATTGTCCAATTCGTCTATGGCGAGGATGGCCTCGACGGTGTCCACATCGAATCGCAACGTGTTGATATCCTCGCATGCTCGACTAAGCAATTTGAGCGGAAATTTCGGGTTGACCTCATGGACTCGAAGCCGGAAACGAGCATCTTTCCAGAATTTTTGGAGGGAGCCAATGAGATGATCGGAGACGTTGAGACACAAAAACACCTCGATAATGAGTACCGACAGCTTGAGAAGGACCGTGCTGAACTGCGCAAGAACAGGCAAGATGACTCGGAGAACCTGTATCTTCCTCTCAATGTCATTCGCATATTGGATACGGCGAAAACAACATTCAAGATCAAGAATGGCGCACGAAGCAATCTGCATCCTGCAGAGGTCATTCCACAAGTCCAAAACCTACTTGATCGGCTCGTAGTTGTCCGAGGCACCGACAAACTATCCGAAGAAGCTCAGCATAATGCGACCTTGCTTTTCAAAATCCAGCTTCGTTCCCGTTTAGCCTTCAAACGTCTGGTCATGGAGAATTCTCTGAACAAGCTCGCATTCCAGCACGTACTGGGTGAGATCGAGAGTCGTTTCTGCCGCGCTGCCGTCAACCCTGGCGAGATGGTAGGAGTGTTGGCAGCACAATCGATTGGAGAGCCTGCTACCCAAATGACATTGAATACCTTTCATTTTGCTGGTGTTTCCTCCAAGAACGTCACGTTGGGTGTGCCTCGTCTAAAGGAGATTTTGAACGTAGCCACGAATATCAAGACTCCGTCAATGACTGTCTATCAAGAGGAAGCAATGACAATAAATCAAGAGAGCGCGAGTCTGCTTCGAAGTGCTGTGGAACACACAACTCTTCGCTCTGTCACGGAAACTACTGAGGTGTACTACGATCCGGACATTCAATCAACCGTCATCGAAGCAGATCGTGACATGGTAGAGTCTTATTTCATTTTGCCCGGAGGCGATGTCGAAGACCAATTTCGACAATCACGTTGGCTTCTTCGGATCATACTTGGCCGTCGCGCTCTGCTTGATAAGGGTTTGACCGTTCAAGACGTTGCTGCTAAGATCAAGGAGAATTATGCTAAAGATCTTGCCGTAATTTTCAGTGACGACAACGCCGATGAACAGGTAGTTCGAATCCGCATGATCCAAGACCATAGCAAAGGAGACGAGGACGACGATCTTGAGGAAGACTTGATGCTCAAACGACTCGAAAACCACATGCTCGACACTCTTACTTTACGAGGCGTTCCTGGAATCGAGCGAGCGTTTCTCAACACGCGCTTAAGGACTCGTACAAAAGAGGACGGATCTATAATCAGCTCCACCGATGATCCTCAATGCAAAGAATGGTTCTTGGACACCAGTGGCTCGTCTCTCGCCGAAGTTTTGACCATACCTGGTGTTGATACGAAGCGTACATATTCGAACTCTTTCCTCGAAGTCTTTGAAGTCTTCGGTATTGAAGCCTCCAGATCGGCTCTCATGCGTGAATTGAGTCAAGTGTTGGCCTTTGACGGTTCGTACGTAAACCATCGCCACTTGGCACTGCTAGTCGACGTGATGACCGCTCGGGGTTCTCTCATGGCCATTACTCGCCATGGTATCAACAGGGCTGATACGGGCGCCTTGATGAGGTGTTCTTTCGAAGAAACTGTTGAGATTCTTTACGAGGCTGCCGCCTGCGGAGAGCTCGATGATTGTCGAGGTGTTTCCGAGAACGTCATGCTTGGACAGTTGGCTCCACTTGGGACAGGAGAGCTGGAAATTTTTCTAGATCAGGTTAATATCTTCATCCAAACGCCTGTTCTCTCTTTGCTGACATTTTACCCTTAAGCACATGCTTGACACTGTCATCAGTGACAACGCACGACTGGGCATCATGCCTAACATCGGTGTCAAAGGCAGCATTATGGCCGATGGGGCTGCTACGCCATACGACAGTGGCTCGCCTATGCAAGACGGAAGTGGATACCTAGGAACCCCCGATTATGGCGCATCATTCTCACCGATTGTTCAGTCTGGTGGCGCTACCCCTGGCGGATTCACTGAATATCAACCTCAGGGTTTCGGTGGTGGCTTGTCTCCATACAGCAGCCGAAGTCCAGGAGGATATAGCCCGAGCGTAAGCTCAATTTGTGGTGACCAATCTGAGCTTGCTGACATCTTGCACAGTCTCCGTTCAACACCTCGCCCACAAGTCCTTTCGGGGCCTCGCCCTCGTCGCCAGGATTTTACAGTCCGACGGTACGGTCTTTCAATTGAATCGTTCAATGAGATGCTCTTGCTAACCTTCGCTTTTCCAGAGCCCGTCAGGAGCTTTTGCATCTAGTCCGAAGTTTTCGCCTGCCTCCGTATGTTTTAGCACTCCACATCTATCCGCTTTTGTTGACCATCTAAAGCCCGCTTATGCCGCCTCACCCGCATTTACTCCCACAAGTCCTTCATATTCACCTTCAAGTCCTGCTTACGGTCTAGGTGTCTCTCCGACCAGTCCCAGCTACAGCCCCACGAGTCCCAGCTACAGCCCGACCAGTCCCTCATACAGCCCAACAAGCCCATCATATTCACCTTCTTCGCCGGCATTTGGCAAGGCTTCTGGTATCTCGCCCACCAGTCCAGTGTACAGCCCGACAAGTCCCTCTTACTCCCCTTCGAGTCCCAATTATAACCCTCAAGCCGGCGGCAAGCAACAAAGCCCTACGAGCCCGGTTTACAGCCCTACTAGTCCGATGGGCTACTCACCTTCGAGTCCTCAATTCACCCCTGGATCAGATCCAAGGTCCATCAGTCCATCTTCAAGTTCACCGAAGTGGACGCCCACCGTAGGACTTTCCATGAGATACCCGTCAATTGACGCTTACTGACGTCGTTTCGCAGAGTCCAACCTTTAGCCCAGAGCAGTAGCAACCATTATCGTTTGCTCTCGCGGTCGACAGATCTCTGTAGCATCTCAGACACAGTAGCTTTGGTTACTTATGGACTTTTTTTGCGTCTTCGCCTATCAAGTCCTCGTCTTCAAGGCAGACGCCGTATGGCGTTTCGGTTTCGCTTTCATTGGGGAGGAGGCAGCGAGCAAGGATGGCGTTCGGTGTTAGCAGTCTCAAAGCTGACACAGCAAAATTCTATCCGGCGAGGTTCAGAACAGGTTGTGCTTGCGAGACTCTCAGGTTGGCCTTCCAGATACCAGTTGGTGGCATCAGCATGGTTGGGCACTCCGGCCATTGCAATAATTTGTAAAATAAAGCAGAGAAATGGAGAATCCTAATTAGCCTTGCGTCCTTGTTGTGACTCATATTCTATCAGTAGACACTAACCTCGTGCTTCTGAAACCAAGCACCTGCTGATCCTCTGCCTCGAAATTTCATCCTTCATCCATGCCCACTCACAACTATTTCTGACCTATACTCCGTACATTAATATGGCGAACTCCAAATATGAGTACGTCAAGGCGTTCGAACAGTCGACTACGTTGCTTCCAAATACCTACATGGTTGTACGGGTTGATGGGCGTGGATTTCATAAGTTGGTACCCCAATTTCGCTCAATGCCTCTTGGGCAACTCATAATTCCAGACTTTCAGGAAAGTACAGGTTCGAGAAACCTAACGATCGCCATGCATTGGAGTTGATGAACGCCGCAGCCACGGCGGTGATGAAAGAGTTACCAGACATTAATTGCGCCTATGGCATTAGCGATGAGTTTAGGTATGATCTCGACTCACGGGTAGTTTTTTGACGCTAATCGAGTACTGAGCTTCATATTCGACCGATCAAGCAGACTGTTCGAAAGGCGGGAGAGGTACATTGGTTGGTTCCTATCATAGGAGAGAACCAATGCTCAATGTTTCCGCTTAGCAAAATCGTGTCTACTGTGGTGTCCACTTTTACATCGTACTATGTTCATTTATGGTCCAACTTCTTCGCAGACAAGCCGTTGTCGCCTCCCATGCCATCATTTGATGGAAGGGTGGTGCTTTACCCCTCCTCCTCGAATTTGCGGGACTACATGAGCTGGAGGCAAGTGGACTGTACGTCTTTATGCCCTGCGTGTAAGAGAGGGCGAACCTCAAATATCTCGCAGGTCATGTAAACAACCTTTACAACACTACATTCTGGTCTCTGGTACTAAAGGGCGGCATGGACACTACGCAAGCAGAGGAGAAGCTGAAAGTATTCTGTTTCAATGTTGTAAGCATGGTGAGCTGATAGCTGATGTTGATGCAGGGCACAATAGCATCAGAGAAGCACGAGATTTTGTTTTCCGAATTCAAGATAAATTACAACAACGAAGCAGACATGTTCAAGAAGGGCACTATCATCTACCGCGATGTATATTCAGATAACGCTCCCTCAATTTGAGAGGCTGCTGATGCCGTACAGTATAAAAATTCCAGCTCTGGATTCAACTGGGACAACGCGCCCGCTAAATTCAACAACGAGAGATCCGAATTGTCCAAGACCCAAAAAGAAAAGGAGCGAAAACAGCGTGTGAAAGCCAGCATTACAATAGAGCACACAGACATCATCAGAGATGACTTTTGGGACCAGAGACCTTGGCTACTTTCAGATTGTCTCGATAGCTAAGCACTCGATAATGCATGATCAGTGCATTCCAAGATGAATGGCTCAGATCTATCGCGTTCCAAAATCGAAAATGCAGTCAACGTCCACCGGTAAGCCTTATCTAGTCAACGTTCGCAACAAAAGCAATTTCATAGAGTACAGAAACGATTTGTGTACAAAAGGGATTCAATGTGAGGATCCTGCTGTTTGTCTATGAACTGGAGTGCGGGCTGCCCCATCTAGCTTATAGCATCTCCGGTCTGTATCTCGTAAGCATCAAACTCCCTGCGCCTAGGGGATCTTAATGGTCTCCTCTGCCAATGTCAAAATCAAGGTAGGTGCTCGCAAGATTACGCCCGCCAGGTATTTGCTTGTTTTATGCCGCTCTTCATGCTTATTATAGTGCAAGACCATTCTTCGATTCGTCCGGCACAAGTTTCTCATCATTGCCACCCAGATATCCAAGATGTTCACTACCACAGACCTCTCTCAGAGTCAACGTAGATCCCCCTGGTTCACAAGGTGCGATGGAAATCTACTGCTCATTGCCGCTTCCCACTTTTGCCCTTTCTCCTCCCATCCGGCCATCCACTGTTTGGCAACTCATGGCTCTTACCATCTTTCAAAGCTCTCCTAGCTTTCTTTACTTTTTTTCTTTGCCGTCGTTGTTCCTTGGTCTCGGTACCGTTTGGTATTTCCCGTGGCTTTCGGTATTCTTCTTCTACAATGACTTCCGCGGGGTCTTGTTGAACTGCATCAAGCCCAACCAGTTCAAGACACTCATCAGTCTCCTCTTTCTGACGTTGCTTTCTCTTGCTCCTCTTGATATCTTGCGCCGCCACCGCAGTGAGATCCACATCGTTGCTGCCACTCTTCCCATTCCTCAGGTCCCTTGACTGCGACTGCGTCTCCCGCTGATCCTTCTTTTCGGGTGTCAGAGTACCATCCAAGCTCTCTCCTCTCACAAAGTTGCCATAGAGACCGCCCTGTCCAACCCACTTCGCCCCTCCCAGCAGTTGCAGCGCTTGGGCACCAGCGCCAAACGCTATTCCTTCCGTCTTCCCTGTTGCCTCATTCTTGGTAGTATTCAGCCCCTTCAGCGTATCATCAAAGGCTCTCGCCCACCATTGATCGGCGTGCACATCATGCTGTTTCTTCCCAACGCCAAGCACATTTGCTTTTTGGGACATGTGAACGGGCTTTGTGATTCCTCGACCTGAATGATGAAGTGCATGGCCATGGCCTCGCCAGCCTTGATTTGTCAAGTAGGCTGCGGCGTCCATGCTCAAGCACGGAGGTGGGCGCAATTCTCACAGTCTGTGATTTTTTGTGCGTCGAGAAATGCAGGTTGTTATCTCATCTCCGGTTATGCCCGACGGAGTAATACGAGTACGAAATATTAAGAGCTGCCTTACTATAATTTATACTCTTACTCGCGTTCTGTCTGTTTGAGATTCTGACAAGAGAGCGTCCAAGATGGTGGGAATCGTCTTCTATAGATGCAGCTGATCTCTTCTCTCCAAGCACACTTTCGTAGTACTCGCCTACTCTATAGCATCTAAAGCAAATTTAGAGCCTCGCTTGGCTCTTATTGGCAAAGCAGTTGCCGCTAATCGTCGTCGTCTCCCAACTCGCTGTCTCTCTCGACTAGATCATTCACAGAGTGATCCCCCTTTCGACTCTTCCTTCGAATGTTCGGCCACGAGATACTCGAACGGCTGCTCTTATCCTGCTGTAGTGTAGCACCAGCACTTTCAACGCTCTTTCCTAGCAGCTCCTCATTGTTTGCCAACTCGTCGATCTCTCCCGGCGTTAAAGGTAGGTCTCGCTTTTTGCCCCAAGGTACATTAAATTTGCTGGAGCTACTTTTGCGGGTGATTTTTTGCATCAATGTCTCTTTGGGGCCAGAAGGGGTTACCGCTTCCGAGGGAGTCCCAGACGTGGAACGATCAAAAGAGTCGTGAGAATCTGCAATTGAAGTTGCTGTCGTGATGGATTGAGCATCTCGAGAGAGTCTTGGGTTTTGAGGCGAAGAGTCGGGAACGGAATCGAATTCGTCGGTTTCCCCCTTCTCGTTAGACTTTTCCGTATTCTTGCTGCCCGTCCTTTCGCCTTTCGTCGTTTTCTTTGCATCACCCCGAGTGAAGAGCGTCTTGAAGCTTGGTGCAGCAGGATTCAATCTAGGGGTTATTGGTCGCTGAGAGGACTGAGGGCGTGTGCCAATGGGAGCTTGCTCAGAACTCTGTTTTGAAAATGATCCAGCATATCCTTCAGGGTCAAGAGGAGTACTACCAATGGAGAGGTTACTAGTCGAGCCATGTTGCACCGACGGGCGGCGTGATGGAGCGCGTGACCAGGGCCCGCTGCCTGCAGACCAATTTACGCCTAGTGGGCTACTACGGGTTGGAAGGCTATCTGGTACTGCCCATCCTAGGCGTTGACTATCGCTTGACGGCCTTGGGAGAACCTGATCATAAGAATACGTCGAAGAAGGTCTGGAAGATGACGCTTGATCCGCGAAAGCCGTAGATTCCAATCCGTCAAATTTGGAACCGAACATGTTTAATCGACTTCTGCGGCCGGATCCGGTGCGAGCGGTGATAAGCCCGGAGTCCTCTGGATTGCCCGTGTTTCGGTTCAAGAGCCC
Source organism: Platismatia glauca (assembly GCA_963556305.1). Lineage (NCBI taxonomy): Eukaryota > Fungi > Ascomycota > Lecanoromycetes > Lecanorales > Parmeliaceae > Platismatia > Platismatia glauca. The sequence continues at coordinate 1,095,062 of OY745766.1, read as the reverse complement.
TGCCATTGGGTTGGCCCAGGCACCGTGGCTTCCTCTCCGTCGTCGACTTCCACTCGGATCGAGGTGGTCTGGCTCTAAGTTCCTGGGGAAAGACTGACTCTGCCCTTGCTTTAGTGTGCCCAGAAGGGGAGATTCTTGGGTGCTGGGCTTTACCCTCTGCCGGTTGAATGTAGAAGAGAAAAGGTTAGCGAGCCTACTAGTGACTAATGGATTGGAGTCTGCAGCTATCGAGGATTGGAAAGGCGCACTCGTCGGGTTGACCAGGTGACTCTCGCCTTCGACAAATGGGTCTGGGCGGTTTTGATAGCCATGCAAGTTGTGTAGACTGTCATGCGGGCTTGAAAAGAGACTCCCTGTTCGACTGCCAGCAGATACAGGTGTATGGGGCCCATGAGCTGATACATCTGAGTTTGATACGACATGCCCAAGAAAGAGATCAGGGTTTGCAGTACCAGAAGGCTCCTGACCAGCGGTATCAGTGAAGCGCTGGGCAATGACGTCTTCATCCCGGAAAAGATTGGAAGGAAGAAGACTGTTGGCTGCCGGGCTCATCGGACCTCCGCCAGTGAGCATCTCAGCTTCAGTCTGTGACAGTCCTGTTCGTTCCGACCTCAAAGGGACAGTCATTCCAGTACTCGTATTGAAGAACGGTGATGTTGCTGCAAATTGCGGGGATATGGCAGCGCTAGTATAGAATGAGGCGGGGCCGCTTTGGTAACTAGTTGAGGAAGATGATATCGTGCCGGAGCGTGAGTTGTTTTGTCGACTCCTCCTTGACCTGCTCCTTTGAATCGAAGAAGCTAGTTCCAAAGACGGAATTGGGGCGAACTGCTCCGGGTTTCTCGCGCGCTTGGTGAGCCACCAGTTCAAGTGCTCTTCTGCCTGCTGCCTTTCTAATTCGGAGTGTTGGACGGCCTGCCAAAACGATCCCAACTGAGCTTGAATTGCCTGAAGCTTTGTCTCCCACTCTTGATCGTTTTCTCTCTCGGACCCAGAACGCTCATGTTCCTCATTTCCGCCACTGCTCATTTTCTGTCTACTCCTCTCCATTGACTTGATCTGGACGCCTTTTATACGGATTTCTTCCTCCAACATTTTGATAACAGCAACATCGTCGGCGATGTTTTTCCGTATGTCTGCAACCTCTTTGTTTCTAGCAGTACTGACATCGGCCTTTTCTCTCTCCATATTCTCAGCGTCTCGCTTCATCTCAATTATTTCTCTATCCCATCTTGCGGTGTCGTCTTTGAGTTTCTGCCTATCTGCTTTCTTCTGTTGCAATTGCTTTTCTTTCGCAGCTTTTCTGCTCTGTGCTGTTCTGTTCAGCTTGTCCAGATGGTTGCCGTGCCTCCGGAGTTCCGAGCTTGCTTCTTCTTTTTCTTTGAGTTCCTGCTTTAGACCATCTCTCTCCTTGATTAGCTCTGCCAAATACCGTTTAAATTCCTGTTCATCTTCACACGTTTCTTTGTCTGTTCTTTGCACCTCGATCCGCAGGAAATCAAGCCTCTCGGTCAGGCGCAAGATAGTCTCTGGAGACTCATCCTCATCACTGCCTTCCGTCTGGATAATTTGTCCATTGGACTGTTCACCGCCAGAGTTTGCCGGTGAGTTTCGTCGACCTGACACTGTTCTTTTTGTCTGGTGCTGGGCACTATTGAAATCCCTGTTAGTAGGAGATGGAAGAACCGCGTCGAAAGGCGTGGATGTAGCACGAACAGCGGCAGGCTCAGTGTCGCCGGCTGGATCGCCCGAAACGCTAGCGACCTGCGTACTGGACTTAGACGAGGGAGTGGTGCGCAAACGTATAAGAGGTCCAAGTGACGTGAATTTTGCCGAATTTGATGCAAGGACTCTTATGTTATAGTAGTTGCCGGATTTTAGACCGGTTATTTGGATGGAAGTGTCCCCTCGACTGAATTCGCCAACTTTGAGCGCCACAAATTAGCATGGCTGGAGAAAGCTTGGCAAGTCCCAGGGACGAAGCGCACCTTTGATTCCATTAACCTCTATAGTGTGCTTGAGAGATGCAGCCTGATTGTCCGGAGGCTTCCAATACAGTAGAACAGAGTCAGATGTGATGCCAGCCAGGGAGACTTCAGGTATAGGAGGAATGTCCAAGCCTAAGAGCTCTTGAAGTTCTTCCACAGGCTTCTGATTGATCTGCCAAAGGCGATAGAGGATCCTAACGCAACCGTTATGAGAGGGAGGAATAGCCGGGTGTGTTGTGAAGACTGACCATGCAAGTGCGCATATGAATGCGGCATCCTGGAACATGAAGAAAGCCATGGGCAGGTGTGGGGAGGCGAGCTTGGGTGATATCCTCGACGTCCATTGCTCTAAGGCGGCATCCCATTGTAGGGAAAACATGGGCGCGGGCCTAAAACCAGGGACGAGGCAATGGCAGCAAGGATGATATAGACCGAGCGGCATACAACAGATTGTGCGTATTGCACTTGGCGAAGGAAGTTATGATAGGAGCTTTTCGTGACTGTTGTAGAGTAAGGTAAGTAGGTACTTGTCTGTGACTGTTTTGGCCTTTTCGGCACCGGGCCGTGCCTTCCGACCTTCAGATTCAACGGTCGCCTAAGCCTAAAACAGGGTAGTGTTGCAGTCGGACTTAGGTAATCTTAGGAGGCTCGCTGATGAGGAGGGATGATGACTTGCAAACGTCGATTTGATGTGACCTTTGGCGACTGCATTGTACACATTTCTGATATCCCAAGTATGAATTTGGGCGTAGTGTCACGCGTAAGTTCACATCTTGGAAATGTGACATATAAGATATCCGCTCCTCTTTCCTTCAATCTTGGAATCTTCGTATGAAGCTTGAAGCCCCTTGATGACGACGATCTCTCGACCTTTTACAACATCTGCTGTCATCTAAGGAGATGCAGTATGTGAGGAGTATCGGAGGTTCGGTGTCCAAAACATGGAATTCGATTAATCCGGCGACACTTAGCGGTGCTATAGATGTTATCGTGGTTGAGCAGGAAGACGGTAAGGACAGATCTAATCACGCCTTACTTCTATCACTGACCATGCCGATTAGGATCACTAGCATGCTCACCATTCCATGTCCGCTTTGGCAAATTCTCCCTTCTGAGGCCGTATGAGAAGAAAGTGTGCTACTCTACCATCTGGCTCCTCGAGCTCGGCTTACTGGACAATCACTTTAGGTCGAATTTAAGGTCAACCATGCCAAACAAAACCACTCTATGAAGCTCGGAGAAGGCGGAGAAGCCTTCTTCGTCTTCGAGACTTCTGATGAAATCCCAGAGAGCCTGCAAACGTCGCCCGTCATTTCACCAGCGACGAGCCCCCAAAGTCTTTTAGAGCAGGATGTTGCCTCGGTTCCTACTTTACAGGAGCTAGAGTTCTTAGATCTTAACACGGATGGGATCAACGATCGAAGAGGAGACGCGGTTGGGCGAGCGAGGCCAGTCTTGTCTGATGTTTCGAGAGCCAAGAGTGATTTTGGTGTGTGCCACATGATCCCAAGGATATGCAGGAATAACGACCGGACACAGGTGCACTCGCTCCGCTGTATGCCAGCTCTGAGGCAGTTTCAGACGATGTTGGAAGTGGCAATTCGCCAGCTTCCAAAACTACGTCTTCTCCGCAAATCAAGCGCGCTTCTTCGGCAGAGCTTATACCAACGTTCAAACGTCCACAAAGCGAAGCGCACAGCGATCATACACAAATCCAAGCTTATGGAGGCGAACCGGGCCTCCATATAGGGCCCAGCCTGGCAACGTCTGCTGAACGCTCCATCAGTCCACCGCCTCTCTCTTCCAACGATGCAGTCAACCGGGCAAGACTGCTGTCGAAGAAGCTGTCGATCTCTAACATTCCTACTCGTGTCACTGATAGTGGGGATTTGATGCTTGATATGACCGGCTACAAAAGCAGTGAAGACGAAGCGCTTCGAGCGGAAGTAATAGCACGGAAGATACTGGCCGAGGAGCTTGAAGGAAATTACGACATCGGTGCTCTGATAGGGGCCGATGATCAGGGCAATCTATGGATATACAGCAGTGAGGAGGCTAAAGAGGCAGCTGGGCGTAGGATTGGGCTTCGAGGTCTGGCCCCAGATGCAGGGCTCAGCGATGCAGCGTCAGATCCCGGTTATCACAGCGACGACCAAAGACTATCAACGATCTCCCAAATTTCAAGCAAGCACCATCGGACTAAATCAGATGCAACTCCGACTGGACCTGTGACACCGCCACGGACGCCTCCAGCCGAGGTACCCAGCAGTGGAGATCCCAATAGAAATTATGCGAAGACCCTTCGGCTCACCAGTGACCAATTGAAAGCTCTAAACTTAAAGCCAGGAGAAAATTCTATGAGTTTCAGTGTCAACCGCGCTACGTGTCAGGCCTGTATGTACTATTGGAAGTACGATGTGCCTATTGTGATATCAGACATTGACGGCACCATTACAAAGTAAGCTGTGCGACTCAGATTCAACATTACGGAACTAATCACCAAGTGTGTAGATCCGATGCTCTCGGTCACGTGTTGAATATGATTGGCCGTGACTGGACCCACATAGGTGTTGCAAAGCTTTACGCAGATATTGTGGCAAATGGATATAATATTTTATACCTTACTAGCAGATCTGTCGGGCAAGCAGATACAACTCGGAGCTATTTGAATGGGGTCTCCCAAGAGGGTTTCAAATTACCCAAAGGCCCCGTGATCATGAGTCCCGATCGAACAATCGCTGCATTAAGGCGTGAGATATATCTTCGGAAACCAGAAGTGTTCAAGATGGCCTGTCTCCGCGATATCTTGAATCTCTTCGGCCCAGAGAGAAAACCCTTTTATGCCGGTTTTGGTAACCGACTGACAGACGCTTTGAGCTACAGATCAGTCAACATCCCGTCGACACGAATCTTTACGATCAACTCGAACGCGGAGGTCTCCCTTGATCTTCTCACACTGAACAAGTACAAAAGCAGCTATGTCACCATGAGGGAGGTTGTGGACCATTTTTTCCCTACTATTAACTTACTTACGCATGGGGGGGCGGAAAAGGAAACGGATTTCGTTTTCTGGAGGGATGTGCCTGAGGAGATTGACTTTCATTCGGAGAGTGAGTCCGAGGCTGAGAACAAAACCAAAAAAGAGAGGGGAAGTATCCGCAGTGAAGACTATGGAAGTGAAGGTCTCAATGATGATGATGACGATGACGAAGGCGATGAAGAGGAAGTAGATGGCATGGATGAAAGTTATTTGTCCCGCGATTCAAATGATGAAGGAGAGGGAGAAGATTTGGTTTCCTCAATGATCGAAAGCATCTTACTTGATGGTGACGGAAATGATAGTATACCTGATACGATAGAAGTTGAGATTGCTGACACTGTTGGAACGCCGTCGAAGACTGAGCTCAAAAGGATCACATCAGCTGAAGCTACACGCTCTACTACAGGGGCGGGACGAACCGAATGAGTATCGAGCTAGATTCAGGAGTCACAAGGTCACATGTCGGGACTACCAATGCAAGCAAAGCGCCGCGCCGCCGAGAGTCGTTGTCGCACTGGAAAAGCTATGGCATATGTGAGGTTTCACTGCATAATGGCGGCATTGGATGGCGCTTTTGAGAAGGATCATTGAGATTGTCCCGACGAAGGCTGCTGGACGACCTTTTTTTTTGTGGAATACCATCAGCTTTATGCAGCGTCTGGAGCGACACTTCAACACTCTCTGTACAATGCTGTAAGGTAGTAGGGTGGGCTGCCAGGTCGCCAGGACAAAAGGCAAGTGCTATGATTGAGGATATTGAGGATACAAGCACTGAAATACTCAAGGCTGAATGATTCGGCTTGGTCCCTATTTTCGCTGCTCGTGATATAATTGTAGAGTCCTTTAGTCTTTAGTAAGTACCTTACCTTACCAGCTTACCTTACCTTACCTTAGCCTCGTACACTATCTTAGCTCGGGCCCGTCTCGGTAAACCTGCCTCAACCTCATCCTCACTGAACACACTCTCGACTTTCGACATACAGAGCTGATTCGTCTACAGCTTCTAGCTCACTGCAGTCTGTAGACTGCGCAGTACGCTCACTCAGGTATAATGGCGGAGACTAATGGCGCAGTTCCAGAAGCCGATCCTGTGGCTCATCAATCTTCTAGTCAAGAAGACCCTACAGCGGTGGATACACTAAACTCCAGCTTTCCCACAAATTCTCCAGTGGACAATGGCCAATCAAAGAGACCCCGAGATGCCCGACTCATACATCTTGTACTCGCAAACTATGGCGTGAATGCCTACCAAGAACGAGTTCCCCTCCAGCTCATGGATTTTGCCTACCGCTACACCTCTTCGACATTACAGTAAGAGTTTTCTACTCTAGGAGCTCCAACATCTACAAAATGCTAATGTCGGGTTTCCAGGGATGCCATTCATTTCGTCAGCGAAGGTTATGGGACCTCAGGCTCGGGCACAGGATCGGGCAAAGCTGCGGCACATAATGACTTGAGCTCCGTCACAATGTCAGCACTCCAATTGAGTATAGCCAGTCGAACACACTATCAGTTTAACTCCACATTGCCAAAGGAGTTTTACAATGAAATTGCGCAAGAAAAGAACCGCGTGGGAATACCGCCAGTTTCTAAAGACTGGGGCATGAGGCTGCCGCCAGAGCAATACTGCCTCACTGGTGCTGGTTGGAACTTACGTGAAGAATGGGATGAGGAGGACAAAGAGATGGAGGATGCAGTAAAAGAGGAGAGGATGGAAGATGTCAATGGCGAAGGAGCTGAGGGCGAGGATGGCGGAGACGAGGAGGGTGGCAGGATGGAGGACATCTTTGGAGAGGACAATAATGAGGAAGGGGCCGGAGACATGGAGCCATGAAGCCCAGAAACGATTTCTGTTCCATTGTGCTAGCGCTTTAGCGATGCATCAGAAGGCGTTGTAGTGGCTCGTGGCCTTGTAAGGATTTGGGACTTGCAGACAGCATATGGACTGGGAGGCAGAGAATTACCTTCATGACTCAATAACAGAAACAGTGTCAACGCCGACGAGTATTCCATCTCCGAACTCCATCGCTCAAATTCCGCAAATGCTTGCCCCCCATTCATGATGCATATCATACAGTAGATGCCGGTGATGCCGACTCAATCCTTTTCTGCATTTTCCCCATCCTTTTGATCTGCAGATTTCGGGATATCCCACCATTCCTTGAAGAACTTCTCAGCCTCCACTCTTTGGCGCTTTTTTTGTTCCATTTCAAGTCGCCGCAAGTCCATGGTGGCAAACCACTCCTCTCTTGCCGCATCCAGCTCCTTTTGTGACGCATGTTGAACCATACATGAATTCATCGCCAGACGCTGTTTCCGACATGCCCAGGTTGCAGAAATGGTGCGATTGGTGGCACATGACGCGAAGTCTAGGCGTCGGATTAGAATTAGAAAACCAAGTACAAGAGAAAGAGATGTTTTACGTACCCCGAATCTCATTGGCACATTGACCTCGGACTCGTTTATAGTAGAGGTCTTTTACCTGAGACTCCTGGGCCGAAGAAAGGGGGAGAGGATTCCGGGAAGGGAGAGGTCTTGATTGGGGAGGTTCGGATTTGGGTGTGGCCATCATGATTGCAGGTCATGGAAGCCAAGAGTACTGCGTGTGCTCAACCGAGTAAACTTGCTGCTGCACGCGAAGTACAAGTAGGGACTTCATATTGAGCGTGACCCATCACGCAAATGGGTGGGACGGGTGCTTGTAGCAGAAGCGAACGCCAAGAATTGATAGATTTTGAATGCCCCTATGTGATAATTTTGTACGGAGATCAATTTTATCTTCCAGATATACTCGTAAGATCAAATACCAACAAAATTTCTACGCTCGATGAGCGGACCGACGCCTTGTTTTGTACGAGAGCTTCGCCCTCTGATTCGAGTTCGAGGAGGACGAGGTTTCCATGGCAGAAAGGTATTTGGTGTCTATTGACATCAACAATCTTCCTTCTTCTGGAGACAATGGCCTTGCCTTGAAGACTATCTCTTACCTACACCGAGTTTGTATATTTGCCACGCCGGAAACGCAGCAAGGTGCAATCGCTTTCCTTTGCAAGTATTTCAATCATTACACCATCTATTGCGATTGTACAGCCTTAGAATCGCTGGAAGATATTCTATCCTTACTGAACAATGGCGGCGCCAAGGTCTTCGTGGCGTCCTGGCAGATGGAAGCGATAGTTGAGAATCGTCTGCTGGTCGGCCAGGATCTTGGTCGTCTTGTGGTTTCGTTTGATCGCTCGATATTTGATGGTGAACCGGAAGAAACTGCCAAGAGCATCGTCAGCAATATCAAGGCTTTCATTCCAGACACACCCATTGGCATTCAGATCCAAGGAGTCCATGATTGGAAACTGCTAGACAAGATGAATCAGATGTCCAAGACTGAGTATTACCCTGATCGATATATAACTTTGGCCCACAATATCCAAAGTGACTACATAAAAGCAGTCAAAGATGGTCATGTGGCCATCATTCCTGCGAGTGGGCTCACTACAAATCCCACGAAGTCCTCCAATCTTGTGCCAGCTCACGTATTGATCACTTCCGCACTCCGTAGCGATCGACCGGACGGATTATTTCCTACGATTGTCACTGACGAGAATGGAATTTCCCTGGGACTGGTCTACAGCAGTGAGGAAAGTATAAAAGTAGCATTGCAAACCGGACGCGGTGTGTACCATAGCCGCCGCCATGGCTTGTGGATCAAAGGACAAGAAAGCGGAGATACGCAAGAGCTGATCAATATATCTATGGACTGTGATGCAGATGCCTTGCAATTCAACGTAAGGCAAAGTGGAAAAGGTACAGCAACCGACTGTCAAGTATCTCCTATGTCGCTTACAATAGATAGGCTTCTGCCACTTGAGGACCTCTACCTGTTTCGGCCCCTATTCTGGTGTCTCACGTCTTGAACAAACGCTCAAAGATCGCAAAGCATCAGCACCTGCCGGCTCTTATACTTCTAGACTGTTCAACGAACCCAAGCTTCTCGAAGCCAAAATTATGGAAGAAGCAAGCGAGCTATGTGAGGCAACCAACAGAAAGGATATTGCAGCTGAAGCCGGAGATCTACTCTACTTTACCCTGACCAAGTGCGTTGCTGCAGGCGTAAGTATGGAAGACATTGAACGTAACCTGGATCTGAAGAGCACAAAGATTACTAGAAGGAAAGGTGATGCCAAGCCACAATGGGCCAGAACGGTTGGCCATCAAGGTGCAAGCAACAGCTCTACAGAGGTCATGAGTGGAAGTGCGGAACAGGAGACTTCAAAGGAGCCAGCGTCCGCCCCAAAAGATATGGATGATGCTGCAGAGTCGCAGAATGGAAGGATACGGATGAAACGATATAAGACCTGGGACACTGACGTCAGAATCATCAAGGACGCATTTCAGCGTCCATCCCAGAGATCTACTGATGATATTATGGAGGTTGTCAAGCCGATCATCAAAGATATTCGTGAGGGCGGAGATCACGCCGTCTTAAAGTACACGCATAAATTCGAAAAAGCTGTATCCCTGACTTCACCCATTCTTCGAGCACCGTTTCCGCAAAATCTAATGCGACTGCCCCAAGAGACAATCGAAGCTATCAATGTCAGTTACGAAAACATTCGTCGTTTCCACGCGGCACAAAAGGAAGAGAAGCCACTGCGTGTAGAAACCATGCCCGGCGTTGTCTGTTCGCGATTTTCTCGTCCAATAGAAAGAGTCGGCCTCTATGTACCCGGCGGAACTGCGGTTTTGCCCTCGACGGCGTTGATGCTTGGTGTTCCTGCTATGGTTGCAGGCTGTAAGAAGATTATTCTGGCCACTCCCCCTCGTAAGGATGGCACGATCACACCCGAGATTGTATATATCGCTCATAAGATTGGCGCTGAGAGCATTGTTCTCGCAGGTGGAGCACAAGCTATTGCAGCTTTAGCTTACGGGACAGAGAGTATTTCCAAAGTCGACAAGATCCTCGGACCAGGCAATCAATTTGTCACCGCGGGAAAGATGTTTGTCTCCAATGACACCACGGCCGGCGTCAGTATTGACATGCCTGCCGGCCCGAGCGAGGTGCTAGTCATTGCAGACAAGTCGGCAAATCCCAAATTTGTGGCTTCGGACCTTCTCAGTCAAGCAGAACATGGCATTGATTCGCAGGTCGTATTGATTGCCGTCAATCTGTCGGAAGAGCAGCTAATTGCTGTTGAAAATGAATTACACGCCCAAGCTATGGTCTTGCCCAGGAAGAACATTATACGAGGAGCCATTGAGCATTCGGTAACACTGGTGGTCAAAGACATCACAGAGGCGATGGAATACAGCAATCAATACGCGCCGGAACATCTGATCCTGCAGGTTGAAAATGCGGAGGCGGTACTTTCTTCTGTTGATCATGCGGGAAGTGTTTTCCTGGGACCCTGGGCTCCTGAGAGTGTAGGAGACTACTCTGCCGGCACCAATCATTCTTTGCGTATGAATCCCGGCTCCAAGCCCATTGCCATTCAATCTGCTAACTCATTCACAAGCAACTTATGGCTACGCCAAACAATACTCAGGAGTCAATCTGTCATCATTCACGAAGCATATAACCAGCTCCAATTTGACTCGACAAGGACTGAGGAATGTTAGTAGTGCAGTCATGCAATTGGCCAAGGTCGAAGAATTAGAGGCTCATCGGAGAGCGGTCAGTATAAGGCTGCAAGAAATGGACGAGATGAAGGAATAATATACGCAGAGACGATTGACAGTAAAAGTTAGAGGGGACGCGTTGGAGGTCTCGCAGAGTATCTGTCTCGGATGCTGGCTGGTATCGTTCCAGACCCATCCCGCATCAGTCCCTGAGACTTTCAGGGACTGGTGGGGAAGGAGTCATGAAAGATTCGAGACACGAAGGGCTGTTGGTAAAGCATTCCAATCATTCTAGGGTAGGATATAGACATAATTTATTGATCCTCTATATGTCGCTGAACAACTCAGTGTCCGTGTCCTCGCGCACCTCATCCCATTGATCAAGTGGAACTCGAGCAAAGTAAAACTACGAGCGAGTCCCTTCCTTGATAATAGCGCATGTGTTGCTCCAGTGTTGGGCATTTTCGCAAAAGCTAGCCTCATCTGATGGATCTAACTTCACGAGTACGCGAATTCTTGTATTGGTATTTGTACAATGGCTGTACCTACGACTCTCGAAATACGGTCTATTAGAGCAACGCAGCCACTAGGCATTCCGGCTCATATCGTTCCTGATTCTGCGCGTGGGGTCAGCATTAAGACATATAGCGGCGACTGACCCTTGTGACTCAGGCTGAATGACAAGGAGACGGAATCAATCTACAATGCACGTACCGGTTGTAGTCCAACAAACCCTCTATACTCCCCACAGCACTAACTGCCACATCCTGATCCCAAAGTTTCCTTCTCGCAAAAGACATTACATCCTTCTCGCTTATACTGCCGACTACCCTCTCGACTTCCTCTGGGTCCATGCGCCGGCCTGTGGTGACGATCTGACGGCCAATATCTTCCGCGACGGCTGTAGTGCCGTCAAGAGAGAGCAAGATGGAGGCTTTGAGCTGAGCCTTTGCTCGCTCGGTTTCGGCTTCAGTGACGTTGTAAGAAAGACGGGACCATTCTCGAAGGGTGAAGTGGACAAGATCATCGATTTGAGTCTTGTTTTCCGTAACAAGGTATATGCCCCACAGCCTGAATGTTTGGGTCAGCAAAGCCCAGTCAAGAGAGGATTGGGTGATTTCATGATATACCCTGTGTCACTGTAACTGGTAGAAAAGCTCATGAAGCTATTTGCCAACTTATTCTCGTGGATGAAGGTACTGAGCTTGCTGCCAAGGTAGGGAGAGTTGCCCATTGCCCTATCCCAATTGCCAACGATGGCTTGCGTGACCAGTGCGGTAAAATAATCATCGTCTTTCCAGCTCACACCCTCAACTGCAATGGCGATGTTCGCAGTCGGGATAGTGTCGTCTCTCACGCGGACTTCAGAGCCGATAAAGTCAGGTGTTTGCTTTTGAGCGGCAGCACTTGAGGCAGCTGCTCTGGTTGGTGGCTCCATAGGTATATTGGAGAAGTGCTTCTCCGCAAGTTCCACCAACTGCTTGTGAGGGACGCCACCAGCGCCGACTAGAACCATACGATCGGCAGTATAGTTCTTCGTGATATACCCAACCAAATCATCCCGCTGAATGCTCGCAATGTTCTCCTTCGGCCCCAGAATGGTCCGCCCTAAAGGCTGACCTTGGAAGGCGGTGGCATGCAAATGATCAAAAACGACTTCCTCGAGTTGCTTGTCAACCTCCTCTTGTTCCCGTAAAATCACATCGCGCTCCCGCTCGATGGCTTGGGGCTCAAGTTTTGAGTTTTGCAGGATATCGGAAAGTATGTTGACTGTAGCAGGTACATCAGAGTTGAAGGACTTGGCGTAGTAGACGGTGTTTTCACGCTTCATTCAAAAATCAGTGCAGCTCCAATACGCGGCGAAGAGTAACTCCTACAGAAGTGTACGCGTTCAAGTGGCCTCCCATGTTTTCGATCTCAAGCTCCAACTGCTGCTGCGTTCGGTTCTTGGTGCCCTATGCATGACATTGAGCTTGCAGAGCGTCGCGAAGAGGCGCAAATTCTCATATACCTTGAATGCCAGGTGCTCTAAGAAGTGAGCTGTGCCATTCGTCTTGTCTGTCTCTGCCCTTGATCCCGCATCGATCCAGACACCGACAGTAGAGGTTTGCGCCCATGGAGAATGCTCAGTAGCAATCTAGAGAAATACATGAGCTTCCAACGTGAATATTAGTTGGAGAGGTCATACGGTCAGTCCGTTGGATAGAGTTGTGCTTTCGGTATTGATGCCATGGTGGATTGGAGTTGCAAAGCCTCTTGTAGGCTGAATTGATCCGAGGGCAGCGCGACTCCGCAAAGTCTGATTGAGATTGAGAGCCAGGCGCCGAGAGGCCATGGCTTATGGGATTGATAGATGGACGACAAGATGTCTCAAGCTTGGGACCTTTGAAGTCGCAGACTCGCAATTTGAGGTTGAAATCGTCTTTCTTTGCTGCGGATTCCTTTGACCAATCACAACCCGATGTCCCGCTGACAAACCTTTCACCAATTCCCCTCCGTCATGTCACTTGTGACTGCCTTCCTTCACACCTTCGCTGTGGAACGCTGAAGGAGAATTCGCGTCAGTCAAGTCCGATCATGGCGTCCATTGTACGACCCTCGCCGCTTCTGCAATCGTGTATTGCCCCGGCAGCACGTCAAGCCCTTCGAAGACAAGGCCCCCAACCACACGCTCTTTCCACGGCTCTTTCCACGCTCAATACCTCTAGCTTTCGCACCCATTCCATTGCGGGTCGCACTTCACCTCTAGGATCTTCTGCACCAAAGGGCGTCACAGCGAGTATGCTCAAAGTTGCAGGCTTTCACGCCAGTGGCCGACGACCGATTCTCCCTGCAGGCCCGCGTGAGTGCAACTGACCCTTCACCAAAGCACCTAGATAGAAGCTAATGTTCAACAGAGGTCATTGATGGGACTGGTAAGTATTTCGAGATATACAATCTAAGCCCAAGATCGTTGCATATACTGAGGGACCCCAGCAAACGACCCAGCACCCATACCCCAACCTTCGCCCACCCATGGGAGCTACCACTGGGCTTTTGAGAGGCACGAGCACCATACTACAGCTATCTGTTCCTAGCTAACAAGACAACTACAGACTCATATCCGCCGCTCTAGTACCCTTGACTGTAGCTCCATTCGCTGCCGGCACCCTCAACCCTATCACGGATGCGATCCTCTGCGCGACCATCATCATCCACTCGCATATCGGGTTCCAGTATGCGAACATCTTAGTCTAAACAAGAGCCTCGCTGACACCGCTAGGTCCGTAATTATTGACTACATACCATCGAGACGACTACCGAAGACCCGGGCCTTGTTTTGGTGGGGTCTGCGTGCAGCAACTTTAACCGTGGCTGTGGGCCTATACGAGTTCGAGACGAATGACGTTGGCTTGACTGAGGCAGTCAAAAGGATATGGATGGCTTGATGGAGTTTAAGCTGAATTGTCATGTATATGATCTTTTAGGGTGCATTAGGGATTACAACGAGCAGTTTCAAACGTACATCCGTTCGTTCAACGGCTACATTTTGCTCGGCATTCTCATTCCCCCATCAAGCCGAATGACCACGCCGTTCAGCATAGAGTTTTCTATGCCTTCTCTCACAATTTTTGCAAATTCTTCTGGCTTTCCTGGTCTGAGAGGAAATTCCATCACTAAATGATTTCGGGGTCAGCAGATCTGAGTCGTGAAACTTGGCCCTTCAGTTTTTGATCCCGCGACCCGTCTTGTAAATCCAAACATAATATGACGCGGGATGAAAGAGCTCAGAAGACATGACTCACCTCTAGTCAAACTTGCCCTTACTTTGTCACTCATCAAAGCGGTCATACCAGAGTCGAAAAGACTTGGTGCGATAGTGACGACTCTGATGCCATATCTTGCGAGGTCTCTTGTCAATGGTAGGGTCAATGATGCCAATGCTCCCTTTGATGCTGCATATGAGACCTGTCCCGGCTGGCCATCAAATCTACATGGATGGTTAAAATCCTTGACTCGGAGCTTGGCAAATTGGATACTCTACTCACGCTGCAGATGAACTAACGAGTAGCACCACACCCCTTTCGCCGTCTGGGGCCTTGGGTTCCACTTTGATCATATGTGGCAATAGCTGCCTCACTAGATCGATAGACCCCCTCACGTTGATATTCATAACAAAATCAAAGCTTTTAATATCGAAAGGATCCCCATGACGGTCGATGATTTTTGCAGGTGTGGATACTCCTGCAGCAGCTATGACGCCTCCTATCTCTTTGCCGGTCTGCTGGACCCACGACTTTGTGGCCTTGACAGCTGCGGCTATGCTCTCCGTATCTGTTACGTCTGCTTTGAAGAACCTGGTGGCATGGGAGCCGAGTTCTTGGACTAACGCTTGACCGCTCTCTTCGTTCAAATCAAGGATTGCAACGTAACCCTCTTGAGTTACAAGTTGTCGTACCGTAGCTTTTCCCAAGCCTGACGCACTGTAATCGCTTGGTTTAAAACATTGTACCAAAATCTGGGATAGAATGACTCACCCCCCAGAAACCACAAACGTTCTCCCTTCGATCTTCATTTTTCAATCAAGTCTGTTTGGATGCTGTATTTCAGTGGAGGTGGGGGAGCGTAGAGAAAGCATTGAAAGCTAATACTTAATTTCGCGGGAACCATTTGCAGGTGATGCCGAGGTTTATTTTGCTGATGCCCTAATCGTCTGCCCTAACTCTTAAACTCCATCAAGAAGAGGTCGAAGGCTCGAGGGTACATTTTGAAGCTCTAGACCACACACATTGTTGAGTCGACAAGAGCTGTGTCTCCAAACGGCAGGTCCGTGGCTTGATAGTTGAGTGGGGAGCCAGAAAGCATGATCATTGGGGGGTAACACCAAGCGCTCAATTACCTATACACAATACTCATTCCATCTTGATCTTCAGCGTTTGGAGTATAGAGCCAGTGATGAGAAGCTGTATTTGTGCTGTGAGCTTTATGATTCTAGAGAATTCTCGTTGTCGAGTTGCAAGGATTGATGCAAGTGGAACTGTGGAACCTATCAATCATATCGAGGGCCTGGCGCCAGGGATCTTTCTCTTTCAGCCCTAGTGCTAAGCGAGATTCCCACAGACACCTTAACGTCAACGGCAACCAATTTCAGCGACAGCACATACACCGCACCCGCTTTGCACCTTGACCCTTCCGTTGAAGGATAAGAGGTGATTCGAGCCTTCCAGTCGTCAAAGGTTCTTCCATCTGCTAACAACCTCTTGCTTTTCCAGTCAAAATGCCTACTCCTAAGACGACCCCCAAGACGACCAAAAAGCCCACCACAACTCGATCCGCCATCGCTGATGTTGTCGCACGCGAATACACCATCCATCTACACAAGCGAGTATGTTTCTCCTCTCCAAGAACACCAGATTGGTTTTATGAAGTCCACTCTATGGCCCCTTCGTGGGCATTTAGGACGGAAGACTGATACCTCGGGTTTTTGTGCAGGTACATGGGGTAGCATTCAAGAAAAGAGCACCAAGGGCTATCAAAGAGATCCGGGGATTTGCCATAAAGGCAATGGTCCGTAGACCATCTCCATATCTCTTCAACCCTTCCAATCCAAAACCCCCCTTACTGACATATTGCCTAACGCCAGGGAACCAAAGACGTCCGCCTGGACCCTCAACTCAACAAGAAGGTCTGGGAGGCAGGCATCAAAGGTGTGCCGTACAGACTGCGCGTGAGGATATCGAGAAAGCGAAATGACGAGGAAGGTGCGAAAGAGAAGCTGTACAGCTACGTGCAAGCGGTGAATGTGAAGAACCCTAAGGGATTGACCACTGTTGTGGTAGAGGATGCTTGAGGTCGTCAGAACCACGAACAGCATTCTTTGAGAGGAAACTACGCTATAGACTCTAAGGCGACGCCCACAGGTGCCAAAACCATGTGGAAATAGAGTGTCATGGCATTTGCAAATTCACATCTAGTGGATGACGCGTCGGTATGAAGAAACGTGTTTTAGACTAGTGGTGGTCAGTCTTTATCTAAGTCAATGCAGCGGGTATGAAATGCAATCAAAAGCCTCTCCTTCCAGTCTCTATTGTGAGAGCAGCCCCCTCTGCTCATCTGGCTTGTACACGGCGTCCTTGCAGAGCACAACGACCTTTTTGAACAGCCTTCTCCATTCCACCGGATCCCCTTTGGCTTTCACAAAATTAATCTCTAAGAAATGAGCATCAAAGCCCGCCAATTTCTCAATCGCCACGTCGCCAGTCATTAGACAATGTCTTGTATCTGGTGTCCTAATCTTGATCCATACTGACGAATTTGTTGACGGTATAGAGAGCGGTGAAGCCGGAGTCGGAACGCCGAGTCTGTGTAGCGCATCTGCAATAGCTGCGTGAAGATGGTCAAGTGGCCAGAGAGAAAAAAAACGTGTGAGGGAGTGTGAGGGTACGATGTCTCGGAATTGACGAGCGAACTGCGTCTTGCTTAAGGGTACCTGAGGAGTAGCTGAGAATTGGGAGAAAGATGGCTCTTCTGCCAATCGGTCATCCCAATTGCTCTCATTCATGGGCATACCCTCGACGATGCTTGGCTGACTAGCAGTGACACGCGGAGGTCGCTCCCAATCGAACATGATATCATTGGTTGGTGCCTCCGGCTGCGTTGAAGATAACTTTATCGTCACATCCTGGCTGTCAACATCCATTGCATCTTCAGATCTTTGGCTGAACTGGGTCAGCGAAGCCATCGGATCTCGAGAAAAGTCTATTTTCATGCTTTCGAACATCTGCGTTGCTAAGGCTAGTGGGTTCTCGATCTTACCGTCCGAGCTGAGATATTTGTTCTCCCTCGTGAACCATGGATGGCGACGGATTTCTACCAACGAGAAACGCTCCTTTGGATTGACTCGCATCATTCCTCGTAGAAGCGAAAGTGTTTCTGCTGGTAGATTGTGCCATAATTCGTCGTCAGGTCGGCCGTTCGTCTTGACATATTCATCAAATTCATAGCTTCTATCCAGAGGCTCATCCCAGGGAGTATTGCCGACTAATAAAACGAAAAGAACAATGCCGCAAGACCAGATGTCGACGTAATCGCCTTGATAACCCTGATCAAGCTTCTTTGCAAGCCTACTATCGCAGTTTACGACCTCTGGTGCCGTGTATGGTGGACTACCACAACTCGTTCTGCAAAGCTTTTTCTCCCCTTTGTATTCGAAAAGCGTAGCTAGACCGAAATCGGCGATCTTCAAATTACCTTCCGCTGACAAAAGGATATTTTCTGGTTTGAGATCCCGATGGCCTATGCCTTTGGAGTGCATGTAGGTCACAGCACTAATGAGCTGCGTGAAATATAAATGCGCAACGTCCTCGCCGACTCCTACGTCAGACTCAATCTTGTCGAAGAGGTCGCCGCCCTCAGCCAGCTCCATGGCTATCCATCGCCAGGTGAAGTCCTCGCCTGCCTGAAAGAATTGTACGATATTTCTGTGTTGGCCAAGGAACTGATGAAGATTGATCTCCAGATCGAGCTGCTTCTTGGAGAGACGACCGTGGCGGACAGCAAATTCCTTGTGAATAAATTTGACTGCGAAGATTGGCTTCTGGGTATGGAGTGGTGCTGCTTTCTTAATGCTTGAACACCATCGTATCAGCGCTTGCGTGCATACAGGAGATGAGCAGCCCAACCAACCAAGCGTATGCACCCTGCCCGATGGTCTTTGAGACGATTCGAAAGGGCAGCTCCGTGGGCAGCGGGGCGAGTTGCGAATGGGCTATCATGATTGGCAAAGGCGGTTTTCACACATGCTACGCGGATGGGAGCCTTGGATGATTGGTGAACTGCGCGTCGAATATAGACCGCGCTGCACCAGCCTTCAACTCTCAAAGTGGAGTTGAATGGATGTTGGTTTCCAAATCTGCATGCTCGACGCGACGGTGGTTTCATATGGTGTATTCTAGGCTCGCGATCAATGGCTCTACGTGAATTACGTGAATTACCTTGGCGAGCCCAGTGCCGGCAAGGTGTTCCAGCTAGTCCTCTATCAAGTAAGGCGTCATTTGACAGTGTTTTACCTTCAGCGGAAGGGCCCGCATACCCCACCAAAAGCAAAAGAATCCCTGTCCTAGAGATATTATTTTAGCGCGCTTTTGGTTGCAGTGAACAACGGCGAGAAGGGTAAACAATGCCAGGCACTTTCTTCATAAAAGCCTTCTATTCATACCTCTTTCACAATCCCGCCCTCCACACCAGCCTCACAGTCTACCAAAGCATCGATACCCTTCACATCCCTCCCATCACTGCTGACTCCATCTAACAAGTCTTCGACTCTCATACATCATTCGACCCCAGAAAACTCTCCACTGGACTTTCAGCTTCAGCAATGATGGCAGACTTTACCATGGAAGACACACAGAATTCCGCTCCAGGTCAGCCATCTATACATGAAGCTTCGAAACTCCCCTCCACTTCTCGTCGTCAGGACACACAGAGCGTGACAAAGCGGTATGCTTTTCGGATTTCTTGATCATTCCAGCAGCGCCGTGATCATCCTCTGCAACAAAGCACTGATACGCTTCTAGCCTCCAAACAGAGTTGATGCAGTTGATGCTTTCCAGCACTCCTGGTATCTCAGCATTCCCCTCTTCTCCAGAAAATCTCCTCAACTGGACTGCTACCATCGCCGGCCCTTGTGACACTCCCTACGCTTCCCTCACCTTCAAGCTCTCCTTCCAATTTCCATCCACCTATCCATACGCGCCACCGACAGTCCTGTTCAAGACACCCATTTTCCATCCAAATGTCGATTTTAGTGGGAGAATATGCTTGGATATCTTGAAAGACAAGTGGAGTGCCGTCTACAATGTCCAAAGCGTGCTCCTGAGCTTGCAGAGCTTGCTTGGGGAGCCAAACAAGTAGGAATCGCTGCTCTACGAAAAGCTTGGTGCGTGACGCTAATCCCGTTGCCTACAGTGCAAGTCCTCTCAATGGTCAAGCGGCGGAGCTGTGGGACTCAGACCCCAATGAGTTCAAGCGACTAGTTTTAGCGCGTCACCAGGACCTGGACGAGGAGTAGCAATCCGTTGCTTCAGTACGACATGGTGCCTGTCGGCGAATCCATGCAACCGCAGGCTCGAGGAGTACGGAGGGGAAGTGTCCTTTTTCGCATTGCATGATTGAAGCACGTTAGCTTCATGACGGGGAAAGCGATTCATTGAGACTTTCTCGGCATGATTGATGCGGAGAGCACCAGAGAAATAAACGTCGACTGTATGTTAGCCTTGCAA
This sequence comes from Platismatia glauca, assembly GCA_963556305.1. Classification (NCBI taxonomy): domain Eukaryota; kingdom Fungi; phylum Ascomycota; class Lecanoromycetes; order Lecanorales; family Parmeliaceae; genus Platismatia; species Platismatia glauca. Next base: position 1,075,158 of record OY745766.1, on the reverse strand, counting down.
ATGACATCGATAAGCAATCTGTGATCGGATCGCTGCGCGCTCTGCCCACTGAACGTGTAAGCATCCACTGCTACAAAAGAGTCGTCCTGTGACATCTCAAGGCCTAATTTAAAAGCCTGCATTTGCATGAGTCGAAAAACAAAGGATTTGCATTACTCTTGTCTAAGTCAGCTGTATATCTCATTGAAAATTGTCATACATAATGAGGGTGAACCTCCAATCGGTTTCCAGGTATCCATCGACCAAAGTCGTCCTGAACTTTACAGCCAACATTCGCCTACCCGCGTCTCATTAGAATCATGAACTTGCAGCGCTTGGCGTGAAGTAAGCTGCCTGGTCGGTGACCAGCAAGCCCGCGATACTCGCACTCGTAAACGTGCTGAGAGCCCCAGAGATCAGCGCAGAAAGTGCCAGCCTTGAGACGTCTCCGCCCCTTCCAGGTGCAATCTGGCTCAAGACTCCAATCTGCGTTCCCAAGCTTCCAATGTTTGCAAATCCACACAGCGCATACGTCACTATTAGCCTGCTGCGAGGGCTAAGAGCAGCATAAGCAGGGTCTGTTTGCAGGGCCGTGTAAGCAACAAACTCGTTGGCAACGAGCTTCGTGCCGATGAGTTGGGCAACTTTCAGAATGTCTACATGATCTCAGAGTCAGCTTCATTTTGGAAGTGCGTGTTATTGATCCGGGAGGTTTTGATGGTGCAAATGCGATTTGGAAAGGATGCTGTTATCCAGCAACATGTCTTGCAACTCGTGAAGTCATACCAGACAGTAAAGCATGACTTGAAAGGGTGCGTACCTCCATTCCGGGGAACGCCAAGAAGGAACGCAATTGGGTAGCAGATGTAACCCACGATAAGTTCGACGGTGAGAGGCGGATCGTTGATATTGAGGTATCTTCCCCACCACGTGAGAAGCCCATTGGCTAGTCCAAGCAAAGCTATAATACAGAGAAGGGTTGAAAGAATCATGCCCGCGATTTTGAGACCAAGCCAGGCGCCGTTGGCAAAGGCATGGAGAGAGTTGGCAGCTTTATGCTCGTCCTCATCGGGTATCACAACTCGACCAGTGGTGAGCGTCTCTTCTGTCTCAGGGTAGCGTAACTTCGAGATGGCAAGGGAGGCGGGAATTGACATGACACCTATCAATTCTAGGTGTCAACGTTTGTCCGATGGTTAATCAAGTCTGGGGAGTCGAAAACGTTTTGCAACTGCATTTTTTATTTGAATGAAATGTCATATATCCAAGGAGGTACTTACAGGAGCTGACGAGAGCTTGAGCGTTGACACCCAATGAGATATATGCCACGAGGACCTTTTGGAGTCAGTATTGCTTATTCGAGGCAGGTAGGAGAGTTGCAAGGCTGGTCCCGGGAGTGCAATGGTCCTCTTGCTTCCGAAACATGTCTTTCGACTCAATTTCAATACTAAATAGGAAAGGTCATATCAGAAATGTACGTACGGAGCCAGCAATGGTAGCGAAACCGGAGCACCTGCAGTAGTTCTCCAGCAGTCAGCATCAATTCTTCGAGGTCTAAATCTGATATGTAAGGCAGCTTGGGGAATCGATGATGACAGCTAAAGTGGGGAAGACCTACATGACTTGGTGAAGTTCGGCGTGAGTAAGATGTTCAACGAATGGTTTGATGAGCATCGCAGACTCGCCTTGCCCAATGAATGGCGAGGCCGCAGCAACCACCGCTTCCGCACCGGAGACTCGCATAGACCAAAAGAAAAATACAGCAAACTTTCCAATAAACCATTGAAATATCCCATTATAGAAGCACAGCTGGACAAGTGCCACGAAGAATATCACCGCCTAGTTTCAATCAAGTCAGCAATTTTCTTTTAAAGCGAAACCAGACAGTCCAAAGGGTAATGGGAGTCTTTTCGCTCCCAAGAAGACATGTCTTCTAACTCGAAAAACGGCCCAGAAAAGGGATCATGTCCTCCGAAATTGCACGTACAGGCAGTGTGGAAATGAGGAACCAGTGGGTTGATAGGACGCTTTGAGTTGTGAGAAATGCTGTTCCCTGTCCGGCAAAACCTAAGAGGTCTCGAGCAAGTTCCGAGATAAAACTGAAGATATCATATCCTACACCAGACCTCAGGACAAAGAGCGCTACAATGAATTGTACCTACACAAAATTCTGAGTCAGCACGTATTCTTCATGACCAGAGCATGGGCCATTGGATCAGTCTTTTCTCCTGATAAACTCCTTGTAACCTAGACCCTGATAGCAAAGAGGAAAGAAAGTATTCCAGGTAATACATACCAGCATTCCTACTATCACAGTGTGCCAATTCACGGCCTTTCGGTTGCGTGACGTTGCATAGAGGACGGATATGAAGACAGCTAGCCCGAACAGAGCTGGATCATGATTTCGCAGTCAGTCTTGCTTATTTGAGGGGGTACAGCGAGCTATGGAACACGTGTAAAAAGTGAACACCCTCTGGACTCAATGTCTGGTTCAGAAGAGGATACATAGACGAAAATACGTACAGACCGCCCGATTATCGCGGGTACTGGATTATCACTTCGGAGTCAGTCTTGCTTGTCTGATGGGTGTAGCGAGCTTGAGAACACGCCTACAGAGTCAATGCTCCCGAGACATATATCTGAACTCAATGTTTGGTTCAAAAGAGGAAACATGAATTCCGAAAATACGTACTTGTCCTCGCTCTCGGGACTGACAAATCCACCGATCAAGAAGACCGATATGGCTTTTTCGCAGTTAGTATTGCCTATTTGGGGGGATCGGGGTGTGTTTATTGAGCCTCGAAGCATTACTTCAGAGTAAAGGCTCCTGGTACACATCTCAAGGCTCAAGAATCTGTCTGAAAGGGGCAATATGGACTCCGAAAATACGTACTGAGTAGAGCGGCCAGTGGAATTTTGAAACGGTCGGGCAACAGCTCTGCAAAACGCACGCCGCTTTTCTCCCACACCCAGTGTACAGGCGTCGTGACAACAGCGATGGGAACGTGGAAGAAAAGAATTCGTAAGGAGATTGCGAGCCAGAGGAGGAATGGTTTGAGCCACCCAGTGTTTGAGCTTAATGGGTCACGGATGCCATGGAGTACCAACCCGGCTATCCACCAGCCGGTGAAGACAATCCAAACAAAGAGATGAAAGAATATGCGATATCTTTTGTAAAAAGTCGGGAAGTGGGCTTGAGCATCCTCCTCGGACCGACTGGGGCTCAAGTTTCCTTGCTCAGGATCAACTGCTGCTGCTGGCTCTTTTGACATGTCTGCGTTTCGCCGTCTGTGAAGATCATGGCCCTGCGGTTCGTGGTGCGGGAAAGTGCTCCCCTCAATATTGGCGCCATAGGAATAGATGACCTCATCTTCTTGACCTTTCTCTGCGTGAAGACCATGGTGCGCGTGATCATAATGATGCTCATGGGGAATCTGAAGGGCTGGGCCGTCATTCTGGATGACATTTTGCTGAAGAGAAGGGTTATGGTCTCCGACATAGTCTGGTGTTGACATCGACATCGTTCCCGCTTTGCACAGAATTCAGGAATTGGCGCTTGCTGGGACAAGAACGATATTTAAATATCCGTGTGCAGGATCGCGACCGATGGTGCCTCCCCTCCTCCCCAACATCGGCCATGAGTACCATTTTCGACTGCTGGCAACGGCCAAGGCCGAGGATTTACGTTGGAGCGGAGCAACGAGAAGCCAATTGGCTATCGACGCTGCTGCTTCCACCTGTGCATGATTAGTCTTATCGCGACGCCGATGTGCGCCGCTTGTAAGAGAAGGTATCACCATTCCCAAATGCAGCTCGTGCAGTAGTGCGATAAATCCGGGGAATAAAAGTCCGCTAGGAAAGCGCGTTATCACCTTCGCGCGTGCACCAAATTGCAGAGTTCTTGGACATCATTGATATGATTCTCATTCCATTGATCTACCATCGAAAGAGGCGTTGCATTTTGGACACTTGAGCAGCTGATCTAAAGCAAAGCATAGATCCGAGAATGTTGCAGATATCTTGGCCATGAGATTTCCATCATTTGACACCAATAATACCAGTTGTGACCATAGGCCAAAGATTACGATCAAACTGTGAAAGTTTCATTCATATTTATTACTAATAGAGTATGATTGATGAGACGAGGACGGAACGCAAAATTACCTTACCCTACCTTAAGTACTTAAAGTACTTTACGGAGTACCGGTTGAAGCGCCAAGAACTCTCCGCCTTACTACGCACACGCTAATAGCGGTTGCATGCCTGAAGCATACATAGGTACCTAAGTAGGTAGCCAAATCTTGCACCGATCCCAGGCAGCCGGACGTGTCGACATTACGATAAGCGTTCCCTCTGTTGTCAGAATATCTTCTACGCCTGTAACAAGGCTGAGTGTGAGGTACGTGTAGGAGTGTCTGGCTCATGATCTCTTGCCCGACCGAGACTCCACTTTGAAGCACGGTTCCTAAGCCTTAGATATGGCGTCCGCCCCTGATAACCAGTCCGAGGCCGGGTCAGATGTTTCAGACTGGGAGGTTGAAGAAGGTCTCCCACAATTTGAAGACCAGTTTATACAAAAGTATTTCCAAGGCCGCGAAGCCCTAATAGATCAAGAGAAGTCTCAGCGGAGCGATGCAGCTTTTCGCCAATCTCTCACACCACTAGCTACCGAAGCCTGTCAAATAGTATCGCGTATTTTGGCCGAGGAACATCAGACCATTTGGACCGGCAAGTTTCAGGATGAACTTGCAAGACAGGAAGGCGTCAATTTACATCCAGGTATGATGTTTGCGCTTGCCCGGGACACAATGGAGAAAACGAAATCCTGGCAAATAGTGAAGAAAATGCCAAAAGGAGCCTTGCTGCATGCGCATCAGGATGCTATGATCGATGTGGACTGGCTCATTGATGAAGTGCTCGGGACAGAAGGAATGGCTATGTTCGCAGAGGAGTCATTGTGTGACCCAACGGCGAGGGCGAAAGGAGAAGTGGTCTTTCGTTACTCAAAAGGATCGCTAGCAAAGGCTCCATCTATTTGGAGCAAAGAATACCAAACATCTCATCCCGTTTCTATGAAAGAGGCTGCTGCAAGCTTTCCTGACGGTGCTACGGAGGGTTTCAAGAAATGGCTGAAAAGCAGGTGTACTGTCACTCCGGAAGAATCCATCAAGCATCATCACGGACTTGATGCCGTCTGGAGGAAATTTAGAAGTTGCTTTCCACTGCTAGACTCAATGGAGTATTATGAACCTATATTGCGGGCATCTATGCAACGTCTTTTGCGACAGTTGGTGGATGATGGCTTGAGATGGGTAGATTTTCGATTGACATTCCCAGTTGTATTCAGACTGGACGGCTGTGAAGAATCCTCTCAACAGCCCGATGATCTTGTTCGCGTCTTCAGCGAAGAGCTGAAGAAATTCAAGGCTACGGAGGAAGGAAAAGATTTCTGGGGATATCGATTCATATGGACAAGTTTACGATCCTGGGGCAAAAAGAGAATCGTGGATCACATGAAGCAATGTATCCACATGAAGAAAGCCTACCCTGAGCTCATCGCTGGTTATGATGTTGTTGGACAAGAAGATATGGGAAGATCACTGGCAGATCTCACACCTGAACTGTTCTGGTTCAAGAAGCGCTGCTTCGAGAACGGGGTTGACATGTACGTATTCTTGGGCGTCTTCTTTCCTAAAAAGTTCCGCAGTTGGAGTCATACGACGCTAGGTTTTGGAGAGCAAAGACGCCTTGTCAATCTCGAGCCCCGTCTACTCACTGCGATATGTAATCTGAGAAGAAGCACTGACATGAACCATGCAACAGTCCATTTTTCTTTCATGCAGGCGAATGTTTGGGAGATGGTGATGAAACGGACCAAAACCTTTTTGATGCCATACTCCTCGGGACCCGAAGGATTGGCCACGGCTTTTCGCTATATAAGCATCCGTTGTTGATGGAGATGGTCAAGACAAAAAAGATACTCATAGAATCTTGCCCAATCTCAAACGAGGTATTGCGCCTCACAAGCTCCATTAAATCACATCCTTTACCAGCCCTCCTTGCTCGAGGCGTTCCTTGCGCTCTCTCGAATGACGACCCAGCTATTCTAGGGCAAAGAGGAAACGGTGTGACGGACGACTTTTGGCAGGCATTGCAGGGATGGGAGAATCTTGGCCTGGCTGGGCTTGGTTCTCTTGCCGAGAACAGTGTACGTTGGGCAGCATATGAGGATCAAACCACGAAGGAATGGACTGAAGACATCAAGAAAGGGGTTTACGGCGAAGGGGTACGGGCTTCCAGGCTAAGGGAATGGCATGTGGAATTCAACAAGTTTTGTGAGTGGATTCTGTTGGAGTTTGCTCTTGACTATGGTGGCGATGAAGACTAGTTGAAGGCTCATCAAGTCTTCGGGGTAGAAATTGGGCACACTACAGACTATTCATGATACTGATGTTCGCCTTCCTCACCTCGGAATTGTCTCGAATATCAGAATATTCATGTCAGTTGGGGGAAATCACCCTGTGACTGTAGATTAGGGTGTTAATGTCCTCTTGAGAGAAGCGGTTCTTTTTTCACATCAGGACTGAGCACATCACTACTACTGTGTTGCAATGAAAGGAAGGTCTTGGGGACGCAAGGCACTCGAAATGAGACGATGGAGGATCTCGGCGTCGTGGGAAACATCTCCTCTTGAAGTGGCGTATTTGAAATTATCAATACGGTAATCATACCTTAGAGCATTCAACTTTCTCCAAGCCCCACCAAACTTACAATAAAGTGGGGGATGGTCACAATCAAGAACCAGGCAATGAATCATGTGTCGATGGCCAAACCCTCTTGAACTTAACACGCATCCGAGACAAAAGAAGGCTCATTTTCGACGACGACAGGTGTCTTGCCCGACATGTGTCACCAATACCGGCCTCCACCGAAACAGCATCTAGAACGGTCCCGATCCTCAATCACTCCTTACCATTTGCGACTTCATGTCGAAAGGTCATGGCGATGATAAGTCGATAACATTCTTTCGTGGTTCGCACAGGTCACCATGGCTTTCTTCCTCCCATCGTACTTCCAGAAGCGGATCTTACGATATGCTCTGTCACGGCTAGAGCTACTGGATACCGATGCTTTGGATCTCGACAAGTTGGATATAGTATGGGGCAAAACGAGCACAGTTGAGCTGAGAGATGTTGGGGTGCATACGAAGGTGAGCATACCGTGCAGGTCATTAACCCCCTCGTCGCACAATGGCTGAGCAAATATGTACAGAAACTTGCCGATATACTTCGACTGCCGAGGAATTTGGTCATTATCTCGGCCCAGATTCTGTATCTTCGGCTTACGATCCCTGCGGACCTTTACAAGAGTGGAATATTAGTCGAAGTGCAAGGAGTGCAGGTACGCGTGAACGCAAATCTTGAAGATCAGTATAGAGGAGTCAACTCCAAACCAACACCACCCAAAAGAAATCGGTCGGAAAAACCGTCAAAGAGTGTCAAAGCGGACAGACCAAGGCATACACAGTCTCATGTCCACGATCCTGGTGGCGGATTTTCCAAGCCTTTATCACACACGGGTAGTAACGGCCATGAAGGAGTCTCAGAGTACTTGCCAACTACCATTGAACTGGCCAAGTCGTTCCTACATGACGAGCCAAAGGAAGAAAAAGCCGGATTGCAAGATGCTATTGCGAAGTCCCAACACCTGGATCAGTCACTAGTAATGAGCGAAGACGGCGACGAAACATCCGATCTTGGTGTTGCGAACACACTTCCCCTTCCAGGGTTTTTGGCAGACTTTCTAAGAGGAGTTGGGGATCGTGTCCAGGTCAACGTCAAGGATGTGGAATTGGATCTGATCATCAAGCTAGATACTGCTTCTGAAAGCTCTGCCAACAGCGACGCCTCGGATAGGTCGAGCATTTTAACCACTCGATTATACATAGAGGACATAACCGTCAATACTGTAACCCGCCTGGCAAAACCAGGCGTAACGGAGCAAGGTAGTGTCCAAGAAGCTTTAAAATCTGTTCCACAAGAGATCCGTCGTATCAAATTGACCAACATTCAGACCATGCTCATCTCTGATGCCTCGCTGTTCGCAAATGTTGCTCGATCTACCAGACCGTCGTCTCCGGAGACTCCCCATGCGAGCATGATAGTGACATCTGGGAGCAAGCCTACAGAGTCTCCTATTTCAAGTGATATTGTCGACCCCAAAACAACAGGCAGTCCCCTCCCTGCGAGTCTGTACAGACAGGATTCTCTGGATCCTGGAGCATCAAGGATAGATGGCTTCAGTCGGAGGCCTACGGATTCCGAGAATCCAGATACGGAGGATGAACCTACCGCTTCATTGGGTCTATCCAATGCTGGTGATAGTCAATACCTTGAGAGCGCCCTCACTGGCTCCTTCTACTCTACCTCCGGGGACATTGCTCGCTCGCACGATACAAATGAAAATTTCGAAAATCGTTCAGGATCGTTTCTGTATGGGGGAGCGGCCAACTACGCATCGTCTGCCCCTTTGCCGACAACGTCTCAAAACTCCGTCAGTGCATCGGGTCTCAAATGTGGTCGAATACCTCCAGCACCGTTCGATGGATATCCTCCAACATCACCTCCTGCTCGGAACTTACCATCGGAGCTTGGGTTCGACATGCGAAGTCAAGCTTCCATGAGCCCATCTGAAGCACCCGCCAAGCATCAGGATCCTGGCCGGCCAATAGATATGAGTGCAGAAGTTCTATCCTCGAAGTCCTCAAGTCCAAGTAGCCACACAATTTCTCCGAATTCTGAAGACCTTGCACAATCAAAAATCTTTAGTCACGAGGAGGCAGAAAGCATGTACATGAGTGCCATCAGTCATATCTCTGTTCCGCGAACGGACAAAGTCACGTTGATGCCAGGCCAATGGAGCGCCTCGAGCTCGGACAGCAGCGACGAACGTAGTGGATCACTCGTTTCAGGTGATATTCTGAGTCTGCAGGATAAACGGACCAGCATCTCACGCCAGCTTCAAACACCGGCGAATGGAGAGGGACCTGCAAGCCGTCATCATGACCATAGTGAATGGATCCCTCACATTCCAAACACAGAGTTGACTGAACACATGTTTACATCTTCGAGATTGCCAATCAATGAAAAGAATGAGCCTGTGTCACCCTCGGATCTTTCCGGCCAGCGAGATGGTTCATTCCAAGGTTCTGAGGCTTCTTCGGCGAACCTCAAAAGCCCCTTCCCCATGATGAAGCGTATACTATCCATTGACTATATTACCCTGGAACTTTTCCAAGGGAACTCTGATACAGCGGAAAGCCCACCTTGGATCAATCATCAATATTCAGCCGTTTTGAGCCAGACGCTCTCTGGAAGCTTAAGGTCAACCTCGCCGACCAATTACGCCGCTGCTCCGGAAATTCCATCCTCGAGTTGCAGCTCTAACTCCCAGCGCTCTAGCCGACGGCCATCTATAGAGATAGGTAACATTCACGTTTTGAGTGATATGGGTCTCGCCAAATTGATGATTCTGGTCATTGAAAAAATCAATGCCATACGTGCATACTCCTCTTCGGAGAAGAGTAGAACAGCTGTTCCGCAAACACCTCCAAGGAAGGTGAGCCAGGTGAGATTGAGGGTGAAGCGGGTGCGTTGGAAGTTTCTCGACGTGGTCAAAGGGGTGCCTGGGAGAGGTGTACGTTCCCAAAACTCAGTGGAACAAACTGATCTCCGTGGAGACTCCGAAGTCTTGCTTAGAGCGGAGGTGAAAGATTTCTGTGCTGTGTACCTTGACAGTGAGCCATCGTCTGTATTGGAATTATCGGCAAGAAAATTCTCGTTCGGATACGTCTCCGATGACATCCTCTCCTTTGATTCCGGGTTGAAGATGAGAGAGTCTACGCGAGACATACTTGCACCAATTGACGATGACATGAGGTTAATAGTAACGAAGACGGCCAGTGCCACAAAAATTGAGTTGACAACACTTCCGTTGCATATCGCTCTAGATTCGCGCCGACTCGACGAGACTTTTGCCTGGTTCGGCGGGTTCAGTAGCATGCTTGGTCTTGGAAGCTCGATGATGTCCACTATGACTGTGGTAGATGTAGCGGCGAAGTCTTCTCATCACAGCAAGTCAATTCGCGGTGTGCACTTCGAAGGCCAAGAGCAGAACGACGCAAGACTGTCTCCTTCCATTCAGACTCAGAGCAAAGTCACGGCGAGGATTGGGGGTCTTGTCCTTGATCTTCAGGGTACACGCTCTTCCTTGCGCCTTGAGAGCACGGCCATGAAGCTTGTCAGTCGAACGGAAGGCCTCGGCTTACAAGTCGACCGACTGAACATCAGTGGCCCATATCTGCAGCATGCCTCTTCTCAGCCGTCTACTGCAGTAAAGCTTTCGAACTTTAGAATAGAGTATCTGTCAACACCCAAAGAGAAGGATTTAGATCGGCTACTTGCTCTTCTGTCTCCTTCCAAAGACGAATATGAAAGAGATGATGATATACTGCTGGATACTCTCTTACGTCAACGTCGGCAAGGAGGCGTGGTCCGTGCTACAGTCGAAAACCTCGAAGGCATCTTGTCGGATATAGATGATCTACAACGTTTTGCGGCGCTAGCGGAAGATCTCAAAAAGCTCTCGACGGTGACGAGATACCTGCCTGAGGATGATCGCCCAGGCGTTCTAACGCTAATGTTGGTTCGCGACTTCAAGTTTAGGATCCAAGTCAACCACAGCTTTGGTGCAGCTGTTTTGGCTTCGAAGGATTTGGAGGCGGCACACGTCGCATTCCCTAGCTTGGTCGCTCTTGGCATTACCACATTGAACCTTCATCGAAACGGTACAGAAGAGTTGATTGGACACGCTCTGCCCATACAGATCGTCGACGAGGCGCATTCGCCGATGGTCATGGCTCGCTTCATTGGAAATGAAATGGAACCTACAGCAAAAGTCAAACTTTACAATCTACGCTTCGAATATCATGTTTCCACTCTTGTGGCAGTCATGGGGATGCAGGATGCCACTTGTGTCGAATCAATTGTCGCTGATATGGTGAGCTCTGTGGCTACCCTTACTACCCGAGCTACCGATAGAGGATCCACATCAAAGCCTTCGGCTCAAGGACCCGCAAGCAGTGATCGCTCAAAAGAACTGAGACTTGACATTGCTGTGCGAGACACAATCTTAGGGCTTAATCCACGCAAATCACCGGCCAAAGGCCTTGTAGTTTTTACAGATACTCACTTCGTAGGTGCCATGCCCAGAGGAGAAGAAGCCGACGCAGTGCTGGATGTTAGAAAGGCTACGCTCATGGTGATCGACGACCGTGATAATGTCTCTTCTACAGCTCAGAGCTCCATCGACCGACGAAGTCAGGTTGAAGCTTTGTCCGATTTGGGATATGTATCTGTCAGCTTGATCTCTGCGGCAAAAGCTACGATGCATGTTGTCAAGCTTGGGACTGATTCCACGAGAGCAATCGATGTGGAGATTAGGGACGATCTTTTCGTCCTAGAGTCATGTGCGGACTCCACCCAGACTTTGCAGAGTATCATAGGTGGATTGACACCACCAACGCCACCCTGTACAGAATTGAAGTACAGGACAGAGGTCATACCGGTTGAAGACATGCTCGCTTCGTTCTCGGGCGACGCTTTTCCGACAATTCAGATCAATGGCAACACCGACGAGGAGTTACCTCTGGGACTTGACGAAGGTGATATGGTAGACGATGAAATCCCGCAGAACCTCGAATTCGTAAGCAGTTTTTACAATCCCGACATCGAATCGGTATACGAAGGCATCGCAGACAGCATGCTTGAAGATGATACAGAAACTCTGCCAAGTCCCCCAATCATCCGAGAGATGGGAAGCAGAAATCACTTGGAGAGTTTTGAAGAGCAGACACAGATTGCTCCTGACAACACCCCTCTTGATTTTCAAGACGATCACTTTGGAACGAGCTCAGTGGTGGGAAGCACCGGTCATCAGCGGAATACCCAGCAGAACACTTACGCATCGAGTAACGAGCTCAGAGTGCGCGGCAGTCCTTTGAGAGTCCGTGTGCGGGATGTACACTTTATTTGGAATCTCTATGATGGCTACGACTGGCAAAAGACCAGAGACACCATCAGCCAAGCCATCGAAGAAGTTCAAAACAAGGCCACAGAACGTCTGGCTCGCAATGACAAACGCAAATCTGCGGACCCATACGAAGAGGAAGAATCCGTGATCGGTGACTTCCTTTTCAATTCAATCTACATTGGTATTCCCGCAAATCGTGACCCTAGAGAGCTGGCTCATCAAGTCAACCGTAACCTCGACGATCTTGTTAGTGAGACAGGAAGCTATGCGACATCCACATCTTCCGGCTCGCCGAGCCGAAAAGGTCAAGTGCCACGTTCGAGAGGCACTAGGAAGCTACGGTTAAAACGTAGTAAGTATCACAAGATGACTTTCGAGCTGAAGGGCGTTTCTGCAGATGTCATAGTCTTCCCACCAGATGCAAGCGACACTCAAAGCTCCCTAGACATCAGAATACAGGACCTCGAGATATTCGACCACGTGCCAACTTCAACGTGGAAGAAGTTTGCTACCTACATGCATGAAGCTGGAGAACGGGAAAGTGGAACAGATATGGTCCACCTAGAGATGTCGAACGTCAAGCCTGTCCCCAATCTCGCAGCGTCTGAGATAATTCTGAAGGTGAGAAAGAAGATGTGACCAAACTGCGAAAGCTAATTCAAGATCAGGCCACCATACTTCCTCTACGACTTCATGTCGACCAGGATGCACTTGACTTTATGACGCGGTTCTTCGAGTTTAAAGACAATTCGGCGCCGATGCAGACTTCGAAGTCTGAAGTGCCCTTCCTTCAGCGCGTGGAAGTGAACTCCATACGAGTCAAGTTCGACTTCAAGCCAAAAAGGGTTGACTACGCAGGTATCCGTTCAGGACATACCAACGAGTTCATGAATTTTTTCATACTTGAACAAGCAGACATGATTCTCCGGCACGTCATCATATATGGCATCTCTGGTTTTGACAAGCTCGGCAAAACCCTCAATGATATTTGGATGCCAGACGTTAAAGGAAATCAGCTGCCCGGTGTTCTTGCGGGACTTGCACCTATTCGCTCGCTCGTGAATGTTGGAGACGGTTTTCGCAGCTTGGTCGCTATCCCTATCCGAGAGTATCGGAAGGATGGTAGGGTGGTTAGAAGTTTGCAGAAAGGCGCGGTCGCTTTTGCGAAGACAACGACAAGCGAGCTTGTCAAATTGGGAGCTAAGCTCGCGATCGGCACTCAAACCATGCTTCAAAGTGCCGAGGAACTTTTGACTCAGCCGGTGCGAAGATCAGATGTGAACGGCGAATGGGAAGACGCCGATTTCGAGGAAGAGGAGAAACCGCAGATTAGTGCATACGCCGATCAGCCAGTAGGTATGGTACAAGGCCTTCGGGGTGGCTATGCCAGCCTCGAGCGCGATCTGCTCACTGCCAAAGACGCCATAATAGCAATGCCTGGGGAGATTCTGGAGAGTAGCACGGCAGGCGGCGCGGCGAGGGCAGTGTTGAGAGGTGCTCCTACAATAATTCTGAGGCCTGCAATGGGCGTTAGCAATGCGGTGGGGCAGACATTGATGGGGGCAACGAATAGTTTGGACCCTGGAAACAGAAGGCGGATTGAGGATGTACGTCCATCTCCTTCCCTTGGCTTGCAGATGCTGATTTATGGATAGAAATACAAGAGGCATTGAGAGTCTCCGGGCTTCTGGCAAGCAAGCATCCCAAAGGCGTTAGCTTTTCATGATTCATCTTTGGTGAGCTCCGGCATGGCGGACTGCGGCATGCATAGCGGTTACTATCTATCTTGCATTTCTGTGCGAAGGTATGTAGCCATGATCGAACGAGTTCAATGAGACGTAATCTACCGTGTAGCATGATATATATTTGTAAACGACATTTGTTTCATTTTGGTAAGGATACTTGTAATATACGACATACACTACTTTACTCGTACTCTAGTGTAAACGGTTTCCAATGCGGAGATCGTCCCTGAAAACTGATTTTATTCCCTCTTCTCTCAAGCATATATCCGCTGCCATCTTGATATCAACTAAGATGCCACGGAATCACTCTATGATTCAAAGCCTCCTGTACAATGTATAGAGGGAAGACTGCGCAATCACACCTCTTGACTGAATAACATGACATCTTTACCTTATGCCGGCGGTCCACCTCTGATGCCTGCTGCCCGCTGCCCGCGATCCAGGGTCAAGTCAGCTCGAGCGGCCCCACACAAGGCCCTTGCGTAGGACGATTCATGGTCTGGAGAGCTATCGATATGATTAGAAGACTCCATGTGTAGACCTTGAACAGTGATGCTTCCAATGCATTGAGCCAAGCTCGTCGCAGCCAGCCCACCCATTGAGGTAACGAATGCATCAAGCTGTTAAAGCAGGCACGTAGAGGTATAAAACACTGGGGTGGCCTCCTGCCATGAGTTTCACAGACATAAGAATGACCGGCACCCGAATTGAGAAAGGAACAGAGTACCAGACATCTGCTCTGTGAGGAAGTCGTTTTGGCTGCACGCTCACACAGCTCATTTTCTCCAACATTGTTGTGGCTGGCATGAAAGGAAAGAAATACGTCGAGGTTTGCTGGGGAGAGACATGCCGGTCGAATGTCAACCGACCCAGATCTCAGGCCTTTATTGCACACGCAGGCACGACAAAGCCCTTGAACCACCATGAATTATTACCAACTGCCGCCTCTGTCCCTTTGCCCTGGGCTCGCATAGTGGACGGTCTTGAATTCAACGACTTGGACACTGTTATCCATGGCCTATTCTCTTGCATGGTGTTTCATTTCAGGGAAGGTGCTCTGCACCACAGCCCCTCGACAGCATGAATTTCTTGGGCCGTTCCAACGACATTTGTCCTCACCATCTCTCCTGCTGTTGCCAAGCCAGTTCCCTCCATTAGATACCAGTCTTACCTTCCACTGCTTCCACTGTAAAGCGGGCTGGGCCCTGCGGTTTGGGCGGCTTTGGAGAGCTTTCGGAAGGCGTAGCAGAGCTCTGTCACAAATGCCTCTCTTTCTCTCTGGCCTTCCTCCGTCACTACGTTGTTCTTCTCTGTCACTCCTTATTGCTCTCTTCACCTTCTTCCTTTCTCCGCGTGGTTTTTCAACAATGTAGCCTGTCATGTTTCTCGCGTGTTCTCTGACCAGCTCTAGAGGCCGTGGATGATGTCGTCTTGTTTCTCCAATCGAGCACCAGGTCCGTTATTGTTGATGCTTTAATCGACGACGCGACAGGATCTGCTTTCGTTCTCAACCGTACATTAGAGATATGGCCGCTATATCTTTGGGCCCAATAGTTGAATGACCATATCAGTGACCAACGGAGAATTTGATTGGTGAGTGTTCTTGCGTTCCCCATTGGAAATTGATGTGATCTACCTGGGATTGTTAGATCAGGTACTGAGACATTATTGCAAAATCCTGGCAGAGTAAGCAACGGTGGAAAGAAAGATATAATGATACAGCAGTACACGGATTAGTCCCTGAGAAGAACGACGATGCCACGACTCCTTGCCCAATTGTCCAGACTGCCGCTCAACGAAGAGACAGATAATAAGGCATACAAGCCTCTGAAAAACTTGAAAGAAAAGGAATGAAGCTTAGCGTTGTTGACTGTTTATGTTGGGCGAAATACTCGCTGCGGGAATCGTAAGGACTGCTGCTTGGGGGCAGCGTAAGTGCGCAGCGTATCGAGAAGTCATGGTGGCTTAGGATACAGACAGTAAGTCGAAATGGGTGATACCAAATCTGGGCCACGTTGACCAACGCTTCACCTAAAACTTTCTTCAACACCTCCTTCCGTTTTTCGACTCCCCGCCTTACTGAGATCATTGCTACCAGCTTGCCATCGGTTGATCATCGTGAGGCCAAGACAACGTTCGATCGGCCTGCTGTTGCAGTGTCTGGGAAGAGGGTGCAGCCAAGGCCAAGGGCTTCCAGCTCGTTCATCAGTGAAAACAATCAACTTACAACATCATCCATCCTCACCACCACCGATACCAATGCCCACGCCTTTGGCCACAGAAAACCTAACGGTGCCATTAAAGTGACCTTGCTAGGGTATTCCTTGTCGAGAGCATTTCGATTCCAAAGTGCCGCACAGGAGCTCTTGCTCGGGCACAGAATTCAGCGAGTCCCTGTATCAGCCTCTATTACCGCAACCAAATTTCAAAGCCAGAATAGCAAATATATCAGGCCTTGCTGATCACAGCTGTGAGTAGGATAGTCAAGGTCTCTTCAAGACTGTAAGTTCACAGCTTTCGCCGTTGGAGTCCTTGTGTCTGATTTTAGTCCCCAACTTAACCTCATTTTTAACACATGTCGCGTCCAGGTTTTCGCGTTTTTGGCTCACACTTTATCGACTTTCTTCACTGGTGGAATCCTTGCTGTAGGTACTGGTCAACTCCATTTTTTCATTCTGTCAATATGTTTCTTCGATAGGGCATCGTTTGACAAAATCTTCAAGGCGTCAAGAATCTACGGACTGTTCACCGAGGCCAACGATCTCTGCGGTGTTATTGAGTGTCAGGATGTCCTCTCCTCCTGGCCAATTCTTCCGGAAGACTGGCAGCGATCCTTCGGCAGAGCCAGCTAGCAACGAAGACCTCGAGTGTGGCCATGGATCATGGGCCCTGCAAACACCAACAGCAGTACGATACCCATCGTCCCCAAGAGCGGTAAACCTGCCAGAAACCCAGAATATCCATGCATCAACGGTACCTCAAACGCGAACACCAAGCCCCGAGTACTTCTCTCATGCACAGTACAATGACCGACACGGATCGGCAGCACAAGTGCCACATACGCCGAATGGATCTTCTGAAGTCATAGGAGACCTTCCACAAACAACATACAGCGGCTCCTCGCCTATTCTCGGCCCAACGAGGCTTAGAATGCCGTTTCAGCCTTCCCAAAACACAAGCAATAGAGACCTCTTGAATGATAATGGACCTCGACATTGCTCGACCTCGATCTCCAGCATAGCCTCTCATGAGCCTCCGTCTCCGGAGTCTCCATTTGACCCTGGCAAGCATGCCCAGGCCTTGCAGAGACTGGAAACTCACGGGTCGTTCAAAACCATCCCATCTGGTGAGCAGGAGGGTGATGCTCTCAACCGCACATCCGCTACGTGGTCAGAAATGGGCCGGGTAGTCTTTGGAGAAGATTTCGCTCCCAGACTCCAATGCTCACTTCTCCAGCAGCCAGAGAGTCGGGCTTCAGCAGATCCGTACGCAACAGCTGATCAGCAATCGGATGCCGACCTTGCATCGTCACCTATCCAATGCCTTCCCAACACGGTTTACCAACCAGTAGTGCTGAACCAAGAAGACACGCTTAACATTGCCAATATGCTTGATAAACCGATAAGTGAAGGTGGGCAGATTCTCAGCGAGAATTCGCCATCCTTCGTCTTTCCCTTGCCAAATACGGGAGCAAATAGCACAAGCCAAGCCGCCCAGCAAGCACTGCACCGGAGTCAGGTTCTACTCAAGCATCGACCAACAATATCTTCGAAATCATTTCCTGGAGAACTCATAGCCGCTGATACCTCAATAGAGTTTCCGTCCAACAATCCGAGCCCGGAAGGTATACTTGAGAAAGAGACAATTGGAGACGTTGTGCGAACGTCTGGCACACAAGGCAGTGAACGACTTGTAGACCTGACTGCGCTTGAAGCGGAAGGGGAAGAAGACCAGCAAGGGCACTTTGGAAACCGGAATTCAAAGCGAGGACATCTAGCTCACTCCTTCGATGGGAGTCCACATTTCGAGGAGATCGACGAATACCTCTGGAGTCCTGCCCCGAGCGACGATGGCCAGGAAATTCCACCGGCGCTCTACACGCCGGTCCCACGCCATGCGCCATCAGATTTATTACGTGCCTCTCCTATTTCTGGCTTTACATCGGACGCCCAACGCGGCTTCTCACGTTCACCAAACTCATATGGTAACGGGTACTTTCACTCCCGGTACGGCTCGTCAGGCAATCCACGCGTCACGGACGTCACGGACAGCCCATTGCCACATATTGATGTTCCCATTCCAGGCGGAAACATCAACCTTGATTCTCATTCAGACTTCTTAAGCTCCTCTCAGCATCAGTCAACGAAGGGAAGTAGAGAATCTTCAGAAATATTGTTTCGCTACTCGGGCGTCATCACGGATGGTGCGTCAAGGCCCGTGTCTGAGATCGAACTCAAAGAAGAGATACCGCTCTCGCTGAGGGATCGAGCAAAAATTGGTTTGAGTAAATTGACTTCGGGGGACTCAAGTAGTCAATCGGATGGCCATACCAGTTCTGAACTGTTCTGTGGTGAGCACGAGCCGAATGCTCGACCTGATGGGTTTCCGCTTTACCAAGTTCAGAAGTTCTCTGCAGACGCTGGACCTGGAAGTAGTCAAACATCGTCATCGCTGAGCACAGACCACCAAGGTGGAGGTCCATCCAGCTACTTAGCGCGCTTCGTAACTCGTGGCCCTCCATCTTCCGGGAGACGGTGTCCTACACCACCGCTTCTTTTTGGGAGCAACGCCATAGGTGAGCCCGTCAAACCCAATACGACTTTGAGGCCAGCTCTTGGAAGTGCTGTCAGTCGCTTCGATAAGAATACGAAAGCCATCAGACTGGAAAAGGCCGGCCGCTTGCCCACCTTGGGCAGCTTAGGAGAACAAGATTGGGAAAGTGTTTCCGCTGAAAACGAAGCTAACACACACGCTTTTGATGGTATCCCCTTCCATCCTAAGACCGGTAGCAGTCTGGCGGATTATTCTGATTCGGGTAATTTGTCCCTGTCAAAGGAGACACCTTATTCTTTCCATGGTGTTGAAGTTCGTCCCGTAATGCAGCATCCAGCGCATCCACGACACAACCATTCTTTCATGCTCCTTAAGAATAGTCAGACAGGTGACTTGGTCCAGGTGCCCCAATATGAGTACGCTTTGGGCGGGCGTCTGCCAAACAACAATACTAGCGCTCAATTGTTGTCGCAGGTACGTGCAGCCAGTACTTATCAGCATCCATCTCCTTTACGGGTTGAGCACAATCATCCATTTACTTCCTCGCCACCTATCATTAGCTTCACAAAACCAACAGCAGTAAGCATCAAAGACAGTCCTGTCTTGATGCAGCAGGATTGTCGATATTCAGAGTTGTCGAACTCAGGGCCGTCCGAAGGTGTTCAGAAGGTAAAAGAAAAGCGGTCCCAGAACCCATTGTACACGACAGTTGTGAATACATCTCGCGTTTGTGAAACTATGGTAGATCAGCATCACAGTGAGATGGACTCCAAAGAGCAATCACATCAATCATCTGCTTGGTTGAGTACAGTTAGCCAAGTTGCTTCAAGTGAACCCTCACTTCCTGGGCACGTCAAGACTTTCACAAAAGCGATAGTCTCTGACAGAACTGTGTACGTGAATGACAGTTCAGAGCGAGGAGGCAACCAAGAAGTGGGAAGCAATCTGGCAGACGCAAGTTGTCGAGGCGCGAAAATTTCAAGTAGCCCAGCGCAACTCTTCGTCTCACCCACTCACTTTTCAGACACATCACCATCACTGGGGCAGCTTTCCAATAAACACGCTATCCAACACGACTTGGACTATAGTAGCCACCACCTACCAGGTAACTTCCACAAATCACTTGACAGACCATTCATTCGCGAAAATTCAACAACCTCATCAGTCAGTACGAAGGATCGATCTAAATCACATTCAGTGTCTGGGACAAGAATGGAGCAACGCGAACCATCCCGACGTCGACGGTCTTCTAGTGAAAGCCATTCGAGGCTCATGGATCGCCCTTCTGCCAAAAAAACTTCGGCTCTGTATGTGTCATCCTTAGATGCCCATACTCCACAGGCCACCAGCTCTGGACTTCTCCTCAGAAGCCCGTTCTTGCGCTCAGACGATGATGGTTCTCATGATAAATTCGACCAGCACGATGTCATCGAGCAGAGAGGTCGCCAGCCAAAAGCGGATCATGCCTCAATTGACGATTCTACTACTTCCTCATCAACTGAATCTCGACCATTTGTCCGAGACGGGGTTGTGCATACTGATATTGCGCCTCCAATTTTCTATCATCCCGTCTATGGTCGCGACTGTCCTTGGGATCGTTTGGGGCCAGGCCAACCCCGTCCAAGACCGCGTCCGGACCCACTGGGACGTCGTCTCCTCCAGCGACCAGTCGCTCGGGCAGAATCGCCTCATCTTCACCGTATTTCGCATCCACCTACGCCAGAGCTCCTAGAGCGCCATGTACTAGTTTCTCGCATTTACCTAATACCATCCATGGTGATCCCTCCCATTGCCCTTATCTACGGACACGGCTATATGGACGGCGTAATGCGTTTCCACACTGAGGGTGTATTCGACGGCTTTCGCAGCAAAGAGAAAGCTTTAGCTCTTTTCTGGGGCTACGGCTTGAGCGCTGTTTGCATCCTTGCTGTTGTCATCGTCATGATCATTGTTTCGGCCTCCGGATAGCCAGATGCCTTTGGAAGCTACAGCATTCAGCAATGTCGGATTGTCTCTCAAGGTTTTCTTCAACAATCTCTCCGACAGACCAGCGCATCACATTCATACCTTCGAAACAAAGCTGAGCCATCAAGGTTTACCACATTTACAGCAATCTCCTAACGGCCGAATATCCAGTGTACAGTCCTCTCAATCAGCCTCTAATGGTGACTGTACGCATCATCGATTCATGGTCGTCATGTCGAACCACAGTCTCTACAGCAACCTCCTGACGGCCGAATCAATAGCACTTCCAGCAGCACCTTTCATCAATTCCATCAACTTCTTCGGCGGCTTGAGTCCTCAGGGCGACATCAGACTGATCCACACAGATCGTACGTCCGATTAGTCTCCTCCGCAATGTCATAACGGCCGACTTTTTTCACTTTCCAGCCAGCAGCAATACACTACATTTCATACTTCGTTTCTTCGGCGGCTTCCGCACAGGGGTCGAACGCCATTCTAGACAGGGTCTTTTTCACGATGGATGAGGACCACTTCATATGACATACCACAGGCGTTGCAGAGCCAGCTCAGCCTGCAAGAGGTTCGTACATCTGTGAAGAGGACCAATTTTCATAACTCCATTCAACCAAAGGCAGTGCGAAAGTTGACATGGGAAGCTGTGAGAGGGTGGAATGTGTCAAACGAGTAGCCTACTTATACATTGGCATCAATGCCGTTTAGTATGAACAGATTTTCTATTAGCTTTTAGACCCCATGAACCCGCAAAATCAGTCATCACACACACTTGCTCTCAGTGGTTCGATGCGTTGCACATTGTGATTTCTTCGGGGAGCCTCCAATCAATTATTCTTGTTCCATAAGTAGAGATTCGTATCTGTAGGGGGTATTCCTAGCCCCCTGTGCACAACATTTTATGCCAGCCTTGGCGTTCATTATTATCGGACGCGTCACAAATCACCGCCGCTGCCAAGGTTCTAGAAAGCGGTACCAACATATTCCACCCAACTCTTCGAAAACTCGACACCTCCCTAACGCCCTCAGGTAGAGTAGAGCACTGCCGACCGACTCTGAAGCCGTCGCGCAAACGCATCGATAACCGCATCTTCATCGTTCCAACGCCCGGGCCGTTCGCCATGGCATTCTGCATCACCTTCGGCACGCATCGTACGCTCCCCTCCATCTCCCCGGCGGCAGTAGAGCTAACCGGTGGGGCACAGAATTCACGTCTCAGTTGGAAGGGTATGAGGGTGTGACTGCGCAGTGCCATAATTGTGGGCTTTCCCCTGCTCGTTGTTGGGGTTGAGAGAGAGAGAGAGAGAGAGAGAGAGAGAGAGAGAGAGAGAGAGAGGGAAGAGAGTCGAGGTATACCGTACGCCAATGCTGACGGGAGGAGTAGGCGGGAACTGGTCCGCGCATTGCATTTCGACGTGGCAGTGGATCACGATCTGTTTCCTTGTACGTGCGTCCGAGCGCCTCCCCCTCTACCCCCCCCCCTCCGCTCAGCGCAGCCGGGGAGCGCCGGGCACGGAGCGAGACCAATGCTGACTCGGGCGGGTGACCCTCCAACAGCCCGTCATCCCGCTCTCGCTGCACAAACGCAAGGAGGTCGCGTGTCCCATTTGCAACTTCATGCAGGACCTGGGGTGAGTCTCTTTCCCCCTTCGGGCTCTTCGGGGCCTCCGACCTCCTTTTCCTCCGCACGCGATGGGGGGGACCCACGGCTCATGGGGATTCCCGCGCCCGCAGTGATCGACCGGACGTCCAGTCGCAGCATCCGGGCGCGGGCAACATGCTGCAGGGGCAGGGGGGGCCGCCGCCGCCGCAGGGATATCAGCCGCCGCAGGGCATACCGCCGCCGCAGGGGCAGGGAGGGCCGCAGTATAAATGACCGGGGGACGGGAGGGCGGGAGCATCGGGGTCGGTTGACGCTGGGGGCGGGGCCGGGAAGGGCGAGCGCGGCACATGATGGTGTCAGGGGTTCGAGGAGAGGGAGCGGGGGTTCGGGGCCAGCGTTCTGTCCTTTCCGATCGGAGCCGAGTGGTTGTTTTCGTCCGTTGTACTTGCGTTGGCGGTCTCGGCCATGGACGTGGTGAAGAGCGACGCGGAATGATTGTTTCCCATGGACAGTCTAGGAACATGCCCACGAGGTTTCCATACGTCGAACTACTGATTTCGAAACGCAAGCGCAGAAAGTGACCACATGTTACATTGAGTCCTCAGGCCATGGGCCATACGTACTGACGAGGCAGACTACATTCTGACTACCAGCTGTTACCGGACGCTGCAAACCGTCCGTCATCCACAGATGTCTTTTTTTGGCTACATTCTGGTCAAGGTCGAAGCAACGGCAGTCCGCTTCGGGTCCCAAAGGCAATCATGTCCACTCAGGTCCTACTAATGCGTCTCCCTCGCGATCCCACCCGTCGTCCCAGGCTCAATCGGAGCTTTCTTCTCCAAACTGCCTCCTCCCCCCGCCGCCTCCGGTTCCGCCGCGTATTCCCGCAACGCATCCATCGTGATCCCATTCTGGAGCGCGGACTCGTCCGTCGCGTGGAGGAAGACCCTACGGCGCCACGCAAAGTTCCTCAGACCACGCTCTCAACGCGCAACGGGACCAAACGGGACAAAGGAACGCAGGGGGGGAACACCCACTTCGGCACCACGGGGTCATCCCGCCCCTTTGCGGCGTCGACCGCTTCCTTCCACCGCGCCGTGCACAGGCACCACTTGCAGCCCGGCTCGAGGCCGATCGATCGCAGGTTGTTGCCGCGCGAGGCGCTGAAGTCGAGGAATTCCTTCGTGAGGACGCCTGCGGGACGGGAAGGGATCTGTGGTCAGCGGTGGTGCCTGGCTACGGGGGTGGGTGGGTGGAGAGGGACGGAGGGGTGGATGACGGACCGGCAACGGCGTGGTTGCCGCGATCTTCGGGGCCCACGCGACAGTAGCCGTCGCGGTAGTAGCCCGTCATGGGCTTTTGGGAGAAGAGGGCGAGGGGCTTCTTGAGGACTGTCCGGAAGGAGGGTGGGTGGTCAGCATTGACGTTGATCGTGGGGCCGAAAGGACCATTCCCGCCAGGAGGCGATCGTGGTACGGGGCATCTTTTGGACAGGTCGGAGGTGCTCACCATTCAAATTGTTGTTGCTGGGTTTGGTTGCCATGTTGAAGGCTGCTGTCAGAGCTAGTATGAGGAGTGGCAGTAGGAAAAGGATGAATGTAGTCAGAGAATCACGCTGCAATGGCATCGACTGTGGCCGAGAGAATGGGAGCGAGAGATGGAGCGAGAGAGAGAGAGAGAGAGGATTCGAGTATTGAAGTCATGTAGGGCCACAAATGGAAGAGGAAGGGATGATGACGTGCATCCAGTCATCCACCAGATTCAAAGGTCGGCGATTGGAGATGCCAAGCACCGATCTTCCCGCTCTTTCCTTTCCCATCCTTGCAGCGATCAGGAACGAGAACCAATGGACTGCACAGTGCACTCACACACTACAGACATATTGCACAAGAGCAACATCTTTTTTACGATTGTGATTGTGAAGAACATCAAGGCTATGCGAACCATCCTGCCATCATTCCATCAATGGCACTGCTGCGAATGAGGCTTTCGCAACCACGTCTCTCGCCCCACTAGGGACTGGTCCAATCCTCCTGAGTATCAACATTCCAGTAACAATGCTTCATCATGACACAATTCGCCTCCAATGACATGAGTAACGCTTCATGAGATCGAGGAACAACCACCTCTTGCAAAACGCCTCTTGACCAGGAGAGAGATTGCAGCGTCTGGAAAGACACGTTTATATTTAGACCTCCAGCGCCTTGCTAGACAAATCACATGTGCAAATATCAGTCAAAAACTGGCAACCAAGCATCATAGGTCCCTTCCCACCCTTTCACCTTCTATTATCCCGAAAGGCCGCTCAATCCCCTCGTGATCTCGTCCTTGAGCTCAATCAAACGTTGGTGCATCCGTTTGACGCTGTCGATCTTCTCCTGTGGAGCATCCGTCGACTCGGAGACCTCGCGATACAGAATCTCATACTTAGTGTAGTAGGTTTTGAAGTCCTGTGCTCTCTTCAATGCGTGGCTGGTAGCGAGAGGTGAATTGCTGCTCTCCGAAGTAGTAGGGGACGCGGCCGACGCTTTATGACGCTTTGTCCCGTTCACATTTCCATTGACCTGAGCACTACCGTGGGCATGAATGTCCGAGTCCAGATCGTCCGCTTTGCGCTTCAGAGAATGCTCTGACGTGTTGCAAGCATGCCCGTTCACCGGAGGGCCAACACCGTTGGGCTTGCTGTTTGTCCGTTGGGCCTGTGACACAAGAGAAGTCGAGGAAGCTGAAGAGGCACCGTTCTCGAGATCAGAAGCATTCGTCGGGGGGGACGATCCGAGAGGGGAAGGTTTATGAGGCGAACTGGTAGTCCGCTGGCGGGATATCGTTTTCTTCATCGCAGTCGAGCCTTGACTGGAGTCCGAAATTCGATGTCTTGATGCCGGGCTCGACGAAGCAGAGGGCAAAGTGGTTCTCTCATGCGCTTTCACAACTAGCGTAGAAGCGGTCTTCTCACTCTTGCTTTTTGGCTTTTCGCTCCTGACATCTTTGCTCTGGGCAATTTTGCCTTGAACGTGAGTAGCAGCCGCAGGCTTAGGCTTCGAGGTCACATCGGACCGGGATGGTGTGACGGGCTTCGACTGATTTCCTCTGCCAGCTGTAGTGGACTCACCATGTCGAGATGATGAAGCTGGCTTCGAGGCCTTGGCGTGAGTACTACCGATCTTTGGCGTTGACGCAATGGACCGGGGAGACGCCGCGGCCTTGGTAGGTAGGGCTTGTTCGATATGTCCCTTTGGTGTCATCGACCGGGCCTGGAGCGTTGCTGCATCTTCCAACCCATCTTCCTCGTCAGAGTCATTGACGAATTCACTTGATTTCGGAACACTAGCTTTCTTGGCTCCCTTCTTCACCGCTGGATGATCCTCCTTGACCTTCGGGGTTGATGTGACCTTCTTTGGTCCGTTTGTCAAAAGGCGCTTTGATTGAGCCTCTTTCTCGCTAACCTTCTTCTTCTTGATTTGATCCTGCGACTGCGAACGAGCCATCGGTTCAGCGTCGCTGGGCGCAAGTCTATCTTTTTGGTCACTCTCGTGGCCAGTCAAATGATCATGTTTGTTGGAATCGTTTGAAGGATGTTGAACTTGTATCCTGGGGGTGCCGCTCTGCTTGATTGGGCCTTTGTGCAGATCCAAGTTGGAGAGGATCTTGCCTTTGCCGCGCTCATTCTTCGGGAGCAACATATCCCAAACCTTTTCTTTCGTGGAGATCCTCATCCGATCGAATGCCGAGATGGCGCAATTAATTGCAAGTTGGCGATCATCCTGATTGGGGTAATCGAAGCTCCACACGTCCAGCTCTTTGAAAGCTTTATCATTCAAGGTCCACTTGTCTGGAATCAGGCGAAATTCTTTGCCGACCTTGTTCAACACTTCGAGTAGCTCATCTTGTTTGCAACCCAGGTGTTTGACGAGGAGTGTGATTGATGCCGGTCGTGCGGCCAGGAAGTGAATGAGAGGTGTTCGTATGGCCTTGATTTTCGCGGCTCTCTCGTTTGGAGGTGACGGTACTGAGGTCGGCGGTGTCTTTTGAGTGAGTGGAGTACGAGCAGCGCCGAGCGAAGGGCTGACAGGCATCGAGCGAGTGGTGTTGTTGAGATGTGCAGGGTGATGCTTTTTCTTGAGGAAAGAAAGTGAGTTGGTCTTGACAGACTGATGCTTGAGAGTAGCTGCCGTCTGCTTGGTAGGAGGCGGGAGTTTGGAATTATCGGGCACGTATCTGATCCTGAGTAGACGACCTTGTCAGTATGAAGTGAAGCCATAAGAAGAGATGTGGGAGCACTGACTGCTTCGACTGCTTGTTTTTCTGATGGGAAGCCAGTTGACTCTGTAGCTTCATGAGAGCTTCATCGGCACCTGCAATATCTTCTTGAGCTTTCTGCATGGCGAGTTGGTGACTTAATCGTCCAAGCAATGGAAGCTCGTTCTCGTGTTCTGTAGAGAACTCATATATATGTGTAGAGGAGGGAGTGCACGGCGATACGTCAAGAAGCTGAGACTTATTGCCATAGTGAAGTGTCTATGGAAATCCGTTAGCGCAGGTGACAGTGTCAATGACTATTGAGCCAACCACTTACGATTGTCTTCCCAAAATGTACATTCACGCCCTTGCCACCATGACGGGCACTCCTGATTAGCTCCCCGAGCACACTGGGTGTTAAGTCAAGCTGCATGACTTGGGCACGCCCGGTGTTGTTCTTGGAGGGACCATCTGCGGGGTTTGACTGGCCCCGTTCGATGAGGGTCAGACCGCTGTCTGGGACACGGAGCTGCGCCATGATGTGTTGGGTGCGAAGGTGAGCTTCAGCCGCTATTTACAGTAGGATGGCCGCGATCATTCAGCGTGCCTGTCATGGCATGATGTAGCGGATCATATGGTCCATTTGCTCCAAGCGTAAGAGCTGGGCGGATCAAATGGACGCAGTCCCAATACGAGTGTGAATAGAAGAGTCGGTGTTGTTGACGAGGTTGTGAATGGCGGTGGGATGAGAGGAAACGGAATGGAAGGGAAAGGAAGGGAATGGCGAGAAAGGGTGGAGGTGGAGGTGGAGGAGGTGGAAGGGAAGGGAAGGGAAGGGGGACAATGAATTGGGATCTAAAGTGAGAGGCAGGATGATGGGGACATTTGGATTCCGAGTGGGAGGTGGAGTTGGGAGGGAGCAGATATGCGGCAGTGAAGAAGAGTAGTGAGTAGTGAGTAGTGAGTGATAGATGCAAGGATGCGCTGATCCACGCAACGCCCGACTCCTACAGTGCCTACTTTACTACTTTAACCTCCCTCCGCAGTCCGCAAAGCTGCCAGGCGAACAAGGATGCTTGATGACCGAGGGGACCGATCGGTTGTTAGAGTCTGCTTTAGGTGCTTAATCTTTTCACTACAGTAATCGTGTGGGCCGACTACCTTACTCTATTTCTTTCACAATTATTGCCTGCTACTCTACTTTACCATCCAAATCACAAAGCATCGTGCATGTAAAGAATATCAAGAAGAGCTGGACCGTTGACGGGATCATGCCTAGCCTTCCACGGATGCTTGACCTGATTCGGTCATCTGCCAGCAATCCGATGCTCCGAAATAATCATCATGATTGGATGATGATGGATTTCCCCATTATTGATTCGATGGTGATTATCGCAGCTGACGCCCGACGAGAATAATGTTTTGGGGAATTGTCCGGGAAGAGAAGCGGATTACAAGGTTCCTCACACATTTAATTAATGCATTATTCTCTTGGAATGATTTGTGCTGGGAAATAATAATAATGTGTGACGGGCCAAGGAAAAGGAAACTAAAGGCCCGCAACAGCCTACTGCATCGGGCCAAGGCCCAAGACCCCCAAGACGGGCGAGACGCAGCGTCCTTTCCCTGGCGACATCAACGCCCGCGAAAAAGCCAGGCCCGAACCGTCACGAACGATGCGACGACGGCGAAGACGCGATGCCGGGGGCTCGCGGATATCAAATTCACGATCACGCAGTCGAATGCGAACGCTCCCGGATCAGCGTCGGGATCAAGGTTGGGTACCGCGCATCCAGTGACAGGGGCGAGTGACGCGAGTCGGGCATCCAACTGGCGAAGAAAGGCTTGCGGGGAGAAGGGAGAGGGGAGTGCTTTGCCCTTTTCGGGAAGGGGTGTGGATGTCAAGCTTCGACTACTCAAGGTAAGAATGGCCGGAAGATACGGTAAAGTACCTTGGTACTAATAGGCAGGAGGGAGCTAGGGAGGTAGTCCAAAGTACTTTACGTTGATTAATTTATTAGGGTACAGGTACAGGTACCTACCCTTCGTACACTTCCCTTCCGCACCACTCCACGCCCTGCTCTTCTCAAATCCACTCGAACCTTCTATTCTCCTACCATCCACATTTCTCCACCCCCGTCTCTGCCTATATTCCCTACACATACACATCCTACATTCCCCCTCGGGCACGGAAATACAAGTTTCAACGTCAGCCAAGGGGGAGTGGCCTGCTGTGCCACTTCCTCCGGGGGGTACCTGCATCATCATCCCAACCATCTGCCATCAGCCCTAAACATCCAACAGAAACATTCCCGGAATGACCCAACCGCTTGCTTCAGCTCCGGCCGCAGCTTCATCGGTGCCTCCCCCACCCTCTCGTCCCACGTGGTTGATGTATCATCGGACACCCTTGACTTATCAATGGTCTCCTCTCAGGAGCGGATGTACTCCGTCGCCTGACCCAAATGCCCAAGACGATGTCTTCATGCGGAGGGTCATAATCTAATCGTGCGGCTCAGCAGCGTGGCGGAAGAATGTGGGAGCATGACAACGGTTGAGGCAGGAATGCTGACACCCACCCGGCCTAATCTCTTTTTCTCAAACAGAATTCGGAGCGAAACGCTTGTGTAGGACTAAAGTAGGTACTGGATCATCATTTGAGATTATTATTATCTTCGCCCCTCGAATTTATCCAACAAGGCCCAAAGATTTCCCGCCGTACTTTTGTAGACATGCCGCTCGTTCACTGGTATGCCAATTGCCCGTCAGACGTATCCCCCCCATCGTCAACCTCCCCAAGCACCGCCCCTGGCGTCGATTCCAGTGCTTCCGGCCCCACCGAGCCGACGGACCGTCGTTCATCGTGGCCCACCTCGTCCGCAACGGTGATGGCGAGATGGCGCTCGAGGTCCGGGTTGACTCGTAGCGCTTCCTCCCACGCAGTGTAGTCCAACGCCAGCCCATTCAGCTCATCCGGCTGCGGCGGCGGCGGCGCACGCTCGTCGAACGCGTCGTGGCCGCCGCCGAGATCGTCCAAGCTTTGATCGAGGTACTCGTGCTGATCGAAGTGCTCCGGATGCTGGATGAGCCGATGCTGAGGGATCATGTTGGCTTGGGGGGCAATCAGGGGCGCCTCGTAAGACGACGGCGAGTCTTCGGTCTGCGCATACGTCAAATGGATCTGGCCGCCGGTGAAGTCTGGGCACGCCGAAGCCGCGGCGGGAGCGTCGACGGCGTGGCATGGGTATTCGTAGAGCTGATCCGGAGCATGTTGGTACAAGGAATCCTGCGAATGGTAGACGACGTCCTGCGACCCGTACGAGTCCTGCGAGCCGTCTGCAAAGTCGTGCGACCGGTAAGACTCGTGAGACGCCTCGACCACCTCATGATGCTCGTAGACGGCGTACCTCGCGTCTTGGGGATCGAACGAATCCAAGATGGGATACGCCGAGCCCTGGGGATGGAGGGAGGGCTGCTGGGAGGGGTACAGTGGGTAGGCCGAGTTCGAGGCCGGCGCGGAGAAGGAGGCGGAGGTCGACGATGGGACCGAGCAGCTTTCGGGCGTGGGCGCCGTCGATGGCGCGCTGTCGTCCGGCGGAGGCGCAAGGAGTAGATCCCCCGTTGGATATCCGGAGAAGAGACTGGGCTGGAGCGCGTAAGGTGCAAAGTATGGCGATGCCGCTTGAAGGGTCGTGTCGAGTGTCATGGGAGGATTTTCACACGGGGGATGTGGTGACTGGATCTCGTACGCAGACAAAGGGGTCATGAGTCTTCGCCAGCTCGTTGTCGCTGTCTCCCCTCGTTTTGCCGTACTGAATCTCCATAGTAGGATCGCCATCCTTTGCGACCGATGATTGCCATCTCGCGGTGTGGCCCAGATCTCTTGCATTACCGATATCCCTTGAATTTCTCGAATGGCGCGCTCTTCTTCTTCTCTGATCCTTTGGGGGTCTTCATGGTTGTCCATCAACGTTTTTTTGCCGCTGAGGATGTCGGAGAAGACCCGGACCCACCATTCGCTTCTAAAAGCGATCGGACCAAGCTCAGAGTCGTCCGTCCCCTCAATCCGCGTGCTGTCCAATTCGTCCCATGGCTCATAATCCTTGTAAATACCCGCGAGGTCTACCGGCGAACCGTTCCGTTCGAAGAATCTTGGATATGAGCGCCATTCGGTGAAGTGCGCACCCTGACTGAAATGCATGGAGAGCCTGATTGCAAGGTTCAAGCCGTAAGGATGGTCCATCAAGCTTAAGTGGCTGTCGAAATGAAAGACTGGACAACCAATCTGCCTGTGGTCATGGTAAGCAGCCAACGGAGGGTACATTTGGCGCCAGTTGTTGACATCCGCCAAAGCCTTTGGGGTGGAAGCCGTTTCGCTCTGTATTGACGTGAAAGTATGACGAAGAGCTAATTGATCACCCTTCTCCACCAGAGTCATGGCGAAATCTAAGACGCGTCGTATCGTAGGACCAGATTCAACCGGAGGAAGTACAGGGGGATGATTGGGGAAAGGAGGATACGATGCTTGCGAAGATTGATAGTCAAACAAATCATCGTCCTCCAGGTTCTCACAACCGCCTGCAGCCTCTTCATGGCCAGTACTGCCGCGTGCTTTCTTGCTCGATTTCTCCGGCTTTATGTCAACGACAAGGCTCATCCCTGTGGTAGGGCAATTAGCATCTTTAAGCTAGGCCGTTAGACCATGAGACCCACATGGTAGGTTTGTGAATCTGAAATATCCCTTTAATACTTGGAGGTGACTAGACACCTTCTTCCGACAACGGACCACACCAGTAGTCTTGAAGATATAGTATGAGATGAATTCATTGCCTCCGCACTGCTTTTCACCGAGCTTCGACTTCTTGCGACCTGGTCTTTGATATTTTCGTATAGCTATGAGAAGCCCGTCAGTGAATTTCGAAATGATCTCTTCAACATTAGCACAGACCGATTTGGAAAGCCTCTTCTACTTTGTCTGGCCATGTTGACTGTGATCCCTTCTGCCTGCATTTATCCCGATATGTTACATATCTTGGCGTCTCCCACTCGACGCCCCAGTACATTGGAGGTCCTTTTGGTGATGACCATGATGAGTGATTCTGTCGTCTCAAATTTTCTGCTTTGATAGCAGCTTGTGCTGAGCGATGGGGAGGGTCGATCAGAGAAGACGCGGGTCCGAACCCATGCTTCTGAGTATTCGCCGTCTTCAAGTCGGTACTGTGTGATTGAAATACGCTCGATCTCACGTTCCCGGAACTCACCCGAAGTATGCCACGCTCACAATCAATTGCGGGGTGGCCATGCTGCTTGCAGCGTAAGCATGAATGTGACAGATTGCAAGCTGAACAGTCGTTGCCACGATTGTATTTTTGGCATATTTCAGAAGATGGAGTTTCTACAAAGTCCGTCGGCGTGGACAGGAGGCCATTCGTATCTTCTGGCAGTGCAGGAGCGTTGGACGGCAGGACACGTGCATTCGGATGTAGCTCCATGAATGTAAGCAGTGAGGGTAAGGAATGGAGGACTGTCGGAGATATGCAACAGAATGAATGATGCTTTTTAAGTATGCACAGGACGTGATGCTGCTATATCAAGACAGAGATATTATCTTGGCTAGAATACACAATCGAGATTAGTGCCAAAGGCAATTAAACACGACTCCTCGTCGAGTGCACTAGACCTGAAGAAGCATGCTCTTGTATTGAAAGTCTTACTTGCAATCTCCAGTTGCGAGTCCAAGCAAGGGATAGCGTTGGCCTCGCCAGATGGAAATCCTTCCAAGGGACAGAAGAGGCACGAGAATGAGAGCGCTACCATGACGACCATTGTTGATCATAGCAAAGGGTCCATGACGAGGAATGGCGGGTTATGAAGGCATGATGTGAGTGGACAGAGATTGGGCCCTAATCTCCACAGGGTGTGAGCATGTGATCGGCTGCCCAAGAGCGACAAAAGATCATCGAAGAACACAACGAGAACTCATCATGGATAGTATTGGTTATTGATATAAATCTGATGCCTTACCGTTGATGTCTAGCAAGCCATGCAAGGAGGGGGGACCTGTAGTTCGTCAAATCTTCGCGGAAGCAAAAGTCGCATCAAGGAGGTCAGTTCGGTCCTTGAAGTCAATCTTGATCGAGCTCGTCGCCCCTTTCGACATTGAATCTCTTTCGGCCCGAACCTGTCAGTCTCTGCAATGCAACCTTATCGGCTTGTTTGCCGACTTTTCGTTGCATCTTCTCAATTTCTTGCTCAGGATCGACGGCATCTTCAGCAGCAAAGTCCAAAACCAATCGCCTACCCAGTAAATGTGTGTCTCTCAATGCGTCCATGGCGTTTTCAGCTTCTCTGACCGTGACGAAATCCGCAAAAGCAAACCCTCGTGTAGAGCTATCAAACTTCTTGGGCACTCGAACAGATCGTAGCTGGCCGTAAGATCCAAATAGTGATCGAACATCCTTTTTGGAAGCCTCAAATGGCAGATTTTTGATGACGATCTTGGTCTTCCTGCCCGCCATTTTCTTGGCCTGGTCTTCCTTCCTACGCTCTTCAGCAGCGTCTAAAGTTTTATGCGACGCTCTAATGAGGAGCTCGTGACCATCAAGCTTGTGACCGTCCATTGCTGTAAGAGCTGCTTGGGCATTGCTCTTAGAACGGAATTCGAGAAATCCAAATCCCATGCTCAAAAACTGCCCAGTCTTTTTCGGGTCAGGCTTCGTCTTCACCTTAGCTGACACGAAGCCCTCGAGAGGTTGAAAGACCTCGCGCAAGCGGTCTGTTGTAGTCGAGAAGTTGAGATTTCGGACGAACAGAGTCGACGTGTTGGCCGTTTCAGAAGCAACCTTGCTTTCCAGCAATTCCGTCGCAGAAGGCTTTGCACTTTGAGACTTTGCAGGTCCGCTCTCTGGTAAGCCCTGCACACCTCGAAATAGGTTTTTGGGCGCTTTCTCGAGAAACAATATCGAATCCTTGAACTTTCTATACGCTAGACTGCCGAATGCTGATCGTGCATTATCAGATTGATTATATTCCACTATAGCAATGGTACCAGA
The DNA here is from genome assembly GCA_963556305.1 of Platismatia glauca. Taxonomy (NCBI): domain Eukaryota; kingdom Fungi; phylum Ascomycota; class Lecanoromycetes; order Lecanorales; family Parmeliaceae; genus Platismatia; species Platismatia glauca. Next base: position 1,041,700 of record OY745766.1, on the reverse strand, counting down.
CGGCGGCATTAGAATTCTGTTTATTTTACCGTGAGCTTCGAAGAGCTGCTTCAGCTCTTCTGGCTTTGTACCATAGGAAAAGTTTTTGACCAGGATTGCGGTATCCCCACGCTCTTTTTTCTTGAAGGCTTCTAGATCTACACCGTGATTTGTGAAGTACGACCTGGTCTCTTGTATTATATGCGTTTCAGCATGTGCTTGTTTGACTGCAGCATCTGAAGAAGTTGGATCCAGCAGTTTGGATTTCGCTACGCCAAGTCGATCAGAGATTGATGACATGACAGCATCAGACTAGGAAAACATCCGTGAGCTTTATTGGAAAGCCTTTTCGGCCATCCTAGACTCACATTCATATACATCGAACTCCAATTGAAGGTAGACGAAGCCGCATCAGCTTTACGCTTGATTTGTTGTTGTTTCTTAAGTGGCAATTTTGAGATGGCAAATTCATCGAAAGTAGTCTCTTTCTTTGCGTTGGCTGGCATCAAATGCAGTAAACGGCCTTGGAAAGGCTTTCGATCTAGGTCATGGAGCGCTTTCGCCGCTGCTCTCGGTTCTGTATACTGAACGTGGGCAAAACCCTTGTTCTTGCCAGACCGTGAATCGATAGGAAGGTGCACCTAAACATCATTAGCATTCAGAAAGTAAACGAATGCGCCTGAGGATAGAGAGGGGTTGCGCTTCATTCTTCAGAATCTAGAAGTATCTACTAAAATACTCTTCCTGGTAACATCACATGCATAGCATAAGCTGTCCCTATCAGGATGTTCATCACAAGCAATCGTTTGAATGTGAACAAAATTTACACAGCCCTGGGCTTACCTCTTCGATAGTCCCGTTACCACAATCCTCGAAATGCTTCCGTAGGTCTTCTTCGGTAGTTGTGTATGTAAGGTTCCGTACAAACAGCCTTCCGTTACCAGCGGCTTGATTTTCAAGTATAGATCCTTCTACCCCCGGTTCCTCGTCCGCTTGAACACTTGCCTCAGCTACACTCCCGTCCGTGACCAGGTCTGGAACCTCAGATGGGCCTATCTTATCTGTTGGAGCGTCTTGTGGCGGCGCTGTAGGTTGCGCATCATCGTCGTCCACCAACCCGAGCAATCTGCTAGTCCGTAATCGAAGCCAGTCAGCATCTGAGACTGCTGTTGATTTGGTCAACGCCTCCTGTGTAGCTTCTTGGGAGGGACCACGATCACTTGGTGTTGTCCTTGCATCAACGCTAGGCATATCCACCGGTACTGGAGTTTCAGCGGGCAACACGGGCAACACACTCTCCTCCACTTTCCGCTCCAATTTCCTCTTTTTGGGCACGTGCTCGTAAACGTCATCACTTGGAGCTTCTGGTGTCGACGCATTTGTAGTCTTTGGAATGGGCTGCGCAGAGACTTGTGGAATCGCTGTATCTTGATTCTCCCAAATTTTCGACTTGGAGGGCGGTTGCATGACTTCCAGGTACTCCTGGAGCCTGGAATTGCCTCCATCTTCTGCTGGGTCTTCATGTTCTCGCTTCTTTTTCCCGTCACTGTTATTTTTCGTTGCACCCTGCTCTTGGATATCTGCATGCTTTCTCTTGCTATTGTTGGCGGTGTTGATCCCTGACCCTGAGGCATACTGAGCTTCGACTGAACGGGCAAACTCGACACCTATCCTTGACATGCGAATGAAGGACTTGTTGTGATATTTGACTGCTTTTGCAGCATCTTCAGGTGTCTTGTAACCGACGTATCCAATGCGTCTACGAGGTATGAGTTTTGCATCCGTGATTGTAGACTGCTTCGAGAAGTGCTTCTTGAAGTCGTCAGGATCCAAGTTTGGGGGAAGCCCCTTGACGAAGATCCTTGAGGACTCCATCGTGGGCAGATATTGCGAATGCCGTGTGAGTGTGACCCGGCGAATTCAGCCATCATCAATCTTCGTCTTTCACTATCGAGTTTCGAGCGTAATGTTTCTGAAGGGTAATTTTACGCGAAGCTAAGAAGAGGGACTACTGTACTTTACTCAAATGTTTCTCAGCCCTATCAGAAGCAGTTTTGGTTTGGAACGCAACTGGCGACACAGGGCGACGCCATCTCATCCACCGCTTAGTCGAAGCATTGTCCAGAACACGGAGCTTGCACTTTTACAAAGAATAAAAGCTGCTTGTAAAATCAGTCCGAAGCTTTAACCCCGAGAGTGCTCAACAACGGTCATTTACCTACCATCATGGCAACCGAGAAGAAGGAGAAGCTTGATTGTACCGACCCTTCTCTGTCCTTTATTCTACGGCTGCGAAACCTTTGTAGCACCTACTGACGTCCTCTAGCGCAGATCAAGTCTGCCGATATGGTGACTAGAGCCCCGCCTCCCGAGAGCGGCAGCGAAACTCACAGCTTCCTAGAGCGAGGAAATGCAGCGACAAGCCGTGGAGGTAGCCGAGGAGGCCATGGCCAAATTCCAAGTCGAAAAGGACATTGCGCAATACATCAAGAAGGAGGTGCGTCCATGTACTGACCGTCTTCTCCACTGGAACATACCGGGACCGTATTTGAGCAACGAGCCTGACAGCAAGTGTATCAGTTCGACTCTCGTGCCGGGGCTACGTGGCATTGCATCGTTGGCAGGAATTTTGGAAGCTTCGTTACACACGGTATGGCCCAGCAGAACACGCGCGGGATGAGCCAAACCGCTGACAGCGATGCAGAAACAAAGCACTTCATCTACTTTTATCTGGGACATTGCGCGATTCTGCTTTTTAAGACGCAGTAGTTGGGGAGGCCGGCGGGCAAGAGGCAGCATGTGACTACCAAAAAATGGGATCTGAGCTGAACGAAAAGTCACTGCGCGGAGTTTGGGAAGCTGGATGCGACTTTTTGGAGACTTGCTATCTGCACAATAAAAGATGCGAATACGGGGCGTGAGCAAAGAGTGCGGATAGTTGACAAGATCGTAACATTCGTCAAACACCATTTTTTCCTTAATGGAGGACCAGTCTGCTTTCTTCATCCCACCGTCGTTTCTCCTCCCGCCGAAAGCTCATTCCACTTTCTCCGTTGCCACTTCGGACACCTTTTCGCTCTGTTTCACAGGCGAATTCGACCCGTCGCTTTCCTCAATGGCTCTCCCTCTGGTTACCACCCCACCCCTCCCACTCAAATCGCGTACAATACCCTTGAATGTACTGGCCATGCTGTGCCTTCCCTCCCAAAGTGGAAACAATCCTACACAAAACGAGCTGCAGAATAGCCACAATATACCCACGGAGACCCAACTACAGAGTTGTCGGTGTCAGCATTCTTTTCTTCAAGGCAAAGGTACGAGCAATCAGACAACCCCAAGGGATTTCGAATTCTTTCTGCACCCGGAACATGTTTCGCGACTCGCAGAGTGGTCCATATTAAGAAAAGGTTGATTCGAAAATGTACATACCCGGTGAAAAACTTTTTGCTGAAAATATATCCAGTTCCGTACAATGGCATGGGCCACAAGATGAGGAACGCAATGGTCATGAACCCGGTCAGGCTCTTCGCAATAAGGGATGCCCGTTTAAGCTTCTTTTGCTCCACTTCGAAGTCAGCCGCTGACATGCCAGTGACACCTGGAATCTGTTCTAGATCTGTATTGGCTGCAGCTGCAATGTCCTCGTCGTTGCCCAGACGAATCGCAGCCATTGATTTATAATCGTAGTTCTGGGGACCGAAAGCATAGGTCAAGACTGGGACAAAGACAAGGGGCGACAAAAGGGCGACGACGTTTCCAGCCAACATGGGATTGCTCGGGTGAACGTCAGCTACAACGAGCTCACGGCTGACGGGATCAAGAGATTCAGAAAGGCGAGGACGTACTTGCTACCAGTACTCGTTACGGACAGATTGCCAAACTCCTTCTTGGCTGTCACAAGCCAAGCTTTGTTACTGTGTTAGTGGGCTGATCTTCTGGTGTCGAGAAGTGGTAGATGGACGCACCAGTAAGGGAGCAAGCAAGGCCCAATATGGGAGAGAGAGACACGGCCAAGAGATTTTGCTTGTTCCACATCAATGTCAGTACCGCTGGAAGTACTGCAGACGATATAATAACGCCCTGTCTTGCGGTTAGAAATGTTGACGCAACCATAACAGAAGGATCAATTACCATCATCAGGTACAGATAACCCATAGAAATGCCGATGTCTACACAGTGGTCAGTGTAAAATGTTCCAGTAAGTGTCTACGGATACTAACAATAAAGCCCGGTTGAAAATGCTGCCAGCAGAATAGCATATATGACCACGAAAGAATGGGCCATGTTTATCAACATCTTGCCAGAAGCATGGGGGTTGAAGTATGTCTGGTAGATATCATAAGTAAATATGCTGCTGACAGCGATATATTCAGAAGAGGAGGCGGAGGTGACAGCTACGAAGATTCCCGAGTCAGCATTTCTCTTCGGGGGCAGGACGCCGAGCGATGAGAAAACTCAAAGGGGTACCAAGAGCTTTTTTGCTCCCGGGACATGTCTTGCAAAGTAGTCCATGACGGGAAGAAAGCGCTCCGAAGATGTACTTGCCCATAAAGATCAAAAGCAGCGTAGCAGCGGCGCCCCCCTTTCCCAAAAGAGCAACAGCAGCGCTTCAGACGCTCGGAGTCAGCAATTGTTCTTCATTTTAGTATTCGAGGCATGAAAGATGAGGAGAAAGTACTAATACTCGCTCGTTGTGTCATACGACCCGGAAGGTAGGGCGCGTTGGGGAGGATATGCCCCGACGGAAAGACTTACTAAGGAAGGACTAAGCCCGCGGTGACATCTTCATCTGGCATTCGAGAAGGAAAGGTTGGGAAGACTGGATTAGATTCGAGAGCAAGCGCGGAGAGGCCCATCGTGGTAGCCGCAAGCCATGGAATAGCGAACCAACTGAGGCCGCCCATCACGTACCCAGGAAGAGCATGAACAGGACTCGCCGCGATGGCTTTGTTGTAGTACCCTTGTAGAACATGTCAGCAAATTACCCTGGGATGACGTGTATTCATGGGAGGATCCCAAGCACGTACCGTTGTCCATGAATACCGTGCCGAAATTCCCCACGAGATTTATCACGAAGAAAATGGCTCCTTCTTGTGATCGCATTGTCAGATAGCTACCATGGGCGTTGCCGGCAACCGGGTGGTTCTTCGCAGCCGTCGTCAAGAGGTCGTAAACTTTAGCGGGACTTCCAAGATTAGAATTGGTCGTGTAGGCTTTCTGAAGGTTAACAGAGCTCCACACCAAATCCCGGAATGATAAATACCAGTGAATGCCTAGACATCAAGGTCAGTCAATTTCGTAGTGGGCCAGGAGTTCTTGATGCAAGGACTTACGAAGATAAAGATGATGATCAAAATCATGACCGTATGAACGTAGTCTGTAAGAAAAGTTGCTTTGATCCCTCCCGCAATCGTGTACATCACCACCCCAATCGGTAAAAGAAAACAGGCAGCTGCAGTCGGCATGCCAGTCAGGGCGGTCACCACAGCAGAGCCTCCTGTCAGCAGTATAGCAGTCACCTTCAGCCGCTGGTCAGCCTTGGAATTCAGCTTGGCACAATTGTGTCCACGTACCAGAACATTGGTCATCAATCCAAAGACGGTGTAGACCAAGTGAGCATAGACTCCATACCGAGCTCGAATCACCTCCAGGAAGGTATGAGCATTAGGCGCCTTGCTTTTCAACTCGATTGCCAGCGTAGCGAAAAGTAGGATCTGCACAGTAGCACCCGACGCATACCAAAAGGGTCCAGAGACTCCATAACGGTAGGCCACTCCGGAGGACTGTAGCAACGTGGCCGCCCAGGTCCAGGAAGAGACCACGGCACTCGCAACGAGACCAGATTTGACGGTTCTCCCCGCCGTGCTGAACATCTCCGAGGTCTGAACCTCTGAGTTGTACCGTTTGAGCACATACGTGGTCGTTATCATCCCGAGGGCAAACGCAGCGCCCAGGCCAAGGACGATGCCATAGCCGAAGCCTTCACTGAGAGGAGGGGTAATTGGCATGATGAAGGGAACAAAGCTTCAAGCAGATATTGGGATTCCGTCGTTGAATGTGACACTTCCGGCAGCAACGACCTCTGCCACGGATATCGACCGTCTGTTGCGATGGTGACAACCTTTTCAGAAACAGGAAAGGAGAAAAGAATGGGACGGCGGTGATGAAGCATGAAGAAGAGCACGAGACCAAAGGGAGAATCTTGATGAATTGGACATTGAGATAAGAAAGACGCCGAGGTTTTCTCCTAAAGGCTAGTAGGCTATATAGTCATTGACGCTCTGCGCAGGGCGCAAACGCCAAATGTATCGTGCATGCATCGAGTGACGAAGCATTGAAGACATTGGTCGAGGTTGGAACATCTTTTTGCTTTTTCTTATTTGGTGTCTTGGTTGACGCGCTAGCTTTTCGTTTTCTGTGTTTCTGATTTCCTACTAGCTAAGTAGCTTAGCTTATCGTGCTTATCGTGCATCCGGTGATTGGTGGCCGAGCAGATCGGCGTGATCCGCGTGGATTGGTTTATTTGGTGGACAATGGTGTGCTGTTAAGGCGGATGCTGCCGTAGCCTTGCTGCTGCTTCTTATCGACGTGCACAGACATCATTCATTATTCGCCTTCAATCAGTAATACATATTCACAATTGATCAAGGTAAGTTAAGTAGATACCTAGTATTATTGATATGGTGAGAAAGCGTGAGGTTGATCACCACCATGATGAACGATACTCGAAGTATCACAGAAATGGCGAGTGGTATTATTGGTATCGAAAAGGCAAGCATCCGATCCCTCTCCCATTCCAAGCGACCAAAAACGCCACGACTTCATCGATTCGTAATTTCGTAAATAATGTTATACAGCCTCAACATCGTGCAAGGGGAGATACCCATCATCCACCCGCCCCCGCACTCCCATCATGCGCTTTGCCAAGCCTTCAATCCACCTCATGCCCAATCGATCCCTCAATCCTCGGTCATTGCTCATGCTCATTCCCCTGAGTGACTCGCTCTTTTGGCCGTCCGCCTCCAATTTCTCTATCGTCATCCATCCAGGCCTCTTCCAGAACTTCAGGAGGAGACTGCTGCCAACGACACTGACGCTGCTGGCGGCCATCGCGGCACCCGCAGCCATAGGAGGCATCATGATATGACCAGGCAGCACCAGCCCAATCCCCATGGCAAAGGGGAGTCCGATTAAGTTGTACAGACACGCCCACATCAGGTTCAGCTTGATACGCTGGAAGATTGTGCGAGAGAGACTCAGGGACGCGGCAACACTCAGCATGTCTTCGGGTCGCATAAGCACAATGTCAGCCGCTTCCATAGCGACGTCCGTGCCTGAGCTGAGGGCAATGCCGATGTTGGCGGTCGCAAGAGCAGGCGAGTCGTTGATCCCGTCGCCCACCATGGCAACAAATGTACCGTGCTCTTGGATTTGTTTGATGATCTTCTGCTTCTGATCGGGAGAGACGCCAGCATGGATATTGCTCTTCGGAATGCCAACTCTGGCTGCGACGGCGGCAGCAGTAGAGTATTGGTCTCCAGTAACAATGGAACTCGTAATCTTCATGCGATTCAGAGCAATGATCGTGGCGGCTGCGCTCGGCTTGATCGTGTCGGAAAGGGAAAGAAACCCTGCGTAGGCATGATCGATAGCAACGTAGATCTGGGTGGTACCTGACGGTGGTGCTTTGGAGGTGCCAGTATCGGAGTCTGTCGGGGAGGTGGCGATGACATCAGCAGGTAAGGTGATGCCTTGGGATTTGAGGTACGAAGAGTTGCCCACGTGTACTTTGTAGCGTTGTGGAATAGCGGAGGTGGCCGGTTCGACGCTGGCACAAACACCTTTGCCAACAGTTGCTTCAAAGTCTCCGACGCTGCCATCAATCATGCCTTCGCTTCCTACGTTCAACTCTAGCTTCGCGGTATCAAGGATGGCCCTGCCTATGGGATGTTCGCTCCCCATTTCCGCCAAGCCCACTAATGACCACCATAGTTTTCGCCGCCATTCGTTTGCTTCCCAAATCTGCTCAAGTCGGACTTCTGGAACGCTCATCTTCCCCACAGTCAGAGTGCCTGTTTTGTCGAAGACAACGTGGGTGACTTTGGTAGCGATCTCGAGAGCAGCACCTCCTTTGACCAAAATTCCTTGTTCCGCCCCAATGCCCGTACCCACCATGACGGCCGTCGGAGTGCTGAGACCAAGCGCACATGGACATGCAAAGACGATCACAGAAATACAGAGCTTTAGACAGACCATGAATTTGCCACCGCTCTCAGGTTTGAGGAAGATTTCTGGACATTCAGATGGTGGCAGCACATGACTCAGGACCATCCAGGAGATGAAGGTCAACAAGCCAAGAGCGATTATGGTGGGGACAAAGTAGCCCGCAACGGTATCCGCCATACGTTGGATTGGCGCACGACTGGTTTGGGCTTCCTGGACTAGCTTGACAATCTGACTCAATTGCGTGTCCCGGCCCGCTCGAGTTACTCGAAAGTCAATCCGACCTGCTCCGTTCACGGTTCCTGCCATGAGATCGCTCCCCGGCCTTTTCAAGATCTCGACTGCTTCACCAGTAACCATGCTTTCATCAACATAGCTCTGACCTCGAGTGACTGTGCCATCAGCTGGGACTTGGCCACCAGGACGCAAAACCACAATGTCCCCAACTTCGATCAGCTCTGTGGGAATGATCTTTTCTTCGGCTGCATTGCTGGATTGATTGTGAAGAATCGGACCCTTCTCCGCTGCAATACCACTAGGTACAGCAGCATCCCAGTCTTCTGCCGCCTTCTCCGCAGCGATAGGATCCGCGTAGATCGTAGCCATTGAAGGTGCCAGAGACATCAGCCTTGAAAGCGCTTTCGAGGTTTGGCCCTTTGCTCGATTCTCTAGATAGCGACCCAGAGTAATGAACGTTATGAGCATGCTACTTGTCTCAAACACTGTGCTGGGCCGGGTGTGCGGAGCAAACAAGACTGACACAATCATTGCTGCGATGCTGAAGAAAAATGCAGCGGAAGTGCCCAAAGTGACAAGTACATCCATTGTTGGCGAACCGTGCTTCAAAGATTTGTAAGAAGAAATGTAGAAGCGTTTGCCGATACCAAATTGAACAGGCACAGTCAGGATAAGGCAGAGCACGTCGCCAAGGTAGAGTCCCGGTATCCAGAGCAGGAACGAGCCAAAATCCCATCGCGGGATGATCATAGGTATGGCCATACTTATCAGAAAGACCGGAACGGCGAAACAAAGAGAGGACCAGAACGCCCGCCGCCATTCTTGTATCTCGCGGGTCTTTGCCAACGACTCAAGCTGTGCGTTGTTGTCATCAGCGTCTGCCAGAAGCGCATTGAAACCCAGATTCTCTATAGCTTCCACCAGCACTCGAACGCCGGTTAAGGAAGGATTGTGAGTAATGCTGACTCGGGAGGTCGCAAGATGGACTACAGCGGAAGAGACACCAGGAAGTAGACGTAAGGCATCTTCAAGGGCAGTAGCAGAGGACGAAGTAGGGATACCAAATACTTTTAAGTGTACGTTCCGCATCGCTGTCGATTGTGTTGCCAAGCCACGTTGTGAGGATAGAAGCTTAGCATCGAAACCTCGGTCTTCAATAATCTCCGTGATTTGCTCAGGAGAAAGTTTCGCTGGATCGTGGATTATGACAGCCCGTTCAGCTAAAAGACTGATGTTGAACTGCACTAGCCCTTCCACATCCTTGAAGCCCCCTTCGACCGCTGAAGTGCAGGCACCGCATGTCATACCCTCGATCGCTACGGTACTTGTGGTCAGATCGGCTTGCGACTGATTCGATGTTTGGGTTTTGGTTCCCTGAATAGATAGTGCTGGTGAAATCTGGGTCTCCAGAACCTCGGCGCCAAACCCTCTATCTTCGATGATTTCCGCGATCGCTTCGGGCGAAATTATGGAAGAATCGTGTTCGACAACGGCGCGTTCCGACAGAAGCGATATGCTCATTGTCTTGATTCCCGGAACGTTCTTGAAGCCACCCTCAACAGCTGAGGTACAGGCACCACAAGTCATACCCTCGACTGCCAGCGTCGTAGTGGATATATCAGCAGCATTGCCCCCGGTGGTACCCTTGCCATCGCTAGGTGCCTCATCTTTTCCCGAAAACGTGGGAACGTCGGTGGCGAGAACCTCGGCGTCAAATCCTCGATCCTCGATGATCTCTCGGACCCTTGCTGGCGATAGTATTTGCGGGTCATGCTGAACCACCGCTCTTTCCATGACCAAGCTTACAGAGACGTTGCCGGCGCCATGGGTGGATTTGAAAGCGCTCTCCACGGCGGACGTACACGCGCCACACGTCATTCCTTCCACCCGTAACGTTGTAGTCGCCATATGTGTAGCTGAAGCCATGATGTGAACCACGTGAACCACAGGAGCTCAACAGTCGCGATGGAAGATTGGTTCAACGGTCGGCGGTTATCTGTCATACTCCGGGGCTCGGGGGCGTTCTAGAGGGGCCAGGGGTCTGGAATTGTTGGAGCGCATAATGAAAGAGTAAAAGAAGTAGAAGAAAGGAGAATAAGTAAGTTGCAGGTACGGCTGATAATTACAAAGGAAAAGCAAGGCAAAGAGGCAAAGAGGAGGATGCGGTCTTTGTCAGACCACCATTGTATTTACTAGTTCGAATTTGTTCTATGACCGAGCCGGCGCCGCATTTCTTTTCCCCGCTAGAGCTCGAGTACTCTAATCCCTATCCGCTCCATGACTTTGCCGAAGACAAAGTCAAGGTATCCAGTCTTCTTACCTTGAACAGATGATGTTTTGCACATTGTCGTCCTGGGTTGTGTAACACTCAAGAATGAAGGCATACTGCCTGGAGGGTTTGATAGGCATCATGACTTTACGATACCTCTCAACTACTTTCCGTCACACATTGAAGCTTACGCGAGCCGATGATGAGCTATCAAATCAGTCAGGGTCGCTGCTACGCCATATGCTGAGGGGCCAAGCCGTTTAGCAGATACCACCTCAGCGGATAGCTTCCCTTTTTCAATAAATCCGCATTGGGGCCGTGAGCTGATGCTATTATTAATGTCTCTCGACAATGTCTGCTAAATGCTGGGGGGCTTTTTAGAAAGGGTTCATTCGCGTATCCGTACATACTCTGAAATGATAATGATAATGAATGAACGATACAATGGAAATGAATGCATGATAGGTCCTCGTAGCTACACGTCTTGAGTCATCGTGAAGAACACTAAACATTTGACAATAGGTACAACATAATCAACGGCCTCACCAAAGGCCTTCGGGAATTACACATTCGGTGGGAAAGGGATGATCAATATTAATTACTACTTATTGACTTCCAGCTTCAACTTTAGACTGGCTGTCCGCTGCACTCTAAGTGGGACGACCGCTGCTTCGTTACACTCCCCTCTTTTTGGACCCTGGTCTCGTGGCGATCTCCCGCAATCCTATCAATAGCACCAGCCCTACCAGGACGGGCATCCATTCGAGCTTCCTACTCTCACTACCAGAGCGACCATCCACGGCTAATGTGGTTGGTAATTCACTCTTCCTGACACTATCAACCATGGATCAAACACAGCAAAAGGCTTTGAATGCCCTTGAACCTTACATCCTCCTCTCCAAGTCCGCAAACTCACCACGAGCAGCTGCCGACCTTGTCGCCCAAGCCACATCCGCACCCAACACCTTCGTCTTCGCCGAGCTCCTTCAGACACCAAATATCCAAGCTCTGCAGACAGCATCAAAAGACTACGCACCTTATCTCACCCTCCTGCAGATCTTTGCCTGGGGAACGTGGTCTGATTACACAGGTCGGTCCAAAACCCATCGTGTGCAGTGCTCGGATGTTAATTCTTCTGATTCAGAAACACCAAATCTCCCAAAGCTCTCCAACGTACAAGAACAAAAGCTGCGCCAGCTCACTTTGCTCTCCCTCTCCACGTCCCCCTCCACCCTCACATATGCGCACCTACTCTCCGAGCTCTCCCTTCCCACCACTCGCGCCCTGGAAGACCTCGTTATAAGCTCCATCTACGCCGGATTACTCACCGCGAAACTTGACACCCTGTCCCAACGTGTTGACGTCTCGTCCGTCGCCCCTCTACGAGACCTGAGACCTGGCTCCGCCCCCCGCATGGTTTCTGTGCTGGAGGACTGGGACAGTCGTTGCGTGAGCGTCTTGGGCGAGATCGAGGGACAGATCCGGGAGATTAGAAGGAAAGCTCAAGCGCAGAGACGGAGGGAAACGGAGCATGAGAAGGCTGTGGCAAAAAAGATGGGAGAGGGTGAAGACGGGAAAGGCAAGCTTGGGAAGAGGGGAGGGGGTGAGGAAGCGGACGAGATGGATATTGATGAAGGCGGACGAAAATTGAGGGGTGCAAAAAGAGGTGGAGGAAATTTCTTAGGCGGACTTGGTAGGCGATTAGGTGGGGGTAATTGAGTCTGCCTTAGCCATCATACCCAGCAAGAAGACTCGTCTGTCCCGAGGACGAAAAGGACATTTAACAGGTCTAAGTACTGTGGTTATTAGACTGACCTCTCCTCACGGATTTATCTTGACGAAAGCTTAGGTGAGAGGATCATAAGATCATTTCACAGTCACGATCTCGTAGGAGATTTATGTGAAATTGTCATTACTGCCGACCTAGATGCCGAAACGATGATTGCGCACGAAAGATCTCAGATGGAGAACAAATCCTGCGCCGACCAAATCCGAAATATCGCTATAGGCTTGAGGTAGAGCCTTCCATCGGCCGTTCCGACGTACCTTCGTGGGCGTCCTGCTTTTTCTTCAAACCCCTGGGTATATCGTAGTCATAAACTCCAATCCCTAAACGCCTATCCAACAGAGCACGAATCATTCGGCCAAATGCTTGCGCAACGTCAGCTCGTTCTTCGAAACAGCGACTGGAGAGGGAGGATACTGACCGACCATTCCGGAACCAATTTGATCTGGCTCCACATGAATTTCTCCAGCTTATTCGCACTTTTTGTATACGGTGTCGTCTCATTGTTATATTTCCGACAATTGTCAAAAATGAGCTTCGCGTCCTTGATGAAGTCATCTGGCGTTGGGTACAAATCCTTTTCGTGCTTTTGTTCCATCGTACTCAAATCCATAGGCTCTTTGATCACGTCATAGTAATCCGCCACCTCATCTCTGTTCACAGGCTGCGAGAAAGGCCATGAGGAGCCGTGATTCTGCATGTCGTTGAGTAAATGCAATAATTGGTTGTAGTTCGGTCCATGGCGTGGCTGGCGAGCGAGCTCATCCATGTCAGGCGACCAGCCAGAAGCTTTGATAGCCGGAATAGACATAGGATCAATCTTGCAGGGCATATTCTTCCATTCCTTCGGCGGAGAGTGAACTATATGGCTTTTCGAGAATGCACGGATTTTGGCAGTGACTGCTTCTTTCTGCTTCAATAGCATTCGACCGACTTCGAGATAGCGAATACGCGGGACCATGGTGCATTGCATTATGGTCCCGCCTTCGTAGTCCTTGATGTACCCCATCCATATTGGTTTTTCGAGGGTAATCTCTTTAGTGAAACCCTGCTTCTTGAAGTAGCCTATTGCATAGTTGTCCGCATACGTAAGGAAGTGTTTGATGGGTGAAGTGGCTTTGACATAGTCTTTCAGGTGGGACATGAGATGCGCGCCATAACCCTTTACCTGCTGATCCGAAGAGATCGCGCAGAAGACGATTTCGGCGAACTCCCGGCTATTAAACGGTCGATATGTGATGCCTCTGAACCATGTCAGCGAGGACCTTTAGACGGCAAATGTCCGAGCATACCCGACGACTTCAAGCGGTTTCTTGACAATAGCTATGGAGAGATGGGTACGGTCGTAGACTAGTCGAGCTATGTAGTCTTTTGGCATCTTGGGTAGCTGTTTTTGAAAAATGCACTTCAGACCGGTCAAAATGATAAGACTCTCCCGGCTATTGTCGTTGTTGACAACCCGGAACTCGATCTCGCCATTGCGCTCCTCCGCGACGGCGGGCTATCGCTGTCGGTCAGATCTTCTCTATTTCCACGAACTAGAATGAACGCTACGTACCTTCTCTGGGAAAGGGACAACTCTTGGTTTCCCCTCGGCTTCTGGTGTGAGTGTCTCGGAATGGGAATTTTTGACACGCTTGCTTGGGCTTTCGCTGCCCAATTGATCGCTGGCTTTGCGCTTGGTGTCTGGACCCACGTCAGTCTGTCTTTTACTCTTCAGAGAGGTCACGCACGCTCAAGTAATATTGGCGCCATCTTGCATTGTATTTCTACTTCGGTCAGCAGAGAAGACGTTTCCATCGGAGATAAGGGCACAGACTGCTCCTAGGACTAGTGCGCCTTGGCACGCGTGCTTGAATAGAGCCGCTGGAAGGTAAAGTTGTCCTGAGAAGAACATTAGCAAAGTCATTATTTATCAATACTCTTCCTAGATCAGAACCACTCACTTGCGCACCATCGTGACGGATTCTTTCTCAATTGTCAATCAACCGAAGGCTCGCGCTCATCAATGTCGTTGAATGAGGTGTGGGAGGGAGCAGTCAGCAGCCCGTTTTATCCTCTCGTTCCCAAAGAAAGGCAATTCCTTGTGGGCTCTAGTCTCCTGCTCTTAGGTGAGTGACTTCCCCAATTCATTCAAGGCAATGGCTGATAACTGAAGCCTTCGTTCTGACTGGCCTATTCGGATTGAGTGAGTGAAGTCGTGCAGAGGGTCAGGATTAGAATTAATACCTCAGAAGATCGTTCATTCAAGAATATTCCAATTCTCGGGGTACCTGCATCGTTAGCTTTTGGGTAAGCTTGCTTGGACATACAACAAAGGATGCATCTAACCGTCTATCAGGTTTGGATCAGTGTTCATGATCTGTGCAGTCGGCGTATATGTCTGAGAAGAAGCTCTTAGATATCTACATTTGAAGAAGCTATGTCGGCTTTGTACAATATCATCATTTGATACCCACTCTAGACGTTATTCAATTTCTGGACGGTTCCCCGTTTCTGCCAATTCTACAAGTTCCTGCGTGTTTGCTTCGGAAGAATAAGGCAGCATGGCTTCTACAAACGACAATGAAGACAATGCAGCACCTCTTTTCAGTGCAGTCTCAGGATCTGCCCGACAACTTTTTCAGCTTCTCCGCTGTATCAACTTTGTTTCCAAAACTCATGTTCAGATCACAAAGGAAGGTTTACGCTTCACGGTGGAAGAGTCCCAAGTAATGCAAGGTCAGCTCATGATATATGATCTCTGTCAAAGACGCTAAAAATAAATCCCAGGTATTGCCTTCCTTGACAAAGCACTATTCACTGCATATACGTATTCTCCTCCTCTGCACGAAGACTCTGAATATTTCGAGCCAACTCCCTTTCAAATATCCCTATCATCTCTTCTCGAAACCCTTCAAATACTCGGCATCAATGATGGCAAAGATCGCTGGTCCAACCGTGACTCAAATTACAGCAGCATCAACGGCTTCTCTTCGCGCAGTGGACCACCCGGAACTTTCGACAACCGCGTCTTAGGTATGAACGGTATATGCCGCCTTAGTTATGCTGCTCCAGGGGAACCTCTATGTGTTATCTTGGAAGAAACTGGAGTGACGACAACGTGCACTTTAGTCACATACGAGCCCGAGTTCCAGGAGGAGATACCGTTACAGAAAGACGCTATAGCACAAAAGATAATAATGCGGGCAAGCTGGCTGCACGATGCCATTAATGAACTCTCGTCTACATCACCTACGCGCCTGACTATCGCCTCTTCTCCCACGGCTCCATACTTTACACTTTCGTCCAGCGGTCCGCTGGGCTCGGCAACTGTTGAATTCAGCAAAGATCCCCAACTGCTTGAGACATTCCAGGTACCAAGAAGGACCGTGAACACGTACAAATACTCACTCATCAAAGGTGCAAGTAGAGCCATGGCCATCGCATCTAAGGTCAGCATCAGAAGTGACGAACAGGGAGTGCTGAGCTTGCAATTCATGATTGAGGTAGAAAGTGGAGGCTTCAGCTTTGTGGATTTTCGCTTTGTGCCCTTCATACCCGAAGAGGGCGACGGTGAAGAGGAGAGCGAGGTTGATGAAGCCGAGGGTTTCGAGTAATGGATGTTCAGCGAGCTTAGTTGACGAACCAAAAGAGCTTTGGCCCAATATCACTTAGACAATTACTTTCCCTCGACATTCATTCATGGTGATGTTTTTCTAGCTGCTGCCTCACGATCTCCTATTTCAAAGATCTATTATCATCAGACGACTGACAGTCGTGGATAAATGTATGAACCCTGTTACATCGCGCGGTGATCGTCTCTGATCTTTGACTATTAAATCAAGACCCAGAAGCATGGCGCGTTGGAAAGCATGAGGTTTGAATTAAAGTAATCATATATTGGAACAGCACCAGGGACCAGGGTGTTTCGCCTCCTTGGCCGCCCCAGATGAAGCTGCAGTGTTGCTGTCTGCGTCTGTTACAATTTGTAGGAACTCCGATCACCGGTACTCGTAGATGTATCTCTGTATGCAGCAACGGCATCAACACCTTGGGATATCACTGCAAAGGGAACGATTTATTCTGATATTGTGAAAGCTGCTGGTATCTGTCCCTGCCTCGGAGGCTCCTCCGCCGAGTCCGCCGTTTCCAACAACACTAGCATTTTCCAGGCTTAAGCTTTCTCTCAGAAGGGAGAAAGGACCTTGTGAATTCCGGCTCTTCGTGACTTATCTCCACTTCCTCGTTCTCGGCAGCGCTTTCGGTTGATCATTGACTGTTTGAGTATGCCTACAATGTCCCAATCAGCGACGAAGCGAGGTCCATCAGTCCTAGTGAGTATCTATTCGATTGCGAGTAATTATATACTGGTATCGTTGGAGCTCCCTTTGCTCACGCCTCCTCTTCCTACAGGTCACCGACTCCCGCGAACAGCGCAATCCTCTCAATCGGCCTGCCCAAATGCTGATGCGCCAGAATTCCCGTTTCATAACCGTTGACAGTGTCCTCCAGTATGCATCCGACATCCCTTCCATGCAAGAACGGCAGCCAAGCCTTCGACCGCGCGCTCTCCGCACGGGCTCTGGAAGGCCAGCAGATCCTAAGCTCGCAGGTCGGCTGGTGCCTCAATTGATGCCTGCCCGAAGTACTAAAGTCAGCGAGAAATTGGTACTCCTACCCGAGACCGCGACAGAGGAAGCAGAGATAGAGGAAAAGGCAGATTACGACGAGGATAATGAGGCATTACCTACAAAAGATGATGAAGAGGCATTGAGGAGAACAGGAGGCAAAAGAGGGAAGAGCTACGCCGAAAGATTACCAAAGGCCAGAAGAGCGGAGAAACTGGCAAGGGTTACGGCGTACTGTACCGCGCAGGCCTACAAGTTGAAAGGGAGCGCAAGCTTTCTGAAGGAGAAGCATTCCGCGAGGACGAAGCTTTACGATGATTGCCTTTACGTCGTGTATCACCTCCCGTTACTGCCAGGCAGTGGAGGCTACCGGATCAGGAGCAGTCCGGTGCTGAAGAGCCCAGGTGGGAAGGCGGTTTTAGATGAGGAGATTGAGAGGAGCGAGTTACGGGATTACGGAGAAGGCTACTTTGAGGAAGATGGAGGTGAGAGCTTCGGAGTACGAGGTACTGAGGGCGAAGAGAGTCCCAAAGGATTGAAAAATGACCACCTCACGAATGGCTACAAGCCCAATGGGACCGGAGAACGCGAGGTTCCAGCACGCTCGGCGAGTCCATCTAGGGTCGTAACCAACGCCCTGAAATTCGCCGAGATGTTCGTCTTTTCTTACGGAGTGGTAGTGTTTTGGAACTTCACCGAACGGCAGGAGAAAGACATCCTGGCGGATCTCACGTTTTCAGAGTCGGAGACAAGAATTTCCTTGGTCAATGGCGCCCAAAAAGAAGAGGATTTCGAAACGGAGGAATTCCACTTCGAGTACTCGCCAGAAACGCCCAGGCCAAGGGTATTCAATGACATGATTACTTTAAGAAGTGGAGATCACATGATCAAGCTTGCAATGTCTCATGCCATTGCTCAAAGTACGAAGCTCAATTTCTTCGAGCAGAGGATGGCAGACCAGATGATCGAAGCTCAGCACGTACCAAAGCGGTTAGCTTTGACCGGAACGCTGGGTATGAAAAGGGAGGAAGTCGTGAAGATACTAGGAGCGCTGTTCAAGAGTCGTGTCGATGTCAATTTGTCCTCGAATATGCTTGACGTCCCCAACTTCTTCTGGGACAGCGAACCTACCCTTCACCCTCTCTACTATGCCGTCCGCGAATACCTCGAGATCAAGCCTCGAATTCAGGTCCTTAACGAACGCTGTAGGGTCTTTCTAGACCTTGCCGAGATCCTGTCAGATTCCATTGCAGACAATAAGATGTCCCGTAAGTCTCTCCACGACTGTTACCCCTAGCATGGGTGAAAAGTAAAACTTTGAGTTGACAATCACCGTCGCAGACCTAACATGGATTATCATCGTCCTCATCGTTCTCTCGATCTTCGTAACATGCTCCGAAGTGTTCCTACGGTTCGGCATCCTCTCTACCCGTGGCGCGAAAGCAAAGGGGTTACCAACGTGTATAATGCCTGACCATGATGGTCTTCGGTGACGTGTTAAAATAACACAAGATGCACTTTTTTGATGCACAATTGCGAGTTGATTTGCAACTTGGCTTCAGCGTCTGCTCGCCATTAGCGTGGTGCTTCAGGAGTCTTCACAATAGGATGCCATTTGGACTTCTTGGCTTGGCATAACATACGTTTAGATGCTCCTTGCACAAAAACTACTTGCTTACTAAGGACTATGAGAGTCTCAAAGGCCGAACCAGACGCCGAGTCTCACAAAATCTGATCAAGAAAAAACGGAGGACCGCGAAGAATAGTTCATTCCTACTCCTTCCGCCGCACAGAAAGTCCTTGAAGATGAAATGTCGAGACAGTCGACAGGTGAAGTCTGACAGCAAACGTGCTGCTGTGAACTCGCCTCTCTCAGATCCTGTGCCCACCGCCCTCGCAGCCAACAAGCCAAGAGAATCCGATGGTCCGTGCGCCAAAACACTCCGAAAAGGTCCCTGCTCATCAGACCGCGGACCTCGAACTTGGTCAAGATTGCAAGGGTTTCACCTCCACCGCTGCAGACTGCCGCTCTTCCCCCAACGTAGCGGCAACGTCCCCCGGGGGCAAGCTACTCTCCTCTGGCCATTGTAGCAGTCTAGTTAGCCTGAATAGAATTTTTGGTAGCTAGCTCGTCAACCATCCTTACCCATCAGGAAACCGTCCACTTCATCGGAGCCGCACAGGCCCGCGAGGCCTGCATGCAGTCCGCACCGACGGCTGCCAAGCCGCGCCAAAAGAAGCGCGCGGGGAATCCAAAGTACTCGCTGGTGACTTTAGTCTCCGGACACACCAAAAAACCATTCCTCACATTAAGGCCGTCACAACGCAACAAAACGGCGGTTTGAAGAAAAATATTTGGGCTACAAATCGTAATTTGGACGCTTTTCTACAGATTTCATACCAACAATTTTATCTTCAGTTCAATTGTCATTGAATCAATGTATTTTGCATGAAGGAACTATTTTTGAGGTGTCCGGAGACTAAAGTCACCAGCGAGTACGTAAGTAGCGCACGCTGAGGAAGTCTTGTAAGATACGATACGTAATAATCAAAAATCCTACAACGACGTTGGCGAGGGACGAGAGACGTCAACCGACAAAGTTACCCTCTACACAGTGACTACCTCATTACTCAAAATGGAATTCGGGGGAATCCCCACTAGACAAAATGCCAGGAAGCGGATGCCCACAGAAACGTCCATTGGAGATAATCCCCCGGAGAAGCGACGACTTGCATTCCCGTAACTGCTGAAGATGAAGTAACGTTTTGGCGCGAGGGTCTTCCAAATCGCGGGTCCAAGAACAGATACCGTAGCAAAGACATGAGTGCGTGAGCCTTTTGCGAAGCTCCCCTGCGTAGGCTTTGTGTTGGGCGGGGACCTCGGTCGCTGATCGGCGGTCCGGGGTGTGGGGGTCAAGTGGGGATTTACGTGAGATGGGAAATGGTCGGGTGGAGAGAAGCTATGTGTTCAATTGGTCTAGGCTGTATAAACAAACACACACTCTCTTGATCAAGGGCGAGGAACGGGGAGCAATCGCTTCCTCTCCGCCGATTGAAAAACTATGTGAGCATTATCGCTACTCAAACGAGCGACTCTGATGAAGCGGATCACAATCCAAAAAAAAGTTGATGCGACGTGACAAAAGCAAGGAGTATTAGGGGCAATTTAGTGCTTCGGACAACAGGGGTGAACGAGGGACACTGTCTTCTTTCTCTGCTGATACCAACTCGTTCCAAACCGCATTCGAGCCGCAGCCCACGGCTACGGTTTCGGGGGATTGGGACCTCGAAGCTGTAACCGCTGCTCCCCAAGGGCCACGGCAGCCAGAGCGCAACCCGAATGTAGCCCTTAGTAGGCCAGTTGGCGGCCGAGTCGAGTAGACGGTGCGTGTTGAGACCCGGTGGTGCCTGATTGCTCGAAGTGTCTGCGCCTTTCGTGACTATTGGGGCTACCATCGCGGAGGGAGTAAAGACTGCGCTTTGCGGAGGGGCCGTGGGTAGCGGCAAGTCTGGGTCTAGTACCTCCGAGGCTGATCGGATCGCCCGCGAAAGTCGATTCTTGCTTCAAGACGCTGGAGACGACTTTGCCAATGGCCGGATGGATGGCTCTGGCGACCACGGGGGCAACCTTCATGGCGATAGGGGCAATGGTCCTGAAGGTCTTGCCGAGCACGTCGAAGAAGCCTTCCTCTTGCAGTTGCTGGGGTGGAAGCATCATCACCGCTTTAAGGGCGGCGTCGGCGACAAGTGCGCGCTGGGCCAGGAAGTCGGCGGCGGGAAGGCGAGCGGCTGGGCCAGAGCTAGGTTGATCTTCAAAGGCTTCGGCATCACCGGTTTGTTTCAGTACGTCAGCTAGAATGGGGAGGCCGTGCTTGGCCGCGACGAGCACGCCTTTGCTGGCCAAGCGAACCCCTGCTTTGATGATGTCGAAGAAGCCTTCTTCCGAGTCACCGTCCATGGCAGATTCCTGGAGGTTCTGCTGCAAAGACGCTTGAAGATGGCCCAGAAACGCCTCAGCCTGATGATCAGCTGGCTTGTCGATGGCGGAACTGTAGAGAGTGGTCGGTCGGAAAGGTTCTGACGGAGTGGCTTCGAAACTTTCTGCGCCAGACGCTGCCTTCTGGTTATAGTTGTGGAGCGAGTCAAGTGCGATTTTTAGAGCAGGTTCCATCATAGCACCCATCACGTGAGGAGCCGCCTTGCGGATGACAGGTAGCGCTTTCATGACTGCATCCTTCATGTCGCTGAAGATACTTTCCTCCAGATCAGGATGCAATTCTGTTGATTGAAGAGCGCTCAGCGTAGCTTCAGCCAGGATCGCTCTTTCCATGGAACCTTCATGTATAGCCGGGGTATCCATGGTGCTCTCGGCGTCCATCGTCTCTGCTGTGATTTTACTAGCGGCATTCAAAGCGAACCCGGCCAGTGCACCAATTGGGCCTCCGCCGATAACCCCTAATCCAATAGGAAGCGCAGATGCTACAGTCCGCAGCACTTGCATGAAACCTTCCTCTTCTGCCTCGTTGAACTTGCTTCTGACAATTGGATTGCGGTCATGAGCAATTCCACCATTCTGAATGAGCTTCGTCATCATCGATTTACGTCGCTCATGTTGAGAGCGGAGTTGTGTTTCGGATGCATGCTGGGCTTGAGAAGCGTGCTGAGGTTGAGAGGCGTGCTGGGCTTGAGAGGCGTGCTGAGCTTTAGAGGCATGCTGGGTTTGGGAAGAATGACCAGTCTCAACTTTGCGGGATTTGCAAACATCGCAGACAACAGGACCAGTCGCAGCCATGCTGCTTGGAATGCTTGAGTCATATCCTGACGGCACAGGAGCCGATATCGTTGTATTTCCTGTGACGGGAATGAGATTCAAGGAATCATTTGGCAAAGGCAACCCGAATGCAGCGATGTAGTCTCCATAAGGATTACCATATTTTCCAATGACCGAAGCAGAGTTGAAAGTGCCTCCGTACACGTGAGCTCCAATAGAGACTAAGTCGTGCTGCCTGAGGACTGGAGATCCGGAATTACCTGGTCGACGGGCGTCAGATGTCTTCTACACGTAAATAGATATAAGGGTACAAAAGACTCACCGCCGAAAGTATCGATCTGATATTCCAGCATAGTGTCGGCCTGGGTGGATAGGTCAAACTCTGTTGGAAGGAACATTTCATACATGTGAGCTCCTTTCTCCCCCGTCTTCTTGTCGGACAAGTCACCTGGATAGCCGACAACACCGAGAACAAGGTTTGCTTGAGAGGGCGTCTCCTCAAATCGTACGGGAGTGACTCCGGTGAAGGGTGTCTCGACTTGCATAAAGCTCACATCAAAGGATTTTTGACCTTTTGTTTTGACCCAGCCTTCGGTTGTGACAATTCTCTTGACTTGCCTGAACTGAAAATTTGCATCCTTCTCCGACTGATGCCCATGATATCCAATGTAGGCTTTCACCTCTGTAGCACGGCCCAATTTGTGGCTCCAGTCATAGCTGCAGTGTCCAGCAGTGACAAAGATGTCAGGCTTAATAAGCCATCCGGTACCCATTGCCCAGCTCCCGGGCGCTTGGAACTCGTAGTGAATGAAGAGCTTCACAATTGCTGCATGAAAATGTGAGCGAGATGAAATGAACAAGACCGACGGTAGTTGACTTACATCGATATTTCCCACCCGGTGCAAAGTGAGACTTGTCGACCAAGACACGCTCGTCTCCATCTCCTACGACGCTTTCAGAACTTTCGTTCTTCATGTCAAGGGAGAAGGCAGCCTCGGGTGGCGGCGGTTGCTCGCGAGTAGGCTTGACATTCCACACGGCGGCCAGAGTTCGGCGCACCTCATAGGCCTTGACATTGAGGTTGAGTGCCGCGTCTTTGACGTCGTTTGACTTGGCAACGGTGGTCTTGATGACAGCCATGTTGAACAAGGGAATTTCTTAAGGTGGTTGTGGGGTACGTTCAAGGTTTATGTTCGAAAAGGCAGCAATGAAAGATATACAGCAGACGTTCTCAATATTGTGATTTGAAAATGCAGAAGGGGGAATTTGATGGATTATTTATATTTCAGAGACCTGCTCTTCGCTCATCTATCACGCGTGCACATGCTTGTGGGTGACGCGGACAAGCACAACCAAGATTGTGAACGAGATGCTTAGAATAGCCCAGAGTTCCATCACAAATATACAATTTACCGTTTCTGGATAAGGTGAAAGCCGTATCCCTTGTAAGTCGAGCGCTTCAGCTCAGAAAAGCCAGCCATCAACGGAACACTTCTAGCCCGGATGTGACGACGTCTTCGAAGATCGACATTGATTCTCCTGTTTGTGGAAAATCAGTATATCTTGGAACCAAATCGTGGGCCTTTCAGGCACGATTAGAAGCTGGAGATGGTAGACGCGGTTATCCGATATTAGAAGGTCAGGTCACACTGCAGACGTGACAAGCGCATCTATTTGTTCGTGTACTTAGGATTGGATGGCCCAAGGTGTTCGCAACTATCGAAGGAAAATGGCTCACTGGGCGCTCCTTGACTCAGGCAGCCATCTCGCGTTGAGTGCTGCCGTAAATGGAAAGATCTCCTAATATCAGGATCCCAAAACGGGGGGAGACGGAGGGAACGGGACTGCTATGGAATTTAGTCATGGAATACCTGATCCATGGCTTGGCCATTTAATGTCCAGGATCTTCAACGAGCTTGAACCAACCCCTTTATTTCGTTGATCTCTTGCACACAATCTCAGAATCATAGAGCATAACGATAAATCCAACCTTAGATAAGTCTAGTCTGCCGGAGCCTTTCTTGGAGGCGCCATCAAGTATGTCGATTAGAAAAAGGACCCCTAAACTAGCGTCTATCCTAGGGACCAGCATATGCAACCGGAAGAGGAGGCGAAGTGGACCACCTGATGGAGATGATGAGGTCGCTTCATTGACAAGTGAATTTACCGATGGGTATGGGTATTCGCGTCGTGGAGAGCATATTATCTCTAGCAGATCATTTCGTCATCGCTTCGGAGGCAAGACCTTGTTGGTCAGTCCTGACCGATGCCACAGGATTGAAGATGTGGCCGGATGATGAATCAAGCGACCGTCATGGTCTCATGTGACCGATCGATCAGTTACTAATGCATGCCTAGACTTTCTCCGTATCGCCCGGTATCCTCCTCGGCTTTGTGCGATGCCTTGAAGGTCCAAACTTGTACTTCCACTTTTCAGGCAACAGGCAGGGATTGAAGTGTGTAAAGATAAGGTGTGGAGTGAATGTGATAACGAGAAGAAGCAGACAGGGAAAAGAAGCTTCACACATCCCAAGGCGAGGAGCCTTGAGTCGCCGACATAACAAGAACGCTTATCAGCAATGTAGATCCTGTAATCAGGTTGGATTCGTCTCCACCGGGACTGAAGGAGAACCGCCCCGAGTCCAGAAAGGAGCTGCTTTCGAGCCATGGAGATTGACAATGACAGTGGAGGGAGTTCTTGGGACGGTTGGTTCGCCGGAAACGGCTTGAGAAATGCTGATATCGTATCCCGCTGGTAATTCGGATAATGAGTCCATTGAGGACAACTTGACGTACTCATCGAGAGATGGAACGTAGCCGTACAGTTGTTCCCTCAATTGGGACATGCAGTGAGACGTGAGCTGAGAGCTGAGATCAAGATATGCAAACTCCAGGTTCGCAAGTATTTACCGACTCGACAATGATGGTGCAGCTCTACACCATGAATAGCGACGGCAATTTTCTTGCGTTTGGGGGTGAGATGACCAGCGTGAGCATTCTCCACTCTCATAGGCCAAGACATGAGAGCCAGTCTACCCGAATTTGGTAAGGCGAATAATTCAGCTATGTTGTATGGGGGCAGCAAAGCCACCGTAGCCGCATGCACGGCAGCGGGTCAAGCCGGATTCTGACTCGAAGTTCACAGCTGGAACGCATCAGCAATATATTCCATATCAGGGGGGGATGTGATATGTGTTTCAAAGACATCAACCGTCAGCTCTCTACGTGCGGTTATATTGCCTGGCATAGCAAAGCCATTGATGGAGCATCTTGGAGATGCGGAATATACTTGACCTCTCAAGTCCACGTTTGGGATCTCGATGTGGTAGACGAGGACGTTGTTGCAGAGGAAGTGAGGGGTTCCCCGTCTGGTTACCTGCCCGAAGCTTCTTTGCCTACTCGCTGTAGGGCTTCTTTGCCTAATACCCTGCAAGATTTCCTCGTCTCTCTTCATGAACGGTACACCCTGGACTTCGTGCTTATGGAGGTTTCCATCACTGCAACTGCCGCCATAATCCATTTCGTAGCTGCCAAGGTGCGCTAAAGAAGCGACGGCGGATCATCGGCAGCACCCGCTCCACGCTAAGGAGATTTTGAATTCCTCGGACGTAAATGCTCCAGCGTGACTCAAATTCCTCTCTTCTTCCTTCAAGCACCCTCACCACCACCGCTGCGTTTCTTTGCTCCCAAACAGATATCCACACCCGGGTATCCCCCCTCCTCACACGCGGGGGTTCATGCAAATGAGAAATTCGGAGTAATCTTCACACCACCACTGTCTTCCTTCACCGGAACATTGGACCGCCCGTGAGGGCCCGTCGCGAAAGCGGTCGTAAACCGGCATCAGAAAAGCAGGACCCGTATCTTCTTTTTTCTCTTCTTTGACCTCTCGGGGCTTGGAGGGGGGGAACGGGGGGAAAGCGGAGTTTCCTATGGGAGAGCCGTTGCGAAGATTGTGTGCCTTCCTTAGGGAATGGTGACACTTTAGTGCAATACGCAGCGTGTCCGTCGGTTTCTTCCAAAGGGAAGCCGTTGGCACAATTCGATTCCGATTACTCTGGTGGGGAGGGTGCTTCAAATCATTTTTTCGCAGGTATGTGGGCTTTTCTTTATTTCCTTGAGTATTAGATTTGAAGGGGTTGGATCTGGGATACTACTAATTTTTGGGTCCAAGGACTGGTGAAGGTCATCGATGCGAGGCTGGTAGAGCAGTCCTGTGATGGATAGAACAAGGCCTTTTTGTCCTAGCTGGGCGTGGACCCGGGGCGGAGATGATTGAATAGAGCGGGGGGAAGGTGGTGCTTGTTGAAGAGAGCATTAGGACGGTGCGGTCAAGGCAATGAGCAAGTCGTCAATACGTTAATGGCAAGTCCAGCTACAACAACATCTACACAAACTATAGTTCCTATATTCGTTCATGACAAATTCTTCCGAATGTGCATATGGGGTTTTGTGGAACGGGAGCTCCAGTGTTTTGGCACTTCTCTGGTTGATGGGAGAGGTACAAACATGGATCAATGCCCTCGTTATGGAGGGGTGGAGCTTTCTCTTTTACGTATGGATTCCCTTACTTTATTTGCATTAGGAACAATGTGGAATATATAGGTAAGCTTGGAAAGTCTGTATTATCATTACTATCCACAAATGAAATCGGCAGATATTCTCGAACATTCTGACAGAATGTTTAGCTACATTAGCGAGTATGGACGTATCCAAGACGCCTAGATTGACGTGGAACCTCTTCACAGAGAGGCTGTAATGTTTCCGTCAATATTGCCATGGAGAGTTGTGCCTCCGGCACGGCCTCTATTCCGCCTCGAAGACACGATGAAAATGGTCGCGGTCTCGAGAAAGCAGCGAAGTGGAAGAGTCGCGCTGACATGCTACCCAAATGGCGCGGTAGGGCTGTCCTGTATCGAACCTGTGTTTGAAGCGAAAATGTGAAGGCTGCTCCTCTGTATCCCAGACGCCTTGCTCATCCGCCCTAGGATGCCCTTCCATTAATTTTGCTCATATAATGACCCTGGCAAAGGACCCGCACGGCTCCAATTAAAGTCGGTGTCCAGGTACGAAGATGAAAAGTACAATCAGGCACACACCGATCAGCACGGTGAAGAACAAGACCATCATTGCGCGTTTGTTCATGAGCTTTCGGATGTAGGGTTCTCTTATACGTGACCAGTTCATGAAGGTGTATTCGCTGAGCCCAGCCAAAGCGAGGACAGGGTCGATCGAGTACTGTTGGGATGAGAGGGCGTAAACGCCGATAGTGAAGGGAAGAATGAGCTGGAAGCGATGGTCAGCTTCGGTAGTTGGTAGAGGATTGGGAACTTAACTCACCCAGCACCGGATATGTTTTGGCTTGTCCAGTAGAATACATGCGAAACCGGCCCAGAACGCACCAAATAATCCCAGAAGACCCAGACACAATCGGAGAAAAGAGCTTGGGGGAACTAAATTGCCAAGCGCCTTTGCGCGGAGAAAGCCCGGAAACGCGTCTCGTTCCATGGCCTGGAAAGTGTAGTCCTTCGCGGCGTCGAAGACCTCAGGATCGTCGCGACCTTCTTCCTCAATGGATGTCGTGATGTCGGTCAGAATGCCTTGCGGTAGGATAATCTCTCGCTCCGAGCCTGGTAATAGGAAGGTGTAGAGGATCTTCTCCGCACTGGCCCTGATGTCTGCCCTTGCAACCGTATGTGCCGGAGAGTTTGAGTCTGTCCGACCAGGTGAGCCGTTGGTCATGAAGCTCGGCCTGGGCGGACGCTCCCTGTCTGTTCCATTTGAAGGTCGATCCCCTGATCCATGAAAATTTGACTGAGACCCCAAGCTGCTGTGTGGTGAATGATTGTTTCCGTTGCCATTACCATTGCCCATTCCGTTTCCATTGTCTGAGCGTAAGTAGGCGGAGAGATGTTGATCCTTGATCTTCTCATCGGGATTGAGATTTGTTGATGGACCTGACGGATCGTTCATGTCCCCAATGTGGTCTAGTATGTATGAAGAGCGTTTTGAACCATGTTTCTCCAATTCTGGTGTCTCAACGAGGACCGAGCGACGCAACTCCCGAACATAGTGTCGGCAAAGGGACATGTGCTGGGAGACATCGAGCCTGTTGGCGTGAGGTCAGCATCTCGTCCAGCCTCTGCCGCGTGCTCTCGGGCTGAAAAAGCAAGCATACCAGAAATCGAGATAGTCAACAGATCTTTGCTGATCTCGCATGTAGATGTAGAAGGAAAACAGATCGACGGGAGCTAAAGTCTGACGGCTAAGGACCTCGAAGAGCGTAGGTAGGCGGTTTCGATTGAGGTCTGGATGTGGCGACGGCGTGTCCATCATGGGATCAGACATGATGAGCCCGGCGGGACTGGAGGGCTATTGAGCGGATAAGTATAATGGTGTCGAATGATGTCGAACGATGTGAAGTTTGTGTGACTGTAATGAGACTGTTGTTGGCGCAATTAATTGCCTGCTGATTCTTTTCACACGGCACTCATTCGGTGAGCGTTTGTAGCGATCAATTGAAGCTAAGCGGAACACAGTTGGCAAATGGCAGCAGATATCTCGAACAATTCTGCTCCTTCAATCCCTGGCACCGTTGGCTATGAAGCCGGCGAAGGTCACCTCTCAATTCATATGTCTGGTAGTGGAGGATGTGAGGTAGGGGGCGAGGGCGAGGTAGGTCAATCGGTGGCTAATTTGACCGCGATCGACGCTTGATGGATACGGCTAGCTTCGAACCTAAATAAGCCTAATTCGCAACCATTCGACGCCTGTACCTTACCGTAGGGTACTCTACAACGTTCATCACGTTTTTTCCATGTTCCAAGTCTAACTACAAATGAACATTTGCGATCCTGTTCGCGCAATGCATTTCCTCCACGTATCTACCAATTGCAATAGGTATTTGCAATTACAACATTATATAGCTTCAGATGCTTTTCTTTTCACCAAAAGTCCACCCTAAACGCCTCGCTTCTCTCTGCGTTAATCACTCTCCATGCCAGGCAGCGACAGCTGTACATATCGCCTAGGACGCCAACACTTTTCCAACCACATCGACGAATCTTGATGCTGTATCGTAGCACGTTAATCTCTCGCATTAAACGGCGGTAAAGGTACATCAGGCTTGCTAGGGAGCGCCCTGATGATCGGTCTGGGTGGACTATGGTACTTTGTACATGTTTATTTCGGCTTGGAAAGAATGGAGACCGAAATCGTGAAAGGTTCGATAGGCTCCTTTGAACCAAGAGGCCGTCATAATACGAAGCGATGAGGAGGCATTTGAACAGCGGATTCTAGAGGTTGCTGTGAAGCGGCCAGTATCGCTGACTGATGGAAGCAGTCTGCTTGATGGAGGAAGGTCCTACTAGTGGCGTTCGCGGCATTGTCAGATACGTCTCGATGGATGAATATGCTCTCATGACATTGGTGATACTGGTTCTTCTTTTGCCAGTCGGCCGTCCTTCTCGGTTTCTTCCGCAGCTTCTGGGATCGTGGCGCAATATCGCTTGAGCACTTGTTTGAGGGCTGGTCGGCGGATTGGCTTGGGCAGAAAGAAGTCCATGCCCGAGTCCATGCATTCTTTCACGTTGCTCTCCTCGGCAAAGGCAGTGAGGGCAACAATTGGCGCAGAGTAGCCCATCTCTCTTATGAGTCGAGTACTTTGTATACCATCAAGATTGGGCATCTGGAAAGCAATGTCAGCTCGGGATTGGCAAGTTGGGCATCGTAAAGCACTACCTGCACATCCATAAAAATCAAGTTAAAAAACTTTCGCTGCTCCATGCTCTCTTTGACCAGGTCGAAAGCTTCTTGGCCGTCCTTTGCAACAGTAACGTCTGGAGAAATGTCAGCATTTGACAGCCTACCGTCAAGGAGATAATTTCGCAATGTACCGTAGATATCTTCAAGCTTCAACATGCGAAGTACCACCTCCTGGTTGACCTTGTTATCCTCTGCGACCAACACGCGAACTTTGTCGCCGCTCTGAGCTGCCTGCGCAGCAACTCGCTCCATTGCCGCCAATTGTTTATCAGGAGATTCTAGTGGTGATGTGGCAGCGAAAAATGGTTGGCTCAGCCCAACAAGCCGTGGCTTTGCTGGTGTATCAAATCCATTAAGCCCTGGCGGCACAGTGGTTTCGGATTTGACAGAAATGTCAGAAGATGATCTTTTCCGCTGTGGCGAGCGGTCATCATCCAGGTTTGGGTCTAGATTGGTGCTATTGCGTCGAGAACCCATGTTCGAGCTGGTCGTACTATCGGCTCTTTCTTTTGTAAAGATCAACGGTATTCGCATGGTGAACTTGCTCCCTACCCCAACCTGACTCTCAAGTTCCATGGATCCCCTCATCAGGCTAGCCAATTGCGAGCAGATGCTCAACCCGAGCCCAGTGCCTCCGTACTTCTTATTAAGCCCAATATCTCCTTGTACGAAAGGCTCAAAGACGCGCTCTTGTTGATTCTCCGGAATCCCAGGCCCAGTGTCCTCTATCTCAAACTCAAACAGGAGAATTCTCGAGTTGATTGGCGGAGGCGTTGAGGACCGTTCTGTGATTGCAACAGTCGGTATTGCTTTAGGCTCAATCCCGTTGATGTGAAGCGCCGTATCGGAGTACTTTGCTCTCTCGCGACCTCGTTGACTGGGTGTGATGGAAGATCCAGAATCAGATCGCACCCCTGGGAATCGGCCCCTGGATCCTCTCTGTTTAGAACGCCTGGACTGCTTGGACTGCAGTGAACCTTTGCGAGTACTCTCAGGTCTTTCTGGTGCATCCCCCACGCATCTTATCTTAACATTTACCGATCCATTTGGAGGTGTAAACTTCAGACTATTGCTGACAAGGTTGATGATGACTTGGAGGATTCTGTGCTGATCACCCCATAGGAACATATCTCTCACACGACCTGTGCCGTACGGGCCAAACCCGCTTTGCAGAGGAGCCCTACCGGCTGTTTCCAGGCCATCTTGAGGACCTTCATAGCTCACCCCGAGCTTTATGGACCCATCCTTCGCCTGTTTTTCGAAGATCGAGACCACCTGTGAACACACGTCCGACAAGCGGAACTCTCGTTCGTCCAAGGTGAGATGCTGACCGATCTGGTTTTTGGTGAAGGTCAAGAGATCCGTCAATAGATGTAATAGCAGATCGCCGGACTTGTATATGATACCTAAAGATCGTTTGATTTTGGTATGGTCCTCCTCTTGCATACAGACAGCACACATTCCAAGAATCCCATTCAAAGGCGTTTTGAGCTCGTGAGAGATGTTAGCGATAAAAGCCGTTTTGCTTTCATTGGCAGCCTCGGCGGCCTTCTTGCTGATTTCGAGCTCCTGTGTCCGTTCCCTGACTCTTTCTTCAAGTCGCTCATACTGCATCATCAGCTCTTCGGACATTTCATTAAAGGTGCGGGTAAGGTCAGTGAGCTCGTCTTGAACGATGTGCTTTCGGTCTTGAACCTTGCCAGGTATACGAAAGGTTTGCCGCCGTCGCCTATCTCCGCGTTCCGCGTCATTCCGCTGACGTCCGCCCCGCCATCGCGATATCCGCCCCATGAACCCTTCTTTTCTAGCTGCTGTCCTTATTGACCCTTCTCCGCCTGACTCCAGACCTTCATTATCTCCTGAGATGGAAGAGCGGACGCTACCGTCATCAGATCCGTATCTGTAGGGTTCCACGGTCTTCTTCGTTGCTTCTCGCAGCCGTCTGATGGGTCTCACCGATATGTGGGCCAAGGGCAACAGGAGTAGAAGTATGGCACCAACGGTTCCGAAAACGCAGGCCACTAGAACGTTTCGGAGACGATGGATTGGTGCAATCACTTCGCTGTAGGCTTGTTCAACGATAAGCGCCCAATCGACCAGAGGAGACATGGGTAAAGCGTAGCCAACTGAAACATGGTCATTTTCCTCATTTGTTGTGGAAATAAGACTGCCAGCGTTGTTGCGGGATCCAGTGTTCGATGTATACGCATCCAACACGCCAGTATAACTTTGCATCTGGAAAGGCAAGTTGGGCGTGCCGTAAGCACGTCTTGAGTGACGAGTGCTTCGTGACGAGTTCTGGGTAGGTGGCAACACGAATTGCACGTCTTGCGTTTTTGCCGCTGTTCTATTTGCTCTGGTACTGCCGACAGCTTGCACATTGGTCGGCAGCTTCTGAGTAGACGTGCTCGGTGCCACAATAAGGATCTGGCCTGTGTCTCCTAAGCCTTCAACCGACTGCTCGATGTTGAATATGGATTGCGCGTTGATGATGATGCTGATCCAGCCCAGAATATCTGCGCTTGATGTGTCGTTGACCACTGGCACAGTAAGCGAAAGCAGAGCGAAGCTCCCATTGAGAAACCAAGGCCCTAAGAATATGGTCGAATTGTCGTATAGCTGCTGTCCATTCCAGAACGCGTCCGACTGGTTGAAGGTACTATTGACGACGGTAGATGTATACGTCAAATTCGGATATAGCTCGATAGGGTAACCAGTGCCATTATCGCCAAGATACACTGTAGTCCCATTGGGATTGAGAAACGGTAGCGGAATTGCGTCTGCGATGGTGGACGAACTGACGTTCAGCAGACCATAAGGTCCACCGACGCCGGTACCATTTTTAGAGAACACCTGCGCTTCAAGAAGCATGTCAGATGATCCTCCACCTGAGAGTGCACTTTGCATGTCCGATGCGGCGCGGACCCAATTGGCGTCGGTATTGTTCCCTGAGTTATAGCGTTGTAAAGCAGTTTGGAGAGCAATGCGCGTGGAAATGGCTTGGACACTCGACTGGAGAAGCAACAGATTCGAGTCTAGTTGGTTGGCATAGAGAGAAGCTGTAAGGGAGAGGCTTGAAGTCCTGACAGAGACACTCAGTTTGAGTGGAAACAGCAACAGCTGTGAGGTCTTTCATACCTGATGCCAATCACAAAGTCGTAGTTGTTGACCCACTTAGGCAAATATGGTCAGCACACATATTTCAAGAATATCACAGAGAGGAGAGACATACTGTTGCAACAGCTACCACGGCGAGAGCGATGAGCGTCGTGACGAGCACAAGGAGACCTAATTGCTCCCGGATTCCGATCCGCATGTTGACCAAAGGTTTGCTGGTGGATTATTTGCCTTTATTTTTGCCTTTGCTGAACAGGCAGATTCGATGCCCTGATTCACCGTCTCCGCATCACCTTCCCTGCCGCACCCTTTTTCCCACAGCGGTGATTTGGCTTGAATGCAGGATAAGGGAACTTAAAGGACACCATGAAGCACTGCAGTATTCTGTCGAGGTCTTCTGTCATGCCGTAGCGCGAGACAAATCCTGCAAAACACGCATTCGTAACCGTTTGTTGCTCCGTCGAGGTCCGGGAGGGACACAGCTTCCGATCTGTGGATTATTCATCCAACCTCAAATAAAACAATGAAGCGGAAAAGAGTGAGTTGCAAGTAGACGACTGAAGAGTGCTAGTGGACCTTGAATATGTCCAGCTCAACATATACAGCTCACAGTTTGATGGTCAATGCTGCCAAGGAGTGAGCACTCAGCACCGCCGGCGCAATGTACCTACCTTACGTACCTAGGTACCTCTTTCGGCTGAAGAGCTAGACTTCATCTAGAACGCGCGATCCGAACCGAGGTAAGCCCTACGATACTAGGTAGCTGCATCAAGTAGCATAAACCTCATCCCTTTTCCATTTCCCTCCTTTTTAGCTGTCAATATCTTTACGCGTGCCACTACTTAATCATCTACCAAGGCCAGCATTGTGTTCACAGTATGGGAGACTAAACCGTCAGGGCTTTGAAGGAATTGCGCAATGCTTATCCCTTCATTTGTCCCTAGCTAGATAGAAAATAAAGAACCTGCTGCCTCATCTCATCGCTTCAACTCTCACTGAAACACACTGTCTGCTCAAGCCATCAATACATCTGATGCAGAACGCAGCCGCAAAAGTCGAATGGAGCTGATACACAAGAATGGCTGGCTGTGGCCTTCTGAATGACACCTTCCCCGACTTTGGAAATCGTCGAGCTCATGACCTTGTGTTAGTATGTCTCAGCATCGTAGGCAAAGACGCCCAATTCGCCAGACAGACTTCAAGTGACACGCTGTTGCAGCACCGAAACATTCGCCTAATCAAGGTATCAAGAGGACTTTCAAACAGAATCCGGCGTCAGAAGCTGGCTGGTTGCGAGGTGATACACTAGATATCTAGCGATACTCCCCTCTACTATCAAGCAGTCTGCAGCACTACCGATTCCTTGCCCTTAGCGAAGTCAACGAGTAGAGCCTTGTCAACGCCATCGTACACTAGCTACAGAGCAAGCAACAGAGATTTCTATCCATGTCGGCGTTTCTCCACAAGGTCCGCAGTGGCCTAAACGGTGTAGTGTGATGGTCTACACACGCTACAAGGCCTGGATCTGGTCAACGCCTGGTAATTGAAGGTCACACCACACCACACCACACTGCGTAAGAAGCGGTGCACTAGCGGTTTGGTGGTCTGTTGATATGTGGCATCAAGTTTGGACCCCTCACTTCTTCCACACGCCACGATCCGGGGTGTATCCTTCCCCCAAGGACAATCTACGACCGCAACATTGAGCATTTTCAGTTCCATGGGTTGGTTTACGTTGGCTATTGCCGTGCGCTTGCCACCGGCCCGCCACATTTGCGCCAGAGAGGTCGGTAGGTAGGGAGACAAGCAGACAGGATGCCAACACAGCACTCAATCGCAGAGAGCGTGGTCCCCTTGACATCAGAATCTATTGTTCATCAGCAACGGGAAGACATACTCGAAACAGATTCAGCGGTACTTACAACTTGTGTCCCACGTGCCGTATCTCAGGAAGAATAGCCGAATGATGCTGATAACGCAGACCCTGGACGCGGTTTAGTCCCACGCACTTTGACCGGGATGGGACTGGTACTG
Source organism: Platismatia glauca (assembly GCA_963556305.1). Lineage (NCBI taxonomy): Eukaryota > Fungi > Ascomycota > Lecanoromycetes > Lecanorales > Parmeliaceae > Platismatia > Platismatia glauca. Next base: position 1,006,910 of record OY745766.1, on the reverse strand, counting down.
CGCTCACAATCCGCCCAGAGAGAACACCGTGACAAGTTGCCACCTGCGAGACTCTGACACGCGCAGGCTCCATACTAGAGGCATAGGCAGACTGAGTATTGTAATATCGGTCACAATGTTGACGACGCCCATTGTTGTTACCAGCGTGCCAATCTGGACGCAGACTGGGAGACTGTTGCTCGGAGGTTCCAACAAGTCGCTCAGGGGTACGCATCGCAAGCAGATTCCTAGTATTCCTAGTATTCCGGCCACTGAGTAGGCGACTACAAAGCCGCCCATTGCCAGCAAGATATACCTGAACAGTGGTTCAGGGATGCCAAAAATGCGGTTGTAGAAGAGGAGGATGGAGAGTTTGATGGTGCAAATGCTGATGAAGTAGAAGGCTTGTATCGAGATAACAATCTGGCCAACATCAATCACCGGATTTACATACTTTCAAGGCAGGCTGGGAGAAGCAACTCACTATGACCCATGTTTTCGGATCCTTGATTAGGACTTCGTGTCTTCCCATTCCAAATTTCATGGATAGATAGTAGATGATGATGAAGCATGAGGTCAAGATCCGTGCATAGCGTCAACATTCTGCCAATAACGGTTGTCAGAAGACTCTTACCAAACCGATCCCAATACACCAGTCATCAGCCTCTAATTTTAAACGCGCAAGACGTCGGGACTTATATCGAAGGAGGACCGCAGTATATGCAATGGTAAGGAAAATCGCAGTTGGCGCAATGATTTCAGCTTTTTCGTTATCATGGAAGTGAGCCATCTGAAACGCGTCTGCAGATTCCTGTGAGTCTGGCATGCTTCTGTTGGAGGGCTTGTTCGAGGTTGCAGATATGTACTTCATCAATGAAATGTCTGTCAGGAGAAGTCCTCCAGGACAGGAAGTTCCGGGCGCCTGCATTTTGTAAATGTAGGAGATAATAGTCATTGGTGACAGGATCAGGATCCTGTAAAATCGAGCGTAGTAAGCAGAGCTGAAGATCCGGCTACTAGCACCAGCTTACACAAGAAACTTCGAGCTGTACGAGGTGTCATTACCTTTTTCTGTACTAAGAATGTTGATAATGACGCAGCTCGGACAGGCATAGGTTGCTTGTCAGTGCCGAGGTCCGCAAACTTCTCCAATGCCATAAGTACTTCGCCAGCGTCGCTGTTTGTGGTTCTTCTTATTTGCGGCAGGGGATTATGTCCGCTCCATATTCCGACGCTCGTCGGCCGTCCAACGCGTGCCAGGCATTGGCTAGTGAGTATTCCCACGCCTTGCAGCTCCGTGCATTGCATTGCATTGCATTGATCGGCAAGATATCTTTCCCCACAAGAAATAAATGAACGCAAATTAGTCAGCTTATGCAAAGCATGGCGGAGTACAAATGTGCTTCAAAACAACGAGGCTACGCTTGAGTGGCCAGAGGCTTGGGAGGGAAGCTCCACGTTGTACGCGTGCCAGAAAATCGCGGGTTGATACTGAGTGACGCATGCAACGATATCTCACCTTACACATGCGTACACTACTTAGCTCCGATGCTTTTATCCTAATGTCAGTATAAGGATGTTCAGCCTCTGTGCGTGGCCTTATCTGCAGAATACCTGGTGGACGAGAATTGATGTGCGAGTGGTTTCAAAGAAATATGCCCCGACCTCACCCCCAATCCGGCCCCGGGTGAGCGCCGCCCTATTGTCGCGCGACCTGGGTGATCGTCGCGCGAAGGCTTCGGGGGAAAGACGACAGCGCACTTTAACTGGAGCAGAATTTCACCTACACTATCGGATTTGATACCCAGAAATTCATTATAGTGGATAGCCCAGAGAGTAAAATAGTTGCATACCTACTCTATCCGCACCACACTTTCCACCCAAAGCTGGTGAGCGCGGTATGGATATGAATTCCCTCACACCACTAATTTTCATGCAATATAACGTCATGTGCTTACCATTTCGGATCACTGTTGGCGTGTGGCTGAGAAGAAAGGGGATTCTCTGATCATCTGTGTGCTCTTGCTTTCCTCTCTGACTCGAAGACCAACGTCAATATATCATTGAACACTGCCTTTGAAGTGGCTTTGTGTGACTCTCAAGTCTCAACAATCAAAGAAAATCCTGGTGCATGCAGTCAAGTGGTCAAAAAGGTACCATATTCATAGTAGTAAAAGGCCACATCACCAGTCGGAGGCAGATCAGTGTCTAAATGGTATGCTAACATAAACAGTGAAATGCGTCTAATAAACGTCGACGTCGATTCTCTCGAAATTGAAAGCTTTTTTGCAAAGCCTAAGCCAACATACGCAATCTTGTCTCATAGATGGGGCGACCACGAAGTCAATTTTGAGGGCTACGCATCAGTCAAAGACAAAATCAAGGACCAAATTACCAAGCCTCAAGTGGATGATCCAACGACAGGTATCAGCAAAATCGCCAAGGCGTGTCTCCAATGCGGCAATCTCAAGCTTGACTATCTCTGGATCGACACATGCTGCATAGACAAGCAAAGCTCCTCTGAAGAATTTGAGTCCATAAACTCAATGTTCAACTGGTACAAAGAAGCCAAGATCTGCCTTGTTTATCTTCCAGACATAGGCAAGGGCTTTCTCAAACAGGGAGAATTCGAGAAAAGCGAATGGTTTACCCGTGGCTGAACGCTCCAAGAACTCCTTGCGCCCCGGGACGTTACTTTCTTTAACCGCGATTAGAATATTTTAGGAACCAAGATCTCACGCTCATCCGAAATTGAGAAAGCCATCAAAATTGCCCACAGGCACATGATCGACTTTAAGACAGCAAGTATAGCGACAAAGATGAGCTGGCAAGCTGGACGGCAGACTACTCGGACCAAGGATCTAGCTTACTCCATGATTGGCATATTTGACGTCGGCCTAGATCTGAGGTATGAGGAGCGAGACAAAGCATTTAGAAGACTGCAAGAGCAGATCATCAACAGCCATCCACTGGACAAATCCATTCTCGCTTGGACATCTAAGGAACTTGGAGACGACAAGCAGCCAGGTATCCTTGCCCCTCGACAAGATTGCTTCAAGGACTCTGGAAAACTCACCGTCGCATCCCTTTCTCACAAATATGTGCCCAGAACCACATATAACCTCTTGAACAAAGTGTTGAAATGTGTTGAGCTAGCTAGCTAGCCGGCCGGTTGCCTTAGCACCGGCTTCACATAGTATCCGTAGCTAGACAATTTCCTCCATAGATTAATCAATCATCATCACAACAACAGGTTATGACCCTCAGTTGCAGCTATCGCTACTGCTATAACTATATACTACCTGATTGATTCACAAATTATCTCATTGACAGCTACCGTGCTGTTGATCAATCAATCTGGCAACAACACCAGAATCTATTACATTAGACCTGACTAAATTACCATCTCTATCTTCCCCTCCAACAATGTCTGGCACAACAAAATCCTCCTCTGCCGGTGGAGGCCATATAAGCAACTATCTTCCTGGTGCCAGCGTTCCCATGTTGGAAGGTTCTGCAAATCATTCCATGGGGGAAACACGTATGACGGTACACTTCATGGGAATTGGTGTTAGCAGACTCGTGTCTAAGAACAACCCTCTACAATCTAGCTCCCTCAAATATGAAGCACAGAACGTCAAAAGTGTAGCATCAATCTACACCCGCCTCAATGATGGTGATATCAACCTCATGGGTACGTGCTTTGACACCAACGAGCTTATGACAAAGTTGAGAAATCAGTATGCCAATAAAAGATGGGGTGCTGAATCGATTGCGTATCAGAATCTTCACAAGATCATGTATGAAGAGTGTGAAGATATGACTGACTATATCAGAAAACTAAGAGCGGCACATGTTCGTCTCTCCTCTATGGGTTTCACTATTGATCCCAAATGTCTAGTATATATCCTCATAATGGGACTACCTAAAGAGTTTGACGTCTGGGCAACAGCCGTTCAGAATGCCTCTTGAACAACCCAAGAGCCACCTCAGTTTGACAGTCTCACCGCTTAACTTCTAGATGAATCTGCTTTGAAGAAGGACAATGAGATCAATGCAATAGCCTTTGTCCACCGCTTAAAGAAACAGAAAGCTACTGGCAAAAACAAAACTGGCAAACCTCCAAACAAGTGCGATCATTGCGGAGCTATGCATAAGACAGAGAAATGCTATAGCGAGCATCCTGAACTACACCCAGAAGGATGGAAACTAAAACCTGGCTATGTATCTTTGCTTAAACAAAAGGAACAAGGCGACAAGAAAACCTACAATCTGAATGAGCATGACATGAATCTTATACACTTTCTACTGGCCATGTTTCAGAGTTCAAATACAGAAAATGTCATGATATTCAAGGCAATTACAGAGATATCCAACACGACCCTTGAACAACTCCAAAACCTATGGGTGATGGACTCTGGCACCACAGATCATATGCATATGGATCAAGCCAAGTTTGATAGCTATTAAGAATTTGATACCTCAAAGCCAATCTATACCGGAGGCGGCATCATCTATGCCATTGGAATTGGCAGTATTATTGTCTTTGCTCGTCTGTGAGGTAGCAAGATTCTCTTTTCAATGGAGCTGCGTAGCAGCGAGGCAATCAGCAATTTAGGGTGGGTGTAGGTGCTAAGATACTGTATTGGTTGCTAAGTAAACTAATAGCTGAGGAAGCAAGAAGAGAAAAGGGCCTCGCGAGTATTTGAGGCGGCCGCCTTGCTTGCTAAGCAATTGGCCTTGCTGACCCCCTCGCATGCTAGCACTTGCCCTAGCTATGTAGCTCGCAGCCTAGCAAGCGAGTCAAGCAAGCGAGCCTTACTAGTCTACTCTGAGTGCTCCGGCCCTCACATCGTTGCTCCTCTGATTTGCCATTTAGGATGTGTCTCACCGACGTCCTTCATGTCTCAACCCTACTCACCAACCTCATCTCGGTATCAGCATTTCGAAAAAATGGTGCCTATTGGAGAACCGATACCCTTACTTTTCACAAGACTTGTGGCCATGAGGAAATAGGCCAGACAAAAGAGATTGGAAAACTGTTTGTGTTGGACGAAGTTCTATTATCAGCTTTAATGCTTGCCGCAATCCCTCATAGCCCCAAGGCTATATCCATGGATCAGGCTCACTTGCGCTTTGACCATATGAGCAAGGATAGCATCAGACGCTTGGTTCCTCTTGTGAAAGGTCTCAGTGTACATGGAACACTTACTCCTTGTCAAGCATGTATGCTTGCAAACATCACCAAGACTATTTCTCAAACTCCCGCTACAAGAACAATGCAGATCTGCGATCTATTTCACTCGGATCTTGTCGGCTCTGTCAACATCATGGGTCTTGGCTCAGTTTCTTACTGGTTCACCATGACCGACGATTATTCTCGAAGCTCTTGAACTGAGGCCATAAAGACCAAGGACCAAGCCTTTTCAGTGCTGAAGAAGATGGATGCTTATATTAGAACATAGTCTGCTGGTGCTTTGCAGATACGTCAATGGAGATGCAATCGTGGCATGGAATATCTCAAGGGTGAGGCTAAGGAGTAGGTGACTACTCATGGCATTAGTCTTGAACCTACGCCATCATATCGACCTGACAAAGATAGAGTGGCTGAACGAGTAAATCGAACACTGATTACTAGAATGCGTGTCACGTTAATTGAGAGTCAGCTACTAAAGAAAATCTGGCCATTGGTGTTAGAATACCAAACTCTCATCAAAAACTGTGTGCCTACTTGCGCCATTGCCCACTCTGTCCCAATCACATTCTGGACCAACAAGAAGCCTGATGTTTCTATCATACATCGATTTGGGTGCAATATTATTGTGCATATACCTCAGGAAAAGCGAGTCAAGTTGGTTAAATTTGATACTGTTGGTACAACAGGGAAGTTTGTCGGATACGAACATACAAACGTCAAAATCTGGACTGGAGAGAAAGTCATTATATCTACCGATATCAAATTCCTTGAGGGTATCAAGTATCTGGCGCCAACTCAGACGGATATGGACAGCATACATGTTCATGAACTTGAGTACCTTGATGGTGAATGGGCAGGCGAGGAAATCTCTGAAGACAAGACCGCTCATACTGGTGCCGCTGGAAACGACTCTGATAATAGAAAACCTGAAGTCACCTTCTCTGACGTCTCTCAAGCAGAGATACAAGCAGATTGGCTTGATGTCACCCAAGAAGAGGGGCTAGATAACGACATTCTTTTTGATAACATCAATATACGATCAACACGATCATCTAGAAAAACAAAGCCTCCATCAGCTAGAGATTTGACTACGGATCCTAGACCATCAAGAAATCAAAACTTATTTAAGCATCTACAAGGAAATAACGTGAACATTACCGACAAGAAGTCGGTGATCCCAAAGAAGCCTACACTCTTAGGTCTGTCTTTATCAAACATGATGATAGTGGAACCACCTCAAGAATTGCCAGAGAGATACGCAAATTTCATCATTACCGACGAAGCCATAACACATGCATATATGGCCTTCAAAGATATGGTTCTTTACAACAATGGTAACCCTATCACTCGTGCTCAAGCAATGTCAGCACCAGACTCTGAGCAATGGTTTATGGCTGAGAAGACAGAGATCAAGGAACTCATTGATAGAAACACTTAGACCGTCATCTCTCGACCGCCAAAGAGAACTCCTGTCCTGACAACAAAGTACGTCTACAAGAAGAAGATGAACCTCGACAATGCAGTCAAGAAATACAAAACACGTTATGTGGCTCGTGGCTGTCAACAACGATCTGACCAAGACTTCAATGAGATTTGAGCAACTGTCATCAAATCAAAACCTTACAAAGTTCTCATGGCTAAAGTAGCCGCAGAAGATCTGGAGCTTGAACAACTAGACTTTATATCAGCATACATCAATGGCAGAGATCTCAAAGAAGTGATTTATATTGAGTTGCCCACTGGGCATATTGATTTGACCGGCAACACTATTGATTATGTGGTTCGCTTGAACGCGGCTTTGTATGGACTCAAATAAGGTGCTAGAGTTTGATACATGACACTTTACAAAGCTTTTCTCAAACTCGGATTCAAGTGAACAGAGTCTGATCACTCTCTCTTCACTCATGCTGACGACATTATCATTGATGCCTATGTTGACAACATCCTTCTTGCTGGCCCTGATATCAAGAACATCAACACCGTCAAAGCTGATTTGATGAAAGAGTATGACATGATAGACTTAGGCCCATGCAGACACTATTTGGGCATGGAAGTCACACGTGATAGAAAGAACCATGTACTTGTTCTGAGCCAACGGTCTTACTTAAAGACAGTTCTTGAACGCTTTGGAATGGTCTCCTCTACACTCACATCTACTCCTTTGGTTGACCGTCTACTAAAGACTTCCGAAGATGTCGCCATCAACTCATTTCGGAAAGAAGCATATCAAGCGTCTGTTGGATCCATAATGTATGCCATGACTGAAACTTGCCTTGATCTAGCAATTGCAGTTAATAAAGTCAGTCAGTATTCAGTCAACTCCGGACCAGAACATCTCGAGGCTATTAAGCGTATCTTTAGATACATTGCTGGCACATTGGATCTTGTACTTTGGTTCGAAGGAAAGAAAGATGAGACTCTCACTGGCTACGTGGATGCAGACTGGGGAGGTAATCTGAGTACTAAGCGTTCCACGACTGGGTATCTATTCTTTGTCTATAACTGTCTTGTCAGCTGGTCATGCAAAAAGCAAGCAAGCGTGGCCTTATCTACTTGTGAGGCTAAGTATGCAGCGGCCACACAGGCAACCAAAGAACTGATCTGGCTGGATTGACTTGTGACGGAGCTTGGGATATATCGCAAGACTGGCCCCATCATTTTACGCTTCAATAATCAAGGGGCTATTGACCTCACCAAGAACCCAGAATTCCACGCAAGAACAAAGCACATCGATATCCAACACCATTTTGTACGCAAAATTGTGGTCTCTGGACTCATGACGGTACAACACTGTCCTACCAATGACATGATTGCTGACGGACTGACCAAGCCCTTGCAACGGGTCAAGTTTGAACGATTTGTGAAGCAATTAGGCCTCACTACTGAGAAACTGGGCATGGCCGATGGCATTTAGTCCAAAGGCTTGGCGTTCGATATCGGTCTCGGCGTTTTGATATCGGGGCTTGGCGGTCGACATCGAGGCTGGGCGGTCGACATTGATGATATTCATGGAGCATGCTAATCCTGATCTGTGACACAGTCAGGATTACGGGGGCGTGTTGAAATGTGTTGAGCTAGCTAGCTAGCCGGCCGGTTGCCTTAGCACCGGCCTCACATAGTATCCGTAGCTAGACAATTTCCTCCATAGATTAATCAATCATCATCACAACAACACAAAGGTCTTGAGATTTCCGTTAGGATGGGTACCAAGACAAGGCTCTTCTTCGGCAATGCCTCCAATCAGATGATAATGTATGGGGAAGCCCTCACGCGCAGAAACAAATTAGACGTCACGCTTAATTGTTGGAAAACGGATAAGGAAGGTCCAGCCACCGTGGTGATTCGTCTACAGCGAGACAACAGGGGCTTTTTCTACAGGACTAATTGCGAAGATCTTGGCTGGGCAAAATCTGTCGATTCCCGTACTGTGCTGGGACAAGATCACACTACTCCCATCTCGGTAAAACTGTAAAGCACAGAGATGTCGATAAGGTCAAGGATCATTCAACATGAAAGCGTCATATGCGTCACCGGCGGTACGAGACCACCCTAACGTGGTAGATGCAAGCGACATAAACACGATATTGTAGTTGAGCTTTAGATCAGTCTAATTTGACCGATTGTCCACTCGTTGCAAACTCTCATGCTTCGTCACATCAAGTGTTCATCACCGTGATTGATGCAACGTTTTCAAAATGCTAATCCACATACCTACCCACTCTTTCACTCCTCGACTCCAAAACACACACAAGCGTTTCTACGCATTTCGGCAAGTCTGGGTTTTCGCCATGCCTTTTATTCACATCCCGCGTAAATGCGTTGTTTTGTCTTCTTTCGCTGCCAAGACGTGCACCCAGCAGGGTGGTCGCCTTGACGACAAAGTTTGTTGTCAGCAACCCAAGTGCTCCCCCAAGACTGGGTCATTTGAAAAGAAAGTGGAGTATTTACTGCTCGGTGGAACGGCCATTGGGAACAGCTACTCTGTTTTAAGAAGCGTAGCTCCGGCACGGAATGGAGTCAGCTTGGCTTACGCCGGAGCGACAAGCCTGAGTGGTCGGGCATAGCATGAGAGAGCGCGGATCCGTTAAGCCTCATAGCTCATAGGAAATCGTGGACCTTTTCCACTGTCTACCAATGCTCTCGAGACCAACAGTGCCGCCTTGGTCTGGCATGGAAACCGTGAATACCGTCACCAATATCAATGGCAACCAGCAGAAAGTAGACTGGGAGCAACTGCAGCCAGTCGTTACTGAGCCTGACCCACACATTTATGCCTGCGTGTTGAAAGTATTACAATTCATTAGCCACAGAATTGTTCAATGTTATGCATGCATGATACTTCGTCCTTTTGGGTTCGCCCAAACTCAAGTCTTCGGCAATGGCTGCGGACATGGAATCATCGGCACAATACTGAAGTCCAATTACTCAGACGTCTTTCACAGTGGATATGACGCCGGGTACGTTGGAACGCAGAAAGCGCGAGGATATTCAGGGAAGGCCAAAGCAACTACGACGCTACTATTCTCGATTCCCAAAAGCTCGAGGTTATCGTGGACAACCTGCTCATATATGAGATATACCGCTTTACCCGGCCCAACGGTATGCTGGGTGTTGCGATTTGGACAACCTTTTACTACAATTACTGGGGCAAGGCATGGGCTGAGGCGTACTATGAATATTGTACTCTAGTTACGAATTGAATATGCTCATGAGTCGCCAGTGGACACTTGTTAAGAAGATTCACAAGAGCGCCAAGGCAGTAGGACTTGAAGGATCAAGAAGGGCATGTAGGACTTCGATGATCTGGAACAGGCTACGGAGTATTGCTTCGATGGCGAATACGCCGCATAAGTATTGCTCTCCAATCCTCTCCAGCTAGCTAGGTAATTTACTTATCTTATCGAAGCACAGCTAATCCGTATAAATGGAGATGCGAGAAGGCGCTGAAGACGCGGTAGGTGAGAGGCCGGAGCGCGGAAAAGAGAAGCCTGTTTTCAAGAAGGTGCTGAACAGTGAAGACGGAACTGAAAAGAGTGTAGAAAGAGAAAAGGCCACGCCACACTTGTGATCGCAAAGAAGTGAGCCAGCCGCGCTGTTCGGGCAATGAACAGGAAGTATTTCCATTAGGTCACAGACAGACGTGTCATGCTCGACAGTAACCCCAGTAGCTTCTAACAGCTTGTTCCCCAACTGGATTTCAAAGTATGAAGTCCGTTTTTGTAGCGCCTTTTGTTAAAATTCACCCCTTTTTCCCTTGGAGACCCGTGCCCTGGAGCGATACAATGGCACCAAGACTTGACGCCACAGCTGGCATGAGTGCTGTCCGTTTCTGTTTCGTCGGAAATCCGCTGCTAGAGGGGTCAAACGACGCGATGTTGATTGTTCAAGACCTCACTTGTTCACATCCTCTCAATATTGTAATGACTCCTCCCACTGCTTCGCCATCCATAAATCCTGACTGAATTCCTCACAAAGCTCACGCTTAGGCCTTGGGTCGCCGGGACGGAAAGCGTGCGCATGCCATGGGTGTCCATCACTTAGTATCGCCATGATCTCGGCCACATGATACGGCTGCATGTACCGCGTCGACCTATCCAGCGCCTGCCAGCGGAACCTGAACAGAGAGCAAGTCTCAGCGTCGCTCAACTCCAACACTTTCTTCGCAAAAACAATCTCCCACTGGGACCACCAGAGCATAGATCGAGGGTCGAATTTTGGATTGCGCGCCGGGTGCTGGTTTCTCGTCATTGACCCATAGGGAGGTCTCCATTCAAGGCTAGGTGGCCAGCCCGAGGGGGGTCGAAAGTCTGCGTTATAGTTTCGGTGGATGAGGTGGTGAGGTACGGTATTTGAGGCCCAATCTGGCCAGCCGTCTCCCTTTCGCTGGTTGCCGATGCTAGGAAGTGGTAACATGGGTGCTGATTGTTTACTTCTGCTCGGTGGGTAGCTGAGAAGCGGGGGTGCTGTGAGGACGGTCACGTTGCCGTCTTTCGTGAGGATGGTTTGATTTGTCCGGATGGTTTCAGTTGTCATTGTGTCCGAAGATGCGCCTGCTGAAGGTGAGTTTCTCTACTATAATAGGCATCACAGATCTAGTCGAAACCTCTTCGCGGTAAAGCTGAAAAGTCTTTGAGCAGTGACTGGATTGAGGTTACGCATTAGCATAGCGGTTGCAGGCCACTACGATCTAGCGAAAAAGACGTCTTCCAGCGATGCTGTAAATGGCGACCGTGAGGAGATTGTGCTGGGAAAATAGCACGGCTAGAAAAAGTTGTAACATGCGTCGAGAGAGTCAGTATATGTAAAGTTTGCTGAGAGGGGCTTGCTAGACGAATGGATATCGTAAGAGTCAGTAGAAAAGTGTTGTAATAAGACGTCTCAGCGAGTACGCCTGAAAAACCATAAGCATCAAGGCAGAGCCATATCTACAAGATAGTGCGTTGGGAGAGGTGGCTGTCTTGGTTTTGACGGTTGGTGTCACTTCGGAATGGTCAGCATGCGTCACGGACAGCCAGAATCGGACGCGGGGATAGGAAGCTCGGTAACTTCCGATGTATTCGTGTATTCTTCTTGTTCAAATTTCGTGCAGCCGGGAGCAGCCTCTTCGCGTTTTCGTTGATTGCCTGCTTCGATGCGCCTGCAAAGTCGCACATTTGCTCATCCAGGTGAACATGCCTTGATCGCATCGATCGTTCCCAATGTGACTTGCAGTCTTATTTGGCACTCATCAACACGTGTTTCGCGATCTTCCAGCTCCAGGCGCCGAGAGCAAATCCGCAAGCCAGTGATGAAATGATATCAATCTGTCGGCGTTAAGCGAGAAGGCCAAAACAAGCATACCTATCCCCTAATGCTAACGCTTGCTAACCTTCAATTTCCGATCAGGATAAGTTGCTCTTCGACATCTATACTTGCGAGAATCAAACAAAGCCTCTGTACAATACCAATTGATCTCTTTGCATTGGCAGTGGCATTGCCATTGCTGAAAGGCTGATTACCGTACCCACTTGCACAATGACAAAGGTTGCCGTACGAGGGGTGTTCAGTGAGGAAAGGAAAAATGACCATCGAAGCATGAGAACTCCACTCCGTGTACTTAGACTCTGGAACCTCCAGCAACACAGAAGTTTCTCGCCAAACACACTTCCATCTCCTTGGCGAACCTAGTTGAACGTGAGCTTTCTCGCGGAGCGCCGTTGGAATGTGCTAAGTCGTTGAGTAATACTTCTCTTGTACGCCCACCGAGCGATATCGTCTCGTCAACGGCTGCCCATTTGGATTCTGCCTCAACATCAGCTCCTGTAAAGGTACCAAAAAACAGATCATGGCCTATCGACCTCCAAAGTGCTTCTTTGGTGTCGTCCCTGTTTTCGCCAGCGTCACGATACATTCTAGCCGTTCGTCGGCTCTATATGGATGAGGTTTACGCTCAAGTTGAACGCGAGGAGTGGTCCACTCGCAGCACCGGACGGGCCATAGAAAGATGTTGCTAGCAGAAGGAGGATGAGATCTAAAGCTTCTTGGCTGCTGTTAAAGAGGCTGAGAGACGAATTGTGAGACTACGTGGTATAGGGCCACGTCCGGGCGACAGCGATGAAGAGGAGTATGAAGGCGAGTCAGAGGACAATCATGATGGTGGTGCTGACGAATCCGACAGCGAGGCGGAATGGTCTGGGATCTGAGCAACGGGCCACAATTTTACATCGGAGTGAAGGGCCACCAATTCCCATGCTCAAGTGTCAACGGTTCCTCCAAGGAATGTCAGACTCTGGTGAGGGCAGAACTCGCGAAAGCGAGTTCTGCTCCTCTCATCATGGGAAGTGGACAATCAACCTGACTCGTCAATCGAATTTGAGCGGGTAAGCCTTTGATCTGATGCGAATTTATCAATCCGAAACGGCAATCATGTAGCAGAACTATTGACTGAGATGGTCTTCGCCGATTTGACGGCCATTGAAGTTTTACTGCAATACGTATTGGTCTGCTTGGATTTACTTGTCATTGCTTGTGGAAATGCAAATTTTCCTTGAAGTACTTTGCGCATGCACTACCTTATGTTGTACTCTCACGACTCTGTAAAGTATGCATTAGGTATCAGTACCACCACGTGCGTACCGTATCTCGTCACGCTCGTCTACCCGTTGACTTCTTGGCGAGCGCGAACGCGGATCTCGACAAGTGCAAACACGACCCGAAAGTGGGGACAAATCCAAGCTAAACCTTTTAGAGGGGATACTTATCGATAGCGCGTATCAAAACCAGGCGCTAATACCCTGCATTTACTAGCGTGCTTATTGAAACTTGGCTTTCCCAACCTCCTCTTTCCCTTCCGGCTCTTTCAGGCCACTCACCGCTACGAACACGCTGAAGCCTCAGGCGCGACACCGCGCGACTCTCGTGAAAGTCCTCACGCAATGCCCGTTTTCTGCCTTTCATGCTCTGCTTTAGAGCCATGATCTGCATTGTTTCCCTTGGAAAGAGGGGCGATGCACGGTCGCGTAGACTTTGGTCATGGGAGGAGGCCGGATGAGACAGGTGGGTGGTGCAGAATGAGGCTTTTTCTTATGTTTGAGGGCTTGCCTCGTTTTCCTGAGGTATCCGTTCTCTATTCCCATTGTTGGTGGAATCCGCATTTTCGAGTATGATTATGGAAAAAATTGGTTAAATCTCAATTCCATTGACACAACCATTGCAAGAATCATTACAACTCTACCAAGCGGAGTGATAACGATTTCTCACCGACTTTGACCTCTCTGTTCTCTGCCGTCTAGCAGGCCGTCGGCAGCAAGGCTTTGAGATTACTGTAGGTCTTCGCACCTCAGGACCATGTCAATGTCTAATCATATTTCCTTTTGCAAGACAAGTACCAGCTTGAACGATATGCTCTATCACAATGTCAAGCTCAGCCTTCATTCCATTCTGGTTGTGCGACAGCGCTCGAGATACATTCCTATCCTACGTCCCAAAAGATGATCTCCTTTCCCTTCGTCTGGCCTGCTATGACTTCAGCGTACGCGCTGCACCACATCTCTTCAAAGAGATCGCTATCACCTTTCGAGAGAAGATTTTCACCAAGCCGGTGAGGATGGCAGCACTAGGCCGGATAGGCCACCATGTTGAGGCCCTGAAGTTCACCATTCCTCACAGCGCAAAGACATTCCTTCCTCCATTAGTGGATATCGGCGGCGTGGAAGTTGCTTTCATCTACGAACCTTACATCTGTTCCGCAAAGGATCCTGTCACCCCCCACAGCGTACCCATCTACGGGAGTTGGGAGATGCATGATCTACTGGTCAAGCAGTATCCACCCTTATTTCATGACGCTGCCAAAGTCTCGGCTTTCATTCGAGCTTTTTCCGCGATACCTAATCTGAGACATCTGACAGTCTCATGTCCCGGGCAGCCGTCCGAAGAGCGACAGCGACGCAGTGTCGTCGACTACGCTTTGATCTCGTTGCGTATTGCCGTCGAGCGAAGCAACCTTTCACATCTCCAAAAACTTTCCCTCTCGCCAATTCATCCAGGCGCCATGCAATATCTTAACCCATCTTTGGGGTTTGGTGTGAATCCACGCTCTACCAAACGCTGGAGGCAGATCCGCGAGCTCGAAATACACATGGACACGATTGAGTCGGGATCTCCAGTTGATCATTTGAAATTTCTACACTCTTATGTCCAGACTTTCGCTCCATTCCTCACGGCGTTCAATTTCCGCTGGCAAGGATCGTCCGAAAACAAAGGTCCGTGTCCGATATCGCTTGCCACTGAGAGTTGCATACAAGCAACCAGTTGCAGCCATGAATGTCACGAGAGATGTGAACTCCCACTCCCCTGTCTGCGCTTCGAAAAGCTTCGCGACATCGAAATCACGAACATCTTCCCCGATTCTCCTCAGATTAAAAGATTTATCCGTAAACATCGGCGCTCTTTGGAGTCGCTCAAGTTGAACGGTGTCAAGTTCCGCCTCGGTGACTGGGACGACGCCCTATCTCCACTCACAGAGATTAGCGGTAGTGAGAAATGGAAGGAGACGGCGGAAGAGGTGATGGATGTGCCGTTGATGCTAAGTCCTGAGGACTTCGAGCAGGAGCGAGGCATTAGAGCTTGGAAAGATGATGTGAGGATTAGGAGTAGCAGCTCGAAGCCATTACACGGGGCTTTGCATAGAGCGAGTGCAAAGGGAAAGGAGCTGCTGCTCGGAACGGAGGAGCATATGCGCAGGCTGCTTTCTGGCTCTATCTTGAGCTGGCTGTGAAAGAGAGGTGGTCTGGCATACTCCAGGTAGACGAATAATGAAACTACATCAGAATCATGTTATATCGTCCATCTACTTTCTACATGCACCAATGTGTGATGCAAGATCCAGAAAATCAACCCGAAGATTGGCCGTCTTGCCTCGGTTTGATGGCTTTATGTATGACGCAAGACCCATTTGTTCCCCCAAATGATTCAAAAGCCACCTGAGAGCCATTGCACTTCTAATTCTCTCCCTATCCCTCTTCTCACTCTCGTCATTGTCATTACCACTTAACCTCCGCTTGTACCCAAGGTCTAAGCCCACGCTCTGCGACAGATATATCAATCAGATGATAGATAGTAACATCCCACTCGATTCACAATGTCTCTGAAATCAGGCAGGCCCCCATCCCATCTCTCCTCCAACAGAAGCCGCGGGACTAACCAGCTTTCGTTCGCTAGACTCATTTCCTTCCTCCGCCGCCTTCGACGCCATCAATAGCTCCCTACAATCCGATGACGCGGAGCGGAAAGATGCCGTCAAGAAGGGCAATGCCGTCTTCGCATTCACACTCAAGAACAAGGAGGGGCAAACGGACAGTTGGTACATCGATCTGAAGGAGAAAGGGGAAGTGGCCAAGGGGGAGGCACCGAGCGGGAAGAAAGCTGATGGTCAGTGAGCCCCTTATCTCGGCGCTGGGATCCCGGACGATTGCATCGGACTAGAAGGCTCCTTCAAGACGGCTACTCAAATTTGTGAAAGGGCAAAGTGTCCGAGGACATATGCTGATGAACGGGCTGCAGTGACTTTATCCTTATCTGACGATGACTTTGCCAAGCTGGTTAGTGGGAAGACACAGGCTCAACGGCTGTTTATGTCGGGGAAGCTGAAGGTCAAGGGAGACGTTATGAAGGTAGGTCACGGATCATCTCCGGGTTTGAAGTTCCCTCCGGTAACAGCAATGGTAGGCTACGAAGATGGAGCCAGTGCTTAAGAAGGCGCAAACAAAGGCGAAGCTGTGAAGGTAGACGGTATCTGATAGCATTCTCAATATGGAGTTCTCTTAGTCTTCGTCCAGGCTGCTATAGAACGGAATGAGCCTTCTCCCAACCAAGTCCATGCTTTTGGACCTGTCTGCGTCTGTATACCGTTTTCGTATCTAGCTCCCGCTAAATATTCTTACTTAGGAATACTGACGACTAAGTATATCTTGGCTGATTTCGGGATACACATGACAAAGTAATTTGTCTAGAATACTCATACTAGTCTTAGAGATACTCAGACGAGAAGGAATGATGCTACAATGCTCCGGCCCTGCATCAACCTCAAACATGCAGGTTCGATTCACTGTCAGATTGAGAATCTCGGACAGATAGACAGTCGAGTCATTTGCGCGAAAGAGATTGATGGGATCAGTCCCGTTACAGTATCGGGAGGAAGGATGGTCGAGGAGATATGGCTGTCCATTGCTGGACTTCTTCTCGAGTCCACCAGAGATGCTGATTCTCCTGCCTCACGTTTGGTAGGTGGTGGCTGATGCATTGGACGTGAAAGGGACCAAAGAAACCGGGACCGTGGGTCACGCAATACACATTCGTAGCTCTTCATTCCCAGCAACTAGCGGCGGATACTGAGACGTTATGACAAAGCGACATACCTCTGGCCACAAGTACGACCGGCAAAAGAAGAAGCCGTGCATGGTCCTACTTCGTGTCGTCGTGTTTGCCCTCCCCAACATTCGCCGTTGAAGCCAGGAACAGGAGAGCCTGCCTTACGTCCAGCTCGGCCGCGACCGCCTCCTCCATCTTTGGGCCGTCTCCGGGGGTAGAGATTTCGATGCTCGCGAGATCGGTCATGTCGGTCCGCCATCTGGCTTCCGACAATTTACAGTTGCGTCTGGGCGGAAGGGAGGTGGGCTGGGGGGCCACGGAGGAGCTCACGGCCGCTCCGACTTCCGAGGTGATGGGGGCGGCGTTGTTGGCTTTCTGGACGTCTGCGAGGCTGCTGGAATTGGTCCGGATGACGCCGCCGTCTTGTGCGAGGGTATGGATTGCCATTTTCACATCTTCTAGAGGCAAGCGGCGAGCTATGATACAGTAACCCCTGGGTTCGCTTCTCTTGGGTTTCCTGCTCTTCTTGCGAGGGTGTGTGATGTGGGTAGTGGTCCTCGAAGGTTGCAGGGTCTTAAGAAAAGGGGCTGCATATAGAAATGCGCTATGAAAGAACCCTTGCAAGATCTCCTTACGGTACGTGCTGTCTGAATTGTTTATGCTATAACTAAGATCTATTCGCTGCTTTCATAAAGTATAGGAGTCTCCATTTTCGATTGTAGCGACTTGATGAGAAGTCTGAGCAGCGCTGGACCATTTGATTTCTCTATGCAATATCTACTTATCTGGCTCGCGTGTCACATTGCAAACCTTTCACGGCTCCGATCCGTCACTTTCGTCCCAATAGTACAGAGCAGGGTACGGATTGGGAATTGGAGGAATATGATTGGGAACCTTTGGTCACCCACATCAGGCTTTCCGCCTGTTTTGTCCAGACCTCTTGCGCCGCGCTTGGCACGGAAGCAGGAAAGGGCTGGCATTTCACCGCGACGCAGATTATTCAAGTGTCTCGATCTATGTCTAGGTAAAACTGACGCCGAAATCTGATGTCATTCCGGAGTTTGCTCGTGTCTTCATAAGCTTGTTTACCAGGGGACAAACGGCAGGACTCCTGCTGCGGTCTTGTTTTGTGTGTTGATGTTTTCCGGCCAGAAGCGTTTTGACAGGACGACTCCAGCATTCTCTTCTTCGTGTCGAGGCCTTTCGTGCCCCAAAACGGCTTGCCCCGGTCAGTCCACGCGTTGCCTTGGAATTCTCTTACAATATTGCCAGTAGAGGTAGCGGGCGCAAGGACGATGGTCACTCGAGAATTGCACTATAGACTGCCTGCTTCGTCACCGTTGACTGCCTCGCCGGTCGTGAGAGTAGACAAATGAGCGTCTGGAACGGCTTCAATAGCAATTTTCTTCCTTTGTTTACAGTGACAACCACTTGGTAGAGGGGGAGGTCATATTTGAAGCTGTCCAAGGTAAACGACGAATAGTCTTGATAGCTGGACGTGAACAACACGCGAGAGGATGGGAGAGAAGTGGGGCAATTAGGTCGGAGGCAGGGCAGTCTTTCCTCGTTCATATGCTATAGAATAGTACCTACATGACATCTTTGCATTCACAACCACCTTCACAGCCGCACCTTCGATAATCTTCTCCTCATACCTATTCCTCCCCGCCCTTGTCCCAAGGCCTCTCACGCCAAACACCACACAGCCAGCTCCGATCTCCAAAAGTCATGTGCCCTTTGCAATACCGTGCCTAGCCATCATCCACAGAAGACGCATCCTCACCTGTCCTGCGCACCGACCTAGGCTCCTTCACCCTGCTCCTACTGAACATTACGATCTGCGGATCTACACAGCAGAAAGCTCGCCGTGAAGACCCGTATACTCCCTGAAAGCTTGTGCTACAGTGGACCTTGGAAATCGCTTGAGGGTGCTGATTGAACGAACACAGAGATCTTGTTGACATAGCCATTGCGTTTCCATATCTCGCCCATGAGATAGATCACAGATGGAGTAGGTACGTGGTTGGATCACAGCAATCAATACCAGCAATACTTGGCCTAGCACACCCATATGAGATGTGAGATTCTCCGTAATTTTAAAAGTAACGGAGAGAAGCATTCTCCCCAAGACTTATGCCGATCCATTTCCCTCATATTTGGCTTGACACTAGGCGAGGAAGGCCTTCGTTCGTGTTATCGTGGATCTCCGTGACTAGTCACGACACGGTACCTGTGCACAACCAACATACACACTCAACCAGACTCATCAGCTCACGCTCAAATCATAACGGCCTCGCCAGCGAGAACTTCAACACATCTGCAGAAAACGTCAAGGCCCCATTGCAGACCGGAGACGCAGCTTTCCCTGCTGGCAGTACCAGCTCCTGCCGCGCGCCAGAAGGCTAGAAACAGGCATTTCGAGTTTTGATGTTCGTCATGGCGCTCATAGATTATATAATCATATTGAACATTCACGACTGATACTGGTTGTATCGATTGTTCGTCTTCTGGCCACCATAACTTGACTCATCAAAGCACAAAAGAAAGGTCTCTGATCGAGTCCTAGGCATTTCTTGTAGTTGCAGATATATCTCTCATGAATTCAACGTACAGTTCAGTAGCGTTCTCATTCCACGAATAGATAACTGGACCATAGCTGCTACCGATCTAAACGGTGTATTTCAACGAAACAGAATATGGCCCCTCAACATACAAAGACACACTCGATAGTCTGTCGCCCTCACACATGTTCCTCCTGAATTCTTTCCTTAGGATGATGGAGCCGCTTTTCACGCCTTGCAGTACGGAGCAAGAAGAGCGATCTCTTGACCCATAACACCACTGGTGACCGCGAACAAAACTCGGCATTGGTTGTATCATCTCTGAAGTAAGCTTTTCTTGATGACCGGGGGTCTCAAGCGCTAAAACAGATCAACGGCGCTCGCGCTGCCACCAGTGATGATAGAGCGGCTTGTCAATGGGAGCGGACAAACAGGAATGCCGAGCATCATCAGCATCATCATAATAGGCAGCCCTATCCCATGCAGAGAGGAGGAAAGACGACGTTCATACCTCAATCTGATCATGACATGGATGAGCAGACCTGGGGCCGCTGTCGAATGTTGCAGTCTTAAGGAGTTACGAGAGCATGGCCGCCATCGGAGGAAAAAGCGCTGGAGAGTCTATCAGGGGAGGGCTGCTCGAAAGTATTAGCTGGCGCTGGTTCTTCGGAATTTGCGTCGCCCAATCGCGGTTGCCAACGGCCTGCTAACACAACCCTTGGGTCATTCGTCTTCCAGCTTCCCATGGGGATACTTTGTCTTGCACTATCATCCACGCAAGTACTTCCCAAAGCCAACCCCTCGGCAGCGGATCAAGAACCACGAACAACGTAGCGTAGACCTGTCGGGATCGGTTCGGTGACATTGGCAATGGTCATTGCATCATTTTTGTTTCTTTTGGCACTTCACCAGAGGAGGAATGCAGGCAGCCAGGTTGACAGTGAGCACTGCGCTTTGCCTTGTTCTCGTTATAATTGGACGGGTTACCAGGGAGAGCCGAAATTTCCTCCTTCACCACACAGGCAGTAGTATACGGGATTGTATTATTTTGTCCAGATTTTGCTTGTCTCAGCGCGCTTTGTGGTCGGGCAGACTCAGTCCTTTCTTTGTCCCTCCTCAATCCTCAAAGCAATGGATCGTAGCCTCTGAGCATTTCGTTGGATACATGGCCGCGTAGCACGTCTGATTCTTATCTATTTGCAGCAGAGTTGGGTAGCGAGGGTAGCTTGCTGTCAACTTTGCGGAATGCAACTCTAGGGGCTTGTGCTACGATCTGCGCGTGATGTGCGTAGCTTATTGCGAAGATGCCGAATTAGGTTAACTGTTCGGCTGATTCAAGACTTTCTGTTATGGGCGGTTGACGACCGTAGATCCTAGAGCACCAGGGGGAACCGTACTCTATCATCACGAAGCACCTTGAAAGCGCGTGTCACACAAGGCAATTTGGGAGATGGTGAAAGCAGGAAGAATAACGGAGAAGCCTCGATGATCGAGCGCCCCTACCGGATGCGGGTTCTCCCTCATATTCTTCAACACCGCGCGACTCTTCTTCACCTTGCCGTCGCACTTGACAACGCCTAGAGAACACCATACATACTCAGACTTGAAATATCGGAGGCTTGCAGGGATCGGTCGAAAGACATCTCACCTTCCGCCAGTACCCCACCTCAGCGAAGATGGCGAAACGGATTGCCGACCAGCAGCTTACAAAGGATGGAACAATGTCTGATGAGGATAGCTTCTCTGTAGCATCACAGATAGGAGGTCCTCAGAGGGCTACGGCGGCGCAAATGGCACAACGAAGGTATGTGGAAAATTTGGAGGTCCGGGTGTTTATGCCGGGCGGAAGCTTGCACATGTTTGAGTAACCAAAACATCTTCACAACACCAACGACTCCCACAATTTTCAGCCTCACTTTTTTCATAACACACACACACTTACACACGTGTATACGCACACACACGCATTCACGGGTCCACCTCTCACACTTCATGCATACATGACACTCGACATATTCGCAGTCCTCAGGAACTTCTTTGATGGGCTACAGCGCGCTTGCGAGAAGTGTTATAGCTAACAACGGAATGGCTAGGCTCGCGAAACCTCGAGGTGGCCGTCGGCCCGGAGCTCTGCGTCCACCAGCCTCCCCATCGCCTGGCCTGTCCCAGCAGCAGCCACAGAACTCTTTTGGTGAAGGTGACCGAATTAATGTCAACGGAATACAGCAACAGCAAGGTGGATTCACTTTCGGTCAGCAGCCCAATGGATATCAATCCAACCAGAACAGCGTCTCCTTCCCGCCGTTCCCTAGCAATAGCTTCAACCCTTCGTTTGCTGCACCCACAGCAGGATTCAACTTCAGCGCGGGCCAAGCCGAGGTGAACAATCCATTCACTGCCATAAATACACACAACGCTCCTCCGCCTGAGCCGACCGGTTTTCAGGGAAGCATATTTAACATACCACCCCAAAAGATGAGTCCGTTTCAGAAATTCCTTGAAGGCGAGCAGAAGCCGTTGTTCGCCCCAGGCGCACCCGACTTTTCAGCATCAAGTCCGGCGCAACCTCTGGTCAATTTCTTCGATCAGTCCACCAACCAGCAACAATCAAGTCAATCTGGTCCTGGCATGTTCTCGCAATCAATTGCTCAGCAGCAACCTTCCAACAATGCATTCGTTCAAAGCACAGAGCAAACAGCCCCACAGCCCAGCGCAGATATATTTGCGCACCTCAAGACTCCACAAATAAGCTCTAGTAATCCGTTCGCACAGAGCATCTCTCAGTTCCAGCAGTCACAATCCGCGCAACCAACAGCCAATCTCTTTGCACACTTGGGCCAACCACAACCGTCGAGCAGCTTTCTCACACAGGGTCCCACGTCCCCGACCCAAGGTGGAAGCTCTATGATGCAGACATCACCGGATCCTTCGCCACAGTCACGTCCATTTGGGTTCTTGAATCAATCAAGTACCCAAACACAGTCAAGTCCTACTAAAAACAGTACCACTGACGGCGGAGGTGGCAGCCTTTTCGATAGGATCTCCAAACCTCCTGCGGAAACAAACTCTGAATCTCAATCAAGTCCAATCAGGGATACAGCTGTTCAAAGTGGTGGGGGGAGTCTTTTCGATAGAATATCGAAGCCATCGGCTGAGGCAAATGCTCAAACCTTGTTCAGTCCTACTAAGAACAATACTGCCACAGATAGCAGCAATCTATTCGATACGCCTCAACAGCCGGACACGTCACAAGTCTCGAACGAAAATAGAGCAGCTAGCCCTACCAAGATCAGCGAGCGAAAGATTGCGAAGCCTACGCTTTCTAAAACTGCATCGGAAGATGCGCATCCGTCGTACAAAGCCATATTCGGTAATCTGAAGATGCCACCTGTCTCTGAACCATCACCCTCTCCAGCACCATCAGCGTTCCCAACATTTCCTCAACCTAGCACCTCGCAATCCGTGGACGACTTTACCTCACCAAGTCGTGTCAGTAGCGACGTGCCGAGCTCATCTGTATCTACTCAGCAGCAGTCCAATCATCGACCAAAGGAAACGCCAAGTATCCGCCGCAAATTCGGGCCACCACCGGCTCCCGAAGGCTATAGTGGAGAAGAAGCACGAAAATGGTCCCAAGATTGGTGGATTTCATTCTATGTGCGACACAAAGAGAGGCGCATAAAGCACGTTGAGAGTCAGTGCGATAAGATGATAAAAATGGTCCAAGACGGACGGTACCCTTTAGAGCAGATTGTCGGTAGCAAGAGGAAACCTGTGACTGAGATCCGCAAAGGTGAGGAAGATGAAGCACAAGGAAAAAAGGCGAGGTTTGAAGGCCCGTCAATCTTCACTCATGGATCACGAGGAGTGTCGTCAAACGGAACTGGCATGATTCAATCCCCTCCTACACGCGAGACTCCTGTCCAGCAGGTGACCAACGAAAACAACAAGAGATCGGCGGACGAGGAGCCGCAGAGAGACAATGCACAGGGTACAGCCAACGACGGCAAGAAGACTCGCGTTCATGATCCAGTTTCATATCCACCACTTCCAAGTGCCTCACTAGACTCGCAGACGTCGAGCATATTCAAAAACATCTTAGATAAGAAGGAAGAGGCCAAAGTAAACGGCACTCAAGAGGACAGATCAACCTCCCTTCTCCAGTTCCAAGCACCCTCCGGGTCCTCTTCGACTCAGTGGCCATCGACTTCCAAGCCCTCTTCAGTGCCGCTTTCGTCCAAGCCTGACACCGAGTCACCATTCAAGTCCAGCTCTGCCTCTTTCAACCCGGCTTCTTCCACATCGAGTTCTCGTCTGTTCGCCAGCGAGCAGAGTATCAGCAATAGTGCTCCAGCAAACACTTCAATCTCATCATTCAAGCCGTCGACTTCCGCTACTGCCCCTTCGACGGCGTCAAATCCAGGTCCTTTCCCTTTCAAATCTACTACAAGCAGTGAAGCTCCTTCGGATGCGACCAAAGCATTTGCAGTCAAGTTCTCAAGCGGTGCTACCACTTCTACAGCATCTGAAACCAGTCCCTTTTCTGCCGAGCCAACTGCGAGTGGTCAGACCTCATCTCAAGGTGCCAAAGCTCCAGCGTTTGAGATCCAACCATTTGGGGCAGCAGCAGCAACATCGACCGCGTCCAACTCTAGTCCATTCTCTACCAAACCGTCTGCGAATGCTCAGACCTCGTCCGAGGCATCGAAAGCTCCGGCGTTCAAGGTCCCAACATTTGGGGCAGCGGCATCATCAAAAAACGCGTCCAATTCCAGTCCGTTCTCTGTCCAACCGTCTACGAGTGCTCAGACCTCGTCCGAAGCATCAAAAGCTCCAGCGTTCAAGGTCCCAACGTTTGGGACAGCATCATCATCAAACGCGTCCACTTCCAGTCCGTTCTCTGTCCAACCTTCTACGAGTGCTCAGACCTCGTCCGAAGCATCAAAAGCTCCAGCGTTCAAGGTCCCAACATTTGGGACAACAGCATCATCAAACGCGTCCAATTCCAGTCCGTTCTCTACAATTGCTCAGACCTCGTCCGAAGCATCAAAAGCTCCGGCGTTCAAGGTCCCAACATTTGGGACAACAGCATCATCAAACGCGTCCAATTCCAGTCCGTTCTCTACAATTGCTCAGACCTCGTCCGAAGCATCAAAAGCTCCGGCGTTCAAGGTCCCAACATTTGGGGCTGGTGCGTCTTCTACAAACTATATAGCACAATTTGGCAAAGCTGCAGAAAAGACCGCGGCAGAAGAAAAGAAGAAGCGCAAGGCAGCCGATTACGACTCGGATGAAGAAGACTTGGTTTCGTGGGAGCGTAGAGATGCTGAGGAGCAGCAAATGAAAAAGCAGAAGCTCGAGGATGAAATAAAAGGCAAGGCTGCTAAGTTGATTGATGGAAAGTGGGTGATCGCCGCAGACAGCAAGAAGCCAAGACCGAGCGCATACCTCGGAGCAGTAGACCCCATGCCTTTGGTACTAAGCCTAACACATGGACCGCTGACTAACGGTGACAACATATTTGGTCATTTGTCGGGCGAAGAGTCTGGCGTAGAAGGCAGCAAGACTGGTGATGCCGATGACGAGGACGATGAAGATGAAAAGGATGAAATCAACCGACAAAACCAAGTGCGTGGGCCATTCGATTATGATGAATCACAATCGGAGTCAGACGAAGACGAAGGTCAACCCAAAGAGCCGAGGGCACTTAGCAATCCGTTCGGCGCGAGCGAAAACGGCCTCTATGAAACACCGTTTCGTAACAATCATGGGACAGCAGGAAATGCCAACGGAGAGGATAGTGGGCGGAGCATGTTCGATCGAATCTCCAGGGATAAAGACGGCAAACCTATCCGTGAAATACCACAAGCAGACGGTCTGGCGAGTTCGCAAACAAGCAATGTCTTCGGTCAATCATTCAAGTCTAGCTCATCGAGCAACCCATTCAGTCAACCCTCTGATGCTGCTTCGATTTTTACAAGCGCGAATTCCAAAATTGGGGAGAGTCCAAAGGGCGATCATACATGGAAAGCTGATAGCCCAATCAAATTCGGAGACTCCAGCAATCCGCCTGCAGTGAACGTTACTTCCCCAAGTCCATCTAAGCAAACGTTTGGTGGCCTTTTTGGTGCTGCGAAGCCCAATACCACGACGGAGACGCAAACGAAGCCAACTTCGAGCGTCTTCGGCACTCCTCCGGCAAAGACTCCCAGCGTCGGCTTCGGTTTCGGTTTTAAGCCTGCCACGGCCTCATTGGCACCGCCCTTCAACACTGGATCTAATACAACATCACGAGCCACATCGCCGGGTGCCACTACCGGCGAAAGTGCAAACGAGTCTACTGCTGACGGAGAGGATGAAAAAGCCGAAAAGCAGGAGCAGATCGATCTCACATCTCCAGGACCAGGCGAAGAGAATGACGATGTTGTTATGCAGGTGAAGGCAAAAGCACTGAAGTGGGAAAGAAAGACATCAACCTGGGCCATCAAAGGCGTCGGACCTCTGCGTGTCCTAAAGAATCGAGAATCACACCAGACTCGAGTTCTTCTGAGGCAAGATCCCAGCGGCAGAATCGTTCTGAATTTCCCCTTGTCGAAATCGTTTACCTATGAAAGCTCGCAGAACAAGACGGTGAGGGTGCCCATTGTTGGCGAGAGCGGTAAGATTGAGTCTTGGATAATCAAGGTCGGCATCGACGACGATGCGAAGAATTTGGCGAGCGCTCTACAGGAGAATAAGAGTTAGGGAGCTTTCACGGTTCGCAAGAGGGGAGAGCGAGTCAGAGTTTTCTTCATCAGAGCTATATTCAGGGAACCCTTTTGTACAAAAATCGACTCGTCAAGCTGCTGCGAGTCTTACGATTTCGCTTCATCGCAGCTTTTCTCTCCTCTGAGGAAGGAGATTTTGATCCATCTACACAGCATGCAGGCGTTTACGGAAATAAAGCATCGATTATTGTCACCTTAGCGAAGCATACGGATCATCAAAACTGGAGTTGGGGCGTGGTTCGGAACTTCATGGTATTTTCGTCATATCGCCAGGTCCTCGCAGAGGTTTCCCACAGCCGTCTCCCACTCTAGTGGTTGATTGATGGTTGTAGGTTGAGACGCTGCATCGCCCATCTATCTTCGCAGGCGGCCTGTGACCGTCTCTCACTCGCATCTTTCGACTTGATCGCGTCGTTGGACAGCTGGCTGTCGGGAGTTGCAGGTACGCTTAGGGCAGGCTGCGAGAATCAAGGGGATGTGGCTGGCTGCTTCTGCCTGCCCTGATGATTCGAGTATGCTGGGGCTTTTACTGGCGATACGTCCATATGCATATGAGGAGGTTATTGGGAATTTCTTGGCAGGATGTTGCGACTCCTGCGGGTGTCTCTGGTACGCAGAAAGAAAGGTGGGGTTCACCTTAAGTGAGGGATTGTGGCTGGCTGCTTCTGCCTGCCCTCATGGCTCGAGGATGTTTCGACTCCTGCGGGTGTTCCTGGTACGCAGCAAGCAAGAAATGTTTAGAGAGGGATGCCAGATAGATCAGTGTGCAGCAAAGTCAATCAAGTCAGATCACAATCAGGGGCTAGCCCACCAAATGCTTGTCGTGACAATACGCGGAGACTAGATTAACGGACTCCCCAGCCTAACATACACACTTTCTGTAACCAACCGGCAAAGATTTTCATGCTCTCATTGCTTCGTCAATCCATGTCTCCCAGCCATCGCCCCTTTTCCCTCGCCCTGTTTCCTTCGCCCCTTTTCCCTCACCCTGTTTCCTTCGCCCCTTGTACTACGCAGCCGTCACACTCCTAGTATTGGAGCAGCATGTTAGGAGTCGCCACCGGTCCCGGCCAATGGCTCAACATGTTGACCCTTGGATAGAGACAGGGGCTGCGAGTCTTCAGAGATGGACAATCCCGATTTTGGAAACGGCGAGCCGATTTCAGTAGGAGCATCGGCAACCATAGAATCGTCCATTCATTCATCGAGATATGCATCTTTCACTCATGAAACTTAATCTCCCCCTCACTAACATCGGGATACACATCGAACCTCCTCTGCGTATAAATGGGTATCCCCTTCCTTGTCTCCTCAATCTTCTCCCCATTCAACTCCGCATACACCGTCTCCTCCCCCTCCCCCGCCTCGCACATCACGCTCGCGTTCGGATCCACCACCATACTATGTCCCCAAGCGTTATAAGTCGCCTCCATATCCCTCGCCGGACTGCACAAGCCCACGTAAACCTGATTATCCACCGCCCTCGCTCTCGCCTGCAACTCCCAATGCAGTGCCCCGGTCGTCAGGTTGAACGCCCCCGGGTACAAGAGCAGGAAACAGCCCTTGCGCGCGGCGATGGTGGCGAGTTCGGGGAAGCGGATGTCGTAGCAGATCGCGAGGGCGATTTTGCCGTAGGGCGGGATGTCGACCAGGGTCAGTTTGTTCCCGGGAGAGAGGACGTCGGATTCCCGGAAGGTGATTTTGCCGGGTATGTCTATGTCGAACAGGTGCACCTTCCGGTGCGTCGCCACCAGGTCCCCTTGGGGCGAGAAGAGCAGGGACGTATTGTGGTACTTCTTCGTCGACTCCACATACTCGGGTATGCTGCCGCCGAGCAGGTAGCTGTTGCTCTCGACGGCGAGCGCGGAGAGGGCGTGGAAGGTCGGCGATTGCGCTCTGGTGGGCGGCGAGGGCTGGAGGGTCTCGGCGTACGAGGGGAAGTATTGGCAGCCGTAGGGGGAGTTGAAGCATTCGGGGAGGACGATCAGGGAGGCTCCGGCTTTGGAGGCTTCGAGGACGCGCGAGCGGGCGCGGGCGAGGTTTGCGGGTTTGTCGGCGCCTGGGGAGGGGGGAGGTCAGAAGAGGGGGTGGTGGTGGGATTGGGAGGACGTGCCTGTTGCGAGCTGCACGAGCGCGAGCTTCAGGGGTTGTTTGAGGAGGTGTGCCATTGTTGTTGTTTTGGTGGACTACAAGGAAGCAAATAGGTACCCCTTCTGGAGGAAATCCAATGAGCAGGCCCAGGTCTGAGATGACCGCTTAATCATTCGATTGTAGATAGCATTAGTCCCGTAGTACTTTCTACCTTAGTCTTCCAAATATCCATCTCCGAGGTCCTTCGCTTCATGAACAGAACCCCGCTCCTCACTACTATCTATCTTCTCTACATTCTCTTCTTGAGCGCTTTTCGAGAGCGTATCTCTCGCCGCCGGCACCTCAAAATTTCTCTCAATTACGTTAATGATGTTCACTAAAAGCTGTCGCTTCTATTTATGACCTGACTCCATTGGGAAAAGCTTGCTGTCTAGTCGCCCCTCGATGGTCAGGCTGAAGAAAACCAAGTATCTTCAGCATTTTACTCAAACATTGTCTCTTGCGCAAGAGATTGATGCATTCATGCTCTTAGCACGTAGAGGCCATCTCAGCCTGCCGAGACCTGAACCGCGGCTGCGTCCTAGCGTGACCAGCTATGGATGGCCTGTCTGCCGCCTCGAGCGGTATTGCTGTAGTTTCCATCGCCATTCAGCTGGCTGAGAGCTTCAAGAAGCTCCATGATTTTTGGAAATCCATCAAAGAAGCACCAGAAGACATCCGAGACATATCTGTGGATTTGGAACTTCTGTCGAGCGTTCTTACCCAAATAGCTTACGAGGCACAACACGTTGAGCCCGACGCAACGCTCATAGCCGCCTTGAATGGTTGCTCCGTCAAGGTCAAGACACTCACTACACTCCTTAACGAAATAGAACCGGGTTTTACATCAAAGAGCTCGAGTATTCGCAAATGGACCGCTTTCAAGGCCGTCTTGAAACATGGGGAGTTGATGAGATTTCAGGAAATTTTAGAGAGGTTGAAAGGCACATTAGTACTAGTGCAACAAAATCAGTACAGGTGAGACTCAACAACCCTTTCGTGTCTCCAAGGTAGAGCTCAAGTTGGTGTGATGGTCTCTGCGAGATTGTACAGCAGTGTTAGGAATATAAATAGAGCCTTCTATTGTCTGTTACGTTGTGTCCCTGCTCCAGGTCTTGACATTGACGCTAATCTCACCAAATCTATTACTAGTCGCTTGAGTCGAAATCGACATACCTTGCTAGAACGGAGTCTGGCCACTATTACTCATGGGGTTTCCAGCTTGACTGTGCAGCAGCGTTCAGAGATAACCGGAAGTGATCTTCGACCAGCCTCAGGTGCTTATCTCAATTATGCTGCTTTTCGTGGAGAGGAAAGGGATACCACCGAATTTTGTGCGGGAAATTTGTATCCTGTTCAAAGCGACTACTCAAACTCAGGCAGATCCTGGAGTGTACCGCAAGAACAGACAAGGGTCAAACGCACTTTGAGAGAAACAGGATCTGTCATAGAGGCCTTCCTAGGCACTATCCGCGCAACATCGACCACGTACCTACAGACATCAAGGCCAACGGGCGATCTCGTACCTCATCACGAACAAGATCAATACGAATCTAGGACTTCGTATATAATCCATCCGGCTTCATGGCTGATCAATCTCGGTATCAACTACGGCCTCCATCTTGGGTTTCTCTCTTCTTCTGCTCAGGGATGGAAAAGCACACTGAAGACTTTTTGCCCAGTACCTGACGACGCTTTGATCTTTGAATTCTGTAGACAGGGCAACGTACCTGCCGTCAGAGATTTGTTGTCGAGAGGCTATGCTTCTGTAAGAGACACCGATTGTGGTGGAAACACACCTCTTCACGTGAGTCTTGTGGGCGAGACCGGCCTCGAATCATTCTTGAGCATTTCTTAAATATGAAACTGTCTAACGCTTGCTATAAGTATGCTGCACTGAACTACCATTCAGAGCTTTGCAAACTTCTTAAGGGTGCTGGAGCAGACATAAGCACAGTCACATACAATGCGCAGTGGGTAGCCTGTTTCTATCGTAAACCCCGCAAGGAGCAATGGATACTGACTTGACAATCAGGACTCCAATAAAACTCGCAGCAGATCGATCATACTTAATGACCTATGCCATGCTGCCAGAGGTTTTTGACACTTTTCGCCTTTTGATCGATTCGATGGACTTTTTGGAGGAGAACGGCGATGGCTGGGAAGTTCTGCATGATCTTTGTGAATCTAGCAGGGAGACACATGGAGATATAGAGGCCAAAATGAACCTCCTGCTTTGGATGCTACGGCTGTCAAGCTTTGAACTGAAGACAAATATCATTGAAGGACGATACGCTACCATGTTGGGATGGATTCTTAAGCCAACCCCTAAGCTAGTTGAAGCGTCTGACTTGCTTTTGAATCTGGGAGGTGTTGGTATAATCGATACACTCCCTCATTCTTCAGATCGATATACTGTACTCCATCAACGTTTAGCATATGGCGTTGGGCAGGATGACGTGAACCTGGTACTTGCAAGAGCCCCAGATCTCCATCGACTGTGCTTCGACGCCAATTACACACCGTACGAGGAGACACCCACATCTCTTGCAATGTACTGTTCGTGGGCATTCACACGATGGGTGCGCGGATTAGTCAGTCTTGAGGTGAACCTTGAGAACTTCTTAGATCAAGAGCTGAAGCAGAGCTCTGAGGTGCACGCTGGCTGGAAGAAGGAGACTATGCTTGATTTATTTGCATGTGGCGATCGACCTGATCTTCATGCTGGAGAAGAATGGACTTGCAGCGATTGCATCGGAGAAATTCCTTCAGTCAGAGTACAGCCTTACTGGCGGCATTTACTCGAAATGATCAAAGAAAGGATACACCCTGACGATCTGGCCCTGGCTGATCTAGAAGGCGACGGAAAGGAAAACGCAAACTCGGGCGCTATCGAGGAGGCTGCCAGTGGCTCGAGCGGTCTGCTTCATGAGCCCGATACTGCTGGGAACATTCCCCTTGATGACCTCAACGAGCCCCCACCCGAGGCGGACTTGCAAGGAAACACCAGCGAAGACCCGGCCACCACACCGATTCGATCGAGCTGCATGTACGGCAGATACGATGTCGTCTGCATGGACTGCTGGCTCCACTACGAGCGAACTGGCACCCGCAGATCACCACGCGCCGGGGAACGTGTTCCGCAAGACCTTGGCCCCCGCGAGGACTTGCCCGGGAACGGGTACTCCCCTACAAGCGATGAGTCGTCAGAGGATGAGTTCTCTCCGTTCCTGATACATTCATAGGTGTTGGGTCTCCGACAAGCGTACCCGGCACCAGGGGCGCTGCCCTGCTGTAAAATGATAAGATCCTGGAGGTTCTCGAGCGTAAGACCTGCATGGCTGCGTCAAGGCTGTGCCGGTTGATGTCGGCGGGACGGGGTTCCGTAGCGACCATCCTTTCCAAAGCCCGACACCCGTCCTCCCACGACCTTCGCGTCGAACTCTCGCCGCTCACGCTATCCACAACGCGGACACTCGCGTCTCGAGCGAGCAGCTCTCCCGCCTCACGCACGGCGTCTTTTCTCTCGGCTCCGGCTCCGCGGCATGGACTCCTTTGCTCTCCGCCTGCGATCCCGAGCGCTTCCTGTCTAGTCGCAACGCCCCTGATCAACCGGTCCAGAACTCTGCGCGATCCGGGTTCTCGGGGCGACGGCGGATCCAACGCTCGGGGCCATCGTCGATATCGTGATCAGCTACGGGAGCTTTTCTCGGGACTCGTGGCTCCAGCAGCGTTGCCGTCTCGTTCTGGAGCAAGGGCACCACGATTGCAATTTCGGTCGTTTTGGCATGGGAACGGTGTAGAGGATCGGTTTGGACGTGCTGGAAGAGAAGGCTCTAGGAGAGAGGGGAAAGTATGTGGTTGCTTCTTAGGACGTGCGATTTTCTGCCGGGTTCCTCTATTCTATGGAGGGTTTTGAGTCTATCGGCCTTTTAAGTCTAGCATCTTCGAGTTTATTTCTACGCCTTCGTGCCAGGCGGTCAGTGGCATACTTAGACCGCCATGCTGGATTATGATCATTCTGCAAGCCACGCTTTATTTGAGGCATATCATATCTCTTAGGGAGATCATATTCTCCCGCGCGATATCCTCAACGGTCCGAACGGCAGCGGAGTCCACCACTTGACCGGGATCATTTTGCGCTTGTCTGCTGGATGAACGACACGGGCACATTGAGTTGGCCAGTCGGCGTCTCACAATATGTTCCACCGAAGAGTGCATAACAGAATGTTGCACCGGTTATACCGACAGATCCGCTGTAGGTGTATGTGTGGCTGAGGATGTTTGTCAGCGCCCTGGCTTCCTGAATAAACTGAAGGAGTGGGGATTCTTACTTTCCGCAGTCGACACCCGTTCGTTCCACATTGAGGTCAGCTCCGTCACTAGATGGGTTTGACGTCAGAATGTCTCTTCTGAGATCAGATCTGCGTCATGACAGGTGCCGGGGGTCTCTGGCTCGTGAGACAAGTCTCGTGACTCAACTGCGGTACGAATGGGGAAGAAATGGCTACAAAAAAATGACGCACTAGTAGAACGCCACGCCTGATCCACATGGAACGTAGTTGAACTCGACGAGCGATGAGCCAGGCAAGAGGCTCAGCCCGCACGTAGCCGTGACCGCTGGGCTGAAGTTGGAATCCACGAAGTTAAAGAACAGCGAGGTAGTCTCTTGTGTTGAGCCAGGGTAAGTGCAGTTGGTGCACGTGTGGTATTGTTGTATGGCCCATGGTTCGCTGGTGCAAGAAAGCTGACGCTTGGTGTCGCTGCTGGGGTTTGGAAGTGCCAGGGCTAGTGAAGCGAGTGGGAGAAGCTGGACAAGACGCATTGTTGCCGAGGTCAAGGCTGACGTCGAGAGATGGCGAAGTAGAGAACGATATGGAAATTGGGACTAGAAAATGCCTGGGATGGCTGAGGTCTCTGGCGTTTTTCTCTGAGCAAAGCGAGAATTGAGTAAGAGGGGGTAGAAAGGAAAAAGAAGTAAACATGCCGATGTTTATATACAGCAACGGTGTGGCGATCCCGCCGTTGTCACAACACTTCCAGAGGCCAAGCATCGAAGTAGCAGTCTTATCCGCGTCGAGCTTTAAGAGGTCACCTCAAAATAAACTCCTCAGGTCATGATTGTATACGGTACGGTTCCTTGCATATGACCCGTGCTTGCATGGAAGCCTTCCCGGTACCGTTAGCTTCCCCCGACCTATCCAATCCATGTCTACCAGGGCCCTCGCCCGCTGAGCGGATGCGCCACACTGCCCAGACCGTCACTCGTATCCATGGTCAGACGGCGGAGGCGAATGATTTTACTCCGCATTAGCACGTCGAGGTGCGAGCCTACGCTCGTGCATGTGCACAGCCGCGAAGGCAGGCATCGATACGAGCTGACCTCTGATCCTGCATTGATCGCCGAGCAAGGAGGTCGAATGAAGCAGCGTGTGTTTTGTAAGCGTGGGGGATTGGCTGGCGCAGGTAGTCCGCCTAATCGTGATCGACGGTAGAACAACGGTCACGGATAGCTCCGACGCCAAGAGATAAGGTATTTCCGCTAAACCAAGACTGTACTAGATAGGGACTAAAAGGGCTGGACGCCAAGACTTCTACGCCAAGCACTCGGATAATGGCCTGCCTACCTATAGAATTGCCCGGACAATAAGTACGCTCAGATCTGCTTCGAAACTGCGCCTAACCTGAGCCTAGTATGGCCCATGGCCCCATGGAAGTGCTCCAACTTCGATCTAGGTACCGTACGTACCGTACGGAGTACTCCGATATAGGGCCGTCTTCCGAAAATAGGGCTAGGGCTGCTACTAGCGCTGTCCAGGACTCTGTACGCCGACCTCCGGTTTCCAGATCCCGACCTCACGGTCTCTCTTCCGGTTACCATTCCTTCAATCCTACTCGTAGTATCATGATTCACCAATTCTATAGCGAGGCTCATGTGTAGTGTTGGCTTGCAAACATTGGAATTTTCTGGAATCAGAAAGACACGACTTAGGTCTTACCAAGGCCGATGGTGGAAGTCCAGAAGAGGAAGAGTCATGATTCACTTTCAGTTCCAGTTAATTTAACATGGCCTTGGATGTTCGTTGGCCTGTGCAAATGCATAGGACGAGTGATGCGCATCAAATTATTCTCCAGAAGTGGACCAAAGTGTCATTGTCGTGGTCGGATGCAGCGTGTACTCTACGTCGAGCGTGCTTGCCTCTGCGTCTGGAGACTGTCGGACCTTCCCTGTATAACAAAAGTGACCACACCTGCGCCTTGTAATGATGTCAAGGCAATCTCCTGTATCAAATAGTCCTCTCTTTTGCTATCAGACTCATCTATCCTTTCTCCTCATCCTCTCTTCTTGCATCGACTAGTAGCAGCCTACGTCCTCTCTTTGTCACACTCTCAATGCTCTAGACCCTCTTCCAAGTCCTGCTTATGGAGAAGGTTGCTCGCCGGATCGACGCACCTTTGGTACCTGAGCGGGGCTTAACAACATCCTCAACAGTAGACGCGGATCTCAGAGACCGTATCCGCTCTTTGCTGATCTCTCGCAACCGCCAATACCCACCAAAAACACCCTGTCCTACTCCGGACTACACCTACCAAATTCGGAATCCTGATGAGAACCATCAAGACCTCCCTCCGATCATTTCCCACGCTTATAGATTCAGTCCCGCTCAAGCCATTGCTGAACTCACTCGATTGGCGGACGGGCCTTCGGACATGGGAGCTACGAGGTTCGATGGACCTGCCGGGCAGGTCGATCATGACGACGCTGATACCTCTTCAAGACGACCGAGTCAGCCAAATAGGCAAAGTAATCGTGCCTCCATGGAGGGGTCTCGCTCGCAAGCCACGTCAGGCCTGAATCAACGATCTCATGCAGACGTTCTCGGCCGCGAAGCTCCATTTATCGATGGACTAAAACGGGTAAGTTCATCCGCGTCGAAGAACTCTGCAGGAACTCGCAAACCACGATTTCACCTTCGGACCGTACCGCCTGCAGTCGACGTTAACAAGGTTACGAGGCCCGCTCCCTTACATGTCCCAGGTAGCTATCGATCCGAGGTCCCTGGCAAACAGGAACCGATTACCACCATCGCTTCTCCATCTCCAGACGACAAACCAGATACCATAGCTGAGGATCAGCAGGCCGTGCCAACGTACACAGGACTTGGCGATGGAGATCATCACAAGGCCGTTGATGTGTTGACTAGAGTGGCAGAGCATGACCATGTCGTTGCTGATCGATCGAAATCAAGTCTACACAAGACGTCGTCACAATCAAAGCTCCCCTCCGCTAGCCCTGTCCATCAGCCTCAAGATCTACTCGGGAAAAGTAGGGCTGGTAGGACCGCAGTGGGTCATGCAGCTCAACCTGTCCTCACGTCTAGTGCCGGTCACGGCCACTCGCATGACGAAGCCTCTGAAACGCCTGTATTCATTATTGGGGAAAATAACGAAGAGAGAGATGTGAGAGCTCCAACAGCTTACGAGCGGGACAATCCTGATTTCTCTACGGACACGGAAGAGGGGAACGATCCCCTAGACGGTCCAAAAATCTCGGCTTTGCTAGCACAATTACCACCACTAAGGCAAAGCACGATGAAGGACGTCAACCCTCATTCTTTGACTACAGAGCCATTTGTGGCACCTAAGAGGGCATCTATGAATACCTACTCGGGCTCGGCATCTAGCCTAGAATCTGTTGCCCTTAACGCGGACGAAGGCGTTTCTAGCCAAGACTCTCCTCTTTTACCAAAGCCTTCTCGACTTATATCTCCAGCCAAACGGGAACGAGAGGAAATGATCGACGACGTCGAAGACTCTCAGAAACCCCGAAAACTTTCAGCAGCCAATAGAGCCATGTCAATGCTCTCTGGGATTAGTGCCCGGACTGGTCTGCGGACCCCTTCTTCACGCTCTATCACAGCGCGTAGAAAGAGTGGTTCGACAGTGGTTTCCAACTTGACGACTAGGCCGCATCGCCAGTTCAGACATGCTCCCCAACATGGAGGTGCACTGTCGGCTGGCAAGGGGTATAAAACCCTCGGCGACGAGACACAGGCCAGGAAACTGGAACACACAGATAGTACGGACAGGTTCCGGGCCTTGCAAAATCAGCAGAAGAACGGCACTGCTTTTACGAAAGTCATTCAGGATCTCGAATCTCTACTCAGCCAAGCTCTAACCATTGCTGGCCAGGCTACCGACAAGGATGATGATAAGAGTATGCCTCTAAGAGCTCATGACCTCGATTATGGCCCTGATCGCGCGCACTCAGCCGATTCGACCTACAGCAGCCAAGCCTTGTCATCGCTATCCGCAAGTGGAGACGAAGAAGACAATTATTCGTCGGTGCCGCCTCAACAAGTGATAATCGAGGAGCCCAAGAGCGATGCTCTTTACCATGGCCACTTCAGGAGAGCTCGGGATGCGACACCGTATGCTGTACAAACAAGGCGAGCCTCCACAGTCCCGCAAAATGAGGTTGATGATGAGACAGAGAGGGAGCATCAAGATACAAGTCGACTCCTTGAGATACCAAGCGCTTCAACAGCGGCTGGCCAAGCTCAAGAGCCATCCCGGGAACAGTTTTTCACTGCAAACGACTGGGCTGTGATCAGAGCACCGTCTCATACTTCTAAGCTACGTCTAGAGATGAAGCCACCACCACGTGCTCCTCAGACGCCACCCAACGTGCAACCCTCCACGAAAGAGAAACACACTTTGCTCTTGCGATCCCACGGAGCATCTGAGAGCATTACGTCGAGGGAAGTTGTGAGAGACTACGTCAACGCTCACCAGCGGCCACCAATTCAGCCTCGTCTGAGCTCAGTACACTTGAAAAGAGGCCGAGTCCCACAGCCAGAGGAGCTTAACTTGCCAGACCCTGATATTTCGGATGGAGAAAGCGATTGCGTACACGTTCCGTATGTGGCGGACTTCAAGACCGCTGGGCTTCACTACCATCCGGTGATCCAAGAGACAATGGCTGGTGAAGGCTACCATACGACAAGACCTGGCGGCCGTGGTTTTCAACCTCGCCAAGATACTGCTGCCTCATTGCGTGACGCTGACGACAAACAAAGAACTTCACATCACAGGGAGCGCTCTACCAAAAGGGACTACACGTTGAATGACCGACATCATTTCAGTATCCGCGAGTCACATGGCTTCAGTCTCAGCAGATCTCACCGTCGCTCGCCAATCGCTCGGGATTGGAGCAATTCACGTAAGAGATACGTGGCTACCGTGGCTTGTATTACGACAGCATTCATGGGACTAATCATTGGTATTTATGCTGGTGAGGTGCCTGCTATTCAATACACCATTGCGGATGAGCATCATTACACAATTCTGGGGAATGTGCTTTTCTTCCTCGGCTTAGCCATCACCACAGCGCTCTTCTATCCTTTACCTTTGCTTCATGGGCGGAAGCCATACACACTGGCTGCACTAGCCATACTCTTGCCGTTGCAATTCCCACAAGCTCTTGCGATCAACTCGCAAAGATCCCCGAATGTGGCGACATACCGTATTGGCCTCCTACTGCCAAGGATATTCGCGGGTATTGTGATGGGCTTCGCAAACATCAATTTCATCACTACCTTGCTAGACCTTTTCGGTGCTTCTTTGCAGAGCGGCAATCCTCACCAAGAAACGGTCAATGTCAACGATGTTCGGAGGCACGGAGGAGGTATGGGGGTGTGGCTTGGTATCTGGACATGGTGCGCTATTGGATCGATCGGGATAGGATTCCTCATTGGCGCAGGTATCATAAGTGGCTTGAATGTTTCTTGGGGTTTCTGGATTACTATCGTCGTGAACGCTGCGGTGCTTGTACTCAATATCCTCTCGCCAGAAGTCCGCAGAGCTGCCTACCGTAGATCGATGGCTGAGGTTCGCAGCGGAGGTGAGGTATCCAGAAGAGTCGCTCGAGGGGAAATTAAGATGCACCTTGAATCAACGGGACCAATCTGGTGGTGGGAAGAGGTCATCGCAGGCCACGTGCTCGCCATTCGCATGCTCTTGCAACCAGGCTTCGCGATCCTTTCGCTTTACCTTGGATGGATATATGGCCAGGTGGTCTTGATTATAGTAGTGAGTTCTTCATGCCAACATAGTGGGCTCACAAGTAACATATCCATAGCTTCTTGGGTCTCTGCTCTCCAAATACTATCGCTTTCATCCCCAGTACGTTGGTCTGGGGGTGGCAATCATCCCCCTTGGAGCTCTTTTCGCCATACCCTTCCAGAAAGCCTCGTTGTTCAGTCGAGCAAGGCATCATTCTCAAAGGACAGACAGCATGACATTTGAGAAGCGCGTTACCTGGACATCTCACCTCGTCAGGAGGGCCATCTTCATGATCGCATTGCCTTTTGCAGGGTTGGCCTACACATTAGCTTCCGGTGGTCAGCCCACCAACTACATGGTGCCTATTATCTTCGCTGGCTTGATCGGCTTCCTTTCCAACCTCGCCATTGCTGAATGCCAAGGCATCATTATGGAGACCTTTGACACTTCGGACTTACAGCCAGGTATGACAGGAAGACCTCGACGTGTCCTACCAGAAGAAATCCGGAAGAAGAGGACCAACTTTTCCTGCTTTCCTCGAGTGACAGCAGGTTTTGCGATCGTACAGACTTTCGCCTTTGTCATCGCTGCTGGTGTTACCGCTTGGGGTGGCGTTGTTGAGAGGCATCTCGGGGCCCAGACGGCGACAGCGGTGATGGCAGGCGTGCTGCTGATTCTAACATTGCTACTGATTGCTATTCTCACGCGCTTCAAGGTCGTTCAGATTATTCCGTCGGAGAGGTTTGGAACGAACATATTATCCGGTCCGGAGGATGAGTGGAAGCCGGTCATCATTGGCAACCCTAGTGGGACCACGCGCAGGATGAGTGTGTTGGAGCTAGGCACTTTGAGCAGGTGGAGTGAGATTAGAAGGAGGAATAAGCTTGGAGGCCCTGTGGGATAAGGTGGGTTTTGCGGGACCTGTTCGTATTCCTGCAGTAGAGGCGGATTGCAATGGTTGAGCACAGCTGGTCTGCAATCGATGCTCCCATACGGTCATCACTGCTACGTTGACTTGTTACGTCAGTAGCCTATCTGCAACTACCAATTCGCCCTATCTCCCACTCCCACCGTACCAACAATGATGCCAAGTCAAAAAGTGTTCTAATGAATGTGGATGCTGCTATTCACAATTTCATATTGCTCCTTACGATCAGTCTTATTTGCTCATTGAGCCCGGCTGCGCGGGGTAGAAGTGAACGGCCACAGCGGTGCAAGAAGTGACGGACCGCTCGAGCCACCTTGCCTGGTCAGATGTTTGGGGGCCAGCAGAATGGTAGGTGGTGTCTGGAAGAGGACTGTGACGTTGGAAGAAGCCAGAGGCAACATTGCTTTGGCCGACGGCCACAGTAGTAGGAGGGTCGATAAGTTCGGCAGCGCCATACTCGTACTAACAGGCTATGCCTTCCTGACGGGGTAATTATCGTCGATGTGCGGCGGGACGGGATGGTGCGACTGCATGCTAGGGTAAGAAGGGAAAAGGGAAAAATGGTGTCACCAGCCGACCTTGCATACCTTGGGCATAGAAGTAGAACGTCCGAAAATTAATCGGATTCACAATCAACGTAGAGGTAGGTACTTAGAGCCTCCCTCCTCCGACTTCGGAAGCAAGTTTTTCTGTCCGTCGGGTCTGGCTGTTCACTGTTGGTGTTGTGGTCGATTTTTTCCTTGTTGGTCTCCTCTTTGCTGATCCGCTGTATCCAAATACGCATAATCATTCGCTTCCTACCCGCCAATTATTATTATTTTCGCTTCGTGTTATTTCCATCGACAATCATCCCCGACCCGGGCCATTCCCGCCGCCGATCGGGAAGCCCATCTGCATCTACCTCACCTTACATTATCTGACTCGGCCAAAGCGACTGGCCAGCAATGCAGAGTAGCCGCGGTTCAATCATCGGGCGAATCATCATTAATCAGCAGAGCAGTTTGTCGCGATCGCCGCCCAGCACGACGTAGCGTGAGGCCGATTCCGGTGTGTGATGGGCAATGACCTGCAAAGGTGTGATCCGCGGAGCAGAGGATGCGCCAACCAGAAAGCTTCCTCGATCCCAGCACACTGGGCGCTTCACACTTGGCTGCAATCGTGCTGCAGGTTCTGGAACGTCCGAAAGAACGCCTGGGAGAACGAGAACGTGTGCCGCCAACACGATAAACTCCGCCGGCACGGCCAAATTCTCAACCGCCATCCCCAACGTATCCAGGCCATGATTCCCTTGAAATATCGGACAGATGTGCACCATCACCTCTCTTCCCACGCTCC
The DNA here is from genome assembly GCA_963556305.1 of Platismatia glauca. NCBI lineage: Eukaryota > Fungi > Ascomycota > Lecanoromycetes > Lecanorales > Parmeliaceae > Platismatia > Platismatia glauca. The sequence continues at coordinate 966,101 of OY745766.1, read as the reverse complement.
AGCCCCAGCCCTTTCCCTCGCGCTTCCATGAGCCCGGTCATGGGTCGACGGTCCTTTTTGGAGCTGCGTGATTGACGCTTGTTCTTCGACCATGATCATGGTTATCTGGACGCTGTGAAACTGCCCTAGTTGATTGGGTTGATTTAGACAGCCTGCTTTCTGCACCGTTCGTACCATTAGACCGGTTCTTGCGGCCTGGCCAACGGGCGCCATACATATAGACTACCACGTTTTATGTTGACACCCTTCCACCATGTTTGAGGACTTTTCCTTCGCATGCGCCTCCAGCCAGCACCCCTTCTACGACCCATATCCAATGGATGACAGTGTTTCCCCCACCTCTTCTCGCGACTCCACGCCTTGTTACGATGCTGGCTACAATGGCTCCCCTGAGCGAGAATATCCTATCTCGACCTCCATCGCTGAGCTATCTCAGCATTTCGACCAGCACACCATCACACCTCGACGGCCGAGCGGATGCGTAGAAGGGTTAACACCACGTGCACGCGAGCTAGACCCCGCCCACCATTCTCCAAATAGCTTCACGAATCGGATCTGCCGTCAACGGCAAAGCCTCAATCGTCTTCAGTGCTCCTCCGACCACCTGTCACGCATATCGGCTCTCGTTGAAGAAATGGTGCAGACCGGGCAGCCTTTATACGAACCCACTCATCCTGCCGGCCTCCTCGATGACCCCACTTCCTCATCGCCGTCTCCAGATGACTTTCCACCAATGGCATCCTACTTCAACATTTCTTCTCCGAGACCCTCCTCGTCCTTCAGCGCCAACTGCGATCCGCGATTATCACATCATTCTCTGCGACATTCACAATCATATAAGATCGACAAGGATTTGAGGCACAGTGCCTCCAGGGAAGGCACTGGAAAAGCTATGGTGAGGAAGAAAATCAGGATGCGAAAGAGCTTGAAAATGCTGGAGATTGGGGGAAAGAGATGTGAAAGATGAACAGCAAGTTGGGATTCTGAACTAGATATATACATTCTGTGTACATAAATTTCTGGTTGTTCTTCAGGAGTCTGGGACCGAGGGCGCTCTTGGAGGATGTGGGAAGAATTGGAGACTCCCGACAAAGATGAGGTTCGTTGTATTCTCGTTCGAAGAGCGATAGGGTTGTCAAGAGATGAATGAATGCGCCTTTCTGTTGGCTTTGAGAACGAGTCGTCGTGGAATTTTCACGAGGCTTCACTTTGGATGTAGAGATGTCTCAGGAGGACATGTGTATGGTTACAGTACTATGGTGGAATCCTAGAAAAGCGGTCTACTACTTCCTGAACCTGTAGACGGACCCCAGCACAACAGTGATTGGCGCTGCAGGTCCAGCCGAGTAGCAAGTATAACCGAAGCGCTAGTGCAAGGGGGGGAGCTCTCATCAAAGAGACGGGCTGGTTGTCATTGTGCAGAAGGGTTCCTCGTTCAGAACATGTCAGCACCTAGAGTTGCTTTGGCAGGGCAATCGATCCCAGCTTATGCCAAAACAGTAGGCCGAGCTGTTCATGTCAAAATCTACCCCCGGCCGCGGGATCTGGCCGAAAGCAGAGAAGTGCTGCGGGTACTTGAGCAGTATGGCGAGGTCGTCATGTACAAGCATCTCAAGGTATGTTGCTGTATCCGCATACCTGCTGAACCCAATGCTAAAAGGGTGTAGTTCAATGGCTAATGGTGGTGGTAGCATGAACCCAAGCTTCACGCACGGAACACCGCTTTAGCAATATACCAGAATGCCAATTCCGCGCAAAAAATTATTGATGCTAGTCCATTACGATTTGAACCGGGGAAGGCTGAGTTGCACTCGTCCGTATCGCAATTCGCGCCATCAGTATCGCTTTCTGCCGAGGAAGAAGACGGCAGGGGACTAGCTCCTCAAGACGAGTCTGATTATGCCCGAGAAGAATTCAGTGAGGTCGACACCGCGCGGCAGCGGCCAAATGAAGCCCCAGGTGATGGAGCAGCTTTTACAGGCTTGAGTGGAATAGCTCGGTGGGGAAAAATGCGCTCAGCCCTCGGCACCGATCAAGCAGCAACGAGCCCGTCTCCCTTACAGGAGTCGCAGCCGTTGGAGACTGTCAACCCCGACCCGAGTCCTCTCAAAGCCTCTTTTCCCGACCTGCCAACCCCACAACTGAGTACCCTACCAGACTCGACACCTGCATATCCTCCGCGCGAATTCCACCTCGTCATTGATCACTCTGTAATGAATCACCATGCTTACGTCCAACGACAGTACTACTATGGTGGCTTCCCATTAGATCTGTCGGGTGCGATGGGGGATGATTTGGAGGAAAGGGTACCTGCAGCTGGCATGGCGGACTGCCGGCTTGAGAAGCCGGACGTATTGTCGAGGATACGGAGGAAGCGGTCGCAGGAGGAGGATAAGAGCGGGTGGGTGAGCTTGGGCAGCTTGTGGGAACAAGGGGAGCGGGAGAGAGAGGGGAAAGGAGAAGGAAAGAAGGGAGAGGGCGAGGGAGAGCGAGAGGGAGAGCGAGAGGGCGAGCGAGAGGGAGAGCGAGAGGGAGAGCGAATGGGGTAAGAAAGTGAGTACTGATAACGGAATCCGTAAGCTGGCTCCATTGAGTTGGGATCATGTTAAACATGGACACAGATAGCGGGCGTTCGCACGCCCAGATTGAAGTCATCATTGCACAAGCCCGGGGACCAAATCCGGCACGACTTTCACCCGTCGGCGTGAAAACATGCCTTCTCTGATCTCTCCTGACTCTGATCTCGTGATTTCGTGCTTCGAGGCCCCGTCGACGACCTCCTCGATCTCTGTCAAATTTGGATGCCCTCATCAGCACCAAAAGTCCAAGTTCGGCACACGGGAGTCGATTTTCTAGGTCGCTTGTCTCAGCCATCCTGCACATCTCATGCTCATTGGGTACGTAGCTGGGGCGTGCACGGCTTTTGTGGAATGCGTCGGGGGAGGAGGGTTGTGGGGGGGTCCGTTACGGTGCTTGCGTTGCGGGACGGGGAGAGAGAGAGAGAGAGATGGTACGACAGATACAAGCAGCGCGATGTTCCGAATCCGCATCTAATTCACAAGCAGCAACCGACATTCTGCCACGCCTCCATCCAAACCCCAACGCCTCTATTCCCCCCGAACCCTGCCATACAAAACGCCCTCCCCTCCCACTCCAGTCCCACCCCACCCCAAACCGACAATCAAACCCCCCCTCAACTCCCCACTCGCCCAGCCCTCCTCCCCAACTCCATCCCCACCAGCGCCCTCCTCTCAAACCTCTCCCGCGCCCTCCTCTCCCTCACCACCGGCGCCCCCTCCGCCCCACAATCCAAATCCCACCCCCCGCAGCGCAGGCCCCCGAACCGGCGCTCCGCCTGCGCCTGCATCGCCCCGCACAGCCGGACCCAAAGCGGCCCGTGCCCCGTGACCCCCACGGTCCGGCAGCGCGTCACGCGGCAGCAGCACGTGTTGCAGTCGCAGCCCCGGCAGATGATGAGCGCGTGGGCCATGGCGTGGAGCAGGGCGCCGAGGATGCGCTGGGCCGAGTCCCGCGTGAAGGGGCACGCGGGGTCGGATCGTTGGACGGCGATCCGGGCGCGGGGGCGGCGGGGGTCGGCGGAGGGGAGCTCGTGCGTCTGGCAGGGTGGGGATCGGGGGTTGAAGGGGGTCCAGTGGAGGTCGACGCGGGAGGTCAGGGCGGTGCCGGGGGCGCAGAAGAAGAAGGCGTCGAAGAGGTCGAAGAAGGGCTGCAGGGCGAGACCGTCTTCCCGGCGCGACAGGTCCAGGTGGCGGTGGGCGTGGTCCCACCGCTCCACGGCCGCCGCCTGCTGCCGTTGCATCCAGTCCGGCTGCTCACGTTGCCCGGTGAAGTACTCGGTGCATCTGTCGACGATACCGGCGTCGTCGTTGCCGTAGCAGGGAGGATGGAGTACCGTGTTGCCGTCGTGGGCGCAGAAGATGCGGTCGGACGAGCGGACGGCGCGTGGTCCCTCGATGAAGTCGTAGCCCGCCTCGAGTAGGGCCTCCATCGTCTTCGACGGAGGGCTGTGGATGGGGATTGGGGTCGCCGAAAGTTCGGTCCGGGGATCGATCAGGGCGCGTGGCTTGAGGGAGCAAAGGGAGGTTGAGTTGGTGAAGGAGTGGAGGGAGGCAGTTGGACTGTTCACCTAGCGAATGGCGACCCAGAGGCTTCGAAAGAGGAGGAGCGGTGGATGTGTGCGTGTTGTCCGGCTTGGGAGCAAGAGAGGTGATTCCGAAGTTGAGATGCGGTCTGCAGAAATGGTTCGATGTAGATGCCTTGGAAGAGGGAGCGAGGGAGCAGGATGATGTGCTGCTTCTCCGGCGAGGACAGGCATATTTATGCCCATCGCCGCTTGAGCCCCCCAAGGCGAAAGACCGAGACATGGTCAACGGAGGATGTCTTTCAGAAAGAGTCAGACGGCCAGGCTCGTGAGGACAATTGTCAAAGAAAGGTCTCACAACTGGATCTGTCTGAGCGCCGTGGAAGGCGAGAAGCGCAAAGGGGGTCCAGTCCGTACGTAGCAGTCAGTCCACGTCGGCCGTGGTCTCGTTTTCCGAGACAGGGTCGGAAACGCGTCGTGCTGTGGGCAGGGAATCACGATGCCCGAAGGGGGGACCCTGGCTCGGCGTCCGCCTTGCAACAAAGAAACGGAAGCTCTCTTGTCGTAGGAAGATGGACGACAAAGGGGTTCGTGAGGGGAAGTGCTGGCATCTCAGACAGGACAATAAGACTTGTGTCACGTATGGTAAATGGAGAAACAATAAGCCAACAGACGGTCTCGTTCAACGCTCTCCTCGAATTCTGATCCGAGAAGCTGGACCTCTGCAGTCAGACGTCGTAGCACGGGAATCTGCCACCACTGCGTCGCGACGTGGCGCAGGGCATCTTACGAGTTCCCCCCATCAAGATGTCGAAAGCCGAGTCATAGAGCAAGATGTAGTTTACGACTGCGCGGCCAGTTTCCACCGCTGAACGTGCTTCTTTGGATATGTTGTTGTAGGGAGGTAGGATAGCTTGGCCGGCGCTACCGACCATATCATCTTTGAAGACAATATATAAAACATTAGGCGCGCATTTCGGAACGGCTCAGTGGTCTAGTTAGTACTCCCCACCATTTAAATTTTCCCTCTCGAATGAAGCGCCAGCCCTGACCGCGAACTCCACGCAGGTCGTATGATTGCCGCTTCGGGATGCGTCCAGAGTTCTTAGACACTTGATATGTGGCAGGTCCCGGGGTAAATATTGTTTGGTCCATTCAGACGTTCGGTGTGCTAATTGGTGCAGTTCAAATCCCGGCTGAGCCCTTTGTTTTTTTGTGTGTTTTTTACCACGCTTATTTGAAGATTCAGATCAGCGCTATGATGTTATTTACGTGGGTCGATTCGAACAATTTCTAGAAAGTGTTGCAATTAGCAGGTGCGTACTCTACGTGCGGTACTTGCTCTGCAGGCACATAGATGATAGGACAGTGACCGTCTTCACACCACACAACCAGAATATGACATGGTCATTTTATTTCTTGACAAAGTGGGAGCAACCCGGAAGATCGCTCAACAGGCGTCCATGAAGGTGGTCTTGTTCGATGCTTTACAGTCGTCGCTTTACAACCGTAACTTCATTTCATCTTTCTAGTAGATCTTTCTCGGATTCCAACCTATAACCAAAACCCTAGCCCAAATGAAGCATATCAGCCCCCCTCCATAACAAGCTCCCACGAACCCGATCAAGCCAGTATACCTCCCTCCGTCCATAGCCAAAAGCTGCCCCGCGATCGGTATACCGGTCAAGCAGCCGAAGCTCACCACAGTGTACATACTCGCATACCATCGTCCAAACACTTCCGTCTCGCACAATTGTCCCACGCAGACTGGTGTAAGACTGATGTTGCTCCCCGAGGCGAAGCCGAAGAGGATACAAAAGATGATTAGCTGAGCGATACCTCTGCTACCATCCTCTGGTGAGCAGGTGAGCCACACAGCGAGGACGGAGACGAGACACAAAGCCACCGTGATGATCATCGTGTTGAATCGCCCAAAAATATCAGACATGTAGCCGGGTCCCCAACGCCCGAAGAAAGACCCTGCATTCAGAATGGCGAGCAGTTGATAGCTGAAGGTAGGCGATACACCCTCGGCGAGAGCGTACGACGAGATGTAGGAAAGCGGGATGAAAAGGGCCCACTCGATGAAGAAGACCCCGGCGGTCGTTAACACGAAAGTTCGATTTTTGAAGATCCGCCAATCGGGCCAGATGTTCTGGACGACATGACTGTCTTTCGATGGCTGTAGACGACTGCGTATGAGCAAGTTGGCAATGCAAAGAAGGAAGAGGAACAGGAATGCCAGGACTCGCGTTGCCCACTGAAAGCCGACTTCGGGAAAGAGACCTGGATTATGATTTCGCAGTCAGCATCGCCTATCTAAGGAGGTATATGGAACCTAGAAGCGTGTCCTGAGAGTAAGAACTTTCAAGGCATGTCTCTGGACTCATGTTCTGGTCCAAGAGGGAAAACATGGGCTCCGAAAATACGTACGCTGGAGCATCAAAGGAAAGATGATGCCACCCGCACTACCACCGGTAGTAGCAAGACCTGTAGTAGCGGCGCGGCGTCTGTAGAAGAAGTGTGCTATGGAGCCGATTGCTGGGGTGAAGATTAGAGAGGAGCCGATACCGCAGACGATGGAGTACGTTAAGATGAAGTGCCAGAGTTCTAAAAGGGTCAGAGGTCAGCGAAGGTGTCAGGGAGGAGGCGGAACTGAAAGACAGCCATGGAACGATGTACAGAAGAAGACAGCACTTACTGGTACTCTCAGCCACCCCCATCATCCCACCAACCAAGCACACGGTGCCCCCCAATACCAACCAGCGGGGGCCATATGCATCAAAGAGAGGTCCGATCTGCACACCGCAGAAAAAGGTGAGGAAGGCAAAGAGACTGAAGATCCAGCCCACGGCGCTGGGAGACTCATGAGCCAACTGGTGCGTGCTGAGGTACGCCTGAAACGTTCCGGCGCTGTTGAGGATGCCAAAGCTGGCCATCATGCCACTAAAGGAACCGAAGACAACCAGCCAGGCACGCAAACCGCCTTCGGGAAAAACGTCTCGGTCAGCTTGGTCTTGTGGTCCAGTCTTCTCGCCAAGTATGGGCCCATTGGCGGCAGTCAGAGGCGGATGATTGGACACATTGAGCGCTGAGCTGACGTTCTCCGGGACCGAACAGAGCTCTCCAGATGCTCTTTGCCTCAACTGATGGCTCGTGTCGTGAGCAGCCGTGCCATCCGTCTCTCTGTTGGCGGAGGCATGCTGAAGAGCATCTGTAGCGCATGGGCCATCAATTCTCTCGTCTAGATGATCGACAGTGGACAATTGGTCGCGGGACGCAACGGTTTCCACGGCCTCCTTCTCTTGGTCAGAGATGAGATGTGGAGATGTGGCCCCGGTGTGGCCACTGCGTCTGTTTGCAGGAACTCTTTCATCCAGTAGCTCTTCTCCATTTCGCAACGGGCTCATGGACTGTCGCCAACTGTTCTATACCTTCCAAGCTCTTGCCAGTCCTGTTCCTGTAGACGCCGACTCTTGAACAATGGAGAGGGAGGACCGAAGGAGAACAGCATTGAATTTGTGGTGCGAGGCATTTTGTGCTGGCTGTTACTAGTCATCGCCAGTGGAACTTTCATCGGGTAGGGCATTTTGCGCTGGCTATTATTGCTAGTCATGGTCAGTTAGATTTTCATCGCGTAATGGCTAGATGTGGGGTTTACCAGGCGCTATCGGAGACGGCCGTCTTGGGTCGAGCTCTTGAAGACCGGAGATGGAGAGAAGGTGGCAACAGCGAACGTGAGATGGAACTTGGAGATTCAGACGAGGGGGATGGAAATGGGAACGAAGATGATTGCACGATCCTACGAGACACAAACGGAAAAGCTCGACGAATGGACGAATCAAAGAACTGGACGAGTCAATATGAGAACTACATTGAAAGAACGTACAGATCAGATGAGGAAGTAAAGCTTGATGTATTAATCTATCCTATACTCAATGCTGGATGCGGAATATGCGCACGGGTCGTTCTGAGGATTTTCGGTCGCGAGCTATTGAAGAATTGCCATGCCAGTAATGCTCCTGTGATGCCTAATTACAAGAATCGAATGCCTCGCCTCCCCATTAATCGTGACTTCTTTTCCAACCGATATGCATCAAGAAAGATAAGTCGCAAGCTTTCCATACCCCCCGCGCTTCCCCACACCGTAATCGTAGACTGACGCTGATGAATGAATTGACGGTAGGGTCCCGTTACAGCATGGCGAAGACGGCAGCGGCACCAATGGCGACGGCCACCAACTCGGTGCTGTAGCTCATGAGAGAGGCAGCACCGTGGAAAGTAGCAGCTGGGGCAGATGGTGTGGTGACGGTGGTGGCGTTGGCGGAAGGCGATGGTGCGATGCTGGCGGAGGCCACTTGCTGGATCTGGCCGTCGGTGATTTGCTTGACGGGAGGAACGACGACGGCAACAGGGGTGGATGTTGCCTGTTGGAGCTGACCGTCGGTGATTTGCTTGACGACGGCAGGAGTGACAATGACGACAGGGGTGGATGTTGCCTGCTGGAGCTGACCGTCGGTGATTTGCTTGACGACGGCAACAGGGGTGGTGACCTGCTGAATCTGACCGTCGCTAATCTGAGCGGCGAAGGCAGAGGCAGTGAATGCCAGAGCGACGAAGATGGTTTGGATGGAAGGCATTTCGAGAGATGGTATTAATGAGGTTTAGGTGTTTGTGAGATGTGAGTATTATTTGCTGGAAGCGAACGTATTGATCGTGAGTAGATCCGAAGCGACTGTGGTTGTTGATGTTGATGAAGATGAAAAGTGAGAGAAATGGAAGAACTTTTTGGATTGTGAAGACAGTAGAGTGATGTGGGTGAGAAAGGAAGAGGGAGGGAAATGCGAGGAATGCGAGCTGTTTATGAATTAATCGGGCGGCACGGAAACCTGCTAGTGCCTCATTTCCACGGGCGAGATTGGTCGCACTGGGAGATCCTGCCACTACCCACCCACTATAAAGGTCACTAAGGAATAAGGATTTTAGTACCCAACCTCCCCCCCCAATTAATTCAAGCCCAACCCCCCCAAGCTTCAGTCTCCGCCAACCAGAAAGAGGCAAAGGAAAAGATAATATTAGCATCTCTCGGAAAGGACGTAACAAACAGGCTGGTAATAAATCGTTATTTTGTTGACGAACAGCCTGCTGGTGGTGCCCCTGACTCTGACTCTGACTCTGCCGAGAATCACTAGCTTACCGATTACAAGTACGAAGCTCGCCATCCCTGTGAGATTTCCGCCATTTATAATTTCGCCCCCCCCCCCCGTTGCAATCGCAAACCACCCCGCTCTGAGCTCTCGCTCTTACGTCTGATTGGATATCATACCCTTGCAGCATGGCAATAAGCCAAGGACAGACATCTTTGAAGATTAGTGCCGGACAAGGAAGATCTGCGCTTTGCTACGACGGGCAAAGCTCGATGCATTTTCAGAATAGGAGTCGTCAGCCCTTTACCCTGGTGGACTTGTGGAGGAGCCATCGGAGGAAATGCCCGGCCAATCCTCTCTAGCCTCCCCAGCCATGTCATTCAGCACGCCTACGTCCCCAAGGTAGTACAGGACTGCTCTCTTCACAATTCATCCATGAGGCACCTAGGAACTTAGGTAACAACTCCGCCGTCGTCGCTCGGTGAGACTAACCAAAGTATCACGTATCTATCGCCTCGGCTCAACTCGTCCAAGGAAGGTCATGGCGTGGAAGAGGCTGATCTCCCAGCCCACTAACGACCGGGTAAATAGCTCAAAAGAGCGGAGCGATGAATCGGTGGCGTCTACGCTTTCCGACCTCCTCCCCAGTCCCAACCATGGCCTTTTGAGGTTTTGGCTAGCCTGGTAACGAAACGAGCATACAGATCCTGAAACGGGGATGAAGAACCTGGCTGGCGGCACGATGCACAGCAATGCTACGCCAAGGCACGGAGTGCAGAGTGCAGATTCGAAACGCGCCCGTTGGCACCACTACAGCGGACAGCGACATCTTTGCAGAAATTAGAAGAGGGGGTCTTTGCATGGCTCGCATGGATGCAAACGCATTGCCCCTCTCTCTTGGCAGTGATAAAGGGATACGGTTGCCAGAAGTGCCACTTCTTCTGGCGCCGCAGAGCGCGAGGCCGGTGAGATACCAGTCTTCCACGTAATCACGATGTCATGCATTTCGAGCGATATGATAGGTCGATGGTACTAGTTTCAGATAGGGAATTTCTCCTGTAATAGAAAAGTGCAACTTTATGGATGCCATCACCACAAAGTAGCAAAAAGCATGCTGATATTTCCCCTTCTTAACCGGGTAATGACGTAGCCTACAGCGCCTTGCATCGGTCGTCAAAAACATGCATGATTGTTCTGATTCCATCTCCAGCCTTGTGAGGTATCTAGAACCGGGCCCGTTTTCCCCTCATAAGCTCATAGCAGCCACACTGTAGCTCCTACGATAGCACCAACGAGCCAGAAACCCGACTGCTCAAGCAGATGTTGCCTTGCAGCACCACTGGTTGTGGAAGACGTACTGTTTGTACCATTTGGAAGAGTCCCGTTGATGATTAGTGTTTTGGTGCCGTTCACGTTCCCAACGTGGACCAGTGTGCTATTTTCATCCGCAGCGCTCCCGTCTCCCACGAGAGAATCCAGGTACGTTGTATTCGAGTTGTTGTCACATCCGCAGGCGCTGTACATCTGGCACAAACATGTAGCAGGAAGGGTCTCGTTTTGACCCTGGGGCTCCGAGGTGTTGGTGCGATTGTGGAAGCTGTAGTCATGGTCGTAGGGGTATTCATATACTCCGTAGAGCCAGAGACCAGGGAAGATTCCAAGCGCTGCTCCCGCCAATGCATAGGGGAGGATACCGCTGGGTGATCTTGCTCCAGATCTGTATGAAGATGTGGCACCGCCAGCGTAGTATCTGCCGCCACCATATGAAGGACTTACAGAGGAGGAAGAGCTGTAGCAGTGTCAGTACTCATGTGTTCTGTTTGATATTGCAAAGCCACTCACCTGGTGGTCCCCCGAGAGCCACTAGTGCTGCCACTGCTACCGCTGCTACTGCTGCTCCCAGATTTGGCTCCTCCAGATGATCCAGAAGAACTACTAGAGCTTCCAGAGCTTCCTGATGACGAGCTCGACGAGCCCGATGAGTGGCCCCCACCTCCACTCGATCCACCACCACCTCTTCTCTTTTCAAGATAGCTTAGGAGCTTTTCATCGAAGCGTTCATTCAGTGGCACAGATAGTGATTCCCGGTCTGCATCTCGACGTGAGATAGTTCCTTGGAAGTATCGCGTAGATCGTATTGAGAGAGATGAGGCAGCTGATACTCCTGCTAAGCCTGTCGCTATTATCTGCACAAACTTCATTGTGAGCGGCAGTCGGTCGTGGCAATGTTTGGACTGCAATGCGACAGATGCATCTGTGTCCGGTGTGATCCGAGTATGTTTGAGAATCGCCTTCCTTTATTTTGAAAATTGTCGGCCTCAATGCAGGTGACCCTTTATATGTGGTTTGCCTCCGAGACCCGATGCGAACGGTGGAAGACGACGATTTACATGATTAGAGAAGCCGAGCATGCTATTGTAGTAGTGTCTTAAACGAGTAGAAGCGTCGATCTAAGTGGCATGGCTGAGTGTTACTCTAGTACATCTAGTACATATCTACCCTACCTAAGGTATGAGCTACGTAATGCTGACTAATCATTGAACCAATCACAGAGAGAATCTCTCTCTCTGCGGGATGGCTGTGATATTTCGCTTTGCGCAGATCTGTGTCTTTGTTTACATATCTTTCGGAATTGCCGCAGGCAGATTCGGGCGTCGCTTCGCCACCAAATGTGGGACCTGGGCTCGATGCAAGGGTTTGTGCTGTCTCATGTCGAAACAACTCGACATTCCTGTGCCTACATTTGGGCGAGCCCCAGGAGTCAGCTACATGTGGTTAGGCGTGCTCTCACAGCTCAGAATTTGGACGATCGCCTTGGAATAGGTAGCAAACAATCATTGCGCTGAAGGATTGATACGAAGCTTGTGCGATATTCAAGAACAAGTCTACGGTGTACGTTTGACAACGGCCAATATCGTTATCGAGCTCCCCGGCTGGACAACCACGTGCAAGCCTGGAATTCGGGCTCGAGACTCTGGAGAATTACCAAGTAGGAGGACCATTGGCCAAAAGGCTGCGTGGAACAGGAGGTTGCCTCGATTGCTTTCACCTCCACGTCGCTGTGCAATCTCTGAATTCATTAAGATTGGGGGGATAAGGCACGCTCGACCACGTTCGTTTGCAGATATTGACTGGCACGACAAATCAGTCCAATCACTTATCAAAGACCTGGTGCATTCAGGTGGAGCCTTGAGCCGGTTACAACTTACAATGGGCGTAGCGAATGGTGGGGCCACGGTTACAGCGGGTTGTGAGTTACATGTACGATGCACGCCTGGGTCACACCTTCCCGCTCATAGTCTGCCTTATTAGTGGAACGATGTTGGAGAAACGGCCAAGGCGTTAAGCAGTAAGCACTGCAAAGTCCAACGGCTTCCGACGTGTCACGTTCGGGACGTGGGGTTGCTCGGGTGTCTTGTCGTAGTCGTAGCAAGCCTTGTGCCTCCTCTATCTAATCACCATAATTATCTCGCCATCTAATAAATAAGCTTGAGCCAGTGAGAAGAGGTTCCGAGGCATGTGCCCATCGACTGGTGCAACTCGTCTTTTTACAAAAAGACTGGGGCTCTCCTTCCGCACTTCATCCTTTTCTTTCACCGCACTCGTGTGAAGTGGTTTTTCGACCAAGGACAGAACATCCCCAGCATTGTTCCGCTCGAACCACACTGCCCACAAGAAGGATTCGATCTCTGTGTATCTAGCAGCCAATGCAGCTCGAGAAACATAATTCAATTGTGTCATGCTCTATTCGTGAAAGAGTGTTTGTCGTGGTCAATTCTGCACACTCTGTGGCCAAATTCAAACCGAAGCATACCTCCAAAGATCAGATAATCTCTACAGCAGTCCATCACTTTACCTAGATTGTAACGTCGCCAGAATGCCTATATTTATGAACCCGTTCCAGAAACACGATGTCAGTGATTTCCCGGATGTTTATGTGCCATTGGCACATGCCACGAGAAGCGCTTCTGTGGTGGCAGACCACAACAAAGAGCTGGGCATTCCCTCGAAAAGTCTTGGTAATGATAAAGCGGGTGAAGCCAACGTTGGCGGTCAATGCGCTGCAAACACTCTGGAAGGTCTTCGGGCAGAAATAGACTTGGGTAGGCTAGAAAAATGTACCTCCTATGCGGACAGCTGGTAACCCGGGAATAGACACTGCAGCTTCCGGCCATGATACCGCCTATGATCGTACGTGATGTGCTCCTCCTTGCTATACACCGGTTACTGCTGCGCCACCTTGATAAGCTTTTCCTCAAGCGCAGTTGCATGGAATCTGACAGGGAACAGGAAAGTCCAAGGTCATCAACAAGGCTATACTGGATATCGGAATGGGGTCTTACCAATGGCAGCTCTTCGTTCTCTGCGGGTTTGGGTGGTTAGCGGACAAGTAAGTTCAGATACCGCCTAAGGTGAGAGTCTGAGAAATATACTGATCACACGTACACAGCCTAGTGCTTCAGGTACGCTCCGAGCGCCAGAATAGCCTTGAGACTGTGAACTGAATCACCAGCTAGGTAGTCGCACTTACGTTACCATCACTGACATCCGAGTTCGGTGTGAGCTCCACTAACGTCCGATACACCACCTGCGCCACATTTGTAGGCTTATGTCTCGGGGCTTCTTTTTGGGGCATTGGGGCGGACCTCTTGGGCCGACGCTTAGCGTTTAATACGACCTTGTTCCTCGCTGGTGTATTTGGCCTTGCCGTCGGTGGTGGTCCAAGCTGGGTCGGCACTTGCGGACTATTTGGAGCCTTGGGTTTTGGGGTCGGTGGGAATCTACCTGTCGATGGGGTATGTCTGATGGATCAGAATGTGGTAAGAGCGCTGACATCTAGCAGGCGCTCTTCCTAGAATTTCTGCCAAGCGTGTCCCAGAGCTTACTTACTTTGTTATCCGTGTGGTGGCCACTTGGCCAGCTACTTGGCTCACTTATTGCTTGGGGCTTCCTCTCGAATTACACTTGTAGTCCGGAACTCAAATCCTGTGACGTCTCGGCTCCGCCATGTTGCTCTAAAGCTGAGAATTGGGGGTGGAGGTACCTCAATATCACGGTGGGGGCTATCATCTTTTCAATGTTCATAGCTCGGTTCTTCTTCTTTCATCTCTTCGAGTCGCCCAAATACCTCCTTTCGCAGGGCCGTCAGGCTGAGGCAGTTGCAACGGTTCATGGGATAGGTTAGGCGTATCCATCCACCTTATCATAGACGTGGGCTAAAAATAGAGAAACAGCATACAAAAACAAGCGCAAGACTTGGGTTCGTACATTTCGGAGTGATCTTATTTTCCTGTTTGGGACAGGGACTTGGGTCGTAAGACTCGTTGCGCGAGCAAACGGGGTTTTCTAACTCCTTAGGCCTGTTTTACAACTCTGATTTTTGGCTTGAAGAAGCAATACTTACTCCGAATTGTGCGTAGCTGTCGGAAGAAGTTCTGAATGCCATCGGCGGTGATCCAGCAGTGATTGACAACACCAAGCTCTCACATGCAGAAATTGTGAAGCGAACTCTCGGCAATTTCTCGAAAGATAGGATCGCGCCGCTTTTTGTAACTAGGCGTCAGGGACTCATGAGTATGTACTAGACTGAGCATTACGGATCATCTGCCTGGGCTTGAACCCCTAGTCTGTCCAGGATGTGGCTAATGTGGAAGTGCAGCATGCCTCATCTGGATTTGCTGGGCTACGATTGGAATGGGATATCCTCTTTTCAATGCCTTCCTCCCACAGTATTTCCAGAACGTTGGGAAAGCAAATACAGCACCTACGCCAAACAGCGTTGTGTACCGCAACTACGCCATTACCTCTATTGTCGGTGTCCCAGGGTCGATCATTGCCGCCTACACGGTCGACGTCAAATATATCGGCCGCAAATACACCATTGCAATCGCCACGCTACTAACAGGGATCCTTCTGTTCTGCTTCACGATCAGCAGTGACCCCAATTACCAGCTTACCTTCAGCAGTCTCGAAGCCTTTTTCCAAAGTACGTTCCATCATTCTCTATCTACCACAATCATGGTGAAGGTTATGGGATTTCTAATGTTGAAATAGATATAATGTACGGTGTGCTGTACGCATACACCCCGGAGTGCTTCGCCGCCCCCAGTGAGTTATCTTTTCCGAACCATTTCTTCCCAATTCGTACTGTTTTTGAGTTGCGAGACTTGTCTCAAGAGTCGAAGACTTTCGTGACTCAAATCAGATCTCAAAAGAGGCATTCTGACTCCGAAATCATTTAGACAGGGGTACAGGCACTGGGATCGCATCTTTCTTCAACCGGCTCACCGGTCTGTGTGCGCCCATTGTTGCAGTCCACGCTGGGAGAGTGAATCCGAATGCACCCATATTTGCTTCCGGGTCGCTGATTCTTGTCGCTTTCATTGCCATGTGTTGCTTCCCGATTGAGACCAGAGGAAAGCAGAGTCTCTAGCTTACGCTGCTTATCGAGAGTAGGTCTGAGGGGCTAGTCATTTAGATCATCCTGTAAACATGTCAATGTCGACGGTATCCGTGCTCAAGCGTCATGGGACGGAAAGAAGCCATGTGCAACCCATACTCCAGCGTTATCGGTATCATGATTCTCTACAGCTTACTCTGACCATCTTGAGGTACAGAGACGACAACCTTCCCCCAAGTCTCCCTTCGTCCAAGCATCCCTAACGCCTCACCTACACTTTGTAATCCAGAAAATTTCCGATCCGAATATACGGTCCCCTTGAATTTACCCTCATCCATCAACCGAAACAAGCCCTTCCAAACATCTTCGATCGTCTCCGGCTCTTCCCTCGTATACATTCCCCAATGCAGTCCCACCAAGCTGACATTCTTCAACAATACCCTGTTCATAGCCACCTTCTCGATATTCCCTGCTGCAAACCCAATAACCAAGATCCGTCCATTCCAGGCCGTACACTTCAAGCTCGTGTTGACCATTCCCACGGGGTCATAAACGATGTCCACGCCTCTCCCTCTCGGCGTCAACTTCTTGACCTCTTCCTCCCACCCCTTCTTATTATAATCAATCGCATAGTCAGCCCCAAACCCTTTCGCGACTTCTAATTTCCGCGCTGAACCAGCTGTTGCTATCACTATTGCCCCAAATGCTTTGGCTATTTGAACAGCTGCTAGGCCTACTCCACCCGCCGCTGCGTGTATGAGGACGTAGTCACCCTTCTTCACGCCAGCTCTTGTGACTAGCGCACCGTAACTCGTCGGCGCCGTCACCATCAGACCTGCCGCGTCGACGAATCCCCATCCTTTTGGCACAGGCCTCAGTGCCGTCTCCGTTGCGCAGACATGCGTGGCGTATCCGCCTTGTGCGGCCCCGAAGACTCTGTCTCCTTTCTTGAAAACCGGAGAAGGATTTGAGGAAGGGGTGGAGATGATGACGCCGGAGAACTCGCTACCCGAGATCCATGGGAATGGGGGCTGGTATTGGTATTTACCACGGATTTGGAGCAGGTCGAAGAAATTGGCTGCCGTTGCGTGGATGGCGATTAGGTACTGGTCTGCAGAGGGTGTGGGATTGGGGAGGGAGGAAACGGTAAGGTCTTGAGGGCCCTGAGGGTCGATTAGTGAGCAGCAATCGTGATGTAGATGATGGATGCGAGAGCATACTTTGAGGTATTCTCTGACTTGAATTGCGCGCATCTCGATAATGAAGTGTCACATGCGTATGAACAAAGGGAGAGTTCAATTAGATCAAAAGCAGTAATACTCAATTCATGAAGCCACTGTCGGCCGTTTACCTCACTACACTTACCTACTTATACGGAGTACTCATCAACGATTCTGGAAGCGGGGCAAACGAGCCGAGGCTCAGCTGTCAGCACACGTTGCGAAGCCTCGTTCTGTTATCCTTCGTGCTTCTCCAATTGACTCAGATTATGGAGAAGCTCCCCGCGGAGCTGGTTCTCCACCTTGCATCTTGTAGGAACATCGTTTCTGGTAAAGCACGCCTGTAGCTAACTAGAGACAGTCCTTGAAGCACGCGACGTCCTCCCGGTCCACCTAGCTTCAAAGCACCTCTTTAAGATCACCCGGGATAACGAGCTATGGAAGAAATTCTGCTTAGACGACTCTCACTCAGAAGCTGCTCGCCGACGTCGAGACTTCCTATACGGCCCACCCATTCCCATTCAGGAGCCTCGAGTCTTTGAGTTGCAAAGAGCCGTCGCTCGTTCAGGCAATGGCAATACCTCTCAGAAAGCCGAGGTAGCTTCTGCACGGGCGATGACTAGTTGGGACCCTACATATCCAGATGAAAAGGTCGATTGGTACGGCGAATACATAGCCAGACACGCACCATTGTCTATGAGCTGGCTAGAGCAACCGTTCAGCGAGCAGAATGGAATAAGAGAGAAATTGGAGACGAGGGGCTTGGGCATATTGAAAGACGACGACAGTAGTGTTGTGGTAGCCCCGTTAGATGACGGAAGTGTATGTCTTTGGAACGTTGGCCGCGAGGATGCGTCTTCTCTTTCCCAAGAAGGTCAGATCATAGCACGCAGCAGACCTGGTTTACTTTCAGGTACTGGAGTGGATGGCAGCACATTGCAGCAATCGACAGGAGCAAGAGTCAAAATGACAAGCACTGGCGTCGTCGAATGCGTGAGCGTCGACAGGGCCCGCAATAAGGCATACTTCGCGGTCCAATCTTCGTTGAACGAGGTCGATCTAACAACCCTCCAAATGTCATCCTACGACCGCTATCCCTTTTCTATCACCGCCCTTTCAGAAGCCGCACATCCTGTACCGCTGACAGTCGGCACGAGCCTCTCTCTCCACCTTCACGACCCGCGTTTGGGCAACAATGGAGGCTCTCCAACCTCTTGGATCAATGATCGTGTCGACACAAACGCGAACGTCTCTCGAGACCTTCGATACAGCACGACCGACTTCCACCGCCTAAGCTCTGTCGACCCTTCGCAGACTGACTACGCAACCCTTTTCCATCCCTCTCCCCTCTCGATCCTGCACCTTAACCCCTCTACCATATACGTTGCTGGACGCTTTCCAAGCATCCTTACCTACGATCGCCGCTACTTCCCTAAATTGGCCTCCACCATCCACTCTGGTGCTCGCCTCTGTTCTATAGCCTCCTTGCCTACACCCGGAAACCCCACTTTGGCAGCAGCAGGCGAATATAACGGGAAAGGCTCTCTGGAATTCTATCCTCTCGACTCCGCATCCACTGCCTCGTCAAGTGATACGATCCCAGAGCCGACACGTAATCGTACCTCGGCCTCCCGCAGTAAACTCCTTAGTCTGACACCTCACGGCACTCGTCTCCTGTTCTCGGACAGCGATGGCAAGCTTAAATGGGTTGAGCGCGACGGGTCAACTCTAGTCCGCCAATGGAATATCAATACGTTCGACGCTTCGGTCAGTGATCCAGAGAGCGCACGAAGCGGCATCTTCAATGCCGATCCTAACGAAGGCGACGTAGCGCGTAAACTGCTTCCCGTCGGCAATGGGGCAAGGAGCGAGGTCTGCGTGTGGACCGGAGAAAAGATTGGGCTGCTGGGTTTCAGAGACAAGCCGAGGTTTTCTTTCGGCGTAGATGAGAAAGACTGGAATTGCACTCCTGATGGGAGTTCTGATGGGGAGAGCATTGATGAGAGGGATTATGGGAGGATGATGAGGAGAGCATTGGAGAGGCAGGCGGATGAGGTGAGATTTGTAAGAGGATTCGGATTGGGAGGTTAGATCATGGTATAGAATTCAAGACAGTCGCAAGGCTTCTATTACAAGTCTTCTGGTATGTGAGCTGACGTTTCTCAATAGATCATGTTTTTAGATATAAATGCGTCTGCTACTATCTGATTGCCAACTACACTTCACAAAACATATATTAAGTCATTTTCATTCTACTAGTCCCACATCATTTCCTGTCCAAGCTTGCAGTAGAGCTTCTCTGTTATTGTTCTCGAGCTGTAGTCCTTCGAAGACCCGAAGCTATTTCTCCAAGGCTATGAGGCATCCTCATTGTTTTGGACAAAAGGCCTTTGCTTCAAGGACTTCAACTCTCTCTTTTTTTGCGGTGGTCAGCTTAAAGTCTTGACTGCATCTCACATCATCCCTCCAACAAACATGGAGAGCGAGAAAGCAGCACCCAAAAGATGCGTAAAATGCAAGCGGTGCCGCGAGGCAGCAGCAGACATCACGAATTCGGTGACACCCGGGTCACAAGATTCCTTGACCAGCGCCTTCAGCGTAGCCCTCCCACATGTCAAACCTTAGTCGAGGGCTTCATGGAGCTCTTTTCTCAAAACGAACAAGAGAGCCAGAGAAAATATGCAAAGATGCATCCGCAAGCTCTGAGGCGCCGGCATGGCGTCCCACGGTGCAAGCGTCGATAGCTGCCAAACACCTCGACACGGACCCCTTCGATCGGCTGTTCGACGACTTCTTCTTTGGTGGGCCCTTCGATGCCGGACGGCCGTCACCTCCATCGATCCTCCTTCCTCGCGTCTCCATCTCGGCCACGATGGAGCGGGTCCCGCCCCAAACGACCGCACGCCCGTAGTCGTGATGAGACCGGACATTGACACGGCGTGGACGGAGCCCGCGGTCCAAGGCCTCCCGGGCGCCTTATTGCACGAGATGACGCACGCGGTGTTGCATGTTTTCCGCCGCCGGTGTGCGGATTACTTGTGCCTGCGGATCAAGGCACTGGCTGACGGTATGACACATCATAACCATCATACATGGACGAAGCTGGCGCAAGGAATCGAGAAGGAAGCTCGTCGCTCTCTGCTTGGCTTCGAGCAACGATAATGGTCTAGGGTGTGTGTTGTGGACCAGTCGGTGGAGGACGCAAGCAAGGGCTCGAGCTCAGTCAGCTCACACTATTACAATTTCCTTCCTCGTGGCAAAGCGGCTTTGCTTCGCCACAATATCCAATAACACATATCTCGTTTACGTGCATCCCTGTCTCCAAATTTTTTTTGTCAAACTGTTTGTTGCTTCGTACGCTCACATCAGCTCACCGTCGTCTCATCCCTCGTCTCCAATATTTACAGACCGGCATTGTCAAAAGCGAGATCGATCTCAGATACATAAAGTGCGAATGAGCAATTGCGGGAAGTCTGGGCCTCGGGTCTCGCGTTGGAAATTCGGGATCGGGATTTGCCGCTTCTTTTTTAATTTGGGAAGGGGTGTTGGACGTGCGGGATTGGGTCTGCGGGAGGCTGTTGGTTGGTTGGTTGTTGGTTGGGAGCACGCGTTGCAGGTGCGTACCTAGGTAGAGATCTGAGGAAAGGGTTGAGAAGGGATGGAAAGTCAATTGAGAGGGAGCAGCTTGGGGCAGCGGGAGTGCAGCCTGTTGAGATGATGGTCGTGGACGGTTGTCAAGGTTGAATATGTACAAGGGAGAAGTCAAATTATCCATGGACTTAGCATAGGGTTCATGTTCGATTCGCTGAATAGGTATGAAAACATCAAACAGTTTTCTGAATTCTTCCTTCTATAGAATTAGATTCCAACATGCATCATCGCTCAGAAGCGGTATCAGAACGCCCTCATTCAAAACGCCATGTGTAAACAAATAATGCTCATATGCTTCGATCACCAACTGCCACCCATGCTCGCCCAACTCGTTTGCTTGGCGTGTCCCCCACTAGGCATGTGTCCACTTGGAGCGCCGGTGCCACTGGGAAACGGCAGCCCTGAGCCAGATCCGCTGGGAAGAGGGAAAGGAGCTGCACCAGATTGCATCGAGAAGGGGCCGTTTGGTGGTGGTGGTGGTGGAGGACGAGCTTTAGATCCAGAGCCGGCGGTAGCTTGGCTTCCTGATCCTCCTGCGCCAGCAGTGGAGGTAACGGTGACGGTGACTTGTACTGTTGAGGTAACGGTCTGGACTGCTGGGCAGCCGTTGGACGGGCCGCCTGGAACGCCCGGGTAGCCTCCTTGTCCACTGCCAATGGTGGGCACTGAGCCGTATAAAGCACTGGTCGCACCATTCTCTCCAGAACCTGAACCTGAACCTGAACCTGAACCTGAACCTGAACCTGAACCTGAACCTGAACCTGAACCTGAACCTGAACCTGAACCTGAACCTGAACCTGAACCTGAACCCGAGCCTGAGCCTGCGCCAGAGCCTGAGCCTGAGCCAGGGCCACTACCTGATTCACCACCAATAAGAGTGCTGGTGGGTCCAGCGCCTGGGCTTTCCAGAACGATAGAGCCGCCAGTTGGGACAAAAGGAATGTAGGGTGGAGAGCCTGCACTAGCTGTGGGTGCAGGGCCGCCGACGCCTGGACCGGTGGTCGACGGGCAGATGACTTCGTATGTAGTACTGGTCTGAGTGACGGTAGTAGTGGAGTAGGTTGTGGTCAAAGAGGTCGAGTAATAGGTGATTGTTCCGATTGTGGCGATGGGGCTTGAGCAGGGCACATACTTAGTGATTGTAGAAGTCAGGGTGGAAGTGTCGTAAATTGTGGAAGTCATTGTGCCTAATGCGGATGTTAGTGCGAATCAGTAGGATTTGATTGATCAGTTACTTACTTGTCACGTCGGAAGTTGTGGTAATTGTCGTGGTGAGAGGACCCGGTGTTGAAAGCGGACTTCCTCCATGAACGCCACTGCCGGTAGACAGTTGATGATGCTTCTCGGAATGGTGATCTTTCGCATGACCTCCTGATGGGAATATGCCACCCGAAGGGTGATGTTCTTTCTTCGGATGACCTCCCGTTGGAAATATTCCACCCGAAGGGTGATGTTCTTTCTTCGGATAGTGGTCCTTTGGATGACCTCCTGTTGGAAATATGCCACCCGAAGGGTGGTGTTCTTTCTTTGGATAGTGATCTTTCGGATGACCTCCTGTTGGAAATACGCCACCCGAAGAGTGATGTTCCCTCTCTGTATGATTTTTCGCATGCACCGTTGGGAGGCTAGTCTCCGTGTGAGGTTTCTCGGAGACAGGCCCATGGCCTAGATGAAATTTGCTCGTAGGGCCTAAGTCTCCTCCAGAGACACCGCCTGCTGATCCCGAAGCCGTAGTAGGCCATTTGGGCATGCCAGCTGAAGCAGCTCCCACCAAAGCCGCCACGAGAATTGCTGAGGAGCGCATGCTGGGAAATTTGATTATAACAAAGGAAGTGAACGAGTGAGAGAGACTGACACAACCCAGAGCCCAAAAGAATGTATTTGTTTAGTGAGGAAGAAAAGAAAACTACGAACAGAGGCTCAGAGGGAAAGATGTTGACAAAAGGAAATGAATTGATAGACAGAGGAAAGTAAATGCTATTATATATTAACATTACTATTGATGCAACAAGATAAATTAAGCAGGACCATGGGCTGGCAATTGCTCTGTTGGATCGGCCCAAGGCGACCCATCGCTGCGGGCTCCCCATATAAACATCAGCAGTACGAGCCATATTTACGAGGACCAAAAGACGTCAGCAAAGTCCGCTCTTCGCCGGGTCGGTAGTCCTCGTATTTTGTTGTACGGTATGATAGGTAGGTAGCTTTGCCACTTTCAGTGCGGAAGGGAAGGGCACAGCTGAGCACGCCTGAGCTGAAGAGAATAATAATGCCCCCAATCGGCCAAGGTGCATGTGAGGAAGCTGAGGTTTTCGGTTTTGGCACGCAGCTCGCCGAAAAAGTCTGGTTTGGAGAGTAAGGCGGCCTTGAGCGAGTGGCCATGGGTGGCATTGCCGAGGAGTGTGGCTCTGCTGCGGTCGACGGATGAGGATGTCGTTGAAAAGGTACGAGCCAACCAGGCACCCCAGGCCAAGTGAGATTTTGGGCTGCTCTATTCGTGGAAGTATTATTTGACGCTTACCACGTCTGCTCTAGCTCCGTGTCACTGTGATTGCTTTCGGCGTTTCGCACAGAAACATCATCACCAACAACAAACTTTGTGTCTTCGTGAAACACAGAGACGGCAGAGCAAAGTATGGCAGTAGGTATGGCTGTCCGATCACTCTGGCTGAAGAGCAACGTCCCTTATAGAAGAGCAAAAGCCCGCTGTAAACATAATTAAATGACGGGCTGTAGGCTGTTCGTCCACGTAAATTCATTTCTGCAGGCGAGCAAGGGCATGTCAACTCATTCACAACTGCACAATCGCTCCTTCATACCTAATTTATTATACGGGCCACCACCTTCCATCTTGGATACTTCACCCGCTAATTTGAGAGTATAAGTATTCGTTGAGTAAGCTACCTTTGTTTTTGCAACTTCTTCAGCAACTCTTTCTTAATCATGGCTAATTTTCAGTTTGCTATCACTCCACCCCGTACCAGCTCTCCAAAGGCAGCATGATCCCCCTCTGCTTGGTTACAATCAATCGACATAGCATCTATCATTGAGTCGCACGGACTCTCTCTGACCGCACGCAATCGAGAAAAAATGGCCCTCGACCCTCAATGTCAGGATGGTGATAGAACCATCTCCATTACTACTCTCGAATCAATGGGTTGCTACCCGAGGTAAGCCATGTATCAGAGGGATATATCCCATACTATTGGGCCTTGGTCTCGGAAAAAAGCGAAGCTGACTAGAATATGTTCCTAGGATCGTCCAAAGATTTCGGTCGTGGTCCCCGCCGACCAGAGCATCCACAAGCTTACGAGTCAACATGCCACGACTCTAAAGCAGATCCAAAAAGATCTTACAACGACCCAAAAATACCTTGCGATAAACCAGGCCACTCTCATGCAAACCCAAGCAGTCCTCGCGCAGAACCAGGCAGCCCTTGAGAAAACCCATAAAGAGCAAGCGGAAAATCGTACAGATATTCAAGAACTTCGTACATCATTGAGGGTATCTACAACATCATTGACGGTATCTACATCTTTTTCTCCATCAATATGTTGGAGCTAATTTCCTGCAGGAGATGTCGAACAGAATGGATCGCGAAGATCGACTACGATACACGGCTTTCAAAGCAAATCTCATGACCAGCTTTGTCAAGAAGTTGAGCGTGAAGCAAAAAGTTCATATACCTCAGGAGGCCAAGGGAAAGAACAATCCGCTACATGACAACACGAAATACGTGAACGCAGCTTCTACACTCTTCAATAAGTATTCAGCCCAGGAGTTCAAGAATCACACAGAATTAGATCCTACATATCATATCCTTCTTCAGAACTGCAGAAAGTTTGTTGAAGCTCGCCATAAGTGGGCACACGAGACAGATGATGAGTTCGCCCGTCTTCTACTATCTCGTCAATTTCAAGAGGAGTCTTTCAAGACAGGAACACGTCGAGCAATGGGGGAAGCTCTTGTTGTGGGTTACAGGGAAAGACAGCTTGGAAGAGATAGCGGATACCGTTGCACAGGTCTAATGGCGGTATGCCTGTATGGAACATTGTTTCATGGCGTGGCGTTAAGAAAAGCATTCATTCTCGGCAAGGCAACCTGCTTTTCTCTGAACGTTGATGTCTTTGTCATGATTGTGATCATTTGATCATGTCTTGGCTACGGTGCATTGGGATACGATTCCTTGATTCGATCATTGAGAACACGATGCCAAGTGCTTACAATCAGCTCGAGTTCCTGAATACTTCGCCCCGGAAATTTCTTTGAGTCGCCTAGCAATAGCCTCAAATCCATCTCAATATCCTAGCTTCACACTTCCTCCGTCACGCCTGCTTACACGACGGAAAATCGGAAAAGCTTGTGCACTCGAAGAATCAACTCTCTTCGATACAATTTTGTTTTAGGGGAAATTTCAAAAATCATGCAATTACTATTCTCACTTTCAAATCTTCGAATCAGCGGGATGATATAAAGGATCTTCTTCTATACCGCTGACTAAAAACAAATATTCTAGGGCAAATGTACACACCTCAAACAACTCGATATCGAAGCTCGGGATACGCTGATTCTGGTACTTTGATTAGAGAATAGCGCTAGTGAATGACACGCGCTCTGAGACCGTGCCTACCGAGGTGTGCTACTACTCGATTCACCCTCATCTGGATGTAGCGTCAACTAGGGTCCGGATGGGTTATGGTTGATCCAGAACTTTTCGTAAGGTCCTATTTCTGGCAAGGGTTTTCCAGAATTAGAATAAGGCTCCCCGCTGTAAGTCTCACTGGGAGGATCAGTGCTTTGCTGATCTTCTAGCCATTCTGTGAGCCTGAGGTTGGATGGAGTGCTGTTCCTCCTCAAGCCATGATAATCAGCGTCGGAACCCTGCTCCATTGGAAAGGCAGCCATCTTCGGCTCTGAATCTTCCAGATGGACGTAAGAGCCATCGAAGCCCAACCATTCTATGGTCCTGAGATTTGAAGGAACACTTGAATTCTCGTCTCGTTCTCCGCTGTCTTCTGTAGCATCAGTGAGATAGATGACATCGGCTCGGCCAGGCGTGTCAAGGCTACTAGCAAGGTTGAAGGTAGTTCCTTTGCCTTCCTCAGAGGAGATCCAACCTTGGACTTCAGCAGCACCTGTTCGCGCTCGAAGTTGTGCTTCGCCGTTCGTTGTCGGGCTGGTCCTCTTCATTTCACCCCACAGCCCCAAAACGTCATCTATGTGTGGTATCATATCATGAAATTCCTTTCGAACCTTGTCGGAGTCATTTGAGAGCTTAAGCATAACGTGGAGATTCGTCACTGCTGGTCCCGGACGTTCCGACTTGGGCCTCGTTCCTGCGAAAAGTGCCGCCGGTACCAGGTCAAGATCTTCTGCGCGTAACGTTGGGTCCAGATGTGGATGGTGAAACGGAGTGTTAGGCGTAAATCTTGGAGCGAGTCTGCGAGCGGTAGGAACTTTAGGGTTGAGCGGCTCTGGTACAGACATTGCTGCAAGGTCTTTGTCCCTTCTTCGATACTCTTGTTGATTCCGAGGCACTTATCTTGATCCGTAGGACTGAAGAAAGTTGCCGAATTACCAAGGCTCGCGAGGATGATAAGACTGAGGAGTTGCTGGTGTTGAGCATGCAATATATGGACTCACTCATCAATCGCTTTGTAATGAACAAACGAACCGTTGAAAGGAAGACTATAATCCTTCTGGCTTTCCCTTCATAGTGGCACAATGGCATGGTGCAAACAGAGAACAATCGACAAAGGTTGGTGTTTGTACTAGGCCACCATTCTGTGACAAGCGAGTATAGAACAATGGCTTTCATGGCCGTTTGCCCAAACAGTCATGCACGTCAGAACAAGTACAAAAGGGCGAAACATGGGCACCAAGGGGGGGATAGCAGACCCTACTGGCCAGCATCCAGTGAAGCTTGGCATTTCTCGCTCCTGCTTCCCATCAACAACGCCGAGTCGAAGGTTCTCATATGTCTCCGCCCACCCAGATAGTGACATAGGTATATCCGATGGATACAGACATAGTAACAGGGGAGTGGAACGACATGATCTGCGATGGAAGTTCTGTTTGGAAGACATAGATTGGCAAGCCAACTGATCGAAATAGATTCATTTGTAAATCGCAGCAACTCACAAGCATTCCTGAACCATTCTTACAACTGTAGATTGTTTTAGCTGACTGATAAACTTTTCTGGCACCATCGGCCGTTACAGTCTTCTGCGCAAGATCGATGTCAAGACATCAAGAATGGCAACGGCTTGCATACCCTGATATCCATTTTCATGTTGGCGCTGACAAGGCACATCCAACGAACGATGGGACTTGCTTCACAGTTCACGAAACCCTGCATCATGCATTTCTGCAATATTGGGCACTACTTAGCTAGGCAGTCTGCACGAACAACAGTACGGTTCACAACCAGTAAACCTCCAGACGAACATGTCCCCATCACTGCCGCCCTGCTCGTTAAGATCATTCGCTTCTGGCTCGAAATAACAGCACGGGCCCACCGCACGCAGCTGTGATATGAGAGCGCAACAGGGATTCCGTAGAACAGTGGCAGACTCCTACGCGGTCGAGGTCCCACTGGCTCTTGTGAAGTCATAGGTAGGTAAGATTTCGACTTTTCCACTTTACTGGCGTAGCTTAAACGTCTGAAGATGGTCAGTGATTGAGACGACTGGAGGAATCATAGATGAAGTTACCTCGATACCCGGGACATGTGTTCAGAAGCAATGTATTTAGCCCGTACCGAACAAAGTCACCTACTTAAAACAACGCTGGTGCTCAGAGGACTAATGACAGTGTACGATAGCAGAGAAAACCCGCAATTTTTGACACCTTGAAAGGTCTAGGTGGCTAGTCTGGAGCCATCAGTGGTAAGCGCCATAGAAATCAGTAATTTTGGCAAGCAAGGGACCAGGATGAGATGCAAGCGTATGAATGGTGAGTCTGTAGAGGATGATGAGCAAGATCTGCTGGGTTGGCTGATTTCCACTGACTCGTGGCCGAGTAACGTCCCACCTCGACAAGCACCATGGATGCTACCACAACAGCCCAGGCCGTACTTGACAGCCTGGGAAGAAACCCGACCAGAGGCATGACCTTTTTCTTGGTATCTCTTACTATAATTCTCGAAACCCGGAGGCGGAGCACCAGGCGTTCTTAAGATAAGATCTTTGATGAATAGAACCTGGGCTCAAACTTAAATGGCGACCATTTTCGCAACCCGGATTCCTGCTATATTGGTGCCTCACGCGATAGAGCATGCCAACGACGTCTCACGTGTCGATGTTGCTACGCCTTCTGGAAACAGGCATCAGACAAGACACAAAGTTATGGCGGACCTCTGAGATCCTAAACGAGCCAAATTCGAAGGAAGCACTCGCAATTTGGATCGCCGATAGAGAAATGCTCCTGCAAGACACGAATCCTCGAATGAAGAAGGAGAAATGACCTAGTAGCCTTCGTTGATCTGCTAGTAGCCGTCTGTGAAGAAGAAATGACACTCATGATAGGCAGGAGGTGCAACTGTAGCGCGTGCGGCAGAAGACCTTAAGTTTCTCCTCAACTGAGAGCAGAGAATTGTACATCTGGTCCCACATCGCTGATATCCAGCCTACTCATATATGCACGTAGCAATAGAGTAGTACCATTAATGACCTATCGCATTTAACGCAACATGGTTATGTGGAAACTGGCCAGCAATAGGATCCACCTATACAAGCTGCTAGCTACGAATCTTGAACTTGTTAGGAGAGCGAAGATGTTCTGCATGGCCCTAATTCCTTTCAATTGTCACAATTGACTGCCTTCGTATCGATTCAATCGATGAGTGACTGAGTGATTTGTCGGAAGGTGTTGTGCAGAACAAGCGACTAAACTCTATCTTATCTCTTCACTCCGAAAACCACGAGGACCATGAGCACCCATGGAGGTGACCATGGCTCAGTCTATACACGAGACGATTTTGCTGGAAGATCATACCAAACTCAGATGGATCCAGGGCCGCGGTACTTTCCGACAAGCTTCCGATGCATCTTTGGAGGCGTTGCAAGAAGCATTCAACGCTTGGCATTCGTGCATATTCAGCCCACCGCCCCAATTATGGGAAGTATGCGAGACACGGGGCACAAAAGGCGTGAGAATTTATGGGGGAGAGAGTCCGAGCAGTGTGTTACTCGGGACGAATGAGATGAAGAAACAGCGGGGGATGTCAGGGGATACAGATAATCTTTTGGATATCCTGTCAGATGACGCCTTTACAAGTACCCAGTGGTACTCCGTACTCTAGACCCCACAGCCTGGGACGGGCAGGAAGGAGACATGTGACCAACTCCGCCTTCGCCATAGCGGAGGAGACGATATCAGTGCTGGGTCTATTGCTCGACGCTTGGTGTGAGCTGGGGCCAGATACCTGTCACCTTAAGTGGCACGAGTGGCCAAGATTAATCATCGCAACCACTACGATACAACTACCTTAGACTGTACATGTTTTTTGGGGGAATACGGTACATTCATTCTGTTTGGGAAACTTCCCCAGGTGCATGATTTCGCATGAATTGCAATAGCATTCTTTTCTGCGGATATAGACGGAGCAAGTCTATCGGAACAGATTCATTGATGCATCTCAGCAACCCACGAGCAAATCACTCTCATATACTTACTTGAGTAGATTGTAGAATGGTGGAATAGGAAGTTATAAAGCGGGCACCGTCGACCGTTACACTTCTTTAGCGCAAGATCGATGCCGAAATGCCAAGACGACGCGTCATTTGATAGGTAGGTAGGCTCATGCAGGTGGTCTCATGGACTCGATATAATACGGGAGCGCTATCGCTAATGGGAAAGTGTCGGCAACCGTATTACCGTGGTGCCGTAATGATGAATCCCGAGTCCCCAGCATTCCCTCTCTTTTGCCCTTCTCCTTCAATTAATACAATTCTTTCAACCCAAAGACCCTTCTCATAATCATCATACTCTACGTTCGTTGAATGCTTTTGGTGCTAGGTGCCACTTTCACTCGTTAAGAAGTCAGTCAACGCGCTTGTTGTTCGTGCTGTCAAGAGACGCCCACGCCAAAAGCCCCTCGACCCTCCTGTCAAAGCTCAGACGCAGGGGCAGTCCACAAAGAACACAATCTTGTGCTTCAGGGACATACGAACCATCTCCGTCTTCACGCCTTTGATGCCTCGTCTTTCGAATTTTTTGAATACTTAATCTCATCCTTCCTCCCGACATGCATGCAGACTTCCGGATCGTGTTTACCAGGCTTCTGGCGCTACTGGGCGCGATAACCTCTGCGCAGGCGTTCTATATACCAGGTGAGGACAGAATCCACGTTTATGTTTGGGAATGCCCTTTTCTTGAAAGGACTGTGCAAGTGCTGATGTGGCTTGTGTTAGGATGGTCAATCCAGAGCTACGTGGACAATGAAACCATTCCATTGGAGGTCAACAAGGTCTACTCCGACAACACCCAATTGCAATACGCTTACTACGACCTTCCATTTGTTTGCCCGCCAACGGGCCAGAAGCATGGCGGTTATGCCAGTGGTCGAAGCGTCTCCCTTAACCTTGGGGAGGTGCTTCGCGGGGATCGGATCATGACTTCTGACTACGACCTCTTCATGGGCCAGGATACCGAGTGTCAATATCTTTGCAGTCGCCAGGTTGATCGGCGAGGCATCAAGAGGGCACAGGAATTAGTGGAAAATGGATATGTGGCCGAGTGGATTGTGGACAACCTTCCAGGGGCTACGAGCTTTGTGACGGTGGATAAGACCCACAAGTATTATGCAGCAGGTTTCAAAATGGGATACAAGGATTATTCCTCTGTCACTGGGAAGCCCCGCTATTTTATCAATAATCATCTAACACTCGTTCTCCGATGGCGAAAGGCGCCAGGACGGGCAGGCGAAAATGGTGGCAAGGTCATTGTGGGGTTCGAAGTGTACACCAAAAGTATCGAGGCGGGTCATAGAGACAGCACTGGCTGCCCACAGGACGTTCATGGCGAAACAGACGGCATGGAGCTCTACATCGCGCCGAACAATACCCATCTCGCTAGCCAATACCCTCACTCATCGTATCTACCCGTGGACGATGATATCGATGATGGCTCCACAGTCACAATACCATACTCCTACGCCGTCTATTTCCGTGAGGATGATACAGTCGAATGGTCAAAGAGGTGGGACTTGTACTTTAACAACCAGGAAGAGAGCACCAGCATCCACTGGCTGGCCATCATCAACTCGCTGGTGATCTGTGGGCTTCTCACCGCTGTCGTGGTGATGATACTCGCAAAGACTGTGGCTGGAGACGGGAGAAGGAGTGCTAAGGATGGATGTCTGGAGGAAGGCAAGATCAAGCTCAAAGCCAAGAAGCCAAGGACTGGCAATCGATCGCCACGGGAGAAGTCAAATGGCTTACTCGATCAGAAGACTGACCCAGAACTTGATCATGACACATCCTCGGATGAAGAGTTCGTCGAAGATATTACAGGCTGGAAGCTTCTTCACGGCGACGTCTTCCGCGCTCCCAGCTACGCCGGCTTCCTCGCCCCGTTGATAGGCTCAGGCACCCAGCTCGTCTTCATGACCACCGGCCTCCTCATTCTCAGCACTCTTGGTGTCCTCAACCCCAGCTTTCGCGGCGGCTTCATCAGCGTCGGCGTGGGTCTCTTTGTCTTTGCCGGCGTGTTTTCCGGTTATTTCTCCGGACGCATCTACAAAACGTTCAACGGAAAGGACTGGCGCCGGAACACTCTCATGACAGCCCTCCTTTTCCCCGGCCTTCTGTTCTCCACAATCTTCATTCTCAACCTCTTTGTCTGGGCCCAGGCTTCCAGCACCGCACTCCCTTTCGGCACCCTAGTCGGTCTTGTCGCCCTCTGGCTCCTGATCCAGCTCCCCCTGGTCTACTGCGGTAGCTGGTTCGGGTACCACCGCAGCAACTCTTACGAACACCCCACCAAGACCAACAGTATCGCTCGCCAGGTCCCAGAGCAGCCATGGTATACCCGAAGCATCTACAGCATCTTACTCGCGGGCCTCATACCCTTCGCCGTCATCTTCATCGAACTGCTCTTCGTCTTCCGCAGCATATGGCAAGACAAGAGCGGATACTACTACGTCTTCGGTTTCCTCAGCGTCGTCTCCCTCGTCTGCATCGTCACCATCGTCGAGGTCACCATCGTCGCGACGTACATCCAGCTGTGCGCGGAAAACCACCACTGGTGGTGGCAGTCCGTCTTCATCGGGTCCGGCTCGGCCGTCTGGATCTTCATGTACTGCGTCTGGTTCTACTGGACGAAACTGCACATCCAGGGCTTCATATCGGGCATGCTCTTCTTCAGCTACAGCCTGCTGGCCTGCGCGGTCTACGGCTTGCTGACCGGGACCGTGGGGTTCCTCACGGCTTACGCGTTCGTGAGGAGGATCTATGGGTACGCTCGCCCCGTCACCCCACCCATCCATCCATCAACCCGATTCGGCTCAACGCTAATCGCTGACGCAGGGCAATCAAAGCTGACTAATTGACCTCTAACGCCCCCTTTTTCTTTCATCTTTTTTAAATTGTCGTCCACAGGCGTTCGGACACTGCGGGTCGGTTCAAGATGACGGGCGGCAATTTTCCGGCGCAGAAAAATCGCGGGCTGGAATGTTCACTTGCGAGCAGAATCGCAACGGCTTCACATGAATTTACATAATACCCACGAGGCGGACGACTCCTGATTCCAACGCTGTGCAACTCCAGAGGGAATCTCCGTCTTCTTGCGACCATTATTTGAGACATAGAGTAGCTGAATGCTGGTCTCATTGATTGAGTGATACTCCGTACGATACGTATTGATCATGATGAAAAGCCATGGGTATCTATCTGAATAAGGATGCAAAGCCAAGCGCCCTGCCACCGCTGCCAATTGTCGCTTCCCCATGCGAGCTCCCCGGAAGTTTCTTTCCATTCTTACACTGCTCCTTAGATTTGTTCCCCGTCCAACACAGGCTTCTTCATGGATTTCTCCCCTTCCCGCGCACCTATATCAACCTGGGCGACCCCGATGATCTCGGCACGTTGCTCGTGACTGTCTCCCTGTTCCTGCCTCCAATGTGGGCGTACTCTGGAGGGGGCGCCAGCGCCGTTTCTTCCCCCTCGAAGCTCAATGACTGGAACCTTTGCTGCGCACCGCTCCTCCGCACGCTATATTCGGGACTGTTACCCATCATGGCCGATAGTCCGTGGTCAGGAGGAACATCTAGCCGTGCGTTTTCGGTATAGTCTGAGCTCGGGGGCGCTACGTTGCGAGGGTTGAAGTAGGCGTTTGCTTCCCTTGCTGCTATTGCGGCGTGTTCCTGGTGAGAAGAACTGGTGTCAGCGCAAAATGAACGCGTCAAAAACGTGGTACGATAGGTTCATAGGAGGGACTGAATCATACCTGTGCGGATATTGTGGGTTTCGCATGAGGATTTCCTTCCGACGACACTTGTATGGGCAGCTTGAGATGAATCGTTGGATCTGTGACTGTAGCGTTCGGCGTATTGATCGAGAGGTACAAGTCGAGGGCGTAGAGCCTGGAAATAAGACAAGAGTGGAAGGAGGGGACCAAGACCTTTTTGCCTTTAGGGAGTGAGACTGGAACGACGACCCTAGCTGTGTAAAAGGAACCGCCATTGTAGGTCTCCGAAGCGGTTGTAATCCCAGACTCTGGATGATCGCGAATGTCGGATGTCGAGGGTGTGTGCTTTTGCCATTCTATGTTTGAGAGACAACGAGAAGACAGGTTCAGAGTTTCGACAAATATCCCACGAATGCTGCTGTAATGATGGTCGCTAGGCTTCGTAGGGATCTCGTCCATGGGAACGCTGGCGAAGAAAGTTGCCACTTTCATCTTCGTTTGGAGCGTGTTCAGGCCCGGTGGAGGGGAAGATTCCTCGAGTGGGTCAAACCGCACGTTCACGGAGGCCATTGTGGTGGGACTGCAGTCGGCATCGGGCCCTCTGGAGAATGGCAATTTGAGGCTCTGTGGCTGAGCCGACTGTACCACCAGACGACCAAGTTTGCCTTTAAATGTGCCCTTTTTGATGTTCTTCTCGCGTCGCATCTTATAATCGTAACGGTCATCTCCGCCAAGGATCACATCAAGAGGTGGTTGTTCCTCCATAGCTGGTATGATTCGCAGCTTCTTCGACCCTTCTGCTACTGTCTTATACTTCCCACTTGGGCCCCGACCACTGGTCAGCCGACCTCTGACTGAGTATGCGATTGTCGCCATCTCCGGTGCCATGTCGTCCATCAGTGACTTTCCCATACTTGCAACCAGCGGATCACCTAAGCTTGGAGGGGGTGCCATATGACCGGCTGCGGGAAACTTGGGATTTTTGGGATGAGTACATGATTGCGGCAGTAAGGTGTCTGGGACAACAAAGGTGAAAGGGAACTTGTAGATCTTGCCCGCTTCAATGACTCGAGGATTGGGAAATGCGGAGGCATCCATTGGCTGCAGTAGACGGATAAAATTATGAAACGCTTCCGTTCTGCCGTTTGTGGGGGACGTTGAAGCAATTTTCTCGACGAAGGTGCGGGCAGAGCCCTCGAAGGTAATGTAGATGTCGTCGAAGCTCGTATCACATGAAGCGGTGATGGAGACTTCTCCCTTTATCTCATCCAAGGATGTATATTGAGGCACGAATGCGTCTTTCTGGTCGTCTGTGAGAGTCACCTCAATGACGGGCTTGGGCGTGATGACCAGGTTCTTCATCCTGGCCAAGGACGCCCTTCGCTGATCGGTGAACATGATGATGTCGGGGTGCATTGGTGCTGAGACGTGAAAGGGGGATGAGAGGGGGAGGGGAGAAGGATTGGTGACGAGAAGGCAGAATGGTCAACAGGTTTGAAAGGGTATCACCACAGTTGAAGGACAGAATTGGCAGCTGCGAATGGAGTACTGTGAATCATATCTATGAGGAAGGAACTTGTCAATTGGAGGCATCGCATCTGCTTACGAAGCTGGTGTGGTCTGATGGTGGGATGATAGGGACCAAAGCCCGACATACTTTGCATTCTGAGTCACAGAGAGGGCACTCGTTGTTTTCAATGCTATGATGTAGTATCTTTAGTTCTTTACACCTCTGGACGCCAATACATATCCAAGCTAGCGCCACAATAAACCCTGTCTCAGCGTGTTTCTAAAGCGTCCGATATCGCTTTGTGCTGTCACTGAGACTGTGAAACTTCAAAGCCACGTGTTGCGACCTTTTCGATACTCGGGATGGTAGAGTACTCTCATTGCTGTCGTTGTAAGACCATTGTTCGAGAGCAATGCTTACCTATCCAATCTAAGAATACAGCTATCATGGGTGCATGGTCAATCGAGCCATGCAATGCATAAGCCAACTCCATCACAAGCCGATGCCAGCCGCTGAGGCATCCAAATGCACAGCGCACCATGCTCCCTCACCAAGCCACCCGCTCCTGCCTTACACAACTCGTGTCATTCCATGCACAAGGCTAGAGTGGTGAAGCTGGTGCCAAGACGTCATATTCCTTTGATTATAATTATTGATGAGTGATGATTCGAGTCACAAGCAACCTTCACAGCACAGGCAGTGGCAGCCGAACAAGGAACCCTCACCACCCTCGTGCATTCTTGGTGCTCGTCTCACTCTGAAATGTCTTTCGGGACTCCGAGCTCGGATGTCAGAGTCGAACCGCTCGGGACACGCTGATGAGCGATCGAGCAATGGAAACCGGGCAGCAGCAGCGAGTTCGCTTTCCGCCCGTCCAGAACATGACTCCTTCAGGAAGGGGTTGGATTTGCTTCGCCTCCAACGAATCATAGCGTCGGCTCGGAGTTGCCTCTGGCGGAACAGCATATTTTTAAGGAAATGGATTCAGGTGCCTGAACCATAGTGCTAGCTTTGTCTCCACTATGCAATGATGAATGGAGCTTCGGCCTGCCAGAGGCTTCGGTGTTCCGTGATCTAGGCGATCTCCTTTCTATGAGCTTCAATAATGCCATCTACCCAGTCCTTGACTTTGCCGGCTACGCTATGGCTGTTGCGTAAAGTCGTGCAGAAATCGTGAGGCATTCCTTCGTTGTCGACCCTCATGACCGGTTTCCAGCGTTCCGATCCAAGACCATGAGCTTTTATTAAAGCATCTCTGGTATGATTGGCTACCCATCTGTCCTATCATGATTTTAGAAATTGATTGGGTTTGGCTGTGCGCGAATTCACATACCTTTTTCCCCCAGTAAAAAGTAAGGTTCGAATTTGCCGTGTCGCGATTATTCGTACCTTCACTTGTTGCAGCTCCCCAAACTTCCTTGTCCCACTTGTCGTCTGTGATTGTTGTCATTTCATCCTTGGCGAGATGTCTGCAAGATCTATCAGCTGGGATCATGAGGTTTCGAGCCAAAGCACTTGCAATGCTTGTCTAACACCCATTGGACTTCTGATAAACGACGTAGTGGTTGTTGCTGCGTACTCAGGGAATCTGGTGAATAACTTGACAAGCCTGTGAAGGAAGCTCTCCGGGACCAGCGACGACAAAATTTTCGCGATGGTGCCGATGATTACTGGAAAGTACGGAATTTGGAGGATTTTCTGGTTCGCGATAAGAATTAGCTGCAAGCCGGGTAGAGGGCTCAAGGTACGTACACCAAATGCCATTCCCAAAGGCGATTTCGCAATATGCATGATGGTAGGAAACAGCAAGATTCCGCCAATGAGATCAAAGTCCTCTTCGCCTTCTTTAATAATTTTATCTCGATGTTGTTGAATAAGCTCAAGTAGCATGTAACAACCAACGGAATGACCCATGAGTATGACCTTGGGACTATTACCAGTACGATTCCGGTGAGACTTTATGTGATCGTAAAGAAGTTCCTCCTGGACTTGAATTTGTTGCTCGAGGCCAAGCGGGTATCTGGGGGGTTGGGACTTCTTGCCATCTCCAGCAGGCTCAAACCCCCTGAGAGAATGGCCACAAACGTGAAATCTAGAAAACTCGGTCGTCGACGAATTCGAGAGCAAAAGATGCAGTCTCGACAGAAAAGGTTGGTAGTATTGAATCAAGCCTGGGTTTCCCGGTATGAAATAGATCAGATAGTCTTGAGTCTTTCCAAGGATCGAGTCTGTAGAAGGCTCGTAGCAGATCTTGTAGCTACTCTCAAGAGAGAAGTCTCCCAGAAGGGGATCTCCACTCACACTCATGAAGGGCGGACCTAAAACCACGCTGGTGTTATTGATGCAAAGGGAGGGACTTCAAGTCAATATGTGTCGCGAGAACAGACATGAATCAAGTACTCGGTAGTATGACCTCAGATGGACGAGAGGCAGAGGAACTCTTATTGCATCTCACAAGGGAGTCATCCTCGGGGTGTGCGCTGTCAGCTCCCTTTATTAGTGCCTGAGCAAGTCCTTTACAGCCTCCCTGGTGGCCCCCAAAAGTGGCAGTCTTTGAGGCTGCGAGGCCTGCGAGGCTTGCGAGGCGCGCGAGAGGCAGCCTTGGCGGGTTCGAGCTAGCGGCGAACGCTTACTTTAAATCCCACAGTAACCAATACAGCTGCCCCGCCACCAAATTCTCTAACCTCGCCTGCTAGAACCGTGACCGCCTCTACCCCCGCGGGCCAGAACTTCGAGACAGATGGCTCTGTCCTCAAAGCCCATAGGAGATCTTCCAATGGTTTGACAACCCTAATTGAGGCGTCTAATGTTGGAACGACCAGCAAATGAGAGCCGCTGCAGGCAGTGATGCCCGATTCTCGTGTTGCAGGCGGGCAGTGAGCGCATGGCGCAATGGCACACCTCTTCCTCATCTTTACCATATATCTGGGGAAGGCATTAGGAGCCAGTACCACAAATGCGACGTCTTCTGGACGCCAGGAAGGATGGGTCAGCTCACCAAATGGCCGGGGCACCTTCGATATCATATGGGGCTCCCTACTTACCATCTTCCTATGCACGTGGACCTCCCTCCACCTCAACATACCGTCACATCATGAGAAGTACCTGCATCGATGGTTCCGCAAATTTCGATGGGTACGTACATTTCAGAGCTGATCTTTTCTACTAGAATAGACATTGGGTCGCAAGACATGTGCTGGGAACAAAAAGACCCTTTAGCCCTCGAGATCTGTTGTGCGGCTCTGTTGCTCCCTCGAATAAGCCATGCTGATTCTTGAAACCTGCGTAGATGGTGCAAGCAATCATGGCCCCCGAACTCATTGTCGGCTTTGCTACAGGTCAGAAAGTCGAAGCGAGACGCTCGGTAGAGATGTGGAAGAATTCTGGATTCCAAAAGTGGACAATGCGCCATGGATTCTATGCCAATATGGGTGGTTTCGTTTTGCAGCCACGCGATAGTCAACCATTTCCAGTCAACTCCAAACAGCTGCACTACCTCGTGACACGAGGTTATACATCTTTCCCTTCTACTACCAAGAAAGAAATTTGGGACAAGAGCAAGCAGGACGGGTTCCAGAAGGCTTTGACTTTGCTACAGACAGGGTGGTTCGTTCTTCAGTGCCTGGGCCGCGCAATCCAGCATCTCCCCGTGACAACGCTCGAGCTCACCACATTTGGTTTCGTATTCTGTACCTTCGCCTCGTATTACCAATGGTCCGACAAGCCTCTAGATGTTGAGAGCGCAACGATAATTAAGATCCAGAAAAGCACAAAGGAGATACTGATCGAGGCCGGGAACATGCCCAACGCGAACAATCCATACAGACAGACGCCTCTTGATTTCATTGACAATCAGTCTCCGTCTTGGCTCACCGAAATTCAGCCACATTTACATTTCAGGCTTGGCCCACGTGAGCGACCGTTACCTCGTTTCACAAACGACAAATTCCCTGTGATTGGAGCAGGCCCTGACGCAGTATTCGTCTTTATCATCATTTTAGCCTACTGCTGCATTCACTTCATTGCCTGGAGCTTTGACTTTCCCACTCACGTGGAGCGCATAATTTGGCGAGTGGGCTGTGTCACCCTTGTTGCGACCAGCTTCATCTTCCTGGCTTGCGAAACCTATCAGGATGGACATCGGGTCGGCCGCTGGCAGCGCTGGTACCTGAAAATATTTCCCAAAAATCCTGTCCATATCGCTCGGGTGAGCACTATGGAAAAGAAAAGACGCGAGATGGAATTCATTCCTCCTTGGGAAATCGCCATCATGTCGCCTGTGACTATGATATACACTGTGGCACGTACTTATATCGTCATCGAGGTCTTCGTCAGCCTTCGCTCCCTTCCAAGTGGCGCGTTCGATTCAGTGCAATGGTCTAATTTCATACCGCATTTCTGAAACGTTACGGCAAATTGACCATCGTATGGCTCTTTGAGGTCTATTGGCGTCGGCAATGAGGTGTGCCGACACCCTTGCCGGGTGCAATCACAGACTCTGAAAACGAGAAGCCATAAGAGCACGTGGTGAGATGAAAGTCCAAGAAGCGGCGCATGGAGAGCACACGACACCTATGTTTCTGCCCTCGGTACTTTCAGAAGACGAAGACGCCTGCAAAGCCACGAGATTCTTCAATCTACACTTTGACACCAATTGACTGGCATCGGCAATGAGAAGCGCATAATTCTCAGATGAAATTAAACGAGCCCAGAGCGGAGGAGAGGGAAAGAGGGTACAGTAGTACGGGAGGGTATACCGTATCAACCGAAAGATAAGAAGGTCGCGAGTCAAAAGTGGGGTCCGATGATTTATTCCTCCATCCCCTGCATCCTTCTGACAAGTGACAACCATTATACCATACTACCCCGAACCAACATCATGCGTAACAAACCACGCCTGCACCTTGCCCTCTATGCCCATCCCAACTATCCAGACTCTTACCACTACGCTCTCCTCATTCGACCAAAACCGTCAACCGCCCCCGCCGCCCTCAAATGCCACGTCCACAACAATGTTCAAAAGACAGACGACATCATTTCGCAACCTTGGCTCTATGAGACAATCGACATCCCAGATATCTCTCTGGAGCCACGTCTTCTCGCTTGCGTCGCCATTGAGAAGATTCTCGTGCCGCTAGGACGCGTCAATCAGATCTTGCGCGAAGTCCCGATCCATCCAGTCAACGATCCCAGTGGACAATGTAAAGCTATCGACTGTACAAAGTGGGTTCAGCTTGCCATCTCAGCGCTTCGACGCGTTGAAGCTGTCTCAAACAACGGTTTCACTTGGGACGGAATACGCGAGGAGGCCCTTAGGTATATGAGGAGAAAAAGGCAAGAGAGGAGGTGGGAAGTGGGATGGCATGGAGGGCGGCAAGAGGATGTGGCCACGTTCGATATGCTGACGGGTGAGGAGATTGTTCCTTGAATGCGAGGGGATCAAAAAGTCTGAATGCTACGACAGTGTATCATCTACGAGTGGGAATGACTGAATGTTTACGAATGACGATGGTTTGATGTTTACGAACGATGAATGGACAGGTCACAAGGTATCTACTGGGCACGTCGGACAAAGGCGCAATCTAGCATGGGATAATGTACTGGAGCTGCCAAATATAATGCCGTCACATATCTGTCTGCTTACATACATTTGTTTCTCGTAAATGCTGAGTCTGTGGTTCTGTATTTTCAAATCGTCTGTTTCAAGCACTGCCTGCTATCAACTCCGTTGTTTCACATGTGTCAGGAATCGTCACAAGAAGAAAAGACAGCTGCTTCTAGCCTCGGCGTGATCGACAACCCGGCGCTGCAGCTAATCCCGTGGCCGCAGAAGCACCCAGGCTAAACGATGCGGCGCCGGCGACCCTTCTTCGGTGTCCACCTTGCCATACTTATGCTTCTGATCTCGAAGAGCGATCCATCACCGCTGCTCAAGAACTTATGAAAGATGTCAAGTATGGTTCATGGGCTCTTCCATCTGGCAGACAATGGAAGTGACAACTTTGACAAGAACCAGGCGGCTATATCCCGTGGGACCAGTTGGACTTGGGCAGTCGACGTACGGAGGCAATCCATTCCTCCCTCTCTCGGTGCCATCTTCGTGCGCTCCTTGACCATGTCTCACCCCGGGAAACAGCCCTCGGGCCCAACGACGTGGCCGTCCCGAAACCCCAAACGACGAACACGACGGCCTCTTGATAACCCTCTGTAACGTGGCTGAAGACTGATATGGACATTTTACTTCATTGTGTTTGAATTACCATGCTTCGCCATGCAGGTTACGAAATACCCTTTGATGATGCGGCATGCAGTGAACATCTGGGGACACCAAGTCTAAATTTTGACCGCTGCTGGCAGTCTGTGGTTTCTGACATCGAGTCAAGACGCTCCGCTTCTTGTTCAATGGATAAGAACGACTGTTCCATGGTGCTTGGTCTATGGCTGCGTGAAAGATTGAATCCATACATCTTGGGTGGTCCATGGAATGAAAATGATCTGGGTCTGAGTGTTATTCTGATTTTTGAACTAAGACTAATGTAGTTTAGCGTTTCTGCAATATCCTAATTCGGACCCTAAGTCTGAGTCCACCAATCAGCTTCAAGAAAAAAGAGAGCCAATTTCCTCTTTCGTCCTAGCTGTCTTGGCAAAACCCATCAAACATTTCCTAGGTACACTTCATGTTTGGTTGTTCCCAGCATCATA
The DNA here is from genome assembly GCA_963556305.1 of Platismatia glauca. Lineage (NCBI taxonomy): Eukaryota > Fungi > Ascomycota > Lecanoromycetes > Lecanorales > Parmeliaceae > Platismatia > Platismatia glauca. Next base: position 924,961 of record OY745766.1, on the reverse strand, counting down.
TGATGATAATGACCGTAAAATGGAACATTCTACGGGCGTTCACTCGTCTTTCGACAACATCATCAGTCACCTCACTTCCCCAGACTTCCTCTACCCCCCACCGTCGTCTCCACATGACCGCAAAATGTCCACATCTCCCACACAACCTCTACCGCGACCGACCAAGATGCCGATACGCTCAACAGCCGGATCAGCGAGCCGTCACATTTCTCACACCAAGGGAGGGCCGAACCAGGCGACCCGTGACCGGTACGAGATGTCGCCCGAGTATCAAAGGCACGACAATCGACGAACCTCCTCACAGCTTACGAAGAAATCAGCCGTACCGTTTCTCGACCCAAAGGGGCCCAAGGCGAAGGCGAGCATCGGCGTGGGCTCCGCGCGAGAGCTGCCAAGGAATGTCAGAAAGGCGTGTGCGGCGGTGGCGGTTGGTCAGAAGTAGCCACGTATGTCCATCGACGACCACCTCCATCAAACCCAGACCTTGACCGATCCAACCCCTGGTTCCGATCCGGCTCCGGCGCCGCGTCTCCTACCAGCACGCCCGTGCTTCCTTCCGCACCGTGCCCGACCCCCGTCCCGCCTCTTTCGCAGCCTCCATCAGAGCCCAAGCGGGAGTCCGTCGGACACAGAGCCGAAGCCGTCGAGCTCGAGACGTCCTCCCCATCCCGCGATCCCGACTCCAAAACGACCGCCGCCTCGGACTCTCGCCATCCGCGGGCCCTCGTCCACGGAAACGCGGCGCGATCGCTCGTCCGCGATGCACGCCCGACGCTTCGCTTGCCCCCGCGCGCGACGGCCGCTGCGGACTCGTCGGGGACGACGGGGTGTGGGTTTTTTTTCCGATTGGGATGATGGTCATGGGTGTGCGTGCGCGCGATCGGTGCGTGTGGTATCTACGGTATGCTACGCTACGCTGGCCGGTCGTGGCGTCGCTGCTTGGAAAGGGCCGACAGGCGGGCCGGCTGACACGTTCGACGTCTGGGCCCTGTCGTGCTGCTGCGGTCTCCGTCGGTGAGCGCGCGCCGTGGTCCCCTGCGTCACCGTCCAGTCGCTGCGAGGGTGCCGATGCTAGCTTCACTTCGGGTGCTTCCCTACGCAGTTTTTCTCGAGGCTCTTTTGGGAGGGGATCTCGGACTTTGGGGATCTAGAGGGTCTGCTACGTGCGCATTTTCTTTGATTCCAGAACTTGCAGACGCTGCTCCAGCGGCAGCTGCTCGTGGAATTTCCATTACTCGTGTGCGCGTGGTATCGTGATCGTCGTCATGAGAGCCCCTGCCATCCTTACCCACCTGAGGCTCCTCCATCGCCCTCGAGCTCCGATTTCTCTTATCTAGACAAGGTGATTTTAGAGATATTTCCCTCGGCGGTGTGGGCGCCATCGTGCCTCTGATGCCCCTCCTCGTCATCTTCATCATCACTACTTTCGTCCTCATCATCTTCCTTTTGTTCCTCCTCATCTTCATCACTACTCTCGTCCGCATCCTCCCCTGGTTCCTCCTCATCTTCATCACTACACTCGTCCGCATCCTCCCCTGGTTCCTCATTTTCATCTTCGGTTTCGGTCTCGATCTCGGTCTCGATCTCATCTCCGTCCGCCTTATTCTCCTTTGCCACATTTCTCTCCCCAGTCGCCTTGTCAGGCTTTTTCGGCATCGAAAACTGGCTAGTCGTAATCTGGACATCCTCTGGCCTTGCATTCGCCCTTTTCCCTCCAACGTTCTTCTCTGCAACCGGTTTTGCCTCGCCTTCAACCTCATCGTCATCATCTTCTTCGTCATCATCTTCTTCTTCATCTTGATCTTCATCATCTTCTGCTTCATCATCATCTTCGTCATCATCATCTTCTTCATCTTGATCTTCATCATCTTCTGCTTCACCTTCTGCTTCACCGTCATCTTCCTCGTCGTCCTCGGACTCATCTTCGTCTGTTTCATCCTCCTTTGCAACCTTCTTCCTCTCAGGCTCTGTCTCGGCTTTATTCAGCTTTGCAACGTTGACAGCTGAAATCTGACCGCCCTCCGGTCGAGCAGTCGCATCTTTCCCTCCAAGGTACTCCACAGTCTTTTTCGCCTCATCCATACCCTGAAGCTTCCTCCATGCAGCCAAGACAGTGGCATTTGCACTCCGCTCAGACCTGGCATTCGCCTCTCTTTTTTGCTTATTCGCCAGTTTTCGCTTTTCTCTTTCAGCAATGCGCCGGCGCATCCCCAGCGCAGCCTCGCCTACGACCCCGGTAATGATCTGAACGGCCCTCGATATCGTATTTGGTTTCCCACGTGCAAGGTCCAGTTTGACAGCGATCTCAGTCTCATCATCTTCTGGCTTTTCCCAGCCATGCACCAAGCAAAGCGTTCTGACTTCAACACCGAATGCCGTGACCATCTCTCTCCGTTGCTGGTTCAATTCCTCCGCAAGTTGCCTACCAACCCGCTCGAACATGCTGAAGTCGTGGCACTTGTGAGCGAGACACTCTGGCTTTCTCTCCAACATCTCCAATCTTTCCCGAACCCATTCAACACTTCTCCAGTCCGAATCCCCTGCTATGGAGTCCGTTCGTTCTGTCATTAGGTTTACATGTTGATCACGTAGAATCTCCCCTAGTGGCCCTAAATTGACGATCTCTGCAACCAACATGCGCGCGAGGAGGTCATCTTCGCCGCGAAGAGGAACTATAATCTGATTGTAATCCCAAGTTGGCAGACCATTTGAATCTAGGCGTAAGTCCACACAACAGCGAACGCCCTCGGACTCAGCTATCTCGTTCGACGGACCGATCAGGAACGCCCAGCGATATTCGTCGATTGCGCAGGGTGAACGACCGTTCTTGTAGATAGCGACGTACAGGACAGGGTATTTGATAGCGATGTCCACCGTGGCTGTGCTCAACAGCGCTGTTGCGCTTTCTCTCTCGAACAGAGTACGTGTGCTAACCCTCGAATCCAACAAACAAAACCCTTTCCGTTTTTCTTCCTCTGTTTCCGCAAGCCACCTGCCCTGTAGAGATTTCGGGGTTAGCGCTTCCTTCTAAGACAAAAGTAAGACTTGCAAGACACTTTCAAAGGGTGCAACGGGGAAGGCATCATAGGTCCTAATGCCAAAACAAGCCTAACGATACGTATTGCGCGATCTAATAGGATGTGATTGCTCCGAAAAGTACACACCTCGGCTTCCACACTCTCGAAGCTCTCCATTTTCCTTCCCAAACACACTTCTTCCTCCTCATCTAAGCTCTTCAGTATATTTTTGACCCACCTGATACTCATCCAGTCCGCGTGCTCATACATGTTCGTATTTGGACTCCAGCTCAATACAATTGCCTGTAACAACTCCATATCCGCCACCTCGGCAATCATGAGCCGCGCAAGAAGGTCGCATTGGCCCCGGAGAGGTACGGTAGGCTGGTGGTACAACCAATTCCACGCACCGCCATATGGACGGTTATAGCCAGGGTGTCTGCGTGGCTCCATACTGTACAGCGTCCCCTTGGAGTCAGCTTCTTCGTGCGAGGGGCCAACGATGAAGGCCCAGTGGTAGTCGTCAACTTCTGATGGTGCCTCGCGGATGGAGTAGAGCGCGACGTAGAGGACAGAGTGTGTGATGCATGTCTGGGTGTATTGGGTATTCGTCTCGCTGAAAGTGAGAGTTAGTAGTCCCCCACTCTAATGAGAACGATTGGTCATATCAAGAAGCATGTACTACTTACCCAAAGAACCTCAACCTCGTCCGTTCCTGCGCCGTCGTAAGTAACATCGGTGCCCAAACCTCACGGTCAAAATCCAGTTCTGACGAAGAGTCTGAATGAGCTGACTCCCACCAGTTCATACTCTCGCTTTGGCAGTGATCCGGCATCCCAGGTACTTCGAAGGAAGAACCTTTGTGCCCCTCGTTAGCCCTGATCAACGTACTCTCCTAGAGCGGATCAATTCACTTCGATGAATTGTCCTTAACGGTCGAATCGAACAGTAGGTGATTTGAGGTTGTATGACGTCGACATGGCAACAATGTACACAGCTCAGTTTTCAAAGTCTGACAGTGTTGTCTTGCTGAGGTTGAGGTGCGAATCTAGAGTGAAATTGAAATGGTGGTACAAAACAGCCCCACTTGCTGCAACAGTAAGTAATCCAAGATGCCTTTCATGCAGGGCCTGAAGAGCGATTTATTGGGTAGCATTTCGGAGCGCGTCGCCCGGCAAGGACTAGGTCGACTTCTATCAAGAGAGAGAGAGAGAAGAGAGTGTGCGTGTGTGGGATTGCTCGGACCAGTTCTTGGCAGATATATCTGTCTGCACTCTGATCGTCTTCATAATGAAAGCGGCCAAACAGTACTACTCAGAATGTAAGGTACTTCTGCCTAAACCTTCCGAATAATATCGCATCGGAATAGAAAAATGGGAGATCACGGAGATTGGAAGAGGGAGAGAAGAAGACGAGAATCAAGTGAATGGTAAAAGCTGCTACCACCAGGGCATTCCCTTCACCATTTCCTTACCGTTCCTCATTTCTCAATCGCTATACTCGATAATTAAGGCGCCTACGAGAAGAAAAGATGCGTGAAAGGATAAGGTACAGTGTCCCAACCTGTTCCTAAGATTTAGATCATGTCGGACAGCTTTTTGGGAAAATACGCTAGACTCGCTAGTGCGCTGTGCCCTTTCTCTGCCAGGAATACTCCGACCAGCCACAGCTGCCTTGCTTGTGAGATGGTTTGCCGTGAAGCACAAAAGGTAGGTCCAACGACACCCAGGAAGTCAAGTGTACGCATGTCCTGAAGGTCTTGTCAAACGTACTTCGACCCGGCATCAGACGTGTTGCTTATGGCGGACGATAAGAGGGCGTAGGACAAAACATAATACTACGCGTCCTACGGAGTGGTATCATCACCATCACCACCACCACCACCACCAATGTAAGGTATAATGTTTGCAGAATTAACATCACACAGAGCTCTTGTTCTGTGGAATCCTGCCGCCAGTGCCGTTGCTCTAGCCTTGCTGCCTGTTGGGGTAGATTTCATGTCGCTACTGCACTGATCAAGGAATGCCCTCTGAAATTAATTAGGGCATAGCCCTCAGAAGCATAGGGCATAGCCCTCAGAATCATAGGGCATAGCCCCCAGAAGCATGCCCTCATGCCCTAACTTGAAGGGTCTCTGAGGTAATTCTTTTGCACTTGGTCGAGTCGGTCTACTGGCTTATTAGGATCAATAATGATGTTGCGCTCATGAAACACAATACCCCCTATGCTTTTTAGGCCTAAGCATGGTGTGCAAGGCGGGCAAGGTGGGCGAGGTGGGCAAGGTGGGCGGAAAATATTTGGTGGGCTTGGTTTTGTCCTACACCCTCTTATCGTCCGCCATAGTTGCTGAAACTGCACCACATGATTAAGTAACACTGAGTGATATATCTAAACAGGTCCTTTTTGGCGTCACTTTTTTTCACTTGAAGTCTTCTTTTTGCTCACTGCTATCAGGGAACGTTGCTGGTGGCGATTATAGCGGTGGCAGATGAGGAATGTGGTGTTCGGCATGCACCGAATAAGGGACAATTTCTCATGAGAGTGGCAACACTGAACGTCGAGCTGGCTTGGTAGAAGTCCTTCACATAGCATCAAAATGCTTTTGTAAGGGCTAGCTAGCTCGCAATTTTGGAGTTTTGATCGTTCGGCCCTGGCGACGAGAACCAGTTTCTGCTGTAAGTAATATGTGAATCCTAGTGCATGCTGTCAATGCTCTAGTATTCCTGTTCCCTACCATTATCTCATACATGCTTTCCCGCCCTCGGATCTCAATCTTCGTAAATCGTATCTCATGAATCATAGAGCTGCTGCGAGCTTCGTCGTCTCCACGGAAAGTGATCATCATCAAGGGGAACGAAACTGGGCTCCTGGCATTTCCAATCCAGTACTCCTACTGCAAATCCTAGTGATCTTCTCCTCCCCCGTTGATCTCGCTGATACTGGCGCCCCTCTTCTGCAACATTTCCTGCATCACCTCCCCCGTTGATCTCGCTGATACTGGCGCCCCTCTTCTGCAACATTTCCTGCATCACCTCCCCCGTTGATCTCGCTGATACTGGCGCCCCTCTTCTGCAACATTTCCTGCATCACCTCCCAAACACCCTTCGCAACCTCCTCCTTTGCATTCTTCTTCCCGAAGACGTTTCTAACCTCACCAATTTTCCCGGGCAAACCGGGAGCGTTGGGAAAACATGCATAACCGCTGATCATGTTGGGCGCTAGGTCGGAGGCTGCTCCGAGTACGTATTGCGGGGCTTGAAGACCGAAGAAGTGGTACGCGTCGTTCACTTTCTGGGTGTAGGTTGAATCTTTCTTCACCTCTATACCGTTTCCTTGGAATCTACCGGCCGCACCGACCTTAGCCTTTTTCCGGGTTTTTACGCTGCCGTCTGAATGGAGCTCGCCCTCTGCAATCAAATACTCAACTGCGAGCCTTGCAGCGTTCGCACGTGCTGCCTTCTTTGAAGGAAACGGTGCGGTCGAGGAACCGAATGGTTGATCTGAACGACAGGGTATGGTACATGAAGAGCTGTATGAGGATCCAAGAGAGTAGTCATGGTAGACCGGTCCTTGCTTCGGATTGATGAGTTGGTGGTATTCTAGTGTAGATAATCAGACAGGAGGGTCATGTTGGCTCATGCTCCAGAAGAGACGGGACACTTACCAAGCAATATGCCAATCCAATTCTTATCCTTCTCGCCAATTGTGTCCGGTCCCTTCCTCTTAGCCTCCATACCCTGTACAATGTCAAGACCCTTCTCCGCAAGGGCCTCCCTCGCTTCCTTCTTGCTGTGCCATCGCTCATCACTGGTAATGCTTTGGTTCCCAATCTTCAGTGAACCCCCGAAATCGGCAATCGAAGCGTCCCCTTCAATCTGGAAGTCGGGCACAAGTCCTTTTTGTTGGCATAGCGTATGGAAGGCAATCAAATGGTGGCTCGACTTAGACCCCAACGAGACAGGCTGTGCGGGATCTATCTCTGGCTCTGGCTGCTTTCTTTGTGCCTTCTTCTGATCGGGGGCGCGGTGCAAAAGCGCAGCGTTCTCAGGGGCTGCGAGGTATGCTTCAACATCGTAGATCGGTAGTCCAGCCGCCTGAAGGGCAGAGGCTTGGGACTGGGAAGGGTCTAGAGAAGTGTCTGAGTCATCGTCCATGGAGACTTTAGTAGGTGAGGCCGGCGAAGGATGCTCTGCCAATGAGTGGAAACTCTCCTGCGAGCTGTTGCGTGAGTCCATCGCTGGTGACGACAAGTGAGGTTGTGTGTATCAGCATCAATTGGAGAAGAAAGAAAGCGGGGAATAATTAAGAGTCAAGCAAAGAAGTTCCTTGGTGTTGATGGGCTTGAAGATGCAGCGGATGAATGATTGTTTCGAAGATATTTGACTGTTTGATCAAAGGCTCTATCTCAAATACCTCCTCTATACATGTTCTTTGGTACTCAGTCAGTGCTACTCTCCTCCTGACCGCAGTGTCGAAGAATGATAGATTGCCCAGACCTAGGTTGAGGAATGCTTTCTCCCATTCGTTTGTAGGTCTGATGGATTTACCTGGCAAACGACTTGCAGCTCCGAGAATCCTACGATCCTGTAAAAGTCTTGAACGACGCTATGTACATTTTGCACTCTTCATTTGGATGCTATTGACTACTATCCAATAGCCTTTAAAGACAATAATAACATCAGAACGTCATAGCTACATTGGGAATCGAGTCCCTCCAGAACCGTAAGGATAGAATCAACATCCGCCACACCTTTCCAACGTCCCCATTCCCCTTTTTGCACGAGTATTAATAATCAAGTAGGCACGTCTGGTTGTAAATGACCAGCGCAGAAACATACAAGCCGCAAATATCACGATCCAATGATCGAGTGATCCAGTGAAGGGAGTATGCCAGCCGCGCAAAGAGGTATGTCCAAATTCGAGTTTGTACGAACGCCGTCTTGAGCAAGACCTGGAGGAATATCCACAAACTCCAGTAATTATTTTCAGATCGATTCAGGAAATCGCAGACCGTCCGTCTATTGAAGGAAGGAGAAGCGGGGTGAAGGTTTGAGAAGTGTCTTTTGATTTGCATCACGAGCCACCACCAATCTCAATCTCTGCACCTCCATCGAACGTCGAGGGATCGAAGTTGAAATCTGAGTCGGTCGATTGCAAGAATTGCTCGAAATCAAAGTTCTCAAGTATATCCGAATTATTGAGGTCGCCGTTGAACGGCATGCTGTATGATTCCTGTAGAAGAGCACAAATTAGATCAAGTCGGAGATAGCATAAGTAATTAAAGCTCTTACATCTACTGCTCCATCAAGACCATTGAACCCAGACATTGCTGCATCTTGTTGCGGTGGAGCAAGCTGATCCGGGGCATTTGAGGCCATGCCTGGCATCATATTGGCAGGACCTTGACCATCAGCCTTACTTGGTGCGAAAGAGGCTGCATTTTGCGGTGTAACTGGGGTTGCAGGAGTAGGAGTAGGAGGTAGTTCAGCCTCAGAAGCTGGAGTGGGAGGCACACTAGCCGTTGAGCCCTTTTTTGTCGGCTTCTAAAGAACAAATGTTAGGAAAGTCCTGGCGGTCATTGAGCTTTAATGAAAGAAGGAGCCTTACCTTTCGTTCCCTCGGATCCTTCTTGCCCTTGGGATTTGCCTTGCTTGTTGTTTGAGGAGTAGGCGGAGCTGTGGGAGAAGCTGGACGCCCATTTGCAGCAGCATTGGGAACAGCCTGTGGTGGGGGCATCTCATTTCGCTGTTGGGGCGTTCCCATCTGGACGCCTTGCTGGGGTTGAGGCGCCTGGATCATCGGCGCTTGACCTGGAGGCCCCTGCTGCCAATTTCCATTCATCCTACCCCCGTTCTGCGACTTTTGAATCGCCACCATTTGTTCTGGGGTGTAATTTTGTCCATTGTTGAATTGAGGATGGGAGCTGGGCGGCGGCCGCATGCCACCACCGTTCATATGTGGATACATTTCTTGTTGTATTGGGTTGAAGGGCAGTGGAGACCCTCGCATGCTTCCGTCGGGCATCGGTGACCCGGGCAACCCTGTTGTCTGCGGCATCTTCGGCGTACCTCGTCTTGCCTGGTCGCTCGGACCTGGTGATGGGCCACCTCGACTTCCTGAAGGGGACATCCCCGGGGCAAAGCTCGGCGCACCTGGTATCCCACCCGGTCCGTCGGGCCTGCTACTACCGATCGTATCTTGCTCTTGCCGAGCCATGAGTAATCGTTTTTTGTTTTGTTGCTCAAGGAGCATCAGCTGCATTTGATAGTCCTGTAGTGCGTGGTTTGATCCGGCCGCACCGTTTGGCGCCCCAGGAGGGACGCCGCCTCGCATTTGGATTGCACCAGGATTAGGACCGCCGTAGAATTCCGGTCCTCCAACTCCAAGGTCCATACCTGGAGGTACAAGAGGTGAGCCCTGATCTGACATACCACCAGCGTTTGACAGACTCTGTTGACGCTGATTCTTTGCAAGGTTCTGGGCATACACTTGGATTGATTTTTGCTGGACAGCGGGGTTCTGCTGCTGGAAGGAAGCAAATTGGGAATCGGATAAATTACCTGGATTGATTCCATTGTTCATCAACAAATGGTTAGCATTGAGCGCCGAATCTCCTCCCATCATCTGCCCTGGCATTCCTGGCGGAACTCTACCGTTTGGCATCATGTGTGGTGCGCCATTGTACGGGACGCCATCTATGCGTTGCCTCTTGTTGGGTGAAGGTGCATGGTCCCCAGCAGAAGGTGTGCGTGGTCTCTGTCCATTCATGTCCATGTCTGAGGGATCCCTGCGCATTCCTTGCATCATTCCCTGGCGCTGCATTTGGGCTATCTGGTGGGGAGTTCTGTAGAATATTAATTAGAGAACGGATCTCGTGAAGCTTCTTGTGGAAGATTAAAACACCAAGACTATGAGCCTAGGAGGATCGTTGACGGAAAGACTTACGGTTGATATCCACCGCGGTTGTTTTCTAGAGCCTTCCGCTGCAAATTTCCATTGTTCACGTTTTGAAGTCGCAGCATCTGCTGATAATCGTACTGGCCAGGATTTATCCCAGGCATGGCCCGCAGCATTTGGTTTTGCTGTTCTGAGCGCATCCGGGCTTGTTGCTACAAGGTGGATTAATTGACGGAGAAGGTAGAAAGTGAGGAGCGCGTACCTGAGTTTGTGTCACATACTGCATGGCGCTAGCACTTGCGCGGTTGCTCTTCCGTTGCGCTGAGAATATGTCCCAGAACGTCGCGAACCAGCTCGAGAGGAATGAGCCTCCCTGTCCATCACCCAGCTGGTGAAGATCGGGAAGATCGTCGGGTCTTTTCAAATCTATGCCATCTTTCGAGTCTGTCTGCATGCTGTCGTTTGCACCGTTGGCGTTGTCATTCACCAAGGGAGGGTCAAATTCCACCCCACTATCCTTCAGTGCTCTTGCCAAGTCCCATTTGCCTTTAGCACAGAAATAGCCGTATATGTAGGCGTTGAGTTTTGCTTCGTAGTTGGTGTCCTCATGATCATCGGGCATCCTGCCGCCGACACCGTTGGGCCCATGATTTGGCATGGGCATGTTTCCAAGCGCACCGTTACTGGCATTGAAGCCACCCATGTTCATTTGGTTCATATCGTCAAGCGAGCGGCAGTGGACTCTTTCTCTCTATCGCGATGGGTTGCGACGTCGAGAAGGGTTTGAAGGATATCAGTGCCAAGGATTCATTAGTGGTGGTTGCAGTCCGGGTGCCGAGTCGCACAAAGCTGACAAGTTCTTCTGAGGGACGGGACGTTGAGAGCGATGTATGGGTTCGTGGTGAGATGTGTACTTCGGTAGACGATCTTTCGGAGGCTTAACAGCCTCTCTTCAGAGACGGCAGCGGAAGTTTGAGGGTGCGCTTGAAGTGTAATGTATCAGGTACTGAAAGTGAAAGGAGATCGATCTTGCTGCGGCAATTTTGCGACCGTGGGCTAGCTGAAGCTGATACCGTGATAGCCACCCCCGGACGAGTCTGGGAAGCAAGTGAGGTGAGCCAGAGCAAATGAATGGTGTGATGGCCGACACAACTGTCAGTATTACTATCGATATGTTTGCCGCACACTCGGGTTGTCTTGACTGTTGTGTGAGTGAGTGGCAGGGAAGCTTTGGGTTTTGTCGGCGGATGCGGAGAGGTCATCAGCAGTCACGAATCCCCGCTAGTGCTAGTGTTGGCGTATATTACAAAATGCCCTCAGCTGGGGAATCCTTTAACTCTAAGTACTCTACTTCGATACGCCATGTTTGCCATGTTTGAATCACACCTCATCTACATCTACTTGTTGCTTGGCGCATTCAAGTTCTCCGCCAAGCCTGTGAAAGATATTGAATACGCATCACTGTAGGAGAAAGTGCAAGACGCCTTCCCCTCAGCAATACCGTAATCAGACCTCGTCGTACTTGAGATTGAGTCCACCAAATTCTGGTGATGTAGCATACAGCGTCTGTGTGATGATCGAGAGGGTTCCCCATAGACAACGGTGCCATTTGGAGCGATTTCTTCTGGTCTCCTTCGGAAGAAAGTCAAAGCCGAGCGAAGCCGAATGGTTGCGTAGAGGAGAAGACGGTTAGCTGCAGTGCCTCTCATCAAACTCACCGCTCCTACGGCCGCAGCAAGTAATGTCCAAAATTAGGGAAGTGTCCCGAACAGATGCGCCCAACGTCTTCGACTTAATTTCAACATTTCTGCCCAGGCTCGGAAAGCCGAGTGATTGCATAGCTCGGACGTGACAACGGCAAGGGTAGAAAGAAGTCTTTCATTCGTCGTCTGGCGGCAATTCATCTTCAATATATCTCAATAACGTGATCCGCATCTCTGTAGTGTCGTTCCCTCTCAGGACGTCACTGACATAGTGTGCTTCAACCTGCATCTGGACCTATTGCGACGGTGAGCCTGTGAAACAAAAGTAGCGGTCAAGGGCATAACCGACCATCTCCAGGGCTCCTCTTAGTATACCGCACAATATATTCGAGTACCACAGCTCATCTTGGGCACGTCCGTCGTCCGGAAGCTCAACAAAGTCCGCCAGAGGGTTCTCTTCAAATATCAACGAGAATTGTTTGTTATCGGCCGTCCAATTCGTGACCGTTGGGGTGATGTTGAGGAAGATCTTGAATCCTATCTACTTAAACTTTAGCCTGAGATCGTTTTTGCAGCTCAGCGTCTTTCGTTAAATTGGAGAGCACATTTGCACACACTTTGGATATAGTCTCTGCGGTCTCTCGCAGGTTGGCACATCTTTGAGTCCCTGACTTGGCAAAGAAGTCCTCAACCAGACGCATGCCGATGTTGTATCCCATTTTATCCAACTGTTTATTGACTTCCGCATAATTGCTATCAAAGTCTGAGCAGAGCTGAGCCACCATCGTACCATAGGTCAAGGTAACGAGCTCGGCATTGACCTTGTCAACTCGGGTCCTTCATTTGGTCAGACTCTTCTCGAGATCGGCGGACGTGTTCATAACGCGGGGAGAACAGAGAAGCAGATCGAGCTCCAGAGTATTGACTTACTTCCATACCCTGTTGGACACTTAGTAATGCCGATCCTATCGATGGTCGTGGTTTTACATACTCTTCTCCAACCCTTGCGGCTTTCGTTGATGCCATAGCCGCTCAAAATTGTCAAGCTAGGCCATCGATGCGGAACATCAGGATGTTATGAGATGGTAAAATGGCTCCATGGAATAACGTGACACTCGGTGAGCCTCCTTCTGAGGGACAAGCGAGGCGAGAGGCTCTTGGGCCGACATCGAGCGCGGCAAGTCGCTAGCGCTAAAATCTCAGCCTTAAGTATCAATACTGTATCGTTTCCGCCAAGACAATGCTCCGAGCAATTGATTTTGTTGCACTGGGTCAATTTAATGATTCTCCTCATGAAATCTGCGTAAGAGTGTGCCGCAACCACTCAATCCGCTCAGAATCCTCCTAAATACCTCCTCCAACAATCACTACAGCCAAAATGTCCGCAGGAAAGCGCCCCGCCTCCAACTCCTTTGGGTCATCATCCCAAATGGTAGTGAAAAGGCAGAAATCCGATGCGGACATCAATGGCAAAGCTGTGGCAGTCACGAATGGTGGTTCTCGATCCGAAGCCCTTATACAAGCTGTAAGTTCTCTCCTTCCCAAAAGCTGCAAGTACCGCATGAATTTGTGCTGAACTGTCACCAAATGAAGGCCGGCTGATGGATCGGTGTGCCTAGGTGCCACGCACAAGTGGACTACATGCTCCCATAATGGAGCTCACCGGTCAATCTCTCCTCCCAGTCCCCAATAAGTTCCCATACTGACAGCTCCCAGGCCACTCCGGCGAAGTATTCGCTGCTCGCTTCGATCCCTCCGGTCAATACATAGCCTCCGGCTCCATGGACCGTTCCATAATGCTCTGGCGTACCTACGGCTCCTGCGAAAACTATGGCGTCCTAAACGGCCACAAGGGCGCCGTTCTCGACCTGCACTGGTCCCGCTCCTCCAGTAACATCTTCTCGGCCTCTGCAGACGCGACGCTCGCGTCCTGGGACCTCGAGACAGGGTTACGAGTACGGCGGCACGAAGGGCATGAGGAGATTGTGAATTGTCTGACCGCCTCTCCACGAGGGGAGGAGATACTAATCTCAGGCTCTGATGATGGCTGTGTGGGGATCTGGGATCCGAGGGTGAAAAGAGCTGTGGATTTCATCGAGACAGACTTCCCCATCACCAGCGTCGCAGTCGCAGAAGCAGGAAACGAAGTCTACACCGGTGGTATCGACTGCGATATCCTCGCCTACGACATCCGAAAAAAAGCAGTCGCGTACCGCATGCCCGGCCATACCGACACCGTCACTTCCCTCTCCATCTCTCCAGATTCACAGTCTTTGCTGAGTTATTCACATGACGGATTAGCACGGACGTGGGACGTCAGACCTTTCGCGCCTGTCGACAGGAGCCTGAGATCCTTCGCGGGGGCGCCAGTCGGCGTGGAGAGGAATCTCGTGAGGGCGTGCTGGGATAGGAAGGGCGAAAGGGTAGGGGTGGGCAGCGGTGACGGCAGTGTTTGTGTTTGGGAAGCGAGGACGAGTAAGCTGGTCTATAAGCTGCCGGGGCATAGGGGGACTGTAAATGATGTGCGTTTTGCGCCTGGGGATGAACCGATAAGTGAGTCTACTCTTTTGGATCCTGCAAGCATTGTGCTAATGGACGGTAGTTGTGAGCGGCTCCTCCGACAGAAATCTGATACTCGGAGAATTAGGGAGCTAGCATTGACTAGAAGCGGTTACATCTTGACACCCATCCCAATCCATGTAGTATACAATACCCAATACTCGCAAGATCTTTGTGCCGTGAGTAACGCCTATCATCCCTTCGTTCCCATTGCTACCGATCCCTCGACCTTTCGAACCATTCCTTGGGGTATCTGACATTTAGACTCGCCCCTCAATTACTCCTCAACCCAATCTCGCCATCCGAACAGTGCCACCTCTCGAAAAGACCGTCCCCGCCGCCCGTCTCTCCGCAGAAACCGGCAACGGAGCTGCTACCGGCTCAGGCTCGAGCACACCCTCAACTCGGTCATCGAACACACCCTCCCTCGGCTCATGAGAAGTATAGCTGGGAGGTCGATGCCCAGTCCCAGCAAAGATCATCTCTCTAGCTTCTTGCTGCACACCATTATGGTGCCCAACTGCTTGCCAGTGGATGAGATTTGGATCGGCACGCTATAGTGAGCCAAGTCAGCATGACTTCAAGTCAACCAATCAATAGGACTGGGGTAGACATACCACACTACTCCTCCACAACCCATAAGCCGGCGGTGGCGGTGGCAGGGCTACAACCTCCTCTTCCTCCTCCCCATCCCTGCCATTATCACCATGCAGCCCCAACTGTTCATCTCTCGCCAACACAACGGGAATTGGCTGTCCGGGCTGCGCAAAGCCCGCCTCCTCATCGGCAGTAAGCGGTGACTGGCATTTGCGAGCGAAGCGCATTCTTGGTTCGAAGGCCAGCATGCAAAGACGGATAAGGTAGTGGCAGAATAAGATCGTAAGGACGAGGATGAAGAAGATGAAAAGGCCATGGAAGGTGGCGCTACGGAAGCAGTCGGATATCGCCAGGGCGAGGTCTAGGTTATCAGCAGATGCTTCGCATGTGGGTAGCAACTAGGGGGATCGGAGTAAAGACTTACATGTTGTCAGAACAACGGTCAACAAGGAGCCGAAGAAGACACAACCGATCACCTTTTGCTTCATTTTTGAATGCTTGATCTGTGGGAAGCAAAGCCGCTCGTTCTTCGCAGGCTCTCGTTTCGACCTCTGCCGGTGACGCCTCTTGCTGCAATGCTCGCGAGGTAGAGAGCACATTTCTGCCCGCAACCTTTCCAAATAGGCATCGTGCCTTGAGTCAGATCCGTATGTGAGTTGCGTTGCGCTATAGGTCGGCGAATGTACTGGATCTATCAATCCGCGAGTTGAGGGATGCGATCTTATACCAGGCGCTTGGCGTTGGTATCCTCGCTCGGCAGCGGCGAAACAATGTGTGCTGCAAAGGTTACGCAGTCAGCATTGCTTTTTCAAGGCAAAAGTCCAAGTAATAAGACGACCCAAAGGGATTTCGGAGACTTCTTGCTCTCGGAACATATCTTGCGAGCTGTGGAGTGGCCCACATCAAGGGAAAGGTGATCCGAAAATGTACATACCTAGTGTGTGAGGTATTCCTCGTATGATTGGAAGGTCTCCTCCTATCATTGTTGCGGACTGAGGAGCCGTGAAGCCATCCAGAAAGCCGGGAGCCACGAGGAATGCGCTGACTGGCGATGAGTCGATCCATCCTTGGATGTTGGTCTGGAGAAAGAGAACGCAATGCTGAGGATATTTTTCCTAAGATCGCATCGCCATCAGGGTCTGGGAAGGCATCTTGAACAACAACCCTTGGGCTCGCAAACGGACTCGAGCGCACATTGATCGAAGTCACGACTTTGATCCGCATGATATAGAAGGGCTCCCTCCGCAGCTGATAAACAATTCGCGTGAAAGTTTAGAGACGCGTCTCTGTTGACGTGACTTGTTTTTCGGTATAGACATTAGAATACAGCCTTACAACCTGGCGATCTGGACACGTAGCTCTCGTCCAACAAGATGCGCTGCAGCGTCGCTTGCTGATCAGACTAAAACGAGCATGAATCGGGTATTCAATGATTGGATGCGGTGGTGATTAGATTGTACGCATAAGAATGTGCGATTGAATTGACTGGCCAGCCAGCCAGCACTCTTTCCCAACGGATGAAACGCTATTCCAGCAGCAAAGAGAGATAATTCAATCAAGAATGTATCGAGAGCGCAGCAGAAAAGAACACAACGTGAGGATGATAGGTAGGTAGGCATAAAGCCTACGACCTGCACAGGCACGGGGGTAGATGTTGCTTTGCGAAGCAACAAATGTCGGGGAAAAGCACTTCTGGTTACCATCATTTGTAACAGAAGGGGTTCGATACTACCTACTCCGTACGTTATGTCTGTAAGCTCGGAGTCGGCGAATAAACCTGATACGCTGCTCGACGTTTGAAGTTTTTTACTATCTGTTTCAGGATTAGGCGCGACTGGATGATGTCGCTTCGTAGCCAATCGCAACGTAAGGCTGATGAAGCCTCTAACTTGAAACGTATCTGAAGCAGGGGAGAGAGGCTCGAGGCTCCTACTGTTGTGAGTATTCCAGTTCAGTTTGAGGCAGAGGTGGCGAGCGTTCTGGCCCCTCCAGGTCGGATAGCTCACCGGTGCTTGTTGGAGATGTTGCCACATTTCGTTCAACGCTACTCCAGAGGTGGACTCACCGCTCGTTAATCGTTATGCTGTCTGGCCATGTGCTCCTCAAATCGCCGCGCGATCTCCAGGGTCTCTCCATCCATCCTGCTGCCGCCTAGAAATGTGACACTGACTGGATGATGATTTCGGAGTCAGTCTTGCTTGATTGAGACATAGCGAGCTTTGAAACATGTCTAGAGAGTGAATACTCCCAAGACATGTCTCGGGAATCAACGTTTGGTCCAAAATACGTACAGGGTAATGAGCCGTCTGCGTCAGACTTTCCTTGGAGCTCCGACACAGGACAAGTACCAGCTGGAACAGCCACAGCACATAGATCAAGAACATTGCCGAAATGTGAGAACTCTCCTAGTACACTGTTCGTTGCGATTGGGTCCGCGAGCACTTCTTCAACAGTCCAGTGCGTTGGAGCTGTCGGGACTACTAGTACATCAATGCCGGACCCATTGTAGGCGAACGTCGTTTCTACTTGTCGAGTGTAGAGTGCTTTTGCTTGTAGGTCTCTGTAAGCTTGTATCGCAGTGCTCTGCCTCCCTATGACTTTTTCCAATATCTCTTTGATGACAGGGTGGAGGTGTTCTCGATTCTTCTCAAGCCATCCATCAGGCAGACTAGCCAGGCGTTCTGAGACGAAAGAGCCCTCGTACAGGAGTTTACCCGCTTTCTCGAAGGGAGTCCAGTCTATTGGCCTCAAGATACCACCCATAGCAAGTAGAAGTTGAACGCTTTCGTAGAATCTCCGACGGTAGGCTGGGTTACAGATCGCTAGCGCTTCAAGTGGCGGTGTGCCAAACCGGAAGATCTTTGCCCTGGGTCCTGTTGAGTTTATGTGTCTTTGTATCGGAGCAGTAATCTTTGCGTAGGGGTCCTCTTCATCATGCTCCGCACACAGATCCCACACAGTGCGAGCATCCGAAACGTTTCCAGCAATGATGGCAACACAGTCTAATGAGAGACAGGCTGGCGTCACTCCTTGAGCTGAGATCAATCCTCTAGTAGGCTTGTAGCCAACAACTGCATTGAAACCAGCTGGGAGTCTTGCCGATCCAGCTGTGTCGGTGCCAAGCGAGAACGTTACAAGACCAGCGCCGACACTGACACAGCTTCCCGAGGATGAGCCGCCGGAAATGTAGTCCTGGTGGAAGACAGAGCGCGGGATTCCAAACGGAGATCGACATCCTGTCAGGCCGGTCGCCAATTGATCAAGATTGGTCTTGCCAATGAAGATCGCACCTTGCTTCAATAGAAGGTCATACGCCGGAGCAGACTTCGACGGGACACGTACCAATGGAGGGCATGCTGTTGTAGTGGGGAGGCCGGCAATGTCGAAGCTGTCTTTGACGCTGAAAGGCACACCAAAAAGTGGCGGAAGCCTTGAGCGATCAGGCCAGTCGCCCAACAGCTTTCTTGCTTGCTCCATCGCCGACGCCTTTGTCTCCAAATGAATCCAGACGGCAGAATCGACCTTTTCGTACTTTTCTATTCTCTCAAACACGATTCCGATCATAGTGACAGGTGACAGGCCAGCTCGATAGGCCTTCTGAAGGCTTGAGACACTCAAAATACCATCAAAGGTAGGGGTAGTCTGAGCAAGAATATTGTTGCTTACCGATCCGGGCGATGGCGTGAACGACTTGAGAGTATCTAGTAGAGGCTCTAGAGATGCGACGAATCCGAAGAGGCCTTCGCTCCCACGTATCATGTCAAGCACAGAAAGTTTGAATTCGTTCTTGTAGCCGGCAGTGGCGTCCTCGATTCCACCTGTCCACAATGTCAGCTTTCGGATATCTTAATAAAGCGTCAAATCTTGATGAAGCAGACAAATCTCGAATCCACGGTCATTTGCCTCACGAACCGTTGTATCGAAGCAGCACTCCGTAGTCACACCGCAAATGACGAGATGCGTGATAGCCTTTGCTTTCAACCTGTCCATCAGGTCGGTATTGAAGAAAGCTCCTCTTCCTGATTTGTCTACTACCAATTCTCCGGGGATTGCCTGCAACTCGTCGACAAAGTCGTGGCCAGTTTCACCACGGACCAGCAGCCTTCCCATTTCTCCTTCGTCACCGATGGCTTTCAAATCCTGTATACCACCTGGAACGCCCTTTTGTCTGATCAACTTGTTTGAAGGACAGTCTGATAGGTCGGGCTTGTGACCCTCTCGAGTATGGAAGACAGGTAGGCTAGCTTGACGGAATGCGTCGAGAAGCTTCTTGGTCGGAGCAACTGAGGCTTGTACGGCTTCGAGAGAGCCAGCCTGTATCTCTCCGAAGCCATTTGGGAGCAAAAAGTCGCGCTGCATGTCTATGATGAGCAATGCCGTGTGTCTCGGTGGGAACGCAAAAGGGTATGGCTTCGCATCGATGGTGAGCATCTTTGTAGAATGCATAATCCCGAAAAAGCGTCACGTTGTCAACATATGGCGTTTCTAGCTCTTCGGGATTAGTAGAGCTAGTCGCATGATGGACAAAACGCAGATGGAGTGCAACAACGGGGGTACATTGGTATATGTCTTGGGCAAAACATGATCAGCTAGAGTATATAAATTGCACCGCCAGCATATTGGAAAGCTCCGCAGTCCACCAGGACATGACAGCAGCTCTGGATTCTGCACACGCCTGCCTGGTGCGGAAGATATACTATGAGAGAAGCTTTTGAGACTTGAGATTGCTCATTAGTTAGTGCCTTCTTGATACCAGCGGAGGGCGGGGTTTCTCTGGCCGTGCCACGCTGCAAGTCATGGTGGCGCTTTCAATCCGAGGCATCCAATGCCAAACGTGACTTGCAAGGAATGCTCGAAATACTTCGCCCGTTGATCTTCAGAGAACATCTAGAGCCTTTCGAACGACGATTACTTTAATTGGGATCTACGCGGCTAATTACACAAGGAGCGCTGGATCTTGGTCAACAGCAAGAGCTGACACGTCACACAGAGACTACTATGCTGGCATCACCACGAGAGCATTTCGAATTCAACATCTTGCAAGCGAAAGGAAGCAAGGCCTCATCCAGACTTAATGAGGCCATTTTATTAGTCCTGCGATTCAATCCAACCCAAAGCAAGTCGAACAGGAGGCTGGCTCGGCAGCATTACTTCAAAAACCGATGTTAGAAACTCTTCTCCAAAGTCTCAGACAAGCTGAGCACCTGATGAAAAGCAAGTTTGCGTCAACCGGTGGCAGTGTAAGGCCGGTGACACAGTGCCAGGAAGCATGAGCGAGCCCAGAAGCAACCCAACCATTGTAAAAATTGATTTAATCAACAAAAGGTCCGTAGACCAATTTCAGAGATTAAACTGAAAAGAACAGATACTACACTTGATCTAAGCCATGAAGACAAAGAGAGCTGAAGAGAAAATATAAATCTCGGTTTCAGGGCTTATTATATGAGAACTGCGGGACGCTAGTTTTGCACTCGCGCTACCCGGAGGTATCTCAGGATTTTGACTCACAGACTCGGGAGCGCTCACAAGTCTTCTATTGGACTCAGTAGAGCCACTCGATATGCCTTCCTCGACTATGATGCCACCACATATAGCAGGCTACAATATACTCCCCTTGTCTCTCCCACCACTACCTTCCTTCCCTGAGGCCGCAACCCACTACCTTTATCTCGTGCCGCATCAACCAAAAATACCCACGGCCACTGCCTCGCGATCATTGTTCCTAGTCAATGTACCATTCGACTCGACCGAGACTCATATCAAGCATCTGCTCTCAATCCAGATAGGACTACCTGCCGGAAGGATCGAAGATGTACAGTTCGAGGGGCAGCGGAGAAAAGGCAGCGGCATGGACGAATCTTCTGGCCCAAAGACCCATCAAAATAAGAAAAGCAAGAAAAGAAAACGTGGAAGTAATGGGAACACCATAGAAGAAATGGAAGGTGCAGCACTGCCACCTGTCTGGGATCGTGATCTGCAGACCAACGGTCTCACAGCCATCGTTTTGTTCGTCGATCGAGCAAGTATGGATGCAGCCTTGAAAGCAGTCAAGTCAGCACGAAAAGAGCAGAGGGAACCCGTTTGGGGCGAAGGATTGGAAGGCAAAGTTCCCGCGTTGGGATCTGCAAGTTGGTCATCATAATCCACTATCTACGAGACAATATTATGCTGATATAATCATAGGGTACATCAATCACCACAGCCTCACCTACCCCAACAAAACCCAACTTCTCGAATCCGTTAGCAATTACATGACAGCTTTTGCCAGCAAAGAAGCCTCCCAAGCCCGATCACTGGCCAGGCAAAGACAAGAGGCTGACGCCGATGGCTTCGTTACTGTTACTAGGGGGGGAAGGACAAATCCGGCACGGCAAGAGGCGGCTCAAGAGCAGGCTGAGAAGCAGAAAGAGAAACAGAAGGGACTAGAGGATTTCTACAGGTTCCAGTCGAGGGAGAAGAGGAAGCAGAGGGCAGGCGAGTTGGTTAGGAGATTTGAGGAGGACAAAGAGAAGGTTAGGAAGATGAAAGAAAGAAGAGGAAGATTCAGGGTATGTGCTTGTTACATTTTATCCATTTTGTTGCTCGTACATTGATGATGGCGCACAGCCCGAATGAGCCAAGTCCAACACATCTCACTCCGAGAATCGACATCGTGTCAGTCTATGAAAACAGGCAATTAGTCTAGGAATGGAACAAAAACAACTATACAAGTTGAGGATGTCGAAATTGATTCTGCTCCAACAAATTTCTACCCGGTAAGTCCTCAAATTACGAGTGGATTCGCGGCAACGTCTTCCCCATCCATCGTGCACACGACATGATGAAACCTGCTGGGGCCATAGGAACGCCTTGCAATGATATTGACATTTGGCGCAATATGTCTACGAAACCAGCTTTACAAATCTTCTCAAATCTCTGAGACCTGTGCACGCTTTCAGTGTCATTTCAATGCTCTGTTGTCCCCCGATCAATCACTGAGCACGATGAGCAAGTCGAGATCCTCGGTACTTGGCTAATCTTCAGGACCAGGATATGTTTCGAATGGCTAGATGTTTGACGCATCTCAATTATCCGAATCGATCGGTTAGTCCTGGATTGCGAAATCTCTGACACCAACAAAATCCACAGGTGGCAAGCAATTTGCAGTGTGCGTGGCAAACGACAGTCGCAAAACTGGTGATGGTAGTGCCGGCTGCGTAATTGAGATGAATGGATGATTGATAACTCAGGATCGTCTCGAAGTCTTGGTTTGCTGGAGACACCGAAGGACCCAATTCAAGCAGTCGAGAATGGTAAAGCTTCTTTAGGTCCGGCGGATCTATCTGCTTGGAATGCCCCAGTCAAGATACTGCTCAATTATGATGCATACACACCTCGGTTTGCTGACTTGAAACGCCGTTGTTCACCGAACAAGGTTACCGCGCCAGAACTCGCTACACTAGTGCCATCTGAAGCGTGGCACAACCATGTCTGAGACGACGACCTTTCTTTGACCACAATCTCTCTCCCACCTCCAATAAAGGCCTGTAATTATAGGTTGTTGAGATGCAACCAAGATGGAAATATGACGCAGCAGTCCCTCAACTACCAACTACCAGTGTGCCTCGTCAAGTTGGAATTGGATGGATTTTAGGTATTGCTCGCTCACAAATTGCGAGACGGGCAGACTCGAAAGATAGTGGAGGGACACTGCCCCAAACTCCAGACTTTGCACTCTACTATACAGGGGCATGTTTGGCAAAAGCCGACTGATATGTAGTCCAGGAAAGGCGACTAGCGTACGGTGCCTCGTTCACCGTTGGTAGGTGGCTTGGCCGTATACTTATATAACTTTTTAGCAATCCTCCAATCATTCCTATGATCTTCTTCAACTGTCTCGCTCATTCCAATTTCTTTCCCCCATTGTAATACTACTGCACATACATTCGTTCATTTGTTACTCTCATTCGCTCATTCGGCCCAGAGCCTTATCTACTACATATTTCCGTACCCTATTTCTGTTCCCTTCCCTTCTCACAAAGTTATTCAAGATGCATTTGCAATATATCTTAGCCACCGCGGCTACGATGTTGTTTACAGTTTCCTCGTGAGTATAATATCTGTTACGCATGAGTAGACAGCATGCCAATACGCAACGACAGATTCCCACAAGACCATGGCAAAAGACAGCTTGACGGCTATCAAGCCCCCGTCGTGACCCCTATCGCCTCTTCATCCACGACGCTCTCCACGGCACCAACCAAAGCGACCACGTCCACGACGCACGCAATGGGAACCAAGCGGCCAAGGCCAACGCATTCCCACAAGACCGCGAAGCACACATCTATCAGTGCAGGAAGCTACAGCCTCATTGCTTCTTTGGATGAGGCTGGAACAAGCGCACCGCGGTTTTTGGGAACCAATCCGTAAGTCTGTCAGCCCTTGCACGCTCGGGCACGAAGCTGACGGTCTGATTAGATATGGCTCTCATCCTACCGGGTATTTCCCTCTCTTCCTATGCTCAGTACCCGTCACCGGGCTAACACTCTCCCAGCACGAATCCACTCGGCTCTTGCTACCTTGGAACGGCCTATGGCTGCACGTCCGGCGGCACCGGCCGTGTCAGCCCGACGACACAGTCGCCACCTATCTATCCAAACATGGCGTCAACCTGCACTTCCTCAGCGAGTCTCGACACGACAAGTCTCTTGCCCTCGTCAACCCCATCCAGCGCAACAGCATCGAGCTCGAATACAGAGCTTCCGTATGGACCCCCTCCCCACGGACCCCCCGGTGGACCTCCTGCCTTTCCAGCTTCCATCCTCAGCGCCCTCGAGGCCGGCGCCACGGCTTCCCCAACGACATCCAGACCGCCTCTTGGCCCCCCTCTCTGTCCGCCTCCCGTTTCCATCACCATCACAAGCGTCACGACCGTGACAGTCACGCAACCGGCTCCCGCAACGGCGTCGACAACACCGCCGACGGTCCAATCGCCGTCGGCGCCGTTGGGGCTAGGCAACGGTACGACGTTCCACGGGTCTACGGGTGGAGCGGGTACAGGGTCGTATCCGCTTACTATTCGCACCGCGGTCTCCGTTCGAAGCTCCACCAAGGCGTCCGATAAAGCTGCCGGCAAGGTCTCGGACAAGACTTCTGTCAAGAGCTCGACGTCGGCCAAAACGTCTACCACGGCTGCTGCCCTCTCGCCATACAGCTGAGGCGAAAGACGTGCTTGTGGTGCTACGCTAGATCTCGTTGGTAGGAGCTATGGGCGAGGAGAGCGCTGGGGACCGTACGCTTGGGATTTTGTCTTTTAAGGGTGGAGGGCGTGGTTTGTGTGAGCTTCGCTTTGAGCATGCTAGGCTTGTAGGCAGTGCTGGGGCTTTTCTCACTGGAGGCGGACGCACCAGAGGCTTGAGAGGGTCCTTTCTTTTGGCTGCGATTTGGGTAATCTGAATAGGTTTTCGTCTGCGCTTCATGTATACACAACACTAGTGGAAATGGCTTCATTGCGTACAACCGGAGCCGTTCCACACTTGGGACCAGCAGATGGGACTGACACCGGGTAAAGGTAGGGAATGGCCTACCGGGGTGCGCAAGGTTTTCGACAATCGCACAGGATGTAGTATGTCTGCAGATTTTCTGTGCGTTCGCATACGGCACTGGGCTACGTAGAGCGCGGACCGAAGCCCGGCGAGGAAGATGAACACACAGGCTTACGCCGCCACGGTGGCAAGCCGTCAAGAGCGCATTGTGAAGCCGTAGGGACGCAGGTCATCTGCCCATAGCCCGTAAATGTCTCCCGTTGACCCAGTTTCCGATGCACTCCACAACTAGTCAAGGTAGGCACGCAAGCATGTCCGTCGCCCGGGTCCGTCACCCGCGTCACGCTACAGGACTGATAACTTGCTTGCCCCCCCCCGGTCGTCTCATCTGCTACGGCGGAGACGAAATGCAGTCTCAACGGCTTCGAGATCTGCCATCGACCTCGCAGCCATGCGCCGCCGGCCTTCGCCGTCTCGGCCGTCAAGACTGACGCATTGGTCCGGAAACCTGGGCCGCATTGGGCGCGGATACTGGCATCACGAGGGGGCCAGTGGAGACGGTTTCCTCGAGATACGTACGCATCCTCACGGGCCGGTTGCGCGTCTTGGGTATTCTGGTGCCAGTTCGAGGCAGGCTTTTGAGAAGATGTGAACAAATTCGTGCATAGAGGCTACGCCAACGCTTCTCATTCTGAAGAGGTGCGTTTTCAGAGAGATGTGACATCTGCAACGGAACGGATTTCACGTGAGTGGCGAATCAAGTGAAGAGAAATAGCGATCACTGCGCCGAGTGTGCCTTGTCTGGGATGTTGTTGGGATGGAGGCCGACTCATTCTGGTCGATACTGCGAGAAGTACGCAGAAATTGGAAGACCGGTGGTCTCGAGACTGCAAAAATGGCAATCGTTCGGGGAGTCTATGATGGCAATACGCCTGAACTGTCCATGGTACTTCAAAAGTAGACTCAGATATTTTGCCATCATGGTTTCCTCTCGATGCGTGACTTGAGCTACTCTCTTTCACAATGCTACAGATGCTACAGCCAAGTTGGCGATTCGGCCATCGGATATACAGTCCCCGTGTACAATGCTGTCTGCGCTCAAGCGCGACGTACCTCCTACCCTTCAATCTCTCTCGTTCCTCGCTTCCGCCGTGAGAACCGAATCGAACTAGATGTTTAGTGTTTGAGGATCATCGCCGAAAAACTTCGTTTCCAACGAGGAAATGACGACAAGTACCCTGATTCGTCCAGCGACAGGGTTGTATCGAGGATGGGTTTCATATCAAGACTCGACCTGCGAGATGAACATCACGCAACGCTTGAAAAGGTAGAATCCTATGAGCTGCAAAGTTGTAGCAAGTACTGCGACGGAAGGAGATCTCGTTGCAGGGCTTCGTACTCCTTCCGGGCGCCGTGATACCTATACAGAGGAGAGAATGGGTCAAGACAAGGGTCATGATTACGTTCAGCGCGAGAGCCACGCAAGCAACACGAGGCAGAGCCATCTTGGCCGTGAGCTGCACTGGTGGTGGGTTTCAGATCTCCTGGGTATTCGAAGCTCACCCGTGGACGGACTTATGCTAGGAAAAGATGACTGCGGATAAAAATCGAATGATTGTGATGAGATACCGTAAAATACCAAGTTCTCGTGGTCCTGGGCGTCACATGACCGCAATTTCCCCCAATTAAGAAGCAAATGCGTAGCTGCCAAGCATAGCATATACTTCCCATGGGCCGACATCTGCTTCTCGTTCGAGGAGTTGAGCGACGACTTCAGCATTGCGAACGTTGAAGTGACTGCTTATATAATGTAGTTGTGTGATGACCCATGGCCTAACGTCTGGAACGGCTTTGGATCTTCCCGCAATAAATAGTGGGAATATAAGCGTGTAGCAGTCTAATTGATGGTTGGGCGTATGAGAATGACCCAGGTTCTGATTCGGAAGCTCCGCCTTCTCTGATGGAAGCAGTCTCTGTCGAGCTGCGTCATCACAGTCTACATATTGTGGCACACACGCACATATTTCGCCCGCCAATTTCTCAATATTGTCATGTGCAACTTCTGCCAATGCCAAGTACTCGGCGCCTATAGGTGACGCCAAGTAATGCTTAATCAGAGATTCATTGAGAAGGATTCTGATAACTCGGAGCATATTCCGTGCTTGACATACTCTTGGATTGGAGTAAAAGTCAAAATGAAGACCGAAAGCCTTGTCCGATTTATGGTCCAGAAGTATGGTTGAATACTGCCAAGACGGTGGCAATTCGAGGTCTAACGCGCGTATTTCTCCTTCAAGCTCCTTGGACAATCCGATACATTCGTCATTAGACAAGATACCCCTTCGAACTTCGCTGCGTAGATTTGCATATTGAACCAGCAGGTTCGAAAATTGCAACATGGGACCTTGAACAGCAAGACCTTTTCCAATATAAGCTTGAACTGCATTCAACATATCGGGTACTGGTGAACCGCTGGCGACACAGCCAACAATGTAGTGTGTCGCGAGACGAACTAGGATAGTAAATTCGGAAGGATCCTGAAACTGCTCGAGGCCACGAAGTTTGACAAGAGCAAGAGCCCCATTGACGTGACTTGTCCATGACTTGTTGTTTCGTGGTTCGCTGTCTGTGATCTTTTCAAAGAGATCAAGAAGAAGCGACGCCATCAATGTAGTATCTTTAGTTGCCTCCTTGGAAGATGTCAGAGCTTTGTTGGTCATGCGCAAAGCTAAAACATATTTCTCCCTAGCGGTTGCTAGTGCAGCATCAGAGTAGACTTGATGCCAGAGATACGCCAAGCTGACAGCCTCAATCGCTAGCGTCAGATGTTTTGGGGAATCCGTCGGGTGATAGTATGGTTTCAGGAAGTCCCAGCATTTTGAGGCAACGTAGTAGGCAAAGAATGCATCTCGAGCTTGCAAGTCTATCGACAGGGGAAGAGACTGTGGCTCGAAATGAGGTGCATTTTTCAATACTTTCCTCGCAATAGACTTGCTTTCATTTCGAACTCGAAGTTGCTGTGTATCCCGATATCCTGAACAAGGCATAGTTGCTCTAATACACTGGCCACAAGCACTACTATGCAGATCGCACTACATCCAAAATTCCATGTCAAATCCAAAAACTCCGGAGAGGGGCGAATGATGGACTTGGGATTCACCTTTAGTCTCCGAGCTCTGCATCTTTCGCAAGCCTTTGAAGGTTTCCCACGGAATACCATGATGAGCTCCAGAGTTCATTGTCGTTCGTAGGGAAGACCTCAGAGATGTTGGCAAGAAGGATAACCGCGTATGACTTTCGGCACGTCATCCAGGTGTTCCGTTTGAGACGGACTGACTTATATTCGTGCGGTTCATTATTATTTGCTGTAACAACAGAGACCTGATGCAGCGCTATTCCACATATGGCATGCTTTTCGACGCTAATTACTATAATCATTCGAATCCTTAAGTCCGGACCCTTAAATCCGGAAGATGTTACATTTCAAGGAAGCTCATTGGCTGTCAGAGTAACAAAGGCAGACTGTACCGCATACGGCATGCTTCTCGACGTCGAGCTTGACTTCCAAATACAGTATGCCAAGAGCGAATACACACACCTAGAAAGGCCCTCAAAAGACGGATTATTGTTATCATTAAAGAGCCTTTGCTGCTGATGGATATCTACTCTCCTTCTACTCCCTCGCTGCTCTCAAATTAGATCAGTCCTTTACAGTCGGAATAGAAAAGCAACAAACAGTCCTGCTTTGCGAAGAAGCTGTCCTGCCCAACATGTCATTTTTCGCAGCTTTCATCTACCGTCAATTCATCAGCCAGCCTCCTGTCCCAACGGCATCGTTCAAGGGCAAGACTGCCATTGTGACGGGCGCCAGCTCGGGTCTGGGCCTGGAAGCCTGCCGCTGGATGGTTCGCCTCGGAGCGTCCCAAGTCATTCTTGCTTGTCGGAATGTCGACAAGGCAAACGCTGCAGCAAAGGACATTCAAGCAACAACTTTGTGCTCGTCCGACACCCTCCAGGTGTGGCACCTCGACATGAGCTCGTACGCTTCTGTCCAAGCCTTTGCCGACAAAGTCAAGGCTGAATTGCCACGCGTCGACGTGCTCATCGCCAACGCCGGCATAGGGACACAAAAGTTCCGAATGACTGAAGATAACGAAGAGACCATCACCACAAACGTAGTCTCTATGTCCCTGCTCGCCTTCCTCCTCCACCCTAAACTCCGCGAGACGGCTGCGAAGTGCAACACGCAAACACACCTTACCGTGACCGCCTCGGAGCTCTATGAGGTCGCCAAGTTCAAAGAACGCAAAGCGCCGGCCGGCCAGCTTTTCGCGACCCTCAACGACAACAGCAAAGCCAAGATGTTTGACCGCTACAACGTCTCGAAGCTGCTGGAGGTCTTCATTGTCAAGCAAATCGCCATCCTTTTCCCCATTAGTTCCAGCGGGGTCATCGTAAACTGTGTGGCTCCTGGGTACGTATGGCCATCACTCCCCGTGGGATGACCACTTGCTAAGCTTTTTTCGCTTCGTCTAGCTTCTGCCACAGCGAACTCCACCGCGACTACGACAATGCCGCCGTCCGGATCGCTATAAAGATCCTGGCCCGCCCGACCGAGGTTGGTGCGCGCACGCTCGCGTATGGCGCCAGCGTAGGACCTGAATCCCACGGCCAGTACGTGCCAGACTGCCAGATCACGCCGACCGCAGGCCTCACCAAGGGCCAAGCGGGGGCCGAGCTGCAAGATCGGGTTTGGGTGGAGCTGAGGCAGAAGCTGGAAGCTATTCGACCGGGTGTCACGTCTTTGTCCTAATTCTCTAGTCGCCCAAAGTGGCACCAGGGGCTCTTGCCCACGGCCAGTATTGAAGAGAAATGGGGAATTGAATGCGTTGAGTGGAATGGAAATGCGTTTCTCTTTATTGCATGTGACAGTAGTAGAAGACATGATCAAAAAAGGAAGACAGGTGGGAAGAAGGGGGCCAATATTAATAGGTACATTTCGTGATTGCTCAACAATACCTATGTAATCTAGCACACGGAGTCCTAATACTCTGTAGAATTTCACGACCTCCACATGTGATCATCAAGACTCCCATGTGCATAGGCTCTTGTCAAAAGTATCTCATGTCACAAAAATCTCCGCATGAATCGGCCCAACTTGCGTAAGGGTCGTCGGGAGCTCACTGAATTGCTACCAATGCGTACTACGAGGATATGCGGTCTCGCTAGGTAGAACCCAGCTACGTTGTCGTGAAGACGTCTTCTGACTTGGCCAGGTCGTAACATACGGAAGCGATTGCTTGCTAGGCATTGCTTATTCGACCTGTATTCGTCTGGAACAGAAAAGGTAGAGGGGGAGTCGAGAATGAATGTGGACGGCGCAACACTCCCCTAAGTATGTTACGGTGGCGGCCTTTTCCTAGACTCCCTGGACTGTACCGTACGAAAGGTTCCGGGTGGTCCTAATGTGGGCGGGGGTGAGTGAAGGATGAGCGTCGAGTACTTATTATCCAGATCAGGTGCTGTGTCGCCTTGGTCAAAAGCGGCCGCCTCAGGTGAGCCCTGACAGAGCTAGGTGGGGGCACTTTTCAGTTCTCCGAAGTGAAACAAGAGATTGAAAGGTAAAGTATGATTAGGTATCCTCGTACCCACCTAGCTGGTGAGTGGACGAATTAATCGCCCTGTTTTCGAGCCTTCTAGGAGGGCCAAAGGTCTCGAAAAACAAGGGTACACAGACCTACCAACATGGATCAGAGTCAATGTCGTGACTGGTGCCTTGTGATTTTCCTCGCTTTCTCTTGGCCACTTCACAGCAGTGCACTCTCAAGTCTCAACCACGTGAAACCATGAGTGACTTTGCAGACATCGATGAACCATCCAATGAACAATTGAGGGAAGCCGTCAAAAGCCTGCCTGACAAAAAGCGGACTGAAGCTATCAGCTTTCTTGAGAAATATAAAGACATTCAAGCAATTTATGATGCCTGTAACAGCTCAGTCTCCTCTTCATCATCAGAAGATATCGCGGGTACGTTGTTACGAATGATGCGGTCACGAGAGAAGGCTATTGAGGTGGAGCAAAACCCCCCACTAAGCTTCAAGGGTGCTCTCGAGCAATACACCTTCGCAGAGACACCGTCGCCGAACAGACGCGTCACGAGGTGGTTGAGCTCCACACAGACATCTCCTACACCCGCGGCTCCCTCGACCTCTATAGTACCTGCGCAAGCCATTTCTTCCCCTACCCGGAAAGCATCGTCTCGAGCAATTTCCTTGAAACGCAAAGCTACCGAGCCTGCCTCTGCTTCGCCTTCTCCATCGAAAATCAAGAAGCGCCCGTCCTCATCGTATGCTCCACCCTCAAAATACGCTCACCTAAGCAATCACCTCACCGACTCTCTCGCTCTCAATCTCATTTGCATATTCATCGGCGTCAACCCCGGTATACGCACAGCAACCACCGGACACGCATACTCTCATCCCTCCAACCTTTTCTGGAAATTGGCACATAGCTCAGGATGTACGCCACGCCTCTGCCGGCCCGAAGAAGACCAAGATCTGCCCCATCTATATGCGCTGGGGCACACGAATATCGTGAGTAGACCTACAAAGGATGCCGCGGAGTTGAGTAAGAGCGAGATGGATGAAGGCGTGGCGATTCTAGAGGAGAAGATTAGGAAATGGAGGCCTGAGAGTGTGGCAATTGTGGGGAAGAGTATTTGGGAGAGTATCTGGAGAGTTAGGCATGGAAAGAAGTGTGGGAAGGATGAGTTTAGGTATGGGTGGCAGGATGATTCAGAGAGGATGGGTGTTATGGAGGCTAAGGATGGTGAGGGATGGCCTGGGGCGAGGGTATTTGTGGCGACTACGACCAGCGGATTGGCTGCTGGGATGAGACCACATGAGAAGCAAGAAGTATGGAGAGGACTGGGGGAATGGGTGAAACAGAGGAGAATAGAGAAGGGGATACCTGCTGAGGGAGGCGTGAAGCTCGAAGTATTCTGGGAAGGGGAAAGTATGGAGGACGTTAAGGGAGAGGCGACGGAGAAAGCCGTTCAGGGATGAAGTGACAATACTATACCTGGCAGTGGGGAAGCAGTCGAAAGACGATGGATATTCACTGACCGCAAGCTATGTCGTGAGTGGTATCCTTACGAGTGATGGGTGCGTGCTATTGTCACACCTATACTACCTCTTCCTTTCAAAACTCGAGATTTTGCTCCGCAATCACTCCCGGCTGAAGTCATATCCCCGTGAAAGACGCCACTCCAAGACACCCCTAAAGTATTTTGACTCCCAACTCAAGGACCAAGCCTCATCCTTCTCCACATTCGTATCAAAACGCCCCTCTCCGTCTATGCCTATGCTCCAGCCCACTCCACCAAGAAACCCCAGATCCACTGCCCCGCTCCTCTCTGTTCCGTTCTCAAACTTGATGTTGCGCATTCACGAAAATACTGCTTCACACTCCACAGCATATACCACGCTCGGAGCTAGCTGTCTTCACCAGGGGTATCCTGTACTATTTAACCCCCCAGATATTCCTAGGGGACCGTCTTTCCTACATACCACATCCTTAAGCAACATCGCTTTATTGGCATCATATCTATTTCGTACGTGGTCATCAAGCAGGATCGCCCGCTGTCAATAAGCAGTCCGGTTACAGAGTGCATCATTATAGAGCATTGTCAAAAGCAATCAATCAGCAGCAGCATCACCCTTCTCGTCATCGTCTAGTAGTATATCAATCATCATTGAGTCCAGTTGTCTGATAGCATTATCGTCCAGCAGCTTCGTCTGCAGTTTTGATGGTTTCGTCTCCACATCGATACCGTTCTCCTATGCCCTTTCTGCCTTAATCATTCCACAGCGTTTATTTCGCATCGTTCGCTTTGCGTTGCTCACTACATATATCAACCGTTCGACTACACGTGTTCTTATGATTTGTATCATCTGGCTCTCTCTCTCTCTCTCTCTGTAGGAGTAAAGGTTAGTCCAGAGGACGGCGCGGACGAACGCGCAAGGGAGATACTCGTCCGAGTATAAAGAGCCAGACCTCGACCACGCATTTTCGCCACCTCGACATGACTATCCCTGACTCCCTCGCACACGGCCAAGGTGCGAACATCGTACAGGGTTCCACGCCGCAGAGATGAACAGCAATCAAATTAGCTTTGGAAAGCATGAAGCAGAGGGATCACAACATTCAGCCACAAAGTGTTTCCCTAAACGAAACACAGAGCAGTAGTATTGTGGTAAACCGGATGCAAACATATTGACGTATCTCACTCCGGTGCCTTCCTTTCAAGGCTCAGCATTTTAACCCTGTCTTCTGGGCGTGCCTGTGCCCTTCCTTGGAGCCGTTTCAATTTTTTCTGACAGGTCAAGGTCTACTTGTGACCTGGCCCTGCCACCGTGGCCAATCCGGATGTGCCCTTGAATCGCCTGCCTTTGC
This sequence comes from Platismatia glauca, assembly GCA_963556305.1. NCBI lineage: Eukaryota > Fungi > Ascomycota > Lecanoromycetes > Lecanorales > Parmeliaceae > Platismatia > Platismatia glauca. Next base: position 892,210 of record OY745766.1, on the reverse strand, counting down.
ACAGGCTTTAGAATGTTCTCGAATTCCTCCAAGGCTCGCGGGCTCTCACAAGAGAAGTTGTTCAAAACGAATGGTAGCAATGCCGCTTCAGCGTAGATCTGCCTACAGACCCGCAAGACCTGAAGATGTAGCGACCTCCTGCCCCATGGTTTGAAGTGTTGGGTCAGATAAAGATACCCACCGAAATGAACGCTTTCAGGTTGGCCTGGCACAGCGTTCGCTTTATGGATATGGCCCAAGGATCTGACGCACGGTTGCTCTTGCTGGGTGAAAACGAGCTTCAGTATTCGATTTCGAATCTCGGAGGGCAAGCGGAGGAGAGGTGCGGTAGCATTCCGTTGCATGCTTCTCGCATTGTTAGCCGAGTAGTGATCCGCTGCGGTGTACTTCTGTCACTGACATCGCTCTCTGGGCGGCAGGTGCATCGGATTCAAGAGTATTAAGCAGGCCAGATTCCAGTATCTTATAGCGTTTGGGCCCGCGCGCTAGATACTTGTCTCTGCAGTCTGCTGCTCGGTGCAATCCTCTTTTCGTGCAGTGCATGACTCTCGGCAGAACATCCGTACTTGAATAGGTAATGTTCATACTGCGGTAGAGGAGGCGAGAGGAACGTCGCCGGCCTTGTCTCTGTTCCCTGTAGACCATAGCGCCTGGAAGGGTGGAGCTTTGCCTCGAGAGTACAAATGGCAATGTTGCCCGTCAGCAGACGGACTAGGGAGATGATGATGGATTCAAGAGTTGCCTAGGCACAAGATACGAGGCCACTTAGCCCCCGCCTTGAAAATCATAAGGTCACGCCGCTCGACCATGCTGTCGCGCCTTCATCTTTACCTTTGGCCATTCGGGAGTCGGGACGAGTCCATTGCGTGCCAAGAAAATCCAAATAGGGAAACATTTAGCGCGGAAATAAGCGGAACGGACATAGCGTATCCCCTGTACTATCGGTGTGGTATTTAATTCCCGGTGGCGTGCCCGCAAATCTTGGCGCTGGAAAAACCAAATCAAGTTCACCTCAACGTTCGGTATCTTGACATATTACAATTTAGCGAAGGACTTTCATATGATGAAGCTCTAAACAACATCATGAACTTCATATCTGTCACCAAGATCTTCTTCAATAGAGCTCTCGTTGTGGAGCTGTGTCGAGGGTCGCGATTCCTACGCCACCGGGAACTAAATACTATCTCGATAGTATGTTACACTCAAAGTCTAAGGTACCTTACCTTACCACGCTTACTGACCATCAACTGATCTTCAAAGTAGGTACCGTCTCTCTTTACACAGAAGCCTCTCTTTTTTTGGAAGGCCCTCAGGCAATTTCAAACCCTTCTCCGAGCACAAGTAATAGTGTATGTGTCGCGGCCCATCTTTTCAGCGCTCGGAGGAAATCTGGGCCGCAGCCATAGTCAAGCCCTCTTGGGACAATACGAGCCAATCAATGTAGGCTTCGTGATAGCTCGTATGCATCGATATAAAAAGTCATTTAAGAGCCTCTGATATTGCTGCATGTCATTCTCATACTTCTGACTACAATCACAATCGCAGTGACCAATTGATTAGACAGCCCATCAATATGGGTATTCTCCACGATATCGGCACACAGCTCTTCCATAGACCTGACTACCCTACTGCTAACTTCTCGGGCAAGTCCATCATCGTCACTGGCTCCAATGTTGGTCTTGGGAAAGAAGCTGTCAAGCATCTCGTCCGCCTCAAGGTCGAGAAAGTAATAATGGCTGTCCGCTCGGTAGCCAAGGGTGAGGCTGCCAAAGCAGAGATCGAGGCCGAAAGCAGACGAAATGGCGTTATCGACGTTTGGGAGCTCGACTTGTCCCATTATGCTTCTGTGAAAGCGTTTGCAGAGCGCGCGGCGAGCCTCGACTGTCTCGACGCTGCTATTCTCAACGCGGGGATCGCTACGGAAAAATATGAGATTCTAGAGGACAACGAGAGCACCATTACCGTAAACGTCATCAGCAGCGTACTGCTGGGATTGCTTTTACTGCCAACACTTCGATCCTCCGCGAAGAAGTGGGGCTTTGAACCTACACTGACCTTTGTCGGCTCCGGGGTCCATGCCTACACGAGCTTTCCTGAGAGGAGAACTGCCAACTCGATCGAAACCCTGAATAATCAAGAAACGGCAGTGATGTCAGATCGGTGAGCACCTGTACCGAACTATTTGTCTGCAGTATTCTCCATGTCCACTCGCTAACCTGATATGTGATCAGCTACCAAGTCTCCAAACTCCTACAGCTCTTCGCTGTGCGAGAGATTGCGGAGCAGACTGCCAACAAGAAACCTTCGGTCATCGTGAACACGCTCGAGCCAGGTCTCTGTCACACAGATCTGACCCGCCATGCAGAGGGAATCACAGCCGTCGCTATGGTACTGATGAGATACCTGCTGGCATGGACTGCCGAGGAGGGTAGTAGGAACCTAGTGCTCGCAACGACTGCAGGACCAGAGTCTCACGGTGTTATGATGAGTGGCGGGCGGATCAAGAGGTAAGCCACTTCGGATCTCAAGAGGAACGCTCGGCCGAAGCCTAAATTGATTCCAGCAACATCTTGTCCCCGTTTGTTCCTACCGAAGAGGGAAGGAAGACGCAGGAGAAGGTCTGGGGAGAGATTGCGGCCAAGATTGAGAAGATCCAGCCGGGAATCTTGGCTGAGCTTGGATTGCAGGCATAGCCTGTAAGAGTGTTGCGATTTTGCATTGAGAGGTTTATGCAGTCGATCCTGGTCAGGTTGATTCAATCCGTTCTAATATCTAAACAGCGCTTATTTGGACCTTATATTCAGCCATTTAAAGATGTGGTCCACCGACAATTGATCAGCGATCGTTCCCTTCCCTACTATATATCACCGTTCCAAAAGCCTTACAGTCAGGGATACCACAAGCTCTGCCAATTCAGCACCATGCCCCTCATGGTCCAAAGCTTGAGGACGCTTCCACACCAATTCAAAGCATCTTTCCCAGAACGTCAATTGTTGAATCTGTCGCAGGCGCTCTGTGACGACTGAAGATCACATCGATTCCTTCGTACACTTGGTTTCGATGGCTCTTCCACGGCTCTTTTGCTGTAAGCGGATGGGGCAAAAGTCATGCATGGAGGGAAAGTACAATTCAGGTCCATTGTTGGAGGAATAGAGTGGCAAGTGTAACAGTAGTTACCCTGATGAATCGCCATTTGACGTGTAAGGGGAGTCGTTTTCATTTGTTCGAGGTACTTAAATCAAGTCATTCGACAGCACACTCAATTTGTACAGACACATTGGCAGGAAAATGTGGCAATCGCAACAAGTCTTTCACCAAAGATTCTTCATTGTATGTGAAAGGGGAGTTTCGTTCAATACCTTTTATGAACGTTCTTGAAAGGCCATTTATGGCCACAGAAATGTGCACAGTTGGATTGTACTCAAACTGTCAATTTTTATTAGGGTATCCGTGCTTCAGTTTTACGTAGAAGTTGGTGGGCATCATGCAAGTCTCCGTAATTGGTGTACATTTTTTTGATGTTTGTGTTGAGCTGTCTCATTGGCAGACCGCACAGCTGGGTCATGCAAGTCTTGGGACTCCAAAGCCCCTTGCCGAAAGCCTTTGCCAAATTTCGTCTCGAGTACTTACTTTCCCCTTCAAGCTTTCAATCGATTCAAAGTGAAATTACTTCCTTCACGCGCTCTTGAATGGCCTCGCTTTGCTTTTTGCGTACAGCGCAGCTACTATCGAGAGCACGATCAAAACGCGCCCCCCAATCCCTTCCCCAGCATCCAGTCACAACTCCCCGCTACGTCTCAACCCTCCATGTCCGCCAATCTGCCTGGCCGACTGAGCAGATGCTGCTCGGATTCGCAATAGCGACAGCGGTATCATCTCTATGCCTACTTTCCAAGCCTGACCGAGAGCCCGCCATCCAAAAGCCAGACGAGCGCCCAAGCCAAGGAGATGCTACACCGGGCATCCCCGTGCCCCCTAAGGAAGAATCCGGACCCATTGCAATGAAACCTACCAAGAGCATGTTCGTAGTCGATTCAGAAGGGGTCTCATCTACCCCTGTCATTACGCGCAAGGATCAAGTGGTCTTCGCTGTCGAAACAGTAGAGGGCGAAACGCAGCACCTGTCGGATGCACTTGCGCGTTTCATGAAGGACGATCTACCACCCGGTCAACCAAATACCGTCGCTTTCGTATTGCAGCTACCTGCGATCAAGACCCACAGTCCTGAGATGACTTTCAATCTGTTTCGGGAATTCTTGAAGTGGCGTGAACAGCAGGGAGACTTTGATGGGGTCGGATCTGTCGCTGGCGTGTCGCTGTGGGGTGCTGAGGTGGGGGTCTGGGAGTATCGGGCGGGTACGTTGAAGGAGATGGAGGCACAAAAGCCAAGTGTTCCAAAACATTCTGCCAGTCTGAGCACCGAGGTCGGAGCGACAGAGTAATCAGGACAAGGCGAGGATAACGGTGAAGTGAAGACAAGAAAGACGGATACAAGCTCGACATTAGCAAGGTACTTTGGTCGGAGAGTCCAAGGCCCTAGAACCTGTCTTCTTTATCAGGATCTCTCGCAATGCACAAATATCAACTAGAATCAAAGAGTAAAAAGCATTCAGGCGAAGCTTTCGATCCTCCCAACTTGCATGTTCCAGGGCCGGAAACCCATCCTAGTAGCTTGTGTTACAGCCAATGCAACTGCTTCGGTCTGAGGCTGGACATGGAACAGCTGAAACATAAGATGTCTCGGCTGGCCCAGAATGAGGTTCGATCTTTAGGCTCGTTCAACATGATGCTATTGACCGTGTTGTTCTAACGTGAGGTGAAAAGGGTTTCCATGCTAGAGTTTCCGATGACGCTGATCGAGATTCACAGCTTGGCATGATTAGGCCTATACATGATGGAACTTCCTTCTCAATCATTTCTGTAAAGGAGAGAGGGACGAATACGAATATAGCTTGACACGATCACAAGGTAGGTATGCTTGGTATGCCAATGAGTTGATGAGGTAACCTTACGAGGGTACTACCTACTTTAGGCCTGGCTCCTAGTGTAGGGTTCAGCCCTTTACTTTACCCCTTGTACACATAGAGTAGAATTTCTAGTGCCCTCATCATTTCAATCGTGTCAACCAGGATGAAAATACCAATATTTCAATGTGTGGCTGATTGAATGACTGCTTTGCGATCATTGTTGTCATATCGATATCAGCTTTTCCTTTTCTGGAAAAGCTATGCGGTGCATGGCCCCAGCAATGGTCCAAGGAAAGGAACGCGCGTGGGCTTCTAACCTCTACTGATTGGCTATGAACTCTTCGCCTTCTCCGTCATCTCCATGTTTATACCTACTCTTCACACAACATCTTTCAGGGCCATTTTCCATTGAGGAAGGTGGTAACCACGACGTGGTGCGAGGAGCATAAGGTACGATTCCCCGCTGCTTGGGCAGTAGCCGCATTCTCAGTCTGCATCTGCTCTGCGGAGAACTTCCAAAGTACCATGCATTTCACCATCATGGCCGCGCTCGCGGTATCGATGTTGCTACCAGCACTGACGATGAGCCAGCAGACTAGCGCTACAATTCCTGGAATACCAGCGTATACCGTCACTGCTGGCTTTCCAACCTCTGCATTCCCCACGTTTTGGGAAGCGCCCGTGGAGACCCAAGAGCCACAGCCAGCGCTCTACGACCCCGTCCTCAATATCACTTTCCCCTTGAATCTCACAAATCCGGAGACCATCCCAAAAACCGACAATGACCCAATCTACTTCCCTCAGCCGCTGGCCAATATTTCCAACTCGTCCACAGCAACCTTGTTGCAAGCAGCTTTCACGAATATTACTGGTATAATTGAAGGTGACACCACGGCTAGCAATTGCACAAAATGTAAGGCTGCGTTGGGTGTTGGGAAAACGATCGCTCAGTATGCGCCTGAGAGCGTCCCAGATCTTTTGGTCAAGCTCTGCGAAGCGTTCCAATTCAGCTCGAATGCAACTTGCGTTGACAACTATGCCGCAAGCAGTTTCGGAGCCATCTGGACTCAGGTGTTGGCACTTGCGAACGTGGAAGGCCTGGACGGGCAATACATCTGCAACGACCTTAGTAGCACTTTCTGCCCAGCGCCAAAGACTTCCCCTCTCAACGTGACGGGCCTATTCCCCAAGCCCAAGCCTAAGAATGCACGCGTACCTAAGGCCTCTGGAAAACGAGTCAAGGTTCTACATCTGTCGGACTTTCACCTTGATCCAAGATACTCGGCAGCGTCTGAAGCCAATTGCTCATCAGGCTTATGCTGCAGGACAAATGTGCATGCTACTGGAGACGTGATTGGGCAGGTGACTGTGCCCGCCCCGCTCTACGGTTCGTTCAAGTGTGACACGCCTTACTACCTTGGTTTGGCTGCTCTTCAAGCGATCGCGCCTTTGACTGGGACCCACGGTAATTCATCTTTTGGTTGGACTATTTACACCGGAGACCTTGTCTCTCACGACTCTCAGAACCAGCTCTCTCGCGCCTACACTGAGTATGCTGAGGTTAGCGTGTATGATCTTTTCAAGGAGTACATTGGGAGCCCAGTCTTTCCGGTGCTTGGCAATCACGATTCCAATCCTGAGGCTATCGATGCGCCGCATAGTCTCCCAGGGCCGCTTGGACAACAATTCAGCTGGAACTATAATCACGTGGCCTCGTTGTGGCAGCAGAACGGCTGGATCGACTCGACTACAGCGAGAGAAGCAAGGCTGCACTACGGTGCTTACTCTGTGCTAAATCAATATGGGCTGCGTATCATTACCTTGAACACTGATTTTTGGTATAGAAGTAATTTTCTGTAAGTCAGGATGGTAGTAGTCTTTTCTTGTTCACAGCTGACCTTTGCAAAGCAACTATATTAACACTTCCAACCCGGACGTCTCTGGCATGCTCAACTTCCTGATCCAAGAATTGCAAGCCGCAGAAGACGCCAAGGAGAGAGTTTGGATCTTGGGCCACGTCTTGGCTGGTTGGGACGGTTCTAATCCTCTTCTCAACCCAACGAATCTATTTTATCAGATCGTCGACCGATACTCGCCTCACGTAATCGCTAATATCTTCTTTGGTCATACGCATGAGGACCAAGTCATGATCTATTATGCCAACAACGGCACTGTCCAGACGTCCGAAAACGCATTGGCACTAGGCTGGATTGGTCCTTCCGTCACCCCCTTGACAAACCTGAACAGTGGCTTCCGCATGTACGAGGTCGATACTGGCTCATTTGAGATCTACGAGGCTTACACTTGGTTCTCCAATGTGTCAAGCTTCCCTGACCTCAACGTATCCAAGACTGGCCCAACCTACCGGATTGAATATTCAACCCGTGAGGCGTACAACATCAGCTGGCCAGAGGCGTCGCCGCTTGACGCAAAGTATTGGCAAGCTGTGACAGAAGCCATGGAAAATGACAGTGGTCTTGTGGAGAAGTTCAATACTTTTCAAGGAAAGAGTAGTGTCCTGACACCTAATTGTACCAGTGAAGCTTGTGCTAAAGCCAAGATATGTTACATGAGGAGTGGGTCTGCGGTTTTGGGCCGGCAGTGTCCACAAGGGTACGGATCAGTGCAGTCGGCTTTTGACCCGCCAAGCACCTAGATGGGCTGGCCATCATTGACGCTGATTGTATGATCACTGATAAACAGGCATAACATAACATCAGAACACACTTGGCACGATTGCTTCAGTAAAAATTCAGAGAATATAATCTTTTTGTGGCTTCTGAGCTGCACCACTCTATTTCCTGATAAGAAGAATCTCCCATACTTCAATAATCATTGCTTCATCTTTATCAGACAAGACATCCAATGTCCTAGCAATCTACCGGTAGGACTGAAAATATATGCCAGTCAAATCTATTCAACTCATCCCCGCTCATTTTCAATCCACCGACCCTAAGTGATCTATACTGAATGCTAGACAATTATCTACCAATGCTAGCAAATCGAGGGGCAATTGCACTTTGACTGGCTTGTTCCGGTGCTCGGCACAGCGATAAAGAATTATTACTGAAGGAGTTGGTTTTGCCTTTCTGACATACTGCCCGTCAATCCGCCTATACAATGTGTTAATATCATGTTAAGCGACGTTGTTCAGAACTGACCGCCTAAGCTCAATGCTGGTGACCGTGGGCGAGAAGTTGGGTACAGATCGGGTCTTGAAGGTGACCAATACTCTGGGTCGCTATTGGTCGCAGACTGTGGCAAGTATTTCAGGCTGCAACGGAAGCGCCTGGGGAGACCCTCTGCCCAGCCCAGAAACAATCTTCTTTGAATCTCTGCCGTGCGTAAACACATACACCTTGTCTCACTAACGTTCTTACCGTAAAGCACCAGCACCTTCGGGAGCCGTCCCATATTCTTTCAGAAGTCATCATGCCGGACACTCAGCACAGTAACATCCCAGATGAGCTTCCATACTCGGAGCTGTCCACGCCAGACTTCACATCAGACAGCATGTCTCAAACGGAGACTCTGGTTACCGCGGATGCTCCCCCAACAGAAAGACTGGTACCATGGTACTGACCTGGACTCAACCAACTCGCCGGTATTAGATCCATCTACGCCTTCGCATAGAGATAAAACAGTTGAAGGTGGGTCGTATGCTCTTCAACACGAACGAACATTGTCACTGATATCTCTGGGTATTCAACTCATCAAAAGTTGGATCCGGACACTTCTCTCAGCAAGAAATACCTGGGAGATACCAAGCTGGAAACGAATGCATCTGCGTCCAAGGGCACTTATGGCTATGTCGTACCTGAAAAGTTTCGAACATGTAAGCTATCGCTTCGGAGGCACAACCCTTGCTGATTTGTTTGAAGTGGACTCAAATCCAAGAGGCTACGCTCGCATGGCCGCATTCCTTGACTGCGATGCAAATTTGAGAGTAATCCGGAAGTATCTTTGATTGCACAACCGTGTCCTACTGCATCTCTAGGCGGAGCTGGCAAGGCTGGAATCTGAGCTTCAGCGTATAAATGATACCCAAGTTCTCAATGAGGCACATTCAAAGAAACAGTAGGCCTTTGTTGTGACGTTAGGCAAAAATCCAGGAGAAAGGAAACACTTACAGAGATCATATGAAGCTCGCGGAATACGACGACCTTGTTTTCCGCCTCAAGGGAGAGACGCAATGAAGAGGCCGACAAGGTCGAATCAGAACAGTGTAATGGGCTTTTATCATCAGAGCTTTGTAGCTTGGACCAAGTGGACTTTCGAATGGACGACCTCATTGCTCTTGCAGACGATGCTGCTGAACGGAGTTGGGACAATTTAGTGATGTGGTAAGCATTTATTCTCGCTCCAAGACTGCTCAGGGGCTAGCTTCGGAATGCTCCCAACTCAACAGTTGTGAAAGAATGCCTTCTGATAATTTGCGGGGCATCCTCCAGTCTCGTGAGCGGCGCATCAAGTCTGGTTTTCTCCCTTACATCCGCGTCTTCTTGCTAACTCGAATGGACGCCTTCTATCGCTCAATACTCACGGCGGTTGGCACCGACATCGTCCTTGTGCCCATATCCATTCCAAGCTTAGTCAGTCGGCACCCTGTTCTGACAGTCTATACATCTACACTCGGCTTCTCGATGTAATTTGCGCTCTTGACTAAGGCTTCTTGAGACCAGGTGTTTACGGTAACGGGTGGGTACTGCGCACTACAAGTGAGGGTGGTGCTGCTTAGCCCCCACGTGAAACGGATGGTTCATGACACAGCGGCTTGACAATTTTGCGGATGCTTTGGGATGGAAGCCATGATATTCTGTTTTGTTTTGAGACACATGGACTTTGGATGTTTCGGAGCCAGATCCATGCTGTCCTGTTCCGTTCGGGGCAAACGAGCGTATGAATGAGGCGACTGGGTGAACATTCTGGGGTTGAAGAGGAGATGCTTCAATTCCCAAGCTCTTCATCTATTCATCGCATGTGAATGAGCAAGGTCAATAGGTAAATGACTTATGACCTGATGTTTCGAGGATTTAAGTGGGGATCTAGCACGTACTAAGCTCCAGTAAGAGAAATAAGTTGTAAGTACCTTGGTAGCCATGCCAGGAATCCACTTTCTAAGTATCAGGCACGCCACATCATGAGCATCGAAAAATTTGATGCAACCTCGCTGCTGATCACCTCGACATTCATAACTTGATATGTGGCCTTTCGCTTTTTTCGCTTTCACTTGGGAAGCGTTCCTACTCTTCTACTCCAGGGTCGCGCCTTCTCTTTTTGCTCGAGATTCCATTACTCGCCCTCTTCTTCTTCCCTCTCGAAAGCATGCATTTGCATTTTTAATCCTTCATCAAAGAATTGACAGCGAATTTCTTGAGCATAATTGAGCACCAATCTCTGGATCTTACTACTCCCGTCCCAACGTCTTGTTCGCCTTTTCCCAATCGGCATTGAATGCAGTTTTCAAGTGTTACGACCCGCAGGTCAGAAACATTGAGCCTCACAATAAGTCATCGCCGTGAGCATCCAAACACCCCTCCATATTCTCTTCGTCAAGCTGACACCCCTCTCAGCCCAATCAACAATGCCATACCAAACCCCAATGCCACCGCCCCAGGGAGCATTTTCATATCCACTTTCCATGCCAGCAAGCCAACCGGACCGAATGGCAACATCCCAGCTACCTCCAGGACCAGCGCGCGCAACGTTGTCATACCCGCCTCCAATGCTACCAGACCAACCGACAATGTCACAGGCACCTCAAATGCTACCGACGCCGCCCTTCACCACACCGTTCGCTTATTCCAAGACTGCTCCTCACGCCAATGGGCCCCCATTCGTATGGTGCATCCGCATCCCTGGTGATGACTCCCCTATCGAACGAACAATGGTCGAGATTGTCACTGACCAGCACAACCCCACAAATTACGTGCCCTTCTTAAAGGAATGGTGGTCGGAAAAGGATCCGACTGCGCAACCTATGGTACGTATCTGAGGACCCAAGTTCGTTCTTTTGAAACATGTACTGCTACGGAATCTGGGAATGTGTCTTGGGATTGAATTCTCAGGAAACATGATTTGCGACCAAAAGTCCCACTTCAAGAAAGGAAATCTAACCCAAAGACTCATCTTAGTACCCAACGCTACATGCACAATTCGATCCATCACCCTTACGTGGCTATTACATCCTCTTCGCCCGCATCGACGCTTCGTACATCCCTCCTAACCACTACATGCCCCACCGTATCTGCGGCGACGTATTCATTCTGAGAATCAACGCGCTACGATGCCCATCCGAGCCCACGCAAGATTCAAAATTCCGTAATGCGATCTATGAAGATGTGCCGGAAGAATTGCTGGATACTTTATTGCTGAAGGAAATGATGCAGTCGCTAAAGTGGAAGGTTCTGCCATCTCATGGGAACGTGGTGAGGCTGGGATTTGCCAGGGCACAGGCGTGGGCGCAGATGAGGGAGAAGCAGGAGAAGGAGCGGAGGAAGAAGGAAAAGAGTAGGAGTGAGACCGCAGCGATGTCACAGAAGAAGAGCAAACAGATGGAGATAGATACGAGGAAACATGAACAAAGAGAACAGAGGGAGAGGCTGAAATGGGAGATGCGGGAGAGGGAGAGGCGGGAGAGTGCGAGGCAAGACCGGGAAAGAAAGGAGAGGATGACATATAAACACCAAGCTGCGTCGGAGGTTCTGGTCGGATTGCCTTATCAGTGAGTGCTTCCGACCATCACCCCGAGATCGTGCGTTGCGATCTCTTGGGAAAACGCATGTGTCTTCTGGGAACTGAAATCGGTGCTCTGAGTCGCCGAAGAGTCGCTAACTATCAGGACCAGGCTTCGACCTGGGACGGCCACAACCCCGGATCGATTATTGGAAGGGCGGTATGCGGTTGCGCCTGTCACGGAACCTGCGCCCTATGATGATCCTTCGCCCTTGATTGAAGAGTATCGTGCGTCTCTAAGCTTCAAGAAGCTCGGGCCCCTCGATCCCCCGAAGTTTTCGTTTGAGTTTGAAGAGCGTCATGCCTTTACACCTCTCATTAAAAACCCCGCGCCTCACAATGTACCTCCACCATCATTCGAAAAACGCCCTGCGTGTACAGCCCCCATTGGACCCGGACTGCTCGATGTACCCGGGTCGTCGTTTGAAAAGGGCCATGCGTTCGCACCTACCGGAGAGGCTGCGCCTCAGGGTACACCGGAGTTGTCACTTGAAGAGCGTCATGGGTATAAATCCATTGAAGAAACCACATCTCACGGCATACCTGAGTCGTTATCTGGAGGGCGCAGTCCACTTCCACCCATTCAGGGATCCAAGCTTCAAGATCCCACTCCCCCATGAGCTGGAGAGCAGCAAAGGTTCACGCCCATCAACGGGACTGGGCTTTTCCAACCTCGGGAACAATTTTCAGGAGAGGAGAATCCGTCGATGCAAAGCGAGCCTGCGGATCAACAGGGATCTCATGGTCATCCGGACCAAATATTCTCCCCGCGAGCTTCTATGGCTTTATCTGAGGAAAGTGGGCAGAGTGCCTGATAAAGCCGATTGTCGATTGTTAACACGTTTCTGGTTTCGAATTCCGATTGTAATTAAATGAGTCCTTATACAAATCCACATGCTTTCCACATTGCATCCCCTCCCTTTGCGCCACCCTCCTCCAACCCTGTAGCAAACACAACCCGCACCGCCAACCGACCATGCTACCCCCTCCCCACCCCCCCAGCCCTCCCCCCAGCCCTCAAAGAAAAAAAATCACGCGGCCAGCAACCCCTCCTCAGCCTCGCTCCCGTAGACCTGTCCGTCGGGCGTGTACGTCAGCAGGTACCGCATCTGCCCGCGGGCCCGGTCCCACCTCCAACCCCGGATCCAGTACGACTGCTGCTGCAGCGCCGACGCGGCGTCGTAGTCGGCGTCGCGGTGGACGCGCTGGGAGATTTTGAAGGAGGGCTGGGTGGGGTGGGGGGGTTAGTTGGAGATCAGGGAAGGGGAGGGGGAGTGCGGATGCGTGCGGGCGGGCGGGGAGGGGAGTGGAGGGGAGGAGGGTCGGGTACGTACCCTTGGATGCGGCAGCTTGGTGGAGGGGAAAGGGTCCACTGGTAGAGTACGGGTTTTGCAGTCAGCGGTCCTGTTTACGGGATGGATGGGGTACTCGGGTCATGGACGGGAAGGGTCGGGGGGTGCGGGGACGGTGGGTGGGTAGGTGGGTGCTGTACGTACCGCGCTGCCAGGTCGTGGTCGTGGACGGTGGTGCGGGGGGGAAGAGGCGGGCGAGGAGGGTGCGGGGGGACTGCATTGTGCTGTTGGGACGGTGCGGGTGCGGGGGGGGGCGGAGTGTGTTGGGGTGGGGAGGGTTCGGGCGGGGAGGTGGGTATGCTGAGGGCGGGTTGAGGGAGTGGATGGCGACGACATGTGTGGTGGTTTTTTATTTTTTGTTGGTGATGGGGTTGCGGAGGTGGGGTTGGGGATGGGAGGGGGGATTCTTTTCTTTTATGGGAAGAGGGCGGAAAAAGGACAGGTTGTGATGCCGTGGGGAGAGAGCCTGGTTTCGAAGGGTTGCCGCCGCGGCGCTTGCCCTGCGGCGACACAGTGGTTGTTTGATTGGCGGTGCAGCAGCTACCCGATCGGGAGGCGGTTGGGCGTTGTTTTTTCCGGAAACGGTGGAGGAAGGTGGTGGGTGAAAGGGGGCTGTGTAAAACGGAAACAAAGGGCGAATCGGTGTCGAGATTTCCGCGCGCCTGTCTCATTCGTTACCTGTTGTTGGGCACGGCGAACGCGCTAGTATGCAAGGTAGGATAAGACGTCAGTTAGCTATTGATGTTGAGGATTAAATACTCCGTGTTGGTTGTACTGTAACGGCAATGGGCTCTAGTTGCACCCAGGTATACCTCTTCAAGCGAACAAAATATGGTGTATGAGCTGCAAAAGGCAGCCGATGAGCCGAGATACTTTACTTGTAGCAAAGGGTATCACCCTTTGGCCCCTTCCTCTATTAGTCAAACAAGCTAAATCAACAGAGATGTCGTATATCCATTGCCTCGTCAGTCATCATCGAGCTCAATCACCTCACGGGGCGCACTCTGCCGCGCAGCCGTCAGGCTGCCAGCCCGGACTGCCGCGGGTCCCCCACTCCTCCTGCCAGTGCCGTCCCCAGACTCGCCAGTCACCTCTTCTGCCTCCTTGACCTCCCACTCTCCAGAGTCGTGAAGTATGATCGCCTTTGCATCCAATCTGTCCCTCTCTTTGAGCGCCATGCGTACGCCCACGAAGAACATGTCAATCATCAGACTTTGTGGCCGAGCATCTTGGCCGCAGATGGGGCATCTGAATTCATCTGGTCCACATGGTTCCCCAGGAACTTTGACACTGCGGGTTTGCAGGAACGTGTCGCGGTCGAAGCATTGGTTGTGCTGGCAGTGCGTTCCCCTCATCGGGACCTCGAAGATACGAGCAGTGAAGGGGTCGGTGAGATCAAGCACCTTCTGTGATTGAATGACTTCGATGTCCGGATCTAGACTTTTCGACTGATCTAGAATTCGCTGGCGTGCCTCGTACCACGGGAGAATCTTGATCTCATTCTTGATCTTCTGCTCGTCGACGACCTGGATGAACTCCACTCCAATAGCATATCTGGCGGTGCTATCCTTTTGGAAGCCGATGACAGCCGTCGAAAGGTTATTCTGGCCTGCTTTGATATAAGACGTCACGTCGATAGGAAGGTCTTTTCCGTGGTGTGTCTTCTTCCGAATGTCAAGAGCAATCCCGTTCAAGACGACGGCGGTGCTACCTGGCCAGACATTTTCTGCAACAGCCCACTCACTTTGTGTAGGCATCCTAGCTTTGTTTTCGAGACTTACGCAACGGATTCGACAAAGCCGAGAGCCCGGCACGATCGCCCTAGTTGGAGGAGCCCCCTGAGAACCGGGGCAATCCCGTGCAAACCAATCGGTGAGCTCTTTGCTCACGCTGAAGTCCCAGTTCACATGGCGGTTGTTGCTGTCGAGCTCCTCAGGAGGTACTAAGACATGCTTGATAAATCTGTAGCATTTCGCCATGCTGCTTGGGTTATCATTTGGGTTGAAGTATGAGAGAGTCGGACTCCTGAGGTGAGCTTGATGGAGAGCGGACGTGGTAGGATTCGGATGGGTTGGAGGAGGGTAGGAGTGTATGAATGGAGTGGGATTCGCGTGACTTGGAAGAGAAGGGGAGGAGAGTATGAACGGACGCGGACTTAGTGCCGGTAGACTAGTCTCACTTGCCCGGTTGCTAAGTGATCTTCGAACCTCAGACTGTGGATGGGGCCGAGGATTTGCAATACTCGAAGATGACACCCGCCTATGAGGCTGCTGTTGAAGTCTAGAATTCTGCTGGAGTTGATGCATATGAGGATCGCCAGGCACATTTGATGGTGCTACACTAGGCGTTCGCTGGATGGACGTCGTCGATTGTGGAGTGTTTGGGATGTTTTGAAAATTGTTCTGAGCGCTGGGCGAAGCCCCCACTGTACTGGACGTGCGACGTTCCCTCTGGTGCTGTGGACCAATCCATTGCCCGGGTAAGTGTAGAGAGACTCCGGGGCTAGAAAAGCCCTGCAATGTTGTAGGTGATTGTGTAAGGTTGCTACCCTGCGGGGAGGGAAACGTGGTAGAGGCCAGAGGTTGAGACTGGCTTAGTATATTGCCCTGTCTATAGGACTGATTTGCCTGGGTGGCTATGGGCGCTAGGTTTGACGTGGCGGATAGACTGTGGCGCTGCATTGCGTGTAGATCAAGCGTCAGAGGTTGGGTACTCGTGTTGTGTTGAGGCTGAGACATATTGCGATCGTTCGAATGATAATTTGACGGGGCCAGACGAGACTGGCTCTGTTGCTGTAGCGGAGGAGCCATACTCGCTGTTGGGCCTGCAGTTGTGTGTTGCCGATGGGATTCGAGTGCACGCTGATATTCTTTGATGACAGCCTGTTGGTAGAGCTTCACTAGTTCGACGGGGAAACTGCCCAATGACAAACGACTCATGACTTCTTTGTAGTCTCTGTTGAATACCTCTTCGGTGTTGGGAAAACAATTATCTAGCTGACCAGGCCATATGTCCCTGAGGACTGCGCGAAAAATGATCTGCTGGAACAGAAATGACTCTACATTGAAAAGTACGATGAGCTCGTCGACAAGAGGAGGATACATCCTCATTGAGCATTGAGCCCGCATATCAGCCCAAAACGTTCCCATTTTTTCTAGGCATCTCAGTACCTTCGCGTGGGCGGATGCGAACTCCGGTCTGTGCATAATGAAGTCCCCAAAAGGGAAAGGAAAAGTCGAAAACCATGTAACAGCATCGTCGGCCATTTTATCATTAGAAACCAACAGGAAGGCGACCTTGACCAGCCCCTCCCTTTGCATATCGTTGAGACCGGGGATCTGTCCTCTTGATTTTTGAACTTCGTGGGCGAAGCAGAAGAGTTGATGCAAGACTAGATAGAAATAATCCAAGTTGTCGCAGGCTTCACAAAGCAATCCTAAACGTGGCCGCTCAATGTGGCTACCTTGACGATCTGGCAGATTTGCGACCAGATGTGTCCGTTCTGCTAGACGTTGTGTCAGGGTTTGCTGCATTTCGATTCCTGAGGGACTGATGGCGGCACTACTCTGATCATTCTGGCTGGGCAGCACTGTAGTCACCGGAGGTATTGCGAAAGTGACTTTGGAGGATGACCCGGGAAGGCTTTGCAGTCGTTTCCTAGGCTCGTCCGTGACTTTTTGCGGGCGTTTATTGGCGATTGATGGAACTGGAACGATATGATCAGATTCCGACCTCGGTTGATTCTTGGAGCCAGGAGACTGTCCACGTCGTCGAGGACTGCTCGATGAGATAGCCCCAGGCAATGCTGGTGCGACCGCAGAAGCGGCTATCTGACTAGGCCCATAGTCGCTCTTTCCAGCGTCTTTGAGCAGCTTCTTAAATCGGTCCATACCTCCACATCTGGTCACAAGCTCCTCTAGGGTCGCCGTTGACGCCTCGACAAGCGGGGCCTCAGCTACTTGAGGCCGAGGTTCTTCGTCTTCCGTTTCCACCATATTGGCGCTGTTTTGGCGTGCTTCCACGCTTGGACTTGGAGACGGGAGTACATTCTCCGCGTTGGTGGAGACGTCCATCGGAAGTGCTGGTGGCGTGGATGGATTCTCTTCTAATGCCGGCGGGGTTGATCCAGCAGCAGGAGAAGTCAAAGACCCATTTGCGTAGTTCTTTGTGCCTCCCTGACTAAGCCGTTGCACAGGGTTGTGACCATGGTCAAAGTCGGGCCCGAATGCCGATTTAGGCGGGTTGCTGTTCTTCACAACCTCAGATACCTCAGGCACCAATTCAGCTCTATGCGAGGGTATCGATGCTTGGTCCAGAGTCTTCGGCATGGACGCCTTTGGATTGGACTGATCCCGTGCGAGCTCTGGAAATTTGCCCGTCATCCAGGCTTTTTCCGTGCCACCAATGAAGGCATTGGTAGTTGAATTAGATCGCTGCAATTCATTTGTCGTCCTCAATTGGGCTTTGTCGACACGCATGTTGGTCAAGACTTCAAGGTTTCTCTGAAGCTTGTGTGATGCTTGTGTCATCCAATTGGAGATTAGTTCGTTGAAGCAAAGTTGAAATGCTGGATTTGCTTTTATTTGTTGGACAGCTACCCGAGGGAAACCGCTGATAGGTAGTGCTTCTCATGTAACCTTGTTGCGAATGATAAAACCACAGTGAACACTGCTCCGAGCAACGTGAAGCATCGTGAAGTGTATGAATACGACTTGTTGAATCGTTTCATCTCCGAGGTAGGAAGCAATACGATCTAAATGCTTCCAAGCAAAGTCTCGAATGGTCTTGGACTGAGGTACGTCTCAGCAGAGGGTAAAGTCCAGTGCATCGAGTGAAAGAAAGCTTGGTGATTGGAGGTGTGACAGCGCAGCGTGGTCCTTTATGGCGTACATGTGCCTACAGCTGCCCAAGAAACAGACATGGACACTTGACAGACTTGGCACGTTTGCACCTGGAAAAGGGTGCAATCGTTACTCTATTCAAGCGACGCGTTCTGGATTCTCTATGAAGATGACTGGATGGCTGTTTAAGAGATTGGAAGCAGTCGCAGATAAGTCACTGCCGTGACTGCGAATCCCTTACAGAGCCTGAGAACGCCTTTCCATTCTAGATCTAGTGCCCGATTAGCTCGCCTTAGCTTAGCGTAGTGCCAAAGTGTGAACGAAGCGTCTTGGGCCTGCCGGTCCGCCGGACATGGAACTTGGCAATCACTCTTCGACGTGACCAGATGCACCAATATCTGCTACTCTTCCCGCTCATAACACGTCAGTTACTCAGTCGCAAGTGCTACTCGCATCTCTTAATGTTCTAGAGCTACCCAACCGGGAGCTGTCGGAAGTTTTCAGGCGGAACATTTAACGACGGATTGATTGTCGCAGGATTGGGCATGTGTTGGCTGAATGGTTCTTCTGGAAAAGAGTCCGAACTATACGCGATCCATCAAATGTCGTGCCGAACCAGGCGGATGTTCTATTCGAGTGCGCCTGCGCCGACTTGAAGACCGCCGCCCATGAGCCGCCCCGCTTGAAAGGTACCGGGCTTCGGGAGAACATCAACGCATCAAACGAGCCTAGCCATGGCATCCAGACATCTAAGTGGGTCCAGCAAGAAGACCGAGCCCGGGGATACGCTGCTGGTTGTTCGTAGGTTGCTTTCTATTTTTCACGACTGACTTGCTGGGCTGGACTCTGCATGGATGCACGAAGGACTGCAGTGTCTCCGGACAGCATGGACGTTTTCTTCTACTTTCAACTACGTTGGACCAACGTTGATTAAAATTCGTGCTAACAGTCGTTGGTCCAGATGACTTTGAAGCCAGAAGCCCTGATGAATTGAGCCTCCGTAAAGGAGACAGAATAGAGCTGGTAGAAAGAGACGACGATTTTGGAGATGGCTGGTATCTTGGGAAGCACATACAAAATGGCAAGATAGGGCTCTTTCCCGAAGGTGAGATCACCGTAATTTCGGATGGGGTAAAGAGGCTGACACTTTGTTTTGAAGTCTACACAACAGCCACACCGAAGACCATCCAAGTCTCTGCAACCACCATGGCCAATGCTGCGAAAACTGTGGCTGGAAACACGAGCAACCTCCATACAAGTGGTCCATCACAACGTGAAGGGCAAAAACAAGGGATAGCAACGCTGTTCCTGCAAGGCTCACCAGAGCCTGTAAATTCTGACGGCGCAACTCCCCCTCCTCTGAACACCACTCCGCCATCCCAGAGGACTTCTTCAGTCCCGAATGTCTCTATAGGGTCCCAAGTAATGACCGCTAATACGTCTGCGCAAAGAAGCCTCAGTATGGTCCATCAGGGGCCAGACGAAGATAGCCCGGTGATGAATGAAACATTGAGTGTGATTGATGAGCATATCACGGACATGAAGACTACTCGGTCTGGAGGGTCAGTAGTCGAGAGAAAGCTAACGAATGAGTCTGGAAGCGAATTCAGCACACACATTCATCAGCGACTATCCTATATAAATGGCCACGAAACAGATGAAGAAGAGCGCAATCTTCATACAGAAAGGGAGGTATTGACTTGGTCGCCAAGACAAGTAGCGGAATACTTGGAGGATATCGGAGTGGAGCCGAGGCACTGCGAGGTCTTCAAGGAGCAAGAAATAACCGGAGAAATTCTTTTGGCGATGGACCAGTCGTCAATTTTCATGAAAGAATTCGACCTCGGTCCAGTAGGACCCCGGTTGCGAACTTGGTACAAAGTAAAAGCGTTGCAAGAGGAAGTTCGAGGACCTGAACCCATGACAAAACAAACGACAAATATGATTAGTAGCAATGCGTCGTCAGATGATCTTCGCCAACAGAGACGAGGTTCTGTCGCAGGATCAACATTTTCGACGAATTTATTTAGCCAACCAAGTCCTGGCTCTCCTTATCAAAGACACGGCTCTCCATATATACGGCATGATGGGTCGAGTCCTCAACTTCCACCGTCACCCCAATTGCTGCAATCTCAAAGGCGTGATGCGAGTTCTACTCCGGCCTCTTTCACATTCAAATCTGGACTTGACAGTCCGAGCAGACCTTCCGCTGCCTCTATTCGTGATCTCAACCATTCACGTCGTCATTCTGCAGTCGACTTCGCCTCAACATTCAGTCCAGCGACGCCAACCATACCGGATGAATCTTCAACACCTGACCATGTCAACCTCACCTCGCCGCATAAGAAAACTCCTTCCCTTGATCGTAATTGGGCAATGGGAGGCCCTCTTCCCATGATGACCGGCCGACCACGCTCTGCTACTAGTGGAAGCTTATTTCCTCGAGCCGAGCACAACACCTTCGACCCGCATGCTACCGAGTCAAGTCAATCTCATAAATTCTCTCGAGACCTTGATCGCGAATATGTTTCAGGCAGCGAAATGGATGGCAAGAAAGCACGAAACGTGTTGAGAAAGCGCGACACCCTTAGCGCAAATCACTCACGGCAGAGCTCGTATCATGCAGACACCAAGCGACTGAGCTTTGCGGGAGCGAGGCGCCACTCTCGATTTGGCAGTGTCGACTCCATCAAGGATACTGTGGCAGCTTTGACTTCTCCTGCGACTAAGCTGTATCAAAACAACAGCTTTATGGGACACTTTCGTAACTCCTCTGCCAACGAGGCAGTGTCGAAGACGAAGACACCACCAACGACCGACATAACCTCACCAATTGTCACGAAGCTTGAATATGACAAAAAATTGCCAAATACAAAGCCGGACATGAAGATCATAACATCGTCGACCGACGCCAGCAACGGAGCAACCTCGAATGGCTCACCCAGGTCGGCAGTCGCTCCTGCTAAATCAAATTCAAAACCTCGCATGGGTCTGCGAGCCATTTCAGACGCCGTTACCGGCAATGAGAAGGCTCTAGTCTCTAATCCGACTTCAGTCCCGTCACCAATCAAAGAGGCTCCTATACAATCGCCCACGCGTACAGGTTCAACATCTCCCTCTGCGGCGTCTCAAAGCATAGAGCGAGAGAGTACCGATGCTTCTTCCAAGGATGCCAGTGGCGCAACCATAAGACTAACACCTACCAGTGGGACGCGTCGAAAACCGAAAAAGGAAACCAGCGCGTACATCCGCGGCCTCGAGCATA
Source organism: Platismatia glauca (assembly GCA_963556305.1). Classification (NCBI taxonomy): domain Eukaryota; kingdom Fungi; phylum Ascomycota; class Lecanoromycetes; order Lecanorales; family Parmeliaceae; genus Platismatia; species Platismatia glauca. Next base: position 871,050 of record OY745766.1, on the reverse strand, counting down.
AGTCACCTAAGGAGCAAATGGAGGGTTGTGATTATAGTGGCTGGATGAAAAAGAGGTCGTCGAACATCATGACGACTTGGAAACCTCGACTCTTTGTGCTGCGCGGCCGCCGTCTCTCGTACTACTATGCCGAGACAGACGTTCAGGAGAAGGGTCTCATTGACATTTCCTCCCATCGCGTCCTCCCGGCCGATCGTGACATCATAGCCGGTATCCATGCGACCGTGACCGGTGCAAAGTCATCTCCAGTGTCACCTGCAACTGCCCAGATGCCGACCTCCGCCTCTGAGGATGCCGCAACAATACAATCCAGATCGCCTGTTCAGAGGGCCGATTCGGACTCAATGTTCATCTTCAAGCTTGTCCCACCACGTACTGGTCTGTCGCGCGCCGTGAATTTCACGAAACCCACCGTTCACTATTTTGCCGTAGACAATGTCGCCCAGGGCCGTCTGTGGATGGCCGCGTTGATGAAGGCAACCATTGACCGTGACGAGACCAAACCCATCACAACTACATTTCAGCAGAAAACCATTAGTCTCGGGAAAGCAAGAGCCATGAAACACAGACCCCCAGCGCTCATGAATCTTCTCCAAGAGAGGATCGAAGGAGTGGAAGATGGAACCAAAAGCGAGCTGACAGGCTTGAACATCCAAGGGCTGGAACAAGACAAAGCAAGGACGGGAAGCTTGGATAATGCACCACCACGGCCGACAGAGGAAGGAAAGGGTGTAGATGAGGCCAAGGAAGCGTAATTAGGGACGGAGCAAATATCTTCATTCATATACAATAGTTCGACGACTTGAATTGCGAATGGGACCGGCAGCAGGGCGTTAGGGAAGAAGCCCCTGGTTGGCATTCAGGAGGCCATGGACGTGTAGAAAGATCTACGTTCTTGTCTCAATTCTAATAAAGGGCTTGAGAGTTGTCCTCTTGTACATCTGTATCCTGCTTGTTGTCTTTCGACACTGAAGAGCAAATGTACTAGATTCTGTGAGAAGGAAAGGCTGGAGCCCACGTGACCGATATCTGCTGCAAGACATCGTTTCTAGAGCACGCTCTACGGTTGCTGCCGGAAGTCAACCCATGCAAAGTAGGTACCAACAAGAATGTGGCCCTACTAGTATTGTTGTGAAGGCCCAGATCTTCCAAATCTTCTTCATACCTGACGAATGGGACGCCCGGGTTAGGCGGTCAAGAAGGACGATTGTTCGGATTCATGCTCACCGCCAGGCTTTTTGGGGCCGCCCCCACTTTTGAGGAAGTCTCTTCGCCGACCTTGGCTGCGTTCTCGCTATGTTTCGCTTTTCCATGTAGACCCATGCTCGTGAGAGCCTATTGGTGAACCACAGCAAGATGTCTGCTTAGATCAACGCTTGCTTCGAAGCATTGCGAATACTTTTCCCGCCGTCCAGGGCCAGATAGGCCGGCCGGGTGGAACATTACCACACTACTCTGCAGTTTGACCGGCAATTGGCCACAGCAGGAACATTATTGAATTGATGCCCAACGCAAGGGCGAGCGGTATTTGTAAAGGTCATGCGAGGAACGCTTGATGCTTCTCGTCAAGTCATCAGCGCGCGTCGGGGTATGTGGAGGAAGCAAGTCATAGTCATGGCAGCAGCAAGAGGCATCAAGATCAAATCGGAGTTCGAGGCAACGGATGGTTCGCGCATACTCCGTATTATTGAGAAATACCCCGCCAGCTGGTCATGGTGTCGATACCGTCCCGGTACATGCTTCGATCGCGTCGACACGACAAAGTCAAAGTCTCAGGGGAGTCCCACAGTTACAGGCACTAGTACTAGGTGATGATTAAATACGGTACACCCACTCTATTTATTTCCTGCAGTGCACATGCCGTGGCACTACGAACAATTGGCGCACTAGCGCGACGCTCTCCCCTCCACTCGGATTTTGGATTTTGGATTTTCCCACTCTCAGTCTCAGCTTTTCCTTTTCCCTCTCCAGCACACAGGTCAACTTCTCCACCGGCTCACTCAAAAGCATTTCTTCCGCGAATCTTTTCCTCTCGCCGTCGTGTCCCTTGGTGTCGCGGGTGTTCGTGATTTGCGACTCTTGACTTGCAGCATCAGCTTTGTCACTTTCAAGTCTACCTCTTCCTGATCTGGTGAGTCGGCACGCTTTCTATTCTCCCGCCGACGTCACTGCGCCCACTACGGTCGACAATGCGATCCCTCTCAGTCGTATCAACGGGACTTGATATCCTTCACGCCCTCGGCGACACCATCGATGAGCCAGGCGTGGATTGAGCATGCAGACTCGAATGGCCCGCGGCATTCACTGCTGAAAGTCTTGGCATGGCCGAACACTTCACCAAGCTGCCCAACCAGCCAGCCACTCAGGCGGGCATGCTCGTCACCGATGAACATTCGCTGTCGAACGCAGAGTCGCAAACTTCATCAGTGCTTGAGGCTAACGACATGGGGTCTAGGTCAGCGGAGTGAATCTTCCACACCGATTGCTTCACGCCACGGAAATCGTCATTGAAAAGTATTAATATCCCGACCTTCAACACCTCTCTTCAACATCATCCACACCATCCTTCCCTCGGTATCAATTTCTCCTTTTTACTTGGAGTTCAATATTAGCGCAAGCAAGCGGTCATTAAGCCATATATCTCTGGGCTCTCGGATTTGCGATTTCTTCAAGCAAGCAAGCAAGCGCTGCGAAGCACTGAGTGTTGAAATTGTGTCGTCTACTGCATTGACTTGAGGATATAGAATCTTATTGGGTACGTCTCTAGCAGGGCGTATGACGTGGCCGCAGTATCTTTTCGTACTCGTACATAGCTAACACATCCTCTTTAGTCCTCCCCATTTCGAACTCTTTTAACTCTCTCTTCCTCCTTCCCACGACCATCCTCATTCACATATACAGTTCTAGCGACGCTTGGCGCCATGAGTTTCCAGAACTACGACAGCTTTCCCCAACAGGGCCAGCAGGGAGACGGTGGAGCTGGCCCCGGTGGTCCCCCACAGCAAGACCAGAACATGGGCGGGCAGATGCCTCCCAACTCTGCTGGCGGTTTCCAAGGTGGTAATGGCGGTGATCCCGGATCTGCTGGTGGACAGTCGCAAGGAGGCGATGCGAAGACAACCTTATGGTATGATACTTCCCTCTTACATTCTGGCTTTGGGCGGCAATGGCCAAGATCAGGACTCGATCACCAATTCACCCATGACCCTGATCACGCAACATTACCTGTCATTTCCCATGCAGCAAAGGCTGACAGTGGTAAAGGATGGGCGAGCTTGAACCCTGGATCGACGAGAACTTCGTGCGGACGGTCTGGTACAACATGGGCGAGCAAGTCAATGTGAAGATGATCCGAGACAAGTTCTCCGGGTAAGCCGGTCATCTCCGGATCTTCTAAACGTCTGCCAATGCGTACTGATCTCCAGCAGCAACGCCGGTTACTGTTTCATTGATTTCCAGAGCGCTGATGCTGCCGCCAAGGCCTTGACTCTTAATGGCACCATCATTCCCAACTCCAACCGTCCATTCAAGCTGAATTGGGCATCTGGCGGTGGTCTAGCTGATCGAAGGTATGCTCTTTCTGCCGTATGCACAATGCACTTTGCTAATGTCTTAGCCGCGACGAGCGTGGTCCAGAGCACTCAATCTTTGTTGGCGATCTTGGGCCGGAGGTCAATGAATACGTCCTAGTTTCTCTCTTCCAGAATCGATTTCCATCATGCAAATCCGCCAAGATCATGACAGATCCAATCAGTGGGATGTCTCGCGGCTACGGTTTTGTTCGCTTCTCAGACGAGGGTGACCAACAGCGCGCATTGCAAGAAATGCAAGGGGTTTACTGCGGCAACCGACCCATGCGCATTTCCACGGCAACACCGAAAAACAAGACCGGCGGTGGAGGGCCAGGAGGTATGGGCATGCCAGGTCCTGGTGGCCCAGGAGGAGCACCAGTGGGTGGCATGAACTATATGGGAAGTCCTCCTGTCGGATACTACGGCCAGCCTCAACCAATGAATCAGTTCACCGACCCAAACAACACCACAGTCTTCGTTGGAGGACTCTCTGGGTATGTCACTGAGGATGAGCTCCGCTCCTTTTTCCAGGGCTTTGGAGAGATCACCTATGTCAAGATTCCTCCTGGGAAGGGTTGCGGATTTGTTCAATTCGTCCAGCGTCACGCAGCAGAGATGGCCATCAACCAGATGCAAGGCTATCCCATTGGCAACTCGCGGGTCCGTCTCAGCTGGGGACGTAGCCAGAACAACTCTGGTCCTGCCGGCACCCCATACCGTCCTGCGCCTCCTCCACCTGTGTATCCATCTATGGGTATGCCTCCTTCGCATCCTTACGGCAATTTCGCTCCAATGAAGGTATGCATTCATATACCACCTCACACTTTTAGATTGTGCTAACTTCCTCACAGTAAGATACCCCCTGTTCTTCAAGCTTTCCAGGCGGTTTTCCTGTATCAGGCAATCGCGGTGACCTCTCGAATTTGCCTTTCGCTTCTTGAAAATGGCCTTCGTCCGAGGGTTCCTTCTCCGATTAGCGTTATCACTAGAGAAATACATGGAGGAATTTTGCGAAAAAGTTCTCTTTGCTCATCTCATAGCATGCGATTTCACGGGATGGCTGTACAGCAAGAGCGTCTTTCAGGGCGAGGATACGAACGCTACGAACCCTTCCCCGCCCCAGATGTACCTACTCCTGAATGTGTTGCACAGATTTTTGTTGCTTGGGCTTTCCCGATAGATGTGATGGTTTTTACTAATCTTATCACTGCACTGTTCCTACTCCTCAGCCTTACCCTTTCTATTTACAGCTGAAGGCGTTCCTTCTTCCCCATCCCAGTTTTTACTTAGGCTTTCCTGCAATTTGAACCTGCTGAGAGCTCTATCTAAAATGCTGCCAAACCAATCAAGACCTGCTAACCATACGTGCCTCTTAGTCCTAACGCAGCTCATATGCACCCACCTCAGAGCCCTGGTCAAGGCCCTCCACAAGGTCCCCCCGGCGCCCTCTCGCCCGGCGCTCCCGGTCCGACAGATCCTATCCCAGTCAATCAGCTTAACCACATGTACATGCAGCAGCAACAGGAAGTCAGCAACCGTCTTGAGGCAGATGGCAGGGGATATGGAAATGTGTTCTCCCAATAGGCAGTTTTGAGACCTCGAAACTGGGTTTGGACTGGATCTAGAGTTGGCTGTTTCTGCGATTATTTTGCCATATCAACTTGAGATTGGCGGTGCGATGATATCCGGGAGGCTTGCAGTTTCATTCCCATGAAAGCAAAGATTAAGCGACAGGAGTCGGGGGATTTCTGTATACACCCTCGTCTTCGAGGGCGGGCTGCAAGGAAAGACAAGGATGCGGAGGTAATCTCTTTGTATCATTAGGCATCTTAAGCATGGCTGGCAGCGACATGCCGGAGATCACAAGTGAGTGGACAAGGTTCTCTTAGCTTTAGCACATCTTAGGGTCACGATTCGATAGACCTCATGGTATGCTTGCGATTCAACGTGCTGGTAGCTCTTGCATAAATGTCGAAAGGCTCTTTCCTCCGATTGCACCTACTGAAAACATCCATAGCGTGACAGGTGCAGCCTTCCTGTAACATCAACCTCACAAGAACGGTTTCCCACACCACTTCCCTCGGTCTCTCGTCCATGGCTTCGAAACACCATCAATCCGCTCGAGACCTCTCATAGCATCGGCACAATCCTCTACCAGCTCAAGCCGCAGCCATGAGGTATCAGAACTGGGACGTCCTCATCTTTCCTCTGGTTGGAGACTCCAAGACTCCACTGCAGGAATTTGGGACTGCTTGCACCGTCAATCAAGACCCCGGTGAGGACGGTCTAACGCTACGCTTGCACCTTACAGCTGACAGATATAAACAGCAGACGTCGTTCCCTTCCAGGGCCCTTCTGCTCATCCAGCCTACTTCACCGTCGTGAGGGCCCCGTTGCCTACCGTCTCATGCTACATACCTAGCATCTTGCCTGGATCCCCATTTCGAGTATCGTTGCACAGCTGGTCCACGCCAACGGTTGGCCGTGAGACTGTGGCTAGGGCTCCTCGGGAGAGCATGGTGGGGTTCGAGGCCAAGGTCTTGCTTGATGGTGTCTGCATTGCGTGTGTCCCTAAACTTCTCGCCCGCCTCCTACTGGTGTACTCTGAGCTTGCTGACGAACGATGGCAGAGGTACATTGCTGAATCAGGATCCTCCCTGGCCTCAGATGATTGGTGAGTAGATTGTAATGTCTCCAATGTTTACTACACTGACTCTAGTGGATACAGATATGTGCTCGCGTACGCAATGCTTACACGTCATCGAAGAAGACTTGTGCTGACGCTGGGCCAGACACGGACAAAGACAGCAACCACGACCAGCTCCGATTTCCTCCCTTCCATACCGAGGTCCTAACGCAGACCTGGGCCAATCCTAACCAAAACTTGGGAAGAATCAAGATCGTCATCGCTGAAGGGATCAACCATGGACCAGGAGTCTCCGCATTCGAGAAAACGAAAAACCTAATTTCGTTCTCTTTTCAGCATGCTCCTTTACGTGAGGGGAAATCCAAGCACCTGAATTCACTTGTGCTAATGCCCATGCAGATATATTGGAGGACTGTGGCATAGCTTGGCCAAATCAGGGATTGTATTGTCAGGCCGCGCAGCAATTCCACAACGTCTGCTCACCGCACGCGCAAGCGGCAGATCCTGATACGCATGCCCATACTCCACGCCGCCGAAATGCATCCATAGTCGGCGCCCGCGCAAAGCTCAGTTCAGCGACAGGCCCACTAGCCACTGCGCTACCTAGACTTCATCCTCCTGGACTCCAGAATTATGATCCTTTCTGGTCCCAGGCTGGCCCAGCGTCCGACCCCTTCGTTAACGGTGCCAATATTCTCCACTACCGAAAACCATGGAGCCGTGATACTACGACCACAGGTGATGTTTCTATGAAGGAACCATCTCGCGCTACTTCAGACAGCTATGACGAACCGATGCCAGATGTTACTCGTCCATCTTCATCGGCGAACAGCCGCCGCAGCCATCCTATGCCCGACTACTCTCATCCTCAGTCACTAGCAAGCAGTCGCCAGGTCTCCTGGTATACAAGTGAAGACTCGACCGCAATGAGAGCTGCTCATCTAAAATACGGGGAGGAGCACACGGGGATCGACGAGCAAGTGAGCGAAAGCCTGTTCAATGGCTTCATGGGTGAATTGAGTCCTCGAGATTTCTCTGCCAATAGCGGCATTTCTGCTCCATCAAATACCAGAGTCAATAGTGCAGCCAACACGCCGCCCAGGAAAAATTCAACGGTGGCGGAACCCAGAGCCGTCTCGTTTGCCGGCATGCCTCGCTCCGTGTCTATTACAACACGAGACCCTCCAACCCCTTTCACTACACTTGTGCCGTCGGACAAGAGCGTCAACCTTAGCTCTAATCACCCCAGGCCAGCTTCTCACCGTTCGGAGACTCACCGTGAACCCGGCGAGGAAAGCGAGGAAAAACCGGAGAAGAAGCCTGTTGGAAAGCCCGCTGGGAACGTGAAAAGCAGGAAGGAAGGCCGGACCAGCGAGATGGGCCTTGAAGTACCGAGCAGCAATTTTTCGAGACGAGCATCTGCACCTTCTGCTAGCGCTCTAGGCAAAGAGAACGGTGGAAGCGCTAACGGTGGGAAGTCTGGTGAGAGCAAGCGGAAAAGAGCGGCCAAAGTCGATGCAACGAAAGCCAATTGGAAGGATAAACTTGACAATCCAGACAGCTCTCCAACGAGGAAGCTCTCCAAGTTGGCTCCAGAGGATATAATGCACCCCAGCAATGAGATCGAGTACGTTCGTCCCCCACTCACCTTTTCTGTTCTGGATCAAACTTTCAGTTTCGAAATATCAGTGTCTCGGCAGTTTGTACTCTCCAAACGTGTTCCAAAGCTCGATATAACAACCTCCCGAAAAGCCCACGCTGACTACGAGATCTCCATCTAGCGACCTGACGGAAGAAGGGGTTGTTGTGAGGGTCCCGCTAGGAGAACTCGACAATATCGTGTGAGCGAGAGAGTGTTCAGGTCACCGAAAGGAGGAAGTGTGTATTGTTCCATCTGTCCTGCAGTATCTGTTCACGCGGCATGACAATCGGGTATCATTTCATGCGCGGTATGGCCATGCAGGAATTGCATTGATTGATCTTGAAGTGCTGGAAAACGCATCCATTGTAAATTCACCTGTTTTGCTTGAGCGGAGGCTTCTGGTGTATTTCTATTCTTCATGGGCACAACAGCTTCAGTGGAGGACCAGTCTCATTGATTTGCTATACCAATACATTCGTAGTCATAACATACTCATAACGGAAACCCATCGCATCCAGGTGGCCATGAAAGCTTGGGAAATCGAAAGACCTCTATATTCACTAGCCTCGCATTTCTACACCTTGCCGTTGGAAAGCAAAAGACGACGCTAGAAGGTGCACACATTTGATGACATGAGCTGCAACTCGCCACTTTGAACCAAGCAATCTGTTTGACATGTTGCAAACCACCTTTCCTCTTTCCTCAATCCGAAGATCAACAATCTTTTGGTGTTGATTGTTGACTGTTGACTGCTGACTGATTGATGAATTAAATAAGTAGTCAGGTAGAAAGCTTGAAAGAGGTGAGAGCGACCAATCAAACATCAAGAGAAGATCGCCGTTGAATGTCATCAACTTTACGGAGGACATCAACGTTCGAATCAAATAACACGACTTCACTCTAGAATCTACTGGGAAGCTTCAACCAATCGAGCGACGATTGTTACATCGCAACCAACGCGCTCTGGGCCTTGTCTCGCCTAACCCTCTTCCACACCCTCTACGACTTTCCTCTTCATCCCCTTCTATCGCCACCACTACTAACCCCGCCATGGCCGACGAATCCACTGCCGACGAAACCCCCGTCACTTTCAACGTCAAATCCTCGAGCGATGCCAAATATGTCCTCACAGTCCCCCTCTCTATGACCGTCATCGATCTGAAAACCAAACTCTCAGGCCCCGAATACGCAGACATACCGCCAGACCGCCAACGTCTCATCTATTCCGGCCGCGTCCTTAAAGATGCAGATACGCTGGGCTCGTACAAAGTGAAAGAGGGAAATACGGTGCACTTGGTCAAAGGTGCTGCGAGCAATCAGAGACAGAACCCGGCAAACCAGGGAAGCGTGAATGCGGGTACAGGAGCTCAACCTGCGACGGGCGTACCTACGAATCTGGCCAGTGGGACAGGGCAGGATCCGCTGGCGGGATTGACAGGAGCGAGGTATGCGGGCTATGCGCAAATGCCTAATGCTAATATGTTCGGGCCTGATGGTGGAGTGAGTATCGCCATTTCCGTCATCCTCAATCAGTCTTGCTGACGTCTACTCAGATGGGCCCACCACCCGACCCCGAACATATGGCCTCCATGCTCGAGAACCCTAACTTCGCCTCCACTCTCAACGAAGCACTTTCTAACCCACAGGTGATCGACCAAATGATCCGCTCAAACCCCATGCTCCGCGACATGGGCCCTCAAGTCCGCCAGATGATGCAAGACCCGGGCTTCAGAGCCATGATGACAAACCCAGAAGCTTTGAGAAATATATCACAAATGCAACGACAATTTGGCGGCAGCATGTTCGGTGGTATGGGGGGTGGGGGCAGCCAAGCGTTCCCGGCTCCGGGGATCACGGACACGACACCAGGCCAGCAGCCTTCGGCGGATGGGGAGACAGCGACGCCTAGGCAGCCAGATGCTACACCACAGCAACCTCCGAACCCATTCGCCATGTTCGGCAACCCCGCTGGCGCCGGTGGAGCGGGAGGTGCAAACCCCTTCGCAGCACTTTTCGGCCCAGGCGGTATGGGCGGTATGGGTGGCGGCACTCCAGGCTCTCCTCCACCGACTGGCACGCAAGCTCCTGGAGCCACGCCACAACAGGGTGCTAATCCCATCACCGAAATGGCACGGAACGTGATGCAGAACCCACAGATGATGCAGCAGATGCTGGGCGCAATGGGCGCCAACCCCACCGCCAACCCCGACCCCAACAACCCAAACGCCAACTCAGCCGCGCCGGCCGGCTTCAATCCCTTCGCTGCCCTGCAAGGCCTGGGTGGACTCGGGGGGTTCGGTGGCGCCGGTGGCTTCGGCACACCGCCGGCACCGGCGCCGCAGGACGACAGGCCGCCGGAGGACAGGTACGCGGAGCAGCTGAGGCAGTTGAACGATATGGGGTTCTATGAGTTTGAGAGGAACATTGAGGCGTTGAGGCGGACGGGCGGGAGCGTGCAGGGGGCGGTGGAGTATCTGCTCACGCACTGAGCCGCGGACGCGAGGGGCCGGGATCGCCGGGGCGGGGCAGACGAGGGCCGACGAGCACGGTCGTGCTGAGTGAAGGGCGGGGACGGAAGACTATGTCACACGCACGCATGCTTACGGTTTGACGAAATAGAGGCGAAAAAGGGCGTGCCTGTTTTTTGCGGCCAGCAGTGATATAGCTCGCAGTCACTATGCTTAGTATGTACAGCTCAGCGGTCCCGTCCAGCTGGCTCAGCGCTCTATCTTCACGTCCCGACCAGTCCTCCGCATCCTCCCCGCATCCTCTCTCCCCCCTTCCCCACGCATGCGGTTGTAAATGCGACAGATGCCTCCTCTCCATGCTATGCAATGTCATGCCGCGTCGTCGGAGCACGGTGTAGGATTATCCAAAAAAGAGAAGGAGAAAAAAGTGGAAAAAACTGTATATGCTAGTTCAGACCCGCGAGAGAACATGGCTCTTTCGCCGCCGGGGTAAGGTCCACGGCACACCCATGACCACCTCGCCTTCGCTGAACCCCCAGAAATACACGCCCATGCCGATTATATAATAGATCCCCGCGTTCGTCCCCTGGTACAGCAGCAGCGCCGCCAGGCTGCTCAGCGGGTAGACGAACAGTCTGGCTTCGATGCTCCGGTGCATGGCCGCCAGCCCGGTCGATAGCCGGCTCGGCGCCCTCGGCGGGGAGGCGTTGGACGTTGTGTGTTTGTGGTGCCTGTGCGTGTTGGGGATCGTCTTTTGGGCGGTGTGGCTGTACGCGGCGGCGGCGTGGTTGTTGTGGAGGCGGGTGGAGGTGGCGGCGGTGGTGAAGAGGGGTAAAGGCCATTCCCAGCAGAGGCCGAGGAGGCCGAGGAGGAGGTTGATGGTTTGGAGGATGGGGACGGGGCGGACGGCGGGGTCGAGGTTCGTGGTCAGGAAGTCCCAGAAGAGTTTCGGCCAGAAGAAGGCGCTGATCGCGGCGGCGACTTGGTCTGTGAGGGATGCTGTTTAGTTGGGTGGGGGGGTGAGTGGGGATTGGGGGGGGGAAGAGCGACGTACATGCGGCGGCGGTGAGGATTATGAGGCGGGCCCAGTGGTTCTTGATCAATTTGCCCATTGCCAGGAAAAGAGTGCTATCGGAGGGAGGGTCGAGGTTCGAGCATTTTCTATGATGGGAGGGCGGAGTGGTTGACGGTAGTATTATTGTGGTGATCGGAGATCTCAACGGCTCATGACGTAGAGTGCTATGCTGTAAGACTCGGGTGGGACAGCAGAGTTGTCGAGTGAGAGCGACGACGAGGTCAGAGGCAAGAAGTCTCGAGATGGAAATATATCAAAGAGGGAGAAAGGTCATACAAATCTACCGTACCTTATCCCCGCCCCTCTTGCCTCGAGCGCATGGAGACAGGCCATCCCGGCATACCGGCATAACCACACGCTGCCCAGGCTGCGATCTTGCCGTAACCGATGAATTCTTCTGGAATCTCTTCACGCCAATCGATAGCTCCATGCAAGCTGTCTCCCAGAAATATAACCGCCGAGTGTTCATTTAGCAATTAATAGCATCATTCCTAGCGTGTGATTTTCATGCAGCAAATCACGGGCGGGAGCGGGGGTGGAGGGCTGATGCTAGTGAGCTTGAGGAAGGTGGATGGGTGAAGCGAGCGCTGATTGGATGGCTGGCGCCAGAATGTATGCAAGGGCGCTTTGGCGTGGCTGGTGGTGTTGTCCGTGCAGATTTCTGCCGACTGCGAAACAGAAGAGAGGCGTCGCAGACGCAGCACTGCCAGTGCCAGAGAAAGGCAGCAAGTGATGGAAGCAGAACGTTTTTGCTGTGCAACGATAGTGCACTTGAGAGAGAGAGAGAGAGAGAGAGAGGATTTGACTCGAGAGGCTGTTCTGTATCAGACAGGTCCCTCTTGGGTCCCTCCTGAGAGGTAAGAGTACGGTTTCGAGTACGCACCCGTGGATTCAGGCGTTCGGCACAGTAAAAGCCTGAACAACTAGTTGTGCAGCAATCAGCATGTCAGTTCACGGCGCCCTACATCCTGTAGCTGTGCTGTGGTTCAGCAGCACATGCTCCCATTAGACTTCCAGCTCTTCCGGACGAGAGACGATAGGTTTGTACGGAGTGGAAGCTCTGGTTAGCTTTTGTGATTGCCAACAGAGCGATGGCTTTTCTCTCGAGTGACCGAGTCACGATAGTGATATACGGTAAGGTGATTAGCAGTCGGTAGGCAGTCCATGAGTGAACTTGTAAAGTAACGAAATTGATTAAACATGGCGAGCTGCCGCCAGCTACCTACCTAGTGCTCGTAAAGATTTAGCGCATTCTTGTCCAGCGTCTATCCATGTCCGCTGATTGGCTCTGTAAACAACGTCTTTCCTAACCACTGCAAGCGTCAACGTCCAAGGACCAGTCGTGCATGAAACGTTCAATCGACCCAACACAGGAAGCGTTTGGCCCAAGCCTCCTTTACCTGTAGCTGATTATCTATGGCTGTCCGGGCCTTTTGCCAGTCACGAATTTACGCCCACGGGTTCGGTTCGAGACCTTCGATTCCTTGCTTTTTGTCACACCGCAAAATAATCCCGATTGGGAGACTACCTCGAGGGCTAGTGATCTGATTCTCGATATCCACTGCCCTCTCCACGAGGGTCAAGGATTGCCATCCTTCCCAGACGCGCGCTCTGACCGTTTCCAGGTCCCAAGCAAGCATTTGGCCTGGAGCCCTAGACGCATGAGTGTATGACTGAATCTTTCCGAGCGTTGCATAGCGCCATGTGCGACGCCGCCGATTGTTCTTTCTAGATCTTCGAACCCTACAGTCCACACCCTGACCGGCACTTCTAGGAGCCTCACACATATTCGGCGTTGAAAGACCAAGGACTACAGAGATTCGACGGTGTACTCGGAGTATCTGTCTCGGGAACCTGAAGACGTGCAGAGTCTTCTCAGTCTCACGCTCCGGGCAGTCAACTTGAGCAGGAGTTTATTGACATTCTGAGCTTTGAGGACCCTTGCTCCTGAGAAGGGTGGAGGCTATCCGTGCCACGCAAAGGCGACAATAAAGGACTCCACTACTCGAAGGGCTCAGCTTACCACGAGAAGCAGCAAAGCACTCAACCCCCGGCCCCTACTCTTTGCAGTCCTCGATCCCACTCTGGAGCCGTTTATACATACGAGAACGGATACTACAACCTGTGAGGCATAGATTCAAGAGGTGGAGATCTAGAAATTGCTGGGTTTTCCTTACCCAGGCTGCATGCGGCTTTCATGGCAGTGGGAAATTGCGTCTACAGCTTAGACGGGATCACATCTCTCTGAGAGACAGCACCACAATTGGATTGTTAGCTCGACTTACCAATCTTCTTCTACCGGCTGTCAGTAACATTGTATGACTCGCATGGGATCTTGTTGCGCGCCTTGGACTGGTCTAAATCTTGATACAGTTGTGACCTCCAGCCTCTATGTTTGCATGGTCTCTGGGCGACCTTGGATCTGGGCCACGCATACTCTACAATCCACCACTATTAAAGCATATAATTAGCATGGCGGTCGGTCAAAAAGGATGGTTTAGTAAGGATTTAACATGGAGGATGGTACTTTTCAATACTTTGTTTCATGGCTTACATGTTGGATTGTTCGTATTGGGATGGTAAGCTAGATTCCCAGAGAGCTGAGACTTCAATGCTGATGTATTTACAGGTGGAAGCAAGCGACTGATGAACGATTAGCTGGATTAAACAAGCTCACATTTTCTGTATGGATATCTCGGGGTGCGGGTCTGGCATTGTCAGTAGATGGGACCATCATATTATTGCCAATGTGTAAGAACCTTCTGAGGTGGATAAGACCGAAAATAAGATTGCTACCACTGGATGAATCGCAATGGTTTCACAGGCAGGTGGCTTACTCTCTGCTCTTCTGGACTTGTGTGCATGTTTGCGCGCACTACGTCAAGTGAGTATTCCGACGAGTCATGCTCCACCCTCCGCTGACATAGGCAGCTTCTTCAATGTTGAAAGAAACCAGATAAGACCCGAGACAGCAGTGCAAATACACTACACCCAAGCCGGCGGCATAACGGGTCATGTCATGCTATTCTGCATGCTCATGATGTTCACGACCTCCCACGTTCGAATCCGCCAACAATCCTACGAAACATTCTGGTACACTCACCACCTCTTTGTCCCTTTCTTTCTCGCCCTCTACACCCATGCCACCGGATGCTTCGTCCGGGACACCGACCTTCCTCACTCTCCTTTCGCCGGCTCACCTTTCTGGAATCACTGTCTGGGTTATGAAGGCTGGCGCTGGGAGCTATGGGGAGGCGGTCTATACCTACTCGAGCGGATCTACCGTGAGATACAATCTCGCCGCCCCACGCGCATACACAAAGTTATACGTCACCCTTACGATGCGCTTGAAATTCAATTCCTCAAACCAAGCATGAACTACAAGGCTGGCCAATGGCTGCTCTTGAACCTACCCTCGGTCAGCACAACCCAATGGCATCCTTTTACCATCACTTCTTGTCCCTTCGATCCCTACATTTCAGTCCACGTTCGCCAAGTTGGTGACTGGACCCGTGACCTTGGTGACGCTCTCGGAGCCGGACCCTCCCAAGCGAAAGAGTTTGATGGCCTAGATCTCATGGGCATCTACGAAATCGCTCTACAAAACGGCCAAGAAATGCCCGCCATCCGTGTTGACGGCCCCTACGGCGCTCCAGCTGAGGATGTCTTTGACAACGAGATTGCCGTCCTTATTGGCACAGGCATTGGTGTAACACCGTGGGCCAGTATCCTGAAGAACATATGGCACCTGCGTGCTAGCCCAAACCCACCACGCCGTCTACGAAGAGTAGAATTTATCTGGGTCTGCAAAGACACCACCTCATTCGAATGGTTTCAAACCCTCCTCTCCTCTCTTGAAGCCCAATCTATGGAAGCAGCTGCGGGCTCCGGCGCCGGTCCTGAGTTCCTTCGCATACACACGTACCTTACCCAACGCTTGGACGTAGACACGACGGCAAACATCTACCTCAACAGTGTCGGCACGGACCTTGACCCTCTGACAGCACTGAGCAGCAGAACTAATTTTGGAAGGCCAGATTTCAAGAGGCTTTTTGGTGCTATGAGGGATGGAATACTAGAAGGCAGCTACATGAGCGGCCTGAAGGGTGGAGAAGCAGATGTGGGAGTTTACTTTTGCGGACCAAATAACGCTGCCCGAGATATCAGAATGGCCGCTGGTGAAGTGACATCGAGCGACGTCAGGTTCAAGTTTTGGAAGGAGCATTTCTAGGCTGGGGTGGGCAATCTCATCGAGTTTTTTTTGGGAGATCACGGCTGCATCTTGCATTATGAAGCGTTGCATGGCGACAGCATTGATGATGGCAGCATTTTGTACATCTATGAGCACAATTTTTATGACCTTCAGTCCCTCATCCCTGGTAATTTACAAGCATGAACCTCTTCTCCGACTCAGCTCCGCCGATACCTTTCAAATATCGAGTCCGCGGCCAACTCAGACCTGACTTTGCAGGACAACGACGGCTTGCTACCTCGGAGCGACGTCGTTTCTCAGCTACAAGTTCCAGATATCTCCTTTCAAGCATGTCAGGATGCCTTTCAGGGAGTGTCGGGGTCTTTGGGTTCAAGGTCTCAACGTCGTATCTTCGCTTGGGACCACCCGAGTGGTGCAACGTGCAGTCGAGGTTTCTGTACGTGCAGATAACGGCTACCACGCCGTAATACCTGCTCGTCGGTGGACGTGGTCGCAGGGCTCTCCGATCTTCTTGCAGAGCACGTCTGGAAGACGGCTTCTCCGCGCGGGTGTGTCGGAGACTTTGTCGGATCTTCATCGACGGCCAAACCTACTCACAAGTGAAGGACCACGCGTTCAGACTTCGAAATCGCGCCCGACACCTCCAGGGCTGGGCGCTCAAGACGGACGCATGCGACTCGACCGGTTCGTTTTCGTCGTGCGTCACCGACAGATTGCAAACATCGACGGGCGGTTTTCATATATACAGCCACCCATATATATACGTTTCTATATATACAGTATTCATGGACAACTTCGTCCCCTTACAGCCAAGCCCATCGAGGCAATCGGTCATCTGAGAGCGACGAGGACCCTCCTGCCCTTCCTCGACCAAAGAGCCCAGGAGGTGAAAGGCGGTGCGGAGGCGATCCCAAACGTGCAAGATTGGTTACATACGATCGGTGACCTCGATACGAACATCACAAATGTGAATCAGGCGAGCAGGGAATTACGAATGAAATTTCCAGCTCTGGGAACGAGAATCATGCAGCACGAGGCGAACGGCGCACCGACTCGGGAGTTTGTGGATCGGCGTGAGAGAGAAAGCGGTGACCTTGGGAAATTGTTCGAACCAAACGATCTCTTGTTGGATAGCGGAGGCGAGCTCGTTGTCGAGGCAAATGCAGACGAAGAGGGTGCGGTTAATTAACCAGCTAATCCGCCAACAACATCGCACGATACTATCCCTGCCTCAACTTCTCAATCAACATCACCTCTGGCCCCTTTTCTTGCTACTCCTGCGGAAACGGTTTCCCCATCAGAGGAGTCCGCTTCCTCTTCCCGTTCAAAGACTCCAGGAATTCCAATCCAGCGTGTGGTTGCTATGCGTGTGCCACTGGCACCGCCTGTAGCGCGTCGGACCCATCATCCTCTGTGTGCATGGCTTGAAAGCCACGTGCGACTTTTTTGGCTTCCCAAGCCTCCTCAAAATATCGGTCATGTCTACGGGGTTCCTGCTGCCATGAGAGCGCTACGGCTCCATTACAATAAAAGGAACGAAGTGCCATGGGACACGCCTGTATTCCCTGAGGAATGGGCAGCAGTCCGTGCTTGGGAAAGGCGATGGAACGTGAGGTTCCACCCAGGGAGGCATATGACTGTTTGGTGCAATTGACTAGCATCACGGTGAAAGGACAGGACCTCGGCCGGAGAACACGGAGAAGGGAAAGGAAAGGACAGGACCTCGGCCGGAGAACACGGAGAAGGGAAAGGAAAGGACAAGGCTTCGGCTGGGTCAACTCTTCCTCACATGTTCCTCAAGTCAGTCTTCGGAGCAAAGGCACACCGGTGCCGATGCTCCGAGGTGTGCGGACCAACAATCGATAACACCCTCAGACAACAGGCATTGGCACAGCTCAGGTCCGAACGAGTGCAAGCACCAGAGGAAGAAGAGGAGCAAAAGATCCACGACGATTTTCGAGCGCGCCACGGCTTGGAGATTCATAAAGAGGTCCGAGCACGCATCACCCGGGAAGCGATGCATATCCTCAGAGCGGAAGCCAAAGATTCGATCAGGGAAGAGCTTACAGCTACCATCACCGCTCAATGACAAGCCGAGTGCGATGAGAAGGTCTCTCAAGCAGCGGTCGCCAAATTCGACGACGTGGACAAGCAGCTCCGCCCCGCCACCGCACCTGGCACCAGCAGCTACGCAGCCTCCACTGAGCGGTCTCGTACCTTCGCACCAGTGGCATCGGCGAGGGCGCTCGATGTTTAGAAAGGGGGTGAGCTGTGAGGGGGTTTGTGGAGGACGGCGCAAAAGGGTGTTTTTAGGGCGTTTTACAGGAGGAAGTTTTACGCGAGCACCAATAGGAACAGCAGTAGCAGAACACCAGCCAATAGGACACCTTGCCATCAGGAACAAATTGCATGATCGGGATTTCGGTGTTCTTCGCACCGGCTTCATGACTAGATGGCATCACGGCCTTCTTGGCTCGAGTTTCCCAACATGATGGATCGATTTTCCGAAACAATTCCCCGCCCACCATAAGCATGACATTGAACCTTTAAAAATCTCGCAAGCAGGGACCTTCCGCACGAGCCGTTGTCCACGGAAACCGTGCCGGCTGATGGTGTCACGATCCATGGAACGCCCGAAGTAGCGACCGAGTCAGCCATGGTCGTAGAAGGAATTCGCAGAGATGTGGCACGACCGGGGCGGCGCGGTCGAGCTGCCGCAAGAGGATCGGATGCACGTTTCTTCGCGTGCTGACCGGCACTCCGATCGGACTCGAGAATCCCCACGGCGAGGGAGAATGGCGATCGACGACACCATCCTCACCCCATACAGACCGCACACGCTATCGCCGGCGGCCACGGATCAATCCTGTCCTCCTCCTCCTCCTCTTCCCATTCCGCTTCCTCTTCCCCTTCTCCATTTATCCCAAGTCGTTCACAACGCCTGCCCCTAGCCCCGCTGGAGGCACGCAAAAGGATAGGGAGCGGGAACACGGGCCCCTTGGTGCGATTCATCCGTTGCAACCTGTTTGTGCAATGCCAACCGCAAGGGAAGCAATTGCAAGGCAGACATGATCCGGTACAGCATCGGACCGGTGAGATGGTTGTTCAGGGCGATTCTCTATGTCCGATTGATGTGCGAGCCCTTTTCTATGAATTGCCTATGAAGAAGTGAAGAACCCCGCTCCAGATATTATTGCTAGAGACAACTAGACCAGGAACAACAAGTCTGCCAGTGGGTATCCGCCACACTTATTTCACAAAGTCCTGATGAGACGAGTCGCTGTGTTGCACTTTGCTTTCAACCTCTTCTCTTCTTTCTCTTGCGAGGTTTGCTTCCTTGGCCATTTGAAGGTGCTCCGCTTCCTCCCTCTGCTGATCCAACTCATTGGCATTGTACGCATCATACATACTCCCTTTGCCCGCAGCTTGATGAGAGTGACTAGTGGTTTGGCGAGCAATGGCATCGTTAAGCTTCTTGATAGCCCGTGAGACCTCTTCTCTCGCTCTGGCCTCAGCATCGTACAATCCTCTGCGTGTGGTATTGATCTGCTCGTCACCAGCAACTTGTCTGCGAAGCTCAAGCAGAGCGCTCCGTTTGGCTTCTCTTTCTTGAAGCGCCTCTCTCATCTTCTGGCTGGCATATCGAGCCTGTTGCTCCTTCTTAGGCAGCACAATCTGCTCTCTCTTCAGTAAATCCTCAAAGTTTCCATTGGAATTTGCTGTTTGCTTGCAGATTAGAGTCTCCAATTTATCGAGGAGATTTTGCACCTTGCGGATATCCTCATTGAGTTAATTATCGTTGAGACCGCCTAGACTTCGTGACCAACGCTCCCACTCGCCCCCTTCCAAAAGCTCCTCTCGTTCTCTTTCGCCCTCGGATCACCCTTGTGCGCATCGACAATCGCAGGCGGTGCGTCGATGAACCGAGTATCTTGCTGTCGAATAGGATGCCTGATGACCGGCGTCGACACTTCCTGCGGGTTCTGGCACCAGCGGAAGAAATTCTGCAACTCGTCAATGGGACCTTTGCCGCTTTGGTTGAGGGGGTGGCAGCAATTTTTCGAGAAAGAGATGAAAGTCTCGAGAGCACGTTGGCTGGCCGTTGGCTTCGGTTTGCCGTCGCGGAGCGGAGCGCTGGAGGAAGGAGCCGAAGGGGGAGCGGTGATTGAAGACGTTCCGGCCAACGACCGAGAAGGGGTTGTCGGGTTGCCGGGTTTCTTTTCGGTGATTTCGGCAACACCGTGCTCATGGTCCGGGTCGTGGGTTCGCCCAGCACGAAAAGCACGAGCGATGCCAGAAACCAGCTTGTTGTGGTACCTCGCTATCAGCGCCGCCAATATCACCAGCGCCGTATACGCCCAGACGGACCACTGGCCGATCTGATACGGCGACTCCGACTCCGGCTGCTGCGTCCAGATCTGAAGCTCTTGCGCCACAATACTTATAACGAACAGCGGCGCGCAAAATATAACCACAGCACAAGCTATGAGGTAATTCAGCGCCGCAAGTGCTCTGACAAAGCCTTCTTGAAATGTCATTAGAATAGGTCGACTGGATATATGATGCTCCATGAAGAGGTTGATATAGATCACATCGCGGATCTCCCGGGGATCCCGTCGTCCGAAGAGCGCGACTATGAAGCCTTGGACTAGGATGAATGGAAGGGAGTAGAAGTTGATACTGAACGCTTCATTCTCGGTAGTCATGAGGCGCTCTGCTTTTTGGTATTTGGGGCCTGGTAGGGTGTAATTCCACAGGAGAGCTTCTGAGTGTTTGAGCAGCACCAGCTCGTTCTGATTGCGGAAGATACTGGGGATGTTGACCAAATTGCACGGGTCAGTGCAGCCATTATCTTGAATGAAGGGAGCGTCGATGGCCCTTCTGTAGAAGGTCCCGTTGGATTCCATAAACAAGCTGGCATTGGTCCCGGAGCGGCACATAACTTTGGTCATATCGGGATACTCGGAGTTGTCGTCATGGGACCCATAACGGGTCTGCTGCCAGATGCATATATAGCCAATGAGGATGAGGAAGGCCCAGTAAATGACGATGGTCCTGGTTCCCACATCGCTATTCGTCTCCAGCGCCTTCCTGTCTTTCATGCTTGCAGCCTTTTGTCCCAGCCTGCGCAGCGTCCCCGACCAATTCAAAAGAGGCACAGTGATCAGGCACGCCGCGTTGAGGATAGTGTACAGAACCCAGCTGTCATTCTCGATGAACGGATTCGGACCTCTCCAAACCAGCAAACACGCATGGATTGCTGCCCCTCCAGAATAGGTGAGCGCGGCGGCAAGGGCGCCTGCTACGAGCCATAGATGAGCGCGGGAGAAAAGAGAGAAGACGAGGGCGCAGTAATAGAGGAGGCGGGCGAGGAAACCGTAGGTGCCCTTGGCATTGTCAGCTTTCTTTCGGATTCTTCTCGGGGCTCGTTCCCCGTCGAATTCGGCTTCTATCCTTACACTTGTTGGATACACGCACACACCGAACGATGACTCGTTGTCGAGGAAGACGGCAGAGGTCGCGTGCGTGCCGGTAGAATTGGCGTTATCGAGGGTGTGGACGCAGCTCAGGCATGCCAAACAGCACAGAATTATACTTGCTACTCTTGCCATGACGGTGCCTGCGGACCTGACGAGACTTTGACAGACGACTTTGACACCCTGCCCCCGAAAGAGCGAGGAGGGTGCTTATCATCATTCGCCGCACGGTACACCGGTGTAAATATGTATGTAAGACCAGTGCCCCCTCAGCCTGGCCCTGCCGTGGCATGCCTGAAGGTCGTTTGATGAGCTCGGCTGGGCTCGGGAAATGCTGATTGGTGCCCGAGCCCGTGAAGCCCTAAGATGCTTAAGATGCCGCTATCTTAAGGCTGAAATTGATAAGGGGTAAGGGAGGCAGTGCTCGGTGATCGCCGCTGATTGCCTGATTATTCAGCCCGGAGCGTCTTGGTAAGCTTACTAAGGTAAGCTCGTAGCCAACGAGGCTGCCAGGCAACTAGGCGTCCTGCATAACATTTTGCCATTGCAGCAGGCAAAAGCGTTAGACACCACCACAAGAAAATTGACGGAAAATAAGAGGAAGGTGCCACAGCCTGCTCGGAGTCGGCCACTCCTGTCAGGAAGCAGAAAGTCCGAGGACGCTGCGCATGAACGCAATGGAGAGAATTCTTCACACGCGTTTCTTCCCGCTGTCGGACGTCAGCTTCCAAGAGCTATGAGTACCAGCACATATATCAAGTTGAGCAGCCTCTGAGCTGAAAGCTAAGCACAGAGGGAATGGATCCTACATGGAGATGCACATCAGCAGCCCCTGCGAAGCGTGCATCATGATAGCTGTGACTGCGCAAATTGCGTGCTTGCTGCGGAAGAATGGGGTCATCGGTGGAGGCCCCCCAGAAAGAGTTGGGTCGAGGAAATACGAACATATTGGAAAGCGGAAAGGTCTTGAGGGGAACTACGATCAGGGGGGCAACTGGCTGAAGAGAAGCTCTTGGGGGGGGGTTAGGTCAGGTGCTCCAGTGCCCGTTTTCTCCTTTTGATCTCATGTACGAAGAAGTGTCTGGGTTGCGTGCGAAATCTCATCTCTTGAATCGCGTGAGGTCGTTGTCATAGTCTGATCAGCCGAGAACGTGTGGAGCAGGATCAAGCTCTCAGGCATATCCGGCACGGAAGCACATGTCTCCCTCCGCACTATGTTCAGGGAATGTATTCTATGGAACGCTTTTGATTTCGTTGGATAACGATATTCCAGCAATCCATAAGCAGAAGGGGTGCAAGTAATTCAAGCTGGAAAGCAAGTCTATCATGCATGACTCACGCACAACATGTTTCCTCAGGTGGTTCAGCATTATGAAAACTTTCTGGAAGCCTTATGACATACGAGTTGCTCTCGAAAGTGCTGATCTTGTGTTCCCCAGGAAATGTGCAAACAGAAACCTGCGGCGTTGTGATAGAGCTGTAAGCAATCAAATAAACGTTTTCACAATCGTTTTCATGATAGGAGTCGAAGTGCCTGCTTTCAAATTTGCTCGCGTTCAGGACTGCCATCAGCTTTGCGTTCGTTCTCATGGCCGCCCATCCGGAATTTAGGCTGAAGCTGCTATTGTAACGTAGGGTGCTGGCAATTCGCAAACCATAAGCATGTGTTGTGACTAGAGATGCTTTTGGGATTCGCACGGGGGCGAGATCCTTGCCGATGTAGCATGAAGGGTAGTAACGATGGCATTGTACCGCTAGACGCACTTGAAATTGGGATCTACTGAGGTTTGGTAAGAGCAGGGCCCGTCCGCCGTTTTTTCCCTCGTCGATATGGCGCTATGCCATTGTCTACGAGGCGTAGCTGCAAGATCCAGTATCCACCAATGACCGGATTGAGTTCAACTTCCTTGTTTTCGTTGCGTCGGACTTTTTCGAGAGCCGCACATCTCCCCAGGTCAACCGCACCATTTATAGCACTGCGGAGCAGAAGTGGAGCAGGGAACGAAAGTGAGAGTGGTAATTCAAGGCTAATTCAGCTAGAGACCTGGGAGGATCCGTCGGGTTGTTGGATACCTTTCCGGTGACTTTGGCTCTACTATGCTCTGCTTCTGGACCTTGAGGTTACTCGCGGCGAAAGAAACACAAGTGTATTCTATGACCAGTAGCTCAAGAGCCAAGAGCAATGCCACAGACCAACTTGTCTCCAGTGGCAGTTGACCGCTCCCCAAAATGGAGAGTGGAGAGAGATATAAATTAAATGGCTTAAGAATGGTGACAGCGATTCAATATTGTGATCAACCAGCATCAAATTGGAAATTCCCGTTCTGGAAATTTGACTGTTCTGGTTAGTGGGGTAGCCGTATCGGGATGCACAGACATTGTGGACTCATGGTGCTTATCAACCAAAAAGGCAGCCGCTCGATTTTCCTGGAAATGAGAAGTAATCGCATTATCGGTGATTCTGCACAGCTCGACAGATGCACCGACGCGAAGGATTAAAGCCTTGCGATATCGATGAGCTGAAGAGCATCAAAACCCACAATTGAAGTCTCCACCTTTGTCTGTTGTTCATTGGTTGACCAATGTCTTAGAGGTTTGTGCCCTTCCACAAACCTGTCTTTGCTCTTAGGTACCAGTATTTACCGGTGTCCCCGTGAGCCAGATGTTGAGAGAACGCATTCCGAAGACGGTCTAGAGCTAGCGCTGAGATTCTAGATGAGGATAGGTAGTCCGGAAAGTATGTTGCCACTCAGATGCAAACTTAATGCAGGTAACCGTGACCTAGCGGAAGCGGTGCGGTGGCCCGCACACGCTCCCGAGCTGCAGCGTTTTCGTTTTCAACTTGCGATGGATGACAAAAGGTGCAAGGACTGTACGCGACCATACGACCCTCCCGACTCAGCGAACAAGTGGTACACGAGATTCATCTAATAACACTTTCCAACGTGTCTGACGTGCCAAAGCAAACAGAAACTCGCGCTTATAATTATTTATGTGTCCAGTCAAATAATTGTGCAACACTGCTAGAATTCAGAGTTCCAATGGACATGTAGCATATTAAATTAGTCTTCCATTAAAATCAAAACCATCTTTAGCTAGACTCGCTGAACGAAGGGTATAAGTTTTCCAAATTTTCAACACTCACCAAGCAAAGCACAAAAAATGTTCAATCGTAAGCCATGAAGACTGGCGAAGCGGAAATCAAGTTCCGAGATATAAAGAAAAGGAAGAGTAAGGTTACGAACCAACCCAAGTTCTTTAGCTGTCCGCGGCCACCAAGATGTTTGATGTGTTGCCTAGAAAAACGACCAGCACGGCGGAGTATGCGGCCGTTGCGGTAAAAACCTCCTGTTTCTTCGCTTGCGTGAAGATTGAGCAAGAGGCAGAGAAGAGCAGCGTAAATACGAAGATTGTGAGGATCTGGTAATTGCTCTTCCGCTCGACTTCTGACTTGTTGGTTGGTTGCAACTTGAAAAGCACGAATACGGGGACGAGCAGTAAAGTCGCGGCTACTATCGTGATGATAGCGCGCAGGATGTTGTCAAGTCGGTCGAGAGAGACCAAGTCAAGTGCTTCGTCTCCAGTCTTAATCCTTTGCTCATGAGTGCGGAAGAGAGTCTGTTCAGAATTGTTAGAAAAAGCACACTGGATGATATCCAAAGATATATGGAAGACCAGAAATTGTAATATGATGATCACAGGCCGAGGAGACCCTGGAGTGGCTATCGAACAGATATGTAACGTTGAGCACTCACTCTGGTCGCGGTCCTGGAGATGAAGTTCATGGTATTCTCGAGAGCATTATTTAGCCACCCGCGGTCGGCTGCACAACCTAGAGCAGCTAGGTCTGGGCCTTCTCGAATCCAATCAGCTTCCCTGGCAACTAGACTTTCGGTATTGTTAATCAAATTATACACATTTCGCTGAGATCTTAGAGAAGGTCGTTTGATAGCCTGAATCTGCTGCGTTCGCAACAGCGCTTCATCTGCTATCGCATTAGCATACGAGCATAGACAGGAAAGAGGCCGTGAGCATGCCATATTCTTTAAGCTTGTTGTGCACACTGGCTATGATCTCCTTGCGTCTTGAGTCTGGGCCTTCATAGTCTCGTCGACGGGAATTTAGCCGCTTCGGAATACCGTCTCTAAACTCCCATCTGTCAAACTCCACCAATTCATCCTGGAGAGCAGCAAGCTCATCCTGGAGGTGCAGTAGAGCGTAATTACGAAGCCAGCCAAATTTTCTGTATCTTGATTACAGATTCGCTGTCAGCAGTGCCTAGTTGAGGAGGAGTATCGAGCCCGAGAACATGTTTTGGGAGTGAATCTCTCGACGCATGTCTCAGGAGTCAAGATTTGCTATAAGAGAAGGGAAATCGACTCCGAAAATGCATACATTGAAAAGTCCGGGTCCAAATTCTCGATGGCAGCGACTTTGCCATAGCCTGAGCAGTATTCGTTGACTGCAATGAAAGCGTAAGCTTGGCGATCACAAAAAGCGGAGAAGACCTACGAGAATGGATGATCTGATCTACCTCGCCCTTACTATGTCCCGGCAGATATCTTTTCGACGGCTGGAGCTTGTCTATAATGCGACCCATCCGGCTTTTCCGCCTTGCTGACCACCTTGTCAACTCCTTGACATGGTCTCAACCGTGTTGCAATACACACCGTGGCTAACTTCTTCATTCTCCAGTGAGGACTGGGAATCGAAGGGGTATGGTACACTTGAACCGCTAAAACTTAAGGACTTTATCGATGCTTGCTGGATGTTCGTATTTGGTGGCTCATTATTGGCCTGGTCACGGTGTGTCTCGTTTCCATTTGTCTTTGAGGATTGTAGATCGCCATCGTCCACATTCCGATGATCTTGTCGTAGACTGGGCATAGATTGAGAGTGTAAACTTCTCGCGCACTCCGCACAGCGGAAGTCTTGATAACTTCACAACAACGAATTTTAGTAGATAGTTTGAGTCCCAATATTCTGGAGAACTATTTTTTCTACACTTCGTGCTGCAAACTTTTTCTTATTGCGGTCGTGGTTGACAAGCTGTGGCCCCTTGAAATACTTCAGGGTGTGCGGGCTTTTTTGCTACCAGCGAGTGAGGTTGGGAGATGTTCTTAGACAGCTCAGAGTAATCTGACACCTAGCCACAAAACGAGGCTGAATAGAGTGTGACACACTCGACATGATTATTGCATTCCTTTCAAGATAAGGCATCCCAACTTGGGACAAAGGAATACGTGTAAAGTGAGCGCCGTACAGTAAATACAGTACGTAAGGCATCTTCGCACTGTAAGGCGCTTAGTAAGCTGCTCTACGGTTCAGGTAGCTTTCTTGGCAAAACTTAAGCGAATACCCAGTCATAGGTGAGTTTAGATCAAAAATATAGATCCTTACTGTAAAAGTACTAGTACACTACTAGCGTGTACGGTCTAGCCAGATGCCTTACAGTATTTTCTACAGTATTTACTGTAAAGAGAATTTACTGTACGGCATGGATCGATCGCATGATTCCCATCCCTAAAATGTATTCCCAATAATTGAGGCGTCGAATGATAATGAAACACAAGGCTACCTGCATAGTCCAACCAATCGTCCCTAGACAACTCCGGTCTGATGACTTGCATCTCCGTGGGTGCTACTCCGTAGTAAATCTGCTCCTATCGAACTTGAACCATTTGATACGGAGGTTGACAGAATGATGAGAATGCCCAGCCCTCTATTGGACCCTTTTCCTGGCGGGTGCAGGACTTTCGGTGTCAATCTCCGTACAGAAGAAGGCTTTGAATCCTGAACTGTGACGGACTGACAATGTATTGGTTCTTGTGATTGAAATTGAACCACTGAAAGTCTGAGATTTTAATGATTATACTCCTCTGTCTTTAATCATGAGCTCGGCTACGCGCAGATTTTGCAGTCTGACCATCACCATTTGCCGACGATAGTGATTAATGTACTGTGCTCTCAGCCTCTCTGACGGTGTGCGATAATCTAGCATGCATTAGTGCTGACATGAACTTTCGCACCGTGCTACCTAGGCATCCCGCTTAATTCAAGGCATCCCGCTGAATTTAAGGGATGCATCATGCAGCAATTGAATCGACACGGTTGGTTGCCCCACGTTCTCTGTCGTTTCTTCGAGAACCACGTTACAAGGAAATTGATCGTCGTACTGTACTCTCTTGCAGGAAAAAATAACCAGTCACCAATTGCTAGCATCCGTGCAGAAAGTGTTCTTCAACCCAACGGACACTCTTTCCACGTGGATACGGCGCGTCCTTCAATTTGTAAATATACGTCTTTCTCGACTCACTCCACCTGATGCAGCAGATCCAGTACCGTTTGCCCTTGGGACGGCCGCTGCCATCTCTCTCATTGGAGTCGTACACCGAATGGTTCTGCTCATACTGGCTCGGCGGCTGCGCGAATTAGATTTGCGGTCCACAAGAGCGATATACGATGAAGTAGAGCTCACTTTTGCACTTTCGTTTTTCTGAGTTTCCGCCGCACTCTTGAAGCTCGTAGGCTTGCTGATGGTCGCCTTTCCGGCACTTCGGATACTTGCGGCCTTGTTGACCGGTGACTTTTCCCCACTCTATTCATCCTTGAGCAGGTAATACGGAGGAGAAGTCTGAGTGACGTGGAGCTCGGTGACGTACCTTCTTGTAAAGACAGGGCGAATGTTTTGTAGAGCGATGCATTTCGCTCACATTAGCCCACGATTTGACTGCTGGGTGGTATGTGAGCAATCATAACATGACAGGAGGGTTTCTTTGCATGCCTTCTCGGAGGGTCTGAAGGACTTATAGAAAACCCATAGGCTCGAGTGCCCTTATCTTTGTACCCGCCAAGATGGTGTGGCCAACCACATCTCTTTTGACTTGAGCCGCATTCTCACTGCCACCCCCCAGGTACGCAGAAGGGCCCAAGTGATCCTGCCACGTCACAAGATTTGTTTGGAAAGGCTGAAGGCAATTCTGAAGAGATGTTAAAAGATAATCGTTAGAGCTGAAACCGAGACATCTAGGATCTCTTGCATCGCGTGCATCAAGTCATGTAGCGGTCAGTGTTTCTGCAGTATCGACGGCTACCCATGCCTCCTACGCACATAGCTTGATGCCTGACCTCACCCGCATGATAAGTATATGCATAGATCCCTCCAGGCTCCAACAAGAATGCGAGGAGAGATCGAAAATGATAGGAGGATATAAGGCTCGATCGGGTGTAGGGCCCTTTGAACTAGCAAAGCAATTTGCTGCTTTCCAGGACTCGATGCAACGACCACCAGAAGAAGCCCATATGCAGCCTGAGTCTTCGAACCCTGTAACTGGGGCGCTTGTTTTTCTTTTCCGGCCTAGATGAAGGGTGACGAGCACTGCCCAAAAACGTCCTTTCTAGCAAACATTCTCAGACTAAACAGGCTGGCAGCAAGTACTGTGCAGTCAACACTACTTGTATTGCCCCTAGCTACAGACGTCTTCGGGAGATCTCTATCTGGAAGCTCGATCATCCATTCGCTCGACGTCATTCATGGACATGACAATGGAAAACATGGCTGCGTTTGGCCCGGGCCTGTCACATGAACTATATGACTTCAGTCGGATGCACATCAGAATACCGGTAATTTAGCGACCCAGCAGCCATCGTAATATGCGATGATGCAAGGCTGCCTCTATCAGCCTGATGTTCAATCAGAGTTGTCCGAACTTTTGCTATACAGTCAATGGCTAGTATCAGAATTTGAAGGTTTGACTAGATCGCATTTGTGTTTGAAGTATCAATCGTATTCTGAGATCAAGGTCAGGAGTACAAAGGTCTTGCCTCACCAATGAACAGATCGTCCCTGGTCTGAAACTTGACCTGAGTTGGCAGTGCTCGTCGTCGTACCTCTACGAACATGCCCCTTTTTTTCAGAACCTTACGACGAGCAATAGCACCATTGGCTATGAATCCTTATCTACGTCCACTAGGCTAGATTGGAGCTATGTCTACAATAAGATGGTCCCTTGCTCCATCCAACCTCTGTACAATACGTAACAGATGTCTCTTGCTGCAAGACGCATGGCATATCAAAGGCCTACTGGCTCGTTCCCAGCTCTCACTAATGTATCCTGGCTTACACCCGTGTCCCAAGCTCGAGGTTGATTCTATTCCAAGTCATTCTCGTGAACAACGAATCTCTCTGCAATACTCTTCTGGAAATTCAAATCTTGTAGTGAAAATGATGGTGCCTTACCATCGAATCAAATCAGACCATCAACCAAGAGAGGCGTAGAAAGGCGCCTGAGCAACTACAGACCGCCCCGAAGATATAAAGGGAAAGATTGAGCTAGAATATAGATGCATCAGTCCAGTACCATACAGTAGCGCGCACGCGCTCACCACGCTTAGCCTGCACGGCTAGGCACAGTCCGCCAATTCGAGATACGTTCCAAGAAGACCGCTAGTACTGCGCTATTAGACGTCGAAGCATTGAAGACATCTTGCTTTTGGGGCTCAATTAAGAGCAGGCAGCAAGTCGAGAACATGAGGGTGAAGACAAGCACAATCGAATCTCACTTGGCCCCTGAGAATAGACCTCAATGCTTCGGGGTCATCCTTTCAACTTGCAAAGGCACCCGATATCTCATTCAAACTCTCAGGGTATCCTAATGACGCAGCAATAGACGGTTCTGATGCAATTCAAATACAAGGCATATCGGAAAGGCAGGACTGCATTCCTGAAGGAAGCAAGCTGTAGAGTGCCATGCGTGTACTCATCCGCCAAAGTATCTGACAGCTGACCTGAGAGTCCAAACGCTTGCTTCGCTCGACCAGCAATGTCGCCCTTTGAGCTTCATTGGTGGAGCCGGTTTACCAATGCATCATCGGATATAGAGTGTTTCTTCGCCTTGAATATTAGGCTTCTCTGCGTCAATATCATCCGAAATCCAAGAAGGGTTGATAAGCTTGCGCGTACAGCTTCCGCGTAATGGGCTAGTTGACGGGCCGATTAGTGGACATGTTTGACGGCATTTTCGTAGGCGCGGCGCGGCTTCTTGGAGCAAGATTAGGACTTGAACTCCACCACGTTCTGTCATCTTGAGCAGAGGAAACTGGGTCTCTCATTGTCGATGTGTCTGTTTTCCCGTTCTTAACGATGACGCGAAGTTCAAAGTAAGGCAATCATCATAAGCCAGGCTGGGATAAGCGGCAAGGCTCAAATGTCGCATCCCGTCTCCAAGACTCAAACGATGGAGACGAGGCAAGGGCCATTGTCTAACGCTGACATAGACGCATGATGGAATCAAATTACTTCACTACGATGCGAGGTAGTTTACGCTTTGTGCCACCTGTTCGTCCGGTAATCTACCATCGCCAATCGCCCACCCCCTGATTTAATATCCCATCCCTAGTCAATATTGGAACTCGGCCCTCGGATCCTCGGACCATGATCTGATTCGATTCGGAGAAATGATGCACCTAGTGTAGCTTGAATGCAGAGAGCAAGTAAGCGTATAAGATCTACCTGACCCGAAGACTTGGTACCGGGTCTGTGAGGTCCAAGCACCCATGGCTCGGCCACGTTATTTGTTGATCTCTTACTTTTGAGTGGGCAGGAAACGTCATAAGGTACCTAAACTCTTGGATTGAGCCGTGTCAACACTGTCGCCAATGCAAAGAGAGTCTAGACCTATTGAAAAACCACTTCAAAACCAAAAGATACCGCAAAGACTACTACTGTGAGGCAGTTTCTCAGCGTGAAGTCAAAGCCGAGCATAGCCTACAATAAGTGGTCCCAAGTCCAACCATGAAGCGCGAGTGGTTACCAAAAAATCTCTAGTGCAGCTTTGTTGATGCTCAATAGCACCAGCGACTGCATGTGTGACGGCTTACCTGCAGTATACAGCTATGCAGAAAACTCGTGTCCTTTCACGCCGCAATCCTCAAGTGCAGCTGAAGATGTTTGAGGCTCACCAAGCAATGGGCAGATCAAGTCTCATCAGTCGGCAATTCCTCGCTACACGTAAGCATAGATGTACGTAGTGCACGCTCTACGCAATAATGCTTAGGACTATCATCTCGAGTTATCTACACGAGAATTTGCCCGCTGGCGAAAGAATGAGTCCACGTGCAGGGGGATGTAGGAGCAAGTGGCCCAGGTGCCATCGACAAGTCGAAGATGGCACCGCCTACGACCCTGCATCTACTCAGCCTGCATATGACGACGGTGATGGCAGAGCACATAGCGGGTCACCTCAGGCCTCTTCCGCTTAAGCCATCCGGACGCCAGCAACTCGCTAAGCTTGCGGGCATGACCCATCAACTCTTGCCTGACCCAGATCTTTCATCAGCACTAAACGTATCTGCCGGGCTGCACCCTAGTTCCTGGGCCCGGCCTCGTTGGGACCCAACGCGACCTTCAGCCTTGACTGCACCTATTGGATGACGTCGACTGCCGGCTTCGGAGCGCCTGGAACAGCTGTGTCGGTGAGGACGTCCCTAGTGCCATTGAAGAGCTGCAAGAAGAGCTCTCGCTCATTCACGTCGTGGTGAAAATGGGCACGGGATGCCGCGACTCCAGAATCTTAGACCGGAGACTTCAGTCGAAATCGTCAAGTGTGGATTCGCCACGTTTTGGGTGCATTGCGGTGATCAGCTCCGTACCTTGTAAGCAGGAAGACTCGCTGACCTTGTGACCATGTACTGCTGGCGAAATTCCTGCCCTGCTAGCAGCCCAGGCCCAATGCGGAACCAATGCAGCGACATGGTAGCTCACAACTCTCGAGCGTACTGCGATGCTGTTTGCAGAAATGTCAGCAAATCCTTCGGACGGTATGTAAACCTCATTTCTTTGAAATATATCACGCGGCACTTAGTGCGTAGCTCTTCATAAGGACTCATTTTTACTGACCCTACAATATCGCTCTCTGCGCGAGGGTGATATACTCGGTGAAAGAACATGAACGATAGCTAAGAATGTCAAAAAAATCCGCATCCTGCATCCTGCATGTGGCGTCTCATATCCCAATGCTCCAATCAATGGCCAGGCCTTTATACCCACTCGTTGTGTCTCCTGATTGTGCCCAATACCTGTATACCATGTTCTAGAGCGTCCAAAACCTCGCTGTGTTCCGCCTTCCCGGCCAATTGCTCCGTCTCGACGTTTTTCAAGAGTCGTATTCCTTTTCCGCCAATACGAAAGAGTCTCTTGGATTGGTGAAAGGAACGAATGAATCAGAAGCCAAACGCAAAATCATACGAATAGCGCTCTTAGCCAGAGTGTGTCAAAGGGAAAGGATGGAAACGCATTGTCCGCGTCCCCAGAGATCCTGAAAGCAGTTAACGAACGACTTTCCCGCACGGTCATCAAGTCAGCACCTATCCCGCCGACCATCCCCCTTGTGTCTCAAGTGGGCTTATCATCAGAGGGACCGGATCACTGCAAGCGATGGCGCGGACGGACTGACAGTCCGACCGCAAGCTTGAGACGGGTGATGAGGGCCCTTTGTTTGGGACCTTGAGTGGACTGTGTGAGCAGCTATGACATGTCAAAGAGGATGATGGAGTTCCCTCTCGATGTTGGAACTCGCTACATCAATGATAGATGCACAGGCGATAAGAAGCGGAGAGCCTGCCTTGGTGATTTCAATTGGAGACCGTAGCCTGACCAGGTGCGACTGGGACTTTCGTCTTTTCGATCTCTGTCGGATGGACTGATTCCAGGGTAATAGTACGCAGTCAATCGATCGATCGATCGAACAATCTCTTTCGGTTGCTGTCCTATTGTCACCAAGATAAAAGTGCCCAAAATACAAAGTTTTGAAAACCAAGCTCAACTTTGCCTGGTTGAGGGTTGGATAGCTGGACGTAGACGTAAGCGAAGTGAATACATTCCTTTGCTGGTCCATCCCGGACCGCTCTCAGCCTGTCATTCGTGATTGAATCCACCACCACACCATCGTTCCCGCACCATGTGCATAGCCTCGCCTTCTCGTCACGCGCAACCCGGCAGAGATCCGGTACTACCGGTTGCTCATCACCTACCACCGTCACGTTCTACACTCGATCGAGAGATTTGTTTGGGGCTCTTTCTGGCTCACGCTAATCTGAAGTAGTTGCGACATCTACCGCATTTCGGCGTCATACGCTAGGTGCTTTTGATGCACCGAATGTGGGATCTAGTAAAAGTCGACTTCATTCAGTTTTCCTGCTCCTGGTCCTTCAGACGGTATTCTTTCCTGTCATGACTTGTGCTGTGGCCGCAGACCCGGTACTTCGTTCTCTTCAAGGTGCCATTAGAGTTTTTTCCATTAGGTCAAGGCTGCTTCACCCGTGTCAAACATTTCTAGTGCCTGGCGAAAAGGCGTACGGCAGCTTTGCTGCTCATCAAGGACGTAGCGACTGCTGTACATTTTTGACTCTTGGCATCCGATCCTTTATCTCCCGTGCGAATCCTTCCACCAATGACCGTTTGATGATGGGTGTGGGTGACTTCTGCACCGTCCTTGGGATTCCCATCAAGAGGGAGAGTCGACGCATGAGACGAACTAAGAATGAAGTCGCTGGCGACTGGAGTCTCGGCTTTCAAAGTTATCTTGCCTGGGGGAATTGGGTCTAGAAGAAAGCATGACAGTTCTGGGGAAGTACCGTGTTTTAATGTCCGCTTTACTCGGAAAGTCTGTTACGAGTGTACGCGATGTAACCGATCGAGCCGATGCAGGTCCAGGCAGCGAGGCAGCCAGGCCATGGCCGCCAGGCGGCTTCCCATTAAGCTCACCACCAAGTACGGCGCGGCCCGAGTCCCAGGCTTGGCCGTGCCTTATTGGGACTAGAGTCTTGGCAGCCCCTTTTTCTCTTTCACCAGGTGGGAACCATTGCAACCAAGTGCAGCAAGATCTTTCAAATTATTATTCCCAAACGAGGTTTTGAGTATCGCCAGTAGGGATCCAAGATTTCAGTAATTTGTCAACCGATGCAGAAATTTCACGAATCTGTACATTTACAGCTTCGTATTGAAATTTCTCACTAGTAGCGCCAAGCCTCTTCCTGATTGATCATTTACGCTTAGTAATCACACTTTCAGCGAAGACGACTGAAAATTGCCCTCAAAAATATGTACCAAATATCGGAATTCAGCTTTAGCCCAGTCACAATACCCGATTTGGTTAGTAGATTTCATTAGTGTATTTCAAGACTCCAATCGTTCGTGAAATTTCTGCATCGTTTCATGCCAAGCTTTTCAATTTTTCAAGGGACTTGCATCCCTAATCGCCAGCAATGAATCACGTGTTGGTCTGTCACGGTCTGCAATGATCTGCATTGGTGTTGCAAAGTTTTGCAAGCCAGCCCACGGGATTCATTACTCGCGATGCTCAAAACCTTGTTCCAGACCAGTCTAAGAAATCTTTGCAAACTGGTTGCTTGGATTCATTATTGCTGGTGATGCTCAAAACCTCGTATGGGACTAGTCTGTAAGATCTTGGTGCAGTTGATGAATGGTAGGCCAGTGCCACCGCTGCAAGCCAGTTGCAGGCCAGTTGCAGGGTTTGCAATTTGTTTGCAAGCCAACTGCACCCAGATCTTTCGGACTATTCCCAAACGAGGTTTTGAACACCGTGAGCGATGATTCCGGCAGTTTTTCGGAATCGGTTCGAAACTGGTTTACTTACAGCTTAGGTCCCGTATTCTATCCTCAGGCTTAGATATCCTCGTTACACACCACCATAGACTTGTTCTGGTAGCCGTCCCAACAAAACCACCCTGGCTTTCACGCCTTGAAGGTTGTCTTATAAACCGCCGCGCTGTGAGTGTCTCGTCGCAAGCAAATAGGCATCTTGAGCGCTCTCGTTCCACTCAAATCGTCGGGAAACGGAGGACCCTCTCTCGACGAGCCCGCCAATCACCGTTGCCTCTATTCTCGAATCGTAATGATGTACCTTGGAGCGCAGCAGGTCCTCTATTGTTCTTCCGTAGACCACTCAAATCGCCACACCCTTTTGCCTTGATGTGCCCTGGTTTCCAACACATGCCGTCGAGTCTCCGAAATTGCACCGGAAGTCCTGGACGCCGAGACTCTCTCGGATAGCGCCCCGCCTACCAAATTGGGTCTGTCTTCCGAAAGTAGGGTTAGGGTTTGTCCAGGACATTTGTTGCACACCTCCACACTCTGTATCTGCCAATTCAATCGGTCACTCCATCTGATATCAAGAGAACCTTTTCTAAGGTCCTTTCGCTTGCGGCCAGAGCAGCCAGTGAGGCAAACAAAATAGTGAACAGGGCCATGTAATGCCTCTTCCACAATGCATACATCTACGTGTGTCAACTGAGAGCTGTGTCTGCACGGTTTGCAACATCAACAAATGATTTTGACTTCTGGTGCCCCAATTGACAAGCTGTTAGGGGATGGTTCGCCCTCAAAAGGGTTACTCGAGTACATCTCACAAGTGACAAGACAGACATGGACAAGTACCAGGACAAGCCTTGAAGGGAGATGTTTTGGTTTTCTTGGTGTCCTCGGCTAATCTTCTAGACGATTTCCTCTTATAGACAAGTGCACACATACCGCAAAGTCTAGAATTCTCCTGTGCCTTGCCCTTACTTTAACTTAAATGCCGTTGATGATATCACTCTCGAAACTCTCATCCTCAAATTTCATTTTTTGCCCGGTCTAACCGTCCATTCAGCGCCAGTGTCCCAAGTGCAAAGTATGCATGATCCGGCACATTGGTCGAGGACGGCAATGGCAAGGTGCCTTGGTAAAATGTTATCATTATTGCGTCAGAGCAAGACGAAGCCTTTCGATAAACTAGTGATAATTGCTCCGTTGGTCGAATCGAATTGGTTGACATCTTTATTCCATACACACGGCCTATTTCCGTTTACAATCCAAATCTCTAGGAGATATACTCACGAAAGCTCTCAATACCGCAACAATGAGTACGTCATACAAGTTTCAAGGATGGCTGGGTCTCGACTCCAGCTCTGTCAAGGGTAATATGAAATGGCAGGATTATGAGCCCAAGACATGGGAGGAGACCAACGTAGATATCAAGGTCACGCATTGCGGCATCTGTGGCAGCGATCTGCACACTCTTCGCAGCGGTTGGGCTCCAACAATGTACCCATGCTGTGTTGGGTACGATACCATTCCCAAGGCATCAAGCTGCATCGATTAACTTGCTGCAGGCATGAGGTCGTTGGCACAGCGGTCAGAGTCGGCAGCAAGGTTGAAAGGGGTATCAAGTAAGAGAAAGAGAACTCCACGTTATCCTTGGCCATGGTGCTGATTTCGGTGCAAAGAGTCGGTGACCGGGTCGGCGTTGGCGCTCAGTCATCATCCTGCCTCAAGCCAGATTGCGAAGAATGCGCAAGCGGCATGGAGAACCATTGCATGAGTATGGTCGGCACCTACAATGGAAAGTACCCCGACGGTAGCAAATCGTACGGTGGATACTCGGATTACTGCAGAGGTCAGTGAATTTTTGAAGCAAGCTTTGCTTGATGTGGACCGCGTTACGAGTCGCGAGACGTGTTTCGGGAGCAAAAGGGTTTCGAAACTCCCCCTGGACTGTCTGATTGCTTGAACCTTTGCCTTGAAGCAGGCATGCTGACTCCGAAATTTCGACAGCACCGTCACACTTCATCTTGAAGATCCCCGACGCCATTCCATCTGAGGAAGCAGCGCCTATGCTCTGTGGTGGTATTACGGTCTTTTCACCCTTGAAGAAGAATGGATGTGGGCCGGGCAAGAAGGTTGGCATCGTTGGTGTTGGTGGACTAGGTCATTTCGGTATTCTCTACGCTAAGGTACTACCACTTGCTTTTTCAAGAACGCAGAAGTGACTAACCTGTCTCAGGCCCTCGGAGCCGATAGCGTTACCGCCATAAGCCGGTCGGCTGCAAAGAAGGAGGATGCGATGAAGATTGGAGCAGACCGGTACATTGCCACGAACGATGACAAAGACTGGGCCACCCACCACGCTCGCTCTCTCGATCTCATCGTCAGCACAGTCTCCTCGCCCCACATGCCACTCGAGCAGTATCTGATGCTCCTCCGTACCAATGGGACATTCATCCAAGTCGGCGCCCCCGAAGACAAAATGCCGGCTTTCAACGCCTTCTCGCTGATTGCAAAGGGCTGCAAGATCGGCGGAAGCGCGATCGGCGCACCGCGGGAGATAGAGGAGATGTTGGAGTTGACGGCGAAGAAAGGCGTCAAGCCTTGGATTGAGAAGAGGCCGTTGAAGGATGCGAATAAGGCGGTGGTGGATATGCATGAAGGGAAGGCGAGGTATCGCTATGTGTTGGTTAATGAGGCACATGCTTAGATGTCAGCAACACGTCCTCAGAAGGTATATATGACAAGCATGCAATCGAATTACATAGACCAAACATAGACTAAATCCCGTTGAGAAATTTGCCAAGGCTGTGGTATTGTTACGCCTCGTAGGAGGTCCTCGCAAGACTGGACTACACCGGTTGATTACCGAATTAGAACTTGCGCATTGTGCTAGCGTAGAGGTTTCCTCGTTTACTATCGAGCCGGGAAACGGGTCAACCATTGCCGACAGCGCCGGACGGGTTGTGGCCCGAAGTGCCTCTTCCAAGCAATTCATGTACCGACGCCGATTCTCCCCAGACCATTCGCATAGAACAACGAGGATAGCGAGCGTTGACGTAAACGCCCGATCGACCGTGTCAAAGGACGGGGTTCCTGGGAGACCCCGAGAGCTAGTTGTGGATTTGATCCGCTTCTTCAATCACTGATCCCCTTTTATAGTGATCCAGTCGGTCCGCCCAATTTCAACATCGAACGCGTGATATAACGCCGATTGGCGGATAGACCGTGGCCGTTCAGGTTGACCTTTGGACGGCTCAATGGATTCCAGGTCGTAACAGAATTGGAACTCACGCATTGTTGACGTCTTGAGATTTGTCTTCGTATTTGGAACCCCTGAAGTGGAAGTGTTGGGCATACTGCTGATTAGCGAAAGGGGTCAAAAGTCAAGAAACGGCTGCAGGATCTGGTGATTGGTAAGGACGGGATTGGGCATAGTCCGGGATCCTTTCAAGCTTGTCGGCGAAGGTGGGGAATGCCCAAAACCTGGAATCAAGTACGCGAGCTTCTCCAAATTGTGGGATTCGGGTATCATGTCATTTACATGTACACAACCCTACACCGCGGGTCCTCTGAGGAGATCCAACCCGAGAGTGCTGTCTCAGCCCGTCCACATTGCATGTACGAAATGGCCACAACGCTAGGATTGAGCGATTAGGAGCCATGATCGAGCACTCGTAGATCCAGCTCGAGGCTTGCTGACCATCAATGCCCTCTGGATCAAGTTCCTAAAATTCCAAGGCCGCCTCGGCGTCGTTCTGGAGCAGACTATTTTCGCGTCCATTCAGCCGCTCGTAAGAGAGTAGGCGGTCAGGTTGTCTTCGTTGAGTATTGGGTTGGGTCAAGTTCCGCGGATAGAACTTGGCCTTGCCGCACGAGGTGGCCACTTGCTCCATTCTAGTGCCA
This sequence comes from Platismatia glauca, assembly GCA_963556305.1. NCBI lineage: Eukaryota > Fungi > Ascomycota > Lecanoromycetes > Lecanorales > Parmeliaceae > Platismatia > Platismatia glauca. Next base: position 832,447 of record OY745766.1, on the reverse strand, counting down.
TTTGAAAGAGTAGAACGGAAGGTGACTATGAGCTTTATACTCTTGTGGTTGAGGCACTGCCTCATCAGTTGTATTCTTGAACAGCTATGCGGCTGGGAGAAGATTTTCGATATATGTAGATATGACTATGAGTATGAGGGCGTTTGGACAATTTCTCGGAGGTCCACCACAAGGCACTCTGTCAGAGGAAGAGTGGCAAAGGAGATGAGCCCAGTCCAGGTGTGGACTGAGGCCTGCGTGACTGTTACATGATATAAAGCGGATAAATGCGAAGTATTCCTGGAACTGATGACAGACAAGACGTATGAGATGGATAAAAATTGGCAATGGTGATACTCCCATTTACTCGACTGCCCCGCAAAATGTGAGATACGGCACCAAAAGTCCTGCACCCGCCACTGGGTGTCTTGGCATGCTTGGCGGGTGCAGAACTTCTGGTGCCAACCTCCGTAAAGACGCCCGACATGCCGAACTGCAGCTAGCGTGTGTTTTGACTGACTAACCGCAGGAGAACACCTTTCATCTGACTGGGACTGAGCATATTTTGCCTAGAATGCACTGCCATTGACCCCCAGATGTGACGGCTGCCTCGACCCTGCATCCTGCGCCTTGTTGCCTTACTCACAAGACGCATCAATCGTCTTCGACCGGCAGCGCAAAGATTTCTTGTCTTTCAGGGACATCGTCCTATGGCTGCAGGCTTCAGAGTATTCTCGGAAATTCACCTGTGATAGGGGTCTCGCAATCCAGATCCTATGTCGTTGATATGCTAGAGCTCGGCGTCAGCCACGCATGACAGACGTTCACATCAATATGGATTAGCTCAACATAGAATTTGTAGTTGCTAAACTTCTTTTTAAAACCACCTCGACTACTTATTGATTGGTTGAAGCGATAGGAATCAATAATATCGTAGACCATGGCGATTCAAGCCGCTGAGGTTACCGAAATTTGAGGCTTCTGGCGCTGTGAAAGGGAGGAGGCAACGAAATGGGGCAGGGAACTCTTGTATATGAGAATGACCTCGGCGACTCGGCCTGCTTGAGCATAGCCTAGTAGCGTAGCGTTTGTAGGATTAGTAGGGTTAACATCGCAACCTACGGAGTATAGCTATAGGCTTCGGCTGTGGTAGCATGCGTCTCATGCTTGTTGGGCCTGTTTACCCATGGCTCGTCAATGGTATTGGCTAGCCTACATTGTGTTCTTACCGTTCAACCTATGAAAGCTTGGGTCTTCTTGACCACGGTAGTGCCCGTAGTGGTTCCTTCATAGATTGCTCAGGCCCAGCGTGCCACAGACGAATTCTGCGGTATCACAGGCGTCGCAAGTTTGACCAAATGCTCCTCTAATAAAGGGGCCGATGTCGACACTTTGAGGGTACAATTTAGAGCTAGACGCACTATTCCCGCGGGGTTCCAGATAGCATATTAGCCCAAATAGCGTTTGAACATCATAGCCTCGACTCATACAAGCCTTTGAAGTCTGTACTTTCATGCGTATGTATGTAGTAACATAAATCTGCTGAATGTGCTCGCGTGACAGCGCCGCTCTCGTAGTCTCCTCACACTCTTTGCTTGGAATCCTCTACTCTATTGCGTCTTATCTGTTTCAAGAATAGTCCGCCACAGTGCCTAGGTCTATTCAAGGATCAAGCTCATCCCAATAATATCGTACACGTATTAATAGATGGATTTTCGAAGCAATCGTGGAATCACTTTCTTAGCTCCGGCCCCTTAGCGCGTCGCCAGAATTGAGCCTGATTCTGAAACCAAGGGCGTCATTGGCATTATCACAAGAGCCCAAGACAAATTTTTGACGCTCAACAGGTATTTCGAGGCTATTGCGAGCTGGCAAAAAATCCACATTGACTTGCCCACTCCAACAGGTCTATCTTCCTCTGAGGATCTATGTTGAACCCTCACGCTGGTCCAGAGCTTGGTCAACAGCAACCCCGAGATCGTGGACGAAACCCTCGAGCCCTCGATGTCTACATCTTCCACACAGTCTCGAGGAATCAATAAGCGTTTGAACAGCCTGCAGAACGGGCACCCTTCCCGCAGCGAATCCTACTCCAACAAGCGGGTCATTAGCCATAATGATGCCTACCTCTACTCTCTACGAGTAGCCTATCTTGCATATCTACTACAGCCTCGAGCTCGGCGAACTCAACATGTACCGGCACCACAAGCCCCGGTCCAGCGTTCCTCTACCTCTATAAATGATTTAATGAAGGATTTCAGTCTGGTGCGGGACTCCAAGAGCACCAAATTTCCGCATGGCTTCATGGCGGAGCTCGAGAAGCGCCTGACGGGGGTCTTGATGGGAAAGGAGAAGAGACCAGAATATAATGATGCTGCTGTTAAACGGACTTTCGCCGCCTTCTTCAACGCTTTCTCAGAGCCAAGCTTCAAGAAACGAATGGAAAAGGATAGACGAGTGGAAGACCTAGTGCTCATCTTCTTCTCCAATGCAACAAAAGAGCTTTCGAAGGGCAAGCAGCTGGGAGATGATGCTTGGAAGCTGATGGTTGATCGACACCTCGCTCTTTTTGTCCGTCTAGTCAGTCTTGTCCTGAAGGATCATGACTGGGTCAGAGATCGGCCAGACCTTACAAGTCGACTAGCTACCTTAGAAAGCAAATTACTGGCGCACGACCAAGATCTAGCACCAGCACCAGCGAGGAACGGCGCTGGCGGGGGTACTGCTGTTGAAGTTGAGGTGCCTTTGAGCTACGATGTCAAGGACATGCCGCTTGTGCAAGTGGTCGCAAGAATCTTCGGTCTCAGAAATACTATGGTGCAATCTGACATTAACAAATATAGGTCGGTATGGACCGAGAAAGCTGCGCTACAAGATTTGAAAACATACCAGACGTTCCTGAATCTCAATTCTCGGAAAACTTTACGCAGCGATGACTTTGATCTTGACGAAGCTTACGAACAATGGAAAAAGGGAGAAATACAGGACCTTTCCCAGATGATGTTGGTAATAATGCAATCTAATCCGGAATTGGCAAAGAGCACGACGGGGAGCCTGCCTCAGTTCAACCACAGAGCCAATGGCTCAGATGCGTTTGATCTTCAGTATCCAGACCGGAGAACCTCAGATTATTCTGAGGCTTCATCCTATGTCATTGATCAACCGGTGGACATGACTAACCTGAGCTCTCGTAGTCAAAGCCCGGACTCATCCACCGATGAAGATAAGACATTTACCTACATGCCATCAGACACAAGGGGCTACTATCATTTCATTGTAGCCCAGGCCTTGACCTATGACCTAAACGACGAAGACTTGCAAGCCCCACCGCCAGACGGTAGCGACTCGCCGCCTGCCAAGCTCCTTTCGAAGCAATCCACCGAGCTACTCAATGAGATATGTCTTCGCTGGCGCATACCATACGTCTCTCGAATCATCCTTTTCTTAGATGTTGTCCGTGAGAAGTTTGTTGATCAGGAGATCACACTTGATACCTTAGATGCTGCCTTTGATTTTGTGAAAGAGCCTCCCCCAGAAAACCGCAAGCACTCGAATTTCATGTCCTCTGTCCTATTTGACCGGTCGAAATGGCTCTTGGCAGATACTGTACTCAACCAGCAAATACTTACCGCTTTACATGTGGCTCTGTTACGAGACTTGTACGATGTACTGCAACATTGTTATGAGCCTAAGCCGCCGAGCGTGGGACCTATCGTATACGTTCTGGAACATCATGTCTGCGATGACCCCGGCTTCTCAAAAACCCAGGAGGATCTCGACGCCTACAGAGACCAGCTTTGCCAGGGATTACAAGGCAAGGCGCATGAGATGTACAGAGCTTTTCTTCAGAAAGAAGTCCCAAACGATCAGAATAGCTGGGAATTTTTTCATGTGATTGAATTGGGTAAGATGGTCGTTGCGTTAGCTCAAAGGATACAGAAGCGGTACCGAAAGAACCCCGAGGTTATGGGGTACGTGTAATCTCTAACGGTTGTATGAGACCCTGCTTATGTGGAATTCTAGGGTAAATCCGTTGACAGCTTTGGTTGAGACGATTCTACCCCTTTATGCGGAAGATGCTCGCGATATTATCAAGCGAATCTTGGATCTTGCCAAGGAAAGAAATGAGGAAGTACCGCTTGAGGATGGCTTCCAACTATACGGGGAGTTGGTCGAGATTCGGCGCATCCACGGCGAGTGTCTTCCAAAGTGAGTCTAGCCAGGTTACAGCAGCCACCCAGGGATTTTATTGATGAGTGATTAGCGTTGCATTCGCCTTCCATATTGAGGGAGACCTTGCGGAATTTGTGTGGCGCTGGATTCGTATGACCGAGTCTTCGATCTTCGACTGGGTGAACGAAGCCATCAAACAAGACAACTTTCGGGTGCGAACGGAGAACAGTGAGATTCCGACTGACGACCAACGACACAGTCTCTCCGTCATCGACATCTTTAGCTCCTTCAATCAAGTAATAGACCGGATTGTTCAGCTCAACTGGGACGATGATCTTCAGTACGCAAAATTCATGACCGCATTAGCTAAAGTCGTTGGTGCGGGAGTTGCAAGATATTGTGAAGTACTGGAACAGAAGTTTAGCAAAGAGATGGATCGATTGACTCCGGAGCAAGAAGCGGCAAGGAATCAAAGTACCCAAGAAAAGTGGCTTTCGCTGGCAAAGGATGCCTGGAACAACAAGGAGAAGATCGAACCATTTAACTTCTTCCCAGAGGTCTGTAAATATTCTAAGACTTTAGACCTTGCGATGCTAACATTGGCTGTAGTCCTTCGTGAAGCTCAACAACATCGACTTTGCCGCTGCGCAGCTGGATAAATTGGAGCACGAGGTGAATGTGGATGCGTGCGCCGCCGTCATTCAGAGTCATGCACCTCCAGTCACTCAACGCCAGAAGAAGGTCAATAATTACGTCTTCACTATCAAAATAGTTGAGGCAGAAGATCTCAAGGCTTGCGATGTTGGCGGTTACAGCGATCCCTATGTTGTGCTCGGCGACGAGTATCAAAAACGTCTGGCCAAGACGAGGATCATATATCGCAACCTGAACCCACGATGGGATGAGACGGTGGACATCACGACTCAAGGCCCACTGAACATCATCGCTACTGTCTGGGACTGGGACGCCATGGGTGACCACGACTGTGTTGGCAGGGCCTCTCTCAAGCTGGACCCATCGCACTTTGGTGACTTTCTACCGAGAGAGTATTGGCTGGATCTTGACAGCCAGGGTCGTGTTTTGCTACGAGTGAGCATGGAAGGTGAACGCGATGACATTCAATTCTACTTCGGTAAAGCCTTCAGGACGCTGAAGCGGACAGAAAGGGACATGACGAGGAAAATCACAGACAAGGTTCGTCGGGTTCTCTCTTACTTCATTAAAGAATGCTGACATACGTGCAGCTGTCTGCATACATCAACCACTGTCTCTCACGGCGTGCTTTGCGCAGTCTACTCTCGAGAGGCATAACAATGTCCTCGGTATCAAACTACTTCAATCGAAGCAAACAACCTCAAACGACCCTGCCACCAAGCGAGGCCGAAATTACCAATGCGTTGAAACCCCTTTTTGCATATTTCGATGACAATTTTGCGATCATGAACCAAACTTTGACCAGTGCCTCGATGGTGGCCGTTATGACGAGACTCTGGAAAGAAGTCCTAGTTACCCTAGAGAGCCTACTAGTGCCTCCTCTATCCGACAAACCCTCTCAACAGCGGCAATTAAGCCAACAGGAGCTCGATATTGTCTTCAAATGGCTACAATATCTCTTCGACTTCTTCCACGCCGTAGACGAAGAGACTGGCGAAGCTAATGGTGTCCCACTCGACGTGCTCCGGTCTCCTAAATATTTCGACATCAAAACCCTGAATTTCTTTTACTTCGAGGCTACCGAGTCTCTGATTCGCACCTCGGAGCGTATGGCCTCCGCCACTGCCGTTCGTCAACAGAATCAACGCAACAATCGTCTTTCGGCCCCTGTGACTGCCTCCTCCCACGCTTTCGGTGGTGCCGCTGGCCTGGTGGGCTTGCCTTCAACGCGGAGATCGAAAAGTGTCATGCACTCACGAAACTTGGGAACCATGAAGAAAGCGAAACAAGAAAAGTGGAAAGAGGCTCAGACAGACCCTAACGATGACATGATACTCAGGATATTGAGAATGAGACCAGAGGCAGAAAAATACTTAAAGGATCGAAGCAGGCAAAAAGAGAGGCTTGCTGCAGCGGCCGCCGCGGAACAAATCGTACGGCAGAGTCTGTTGGCGGGAGGAGGGAGAATGATGGGAAATTTACCCAGACGCTAAAGATGTAATGCTGTGTGCGTGGTCCTAGCGATTTTTTGTCGATGTCTGTTCCTGCAATCACGTGGGCGGTGGTGTATGGGATGCCATGGGTATCTAAGGTCCATGTGGAGAGGTGAGGCGTTCATCCTTTCGGTCGTTCAGCATATTATAGCATTGCAATGGCGCAGACACTCGTGATAGAGGCCATTGTAGGATATTAGCAAATTCCAAACTGTGATCCAGGATTCAGAATGTAAGGTATTCCTGCACCGAAATGTAGTTCATATGTACAATTGACACGTCTGCCTTGAAGCGCGGTTTCACAGTCGTCCATGCTCATCCTCAATCGATCCCATCCTCCGTCCTCGCCTGAATTATCCTTAGCCCTTATAAATCGCTAGCCATATCAAGAATGTTTACTCACCAGCACAGCACCCTCACCACCCAATTCTCTATCCAAACCCCCTTCATACCCCCTCCTCACCGCCGGCGTATCAGGATAATACACCCCCACTACAGCCACTAGCCCCAAGAAAGTCGCGACGAAAATGCCCAAACAAACAGCACCCCACCCAGGCTTAAAGTGCGTATATTCTTCTGGCGAGAACATGCCCAGGATATCATTGTCTTCATGTACAGGCTCGCCGTAGTTGCGCCGTTCTTGCTTGTCCCACCAGTCGGCATAGGGGTCACGAAATTGACGAGGGATACTCGGCGGATTGACGTAGCCACCGTTCATGTTGGGATCCTCAATGTCGGCTTGGGATAGGTAGCGCACCTGTGGGCGGTAGGTGATGGGCGTGCGGAGGAGACGGGTTAGAGGTCGGGCTGTTGCGAGGCGTCGAGAGAGCATCTGCACTTGATCAATACAAAAGATTCCCAAGATTTTCGACAAGGCAAGAACCGACCTTAGAAGTAGTTGCGCTGTCGCGCAACGCCTTAGCTATTCGAAGATTAAACAGCCTGGAAGCGAGGAAACCTCGAGCGAAGGTGCGGTATGTGCCAAGGTTATCTTACCTAGTAGTTGGTTGAATCGGGTAAGGCGTGATCGAAAGTGCTGGGGTCGAAATATCCGAGCGCGAGTCGCCCAAATTTTTGATCAAACATCAGGCACATCATACAGAACATCTTCTTTCACCTCTACACAACCAAGCAGACCCGTGGTTCCTCTCAAATTTCACCAGGGGGACGGTCTCACCTCAAGCTTTCATTTGGCGTATCAATCACTAAAATTGGATGTGTTTTGATGGATGTTGGGGGGGGTCGTGGAGTAAGGATTGATGATTTGGTCATATTACGCCAGAAATGCAAACCGAGGCGTCGCTGGAAAACGGCGACGCTTCAAACCACGTCAACCATCAACCCAACGGTCATCATCAATCGACACCACCACCTCAACCATTAACCGAACAGCTCTCACATGTCAATGCTGAAGCCTTCTTGGGAAATGGAGATAGCCTGCATGAAGAGGACAATGGCATTGATGCACCCCCAAACAAAAAGCGGAAGCTCACAGATCCCCCAACGGGAAAGAAATCCGCGCCAGGATCACGGCCCATCTCACCGCCCTGGAAGAAGGTCGCAGTCGAGGGACCTACATCATTTGTGGAAGAAGGCAGACGAAAGTCGTCTCGTACAAATTATGTGCCTGTCGAGCTTCTCCCACAGGCGGAAAAACGGAAGACCCGTGCTGCCACCAACCAGAGCTCTCCTCTCAGCAATAGTAAATATGGACGCGCCTACAAACGTTCGCCCATGATTACATCCCCCTCGACACAAAATCAAACCCCCAGCAATGCCAAGCGACCCCAATCCGCTGGCAAGCCCGCCGTCAACACTGTCGGTAGGCCGCCGACTAAGGGCAGTCAACCCGCGAATGTGACAACCTCCGATGACGCACCCCCGCCGTCCAAACGATCTCACAAGAAAAAGATACCGCCGCCTCCGAAATCTCCTATACAATCTTACTCACCTCAGCCTTCAAACCCCCATCAAACTCGCCGAGCAGCCCGCGGCTCTGAGGCTGGAACAACACCGAGCAAATCGCATGGGCCAACCAGTAACGGTTGGCACACCAATGAGGAAGAAGTAGGAGATAACAAGGAGCCGGAAGTGCCTGTCGAAGTAGACCCCAACCAGCGATTTCAACGATTGAGTCTCACGGTCCGCATGCCAACAGTGAATGTACAGCATCCAGGTCATGTGCTACCAAAACGGAATCATGACTCATTCCAAGAGTGGTTTGAGAAAGAAGGCAGACTAGGGCTTGAGATTGGAGACCCAGATCCTATGATGACTGAGCGGTCTGCTTCTGAGGAAGCGCAGCTGAGGCACCGGATCAACGAAGCTGCAAATCTGGGGGGTCTGCTCAGTGAAGATCGGTGTTCATTTTACAAGCCGGAAAAGTTTGACCCGCCGCCTCGGCAATACACCCACCAGGACCGTCTCGTCGCACATGCTGTATACTTTCAGAAGTTATTAGGTCAAGAGAACGCTAAACACCGCAGGAATGCAAAGGAGTGTGCCCGTATGGTAGCCGACTTCGTTCAGCGTAGAGAGCTGGAAAAGTACAAAATATGGAAGCAGGGACAACCTAAGACAGAGGCAGAGATTGCTCAAGACCAACACGACGCGGCAAAGGAGGTCTGGGAACAGATCCGGGAAGACTTAAAAAAGAAGTGGGCTATGGTCACTGAGATTGTGGAGGCAAGTCGGCTTCAAAGATGGCAAGAAGAGCAAGAGCGCCTGGGAAAAGAAGCTTTAAATGATGTAATAGACAAATCGGAAGGCTACATGCTGAAGCAGAGGACTCGTCACACTTCACATGGCAGCAACGAGGGGTCTGGTGGCGAGGATGGGAGCGGTAGTGAAGGAGCAGGTTCCGGATCGGAAGAAGAGAGTGAAGATGAAGTCAACATGTCGTCTAGTCAGTCTGACGATGATGAAGATCAAGCTGCTGTGGATGACGATGCAGGTCTTACCCAGGAGGAGCTACGCCAGAAGTACGCGACCGTCCCGAGACTCGAAGATCAGCCTTCAGATGCGAAGCAACCAGACGGAGACTACGTGGATATCGATATCCCTAGCGACAGTCCGGCCCCCGATAAGACAATGTCAGATCTTGCAATCGAGAACCACGAACCTTCCTCACCACCTGACCTGACCCATGAGGAGCCTCCTCACAGTCCTGTTGTGTTAGATGAGGTGGATGATGCTTTGATGGATGACAGCGACGAAAGCACAGACATGGACGATGACATGAGTGACAGCGATGAACCTTCGGAGGAGGATGAAAACAGTGACGAACAGAGCGCAGATGAAGAGCCAACTGGCTTGCTTGGCTTCTTTTCGAGGAAGCAGCTGGAGCCCGATGCGGAGTCGGCTCAAGAAGAAGAACATGACGCGTCTCAAGACGAGGATGAGGCATCTGAAGACGAGGCCGAGGAAGTCTCTCTCATTCCAGACGCCACCCAAGGCCCGACACCGTCTGCTACTACGAGTGAAGAGCCACATACTGAAGTCCGCGAAGAACGTGCTTTAAACAATAGTAGGCCTGGACGTGAAATCGAAGCTACCACAGCCGCAAATGATAATCTGAAAATCTCAAAAGCAACCGAAGAAAAGCGTCTTCCTTCTCAGGACTTCAGATTACTGGTACAGGATACTTCCTTGCCAACAACACCCATGTCAAACAATCCATCGAAGACACCTATACCCTCTCTGCTTCGAGGTACACTTAGAGAATATCAGCACTTCGGCCTTGACTGGCTTGCCGGGCTTTATGCTGCTGGTACGAACGGAATTTTGGCAGATGAGATGGGTCTTGGGAAAACGATACAAACAATCGCATTGCTTGCACATCTCGCAGTTGAGCACGAGGTTTGGGGCCCACATTTGATTGTTGTGCCAACAAGCGTCATGCTCAATTGGGAGATGGAATTCAAGAAATTTCTCCCGGGCTTCAAAATCATAACCTATTATGGCACTCAGGAAGAGCGGAGGAAGAAGCGTCAAGGATGGCTCGACAATGACAAGTGGAACGTTTGGATCACGTCGTATACTCTTATTACGAATGATCAGCAGATTCTCAAGAAAAAGGCGTGGCATTATATGATTCTCGACGAAGCTCACAATATCAAGAACTTCCAATCGCTGCGTTGGCAGACTCTCTTGACATTCCGGACTCGAGCTCGACTCTTACTGACGGGGACTCCTCTGCAGAACAATCTGACGGAATTGTGGTCGTTACTTTTCTTCCTTATGCCTGCTGACAGTGCTGAAACCGGCATTGGAGGCTTTGCAGATCTACAGGAGTTTACAGATTGGTTCAAGAAGCCGGTGGAGCAGATACTGGAACACGGAAGGGATGTAATGGACGATGATGCTAGAGCTATTGTCGCCAAACTTCACAGGGTCCTAAGACCTTTCCTCCTTCGGCGGCTGAAAGCAGACGTCGAAAAGCAAATGCCTGGTAAGTATGAGCACGTGGTCTACTGCAAATTATCCAAGCGTCAGCGGTATCTATATGATGGCTTCATGTCACGAGCCCAGACACGTGAGACGCTAGCTTCAGGAAATACCTTTTCCATCATGAACGCGCTTATGCAGCTTCGCAAGGTCTGCAACCATCCTGATCTGTTCGAGACCAGACAGATTACCACTTCGTTCGCAATGCCAAAGTCAGTTATCGCAGACTTTGAGATCAAGGAACTCCTTGTTCGGCGACGATTGCTTCAGGATGATCCAATCAACAACGTTGATCTAAATACAATCAACCTGCTTCCAGGTTCAAATGAAGAGTTCTCGGCCCTTGAGACTATTCAAAGACAGAGAGTCGGAGCTCTCGGAGCTTTCAGGCAATTTTCAAGCCAGCAATGGGCCCGCATGGATCACAACCTTCCTTTCGATGCCACCTCGACCAAGAGCACTCTCGCCAGTTATGCGAGCACAGCTAAGTACGAAACTTATGAAAAACTTAGGCAGGCTGCCTACCTTACCAGCCTCCGTAGCCAACGGCGCCCTCTGTACAGTCGCGACAAGATCGAGCGCCTCAGGTTTGGTACCAAGACTTTGCCACATCCGCCTATGCCGGAGAGAAGAGCTCACCTATCAGAGTGGTATTCGCGGATGTCACCTGCCTTGCAGGAGATGGTCCTGAGCATGCCTAAACGCGCCAAGGCTCTCGAAATGACTGTACAAAAGTTTGCTTGTGTGACGCCTTCCGTTGTCGCTACTGACATGGCACCTTTGACCCTCTGCCGTAAAGGCGTAGAGATTGTCCAATCTGCAAAGCAGATCTGCCCCCAAGATTCATTTCATGAAGCTCGCATGCGCCTCTCCATCGCCTTTCCGGACAAGCGCCTTCTTCAATACGACTGCGGCAAGCTCCAGCGACTCGACACTCTACTTCGTACTCTACAAGCTGGTGGTCATCGTGCTCTTATTTTCACTCAAATGACGAAAGTCCTTGACATTCTCGAGCAATTCCTCAATATTCACGGTCACCGCTACCTCCGTCTTGATGGGGCAACTAAAATCGAACAGCGGCAGATTTTGACAGAACGGTTCAACCGTGACGACCGTATCCTGGCATTCATCCTTTCTTCTAGGTCAGGCGGTATAGGGATCAATTTGACTGGGGCAGACACTGTCATCTTCTATGATTTGGATTGGAATCCGGCAATGGATAAGCAATGTCAAGACCGATGTCATCGTATTGGTCAGACGAGAGATGTCCATATCTATCGACTTGTCAGCGAGTACACCATCGAGGCCAACATCTTGAGAAAAGCAAATCAGAAGCGCATGCTCGACGACGTCGTCATCCAAGAGGGAGAATTCACAACCGAGTACTTTAACAACATAAGCGTCAAAGACATGATTGGCGATGAAGCCCTGGATGATCGCGACGCTGACGCTAATGCAGCTATGGACCGCGTGCTTGGTGGCGGTCGTGGTACTGGCCGAGTCTTTGAAGCAGTCGAGGACCAAGAAGACATAACCGCAGCAAAGGAGGCAGAAAAAGAAATCGCCAACGAAGCCATCGAGTTTGACGAAAAAGGGGTTGCCACGCCAAAGACGCCTGGGCCACCTACGCCAGGTGAAACGATGCCTCCACCAAAGCCCTCGCTAAGCGACGATGTGGAGAGGACCACGACGATGGAAGCCGCGGAATCTGGCTTGGCGAATCCTGCTGCGATGTTATCCCAAGGCGCTGAGGAAGAGCTGCCGTCGTGCGATGATTACATGTTGAGGTTCATGGAGTGGGAGTTTGAAGATGTACCGATGCAGCCGCCTGTTGATAAGAACAAGAAGAAGGGGAAGAAGGGGAAGGAGCTCGGGCATCGGAGGTGGTGATGTCTCTGTCTCCAGGATCGGGTGGGTTTGTACATAAAGACTTTTGAGGCCACGTGTACGATAGCATACCTCGGGGTGCGGCCTCGACTTTTTTGAATTGCTAAGCGGCATTGGGTGGAGCGTTTATTCGAGCAGACGGCATTCATTGTATCATTAGAGAGCTACGTCTCGATACCCGATCCGAATCGTGCTCATTTCACTCGTACTTGCATTCCCGTCATCCAGAAGGAGCCTCTCGCTTTCCTCTTAAAGATATATATCTTACACTCGGTGGAGATATGGTTTGTTCCAAGTAATCATGGCACCGGGCTCTTCCCCATCACGGCATCCGATACTTCAACTCTGCTCGAGTGCGCACTCCTGCCGTAGTTCCATGCCACCCACCATTCCTCCCCCCCCCCCCACGCTCGTCCCCGTCGTCCTGACCTCCGATCCTCGTCGAAAAAAGAAAAACACCGGCCCTCAAACGTCTGCGACAACGGGAGCGCCGCTCCGCTCCGGCGGCTCCGACGCCCGGGCTCGGTTCCGGACGCCCACTGGCACGGGGAGCCCATCGACGACCCGGAGTTCCGTTACCCTTTGGGAAATGGAATGGCCCACCGAGCCCGCACTCGGTGCCCGCGGATGACTTACAGCCAGCTGTTCTTCTGCCCCGCGACCTGCGTCCCCAACTCCACGTCCCGGCCCCGGATGCCCAGCCTCTCCTCCGGCGTCAGGCTGATGCCGAAGTACGCCCGCAGCGCGTCCACGCGCTCGTCCTCGCTGCCGCACACCCGCACCACCTCCGTCTTGCCGCCCGTATTCCTCTTCACGACCCCATCGGCCATCATCACCTTGCCGTAGATCCCCCCCTCCCGCATCAGAAACTTGATGACGAGCACCGTCCCCGTCTGGAAGCTCCGCGGGCTCCGGCTCGCGTAGAAACTCATGACCTCGAGGTCCGCGCGCGTGAACTCCAGCTCCGGGAAGCAGTAGCAGGCGTTCCAGTCCGCGGCGTCGGCGTTGCGGTACTGGTAGATCCACAGGCGCTGGTCGTGCGACGCCTGCTCGGGCAGGGGGGCGCGGACGAGGCGGACGGCCTGCGTGCCGATGGCGCCGCGGGCGGTGCGGTTTTCGAGCAGGGGGAGGGGCTGGGTGGGGCCGTCGCCGCCGTAGGAGACGTCGAGGAGGTATTTGGCGCCGGTGGGGAGGGTGACGATGTTGACGGCGTGGACCCTGGGGGGAGGGGAGATGTTCAGATTGGTTTGAGGATGTTTTACGGTCGTGCTTTTTTCATGGAAGAACGTTTTGCGATGTATTCGGGTAGATAAATAGATGGTCTTTCTTGATTTTGATAAGAAGAGATCACACTAGCAGGAGCTACCGAGATCCGGAGAACCGAGAGAAACGAAATTCTCATGATACACACGCAGAAAATAGAAGAAGGGGAAAAAAGAAGCTCTCAAACATACCAACCCAAATACTCCCCCCTCGGCACCCCCTCCACCCGCGGCCTCGGCCTCGCCCCGGCCGTATACGCCTCGAACCCCAGCCCCCGCAACACGTGATTAAAAAAGACGGCGACCTCCATACAGTAGCCGCCGCGGCCGCGGCCGCCCGTCACCAGTTTGCGGTACAGGTGCTGCGGGTCGAGGCGGACGGTGTGGTCGGGCGAGTAGTGCAGGGAGAGGTTTTCGTAGGGGATGGCGGCGAGGTGGTGGGTGTGGAGGGCGGTGAGGAAGGGGAGGGTGAGGGGTGGGGGGGAGGAAGGGGAGGGGTGGAGGTGGGGGGGGAGGGAGATGTGGGTTAGGTAGGTGGATAGTTGGGCGGGGGTGTAGGGGGAGGTCATGGTGGGGGTTTGGGGGTTTGGTTGTTGGTTTCTGGGGTTGGTGGGGAGAGGGGGGATGTTGTGAGTAGAGTATGTCGAGGGTATGAGATTGATTAAAACATAAAGTACGTCTCGGTGAAATGATCATCGATACTATCGGTGTAGTATTAAAATTTAAATACATAATGAATTATCGTAGCGGGAGCAAGTAAGCCCCTGCTGATTGGCTGCTTTCTTGAGGCTTGGCATGCCCCACTTAGGGGTCGGGATTCTTAGCTAGCATATTTACCTACCCAGCTCTCTTTCTTACCTAGACACCACCACCACCTTAGTCAATGCAAGCAACCATACACCCATCGGAACGTTCAGTGGTGTAGCCATTCGTCACCGGGCCGCCTAGCTGAGCTAGTCTACAATATATATATATATATTAACAATACCCTGCTCCCTTTTGATAACATGACGTGGCTGCTTCCTCAGATATCGCTGATCCCAACAAGACCCTGGGTCTTACAAACTCTTGAAGAGCTGCGATGCGTAATTGTGAACCATCAACTTGCAATCCAACATACTTATAGCAAGTGCTAGCTACGATGGCTTGCGGGCGCGATAACCACTACCTATTTAATACTAAATCGATAGTACTTCCTCACTTGTCTTCTCGGCAATACGATCCCTAGGTACGTATCTGCTAGATAGACTTCTACTTGTACTGACATATTCGAGTAGGATGGGACAGTCCCTAGTCCCGCGAGGCACCACGTCATTCGACTCTGCTCTGACTACACAAGAAAGACCTACGGTAGCATACCCGAGTGCTCCCACTCCAGACGCTTCCCCCCGGCAAGTCCGAAAGTTCTTCAAACAACGTTTCCTCGCGCACCGAACAGGATCAAGGGAGGCGGAAGCAGAGGAAGAAGCATCGCAATTGGCCGTAAAACTACGTATCAATGGGAACGGCCTCTACCGGTTGAGTAAAGAGACCCTCGGAGATCACTATCGGGATGTCGCCTCAACCTTCCTTCCATCATTCCACACGACTCGCAGTGATCGGCCATTGGAAAAGGCCCCTGACGTATCCCCGGTATTGGTTGTAGACGGCCAGTTTTGTAGTGGTATATATATATATATTCCCGTTCGCAAATAGTCATGCGGGGGAACCTTTGGCGCCGAGGGAGAAGTTATCCATTCAATTATTCAATCTGGACAATATGGTTATGTGAGCTGATATTCTCTATATCACTTCCAGTCCTGCTTATCAACTTCTTAGTATCGGAAGGCGGCCTATGGCCTGCTCTCAAAATTCTCGCAAAGATTTCTTTCTGGTGGCTGGATGCAGTGGTGCATATCAATACGGAAAAGAATCCAAAGACAGAAACCTTCTCGTCACATGCCTATTCGCAGTCGAAATGCTTCTAGCCAGGAAAAATCAAGATGCGAAACAAGACCGCAGCAGGGGTCCTGCCGTTTGTCCCCTGGCGAAGAAGCTTCTGATACGAGCAAGTTCCGGAACCGGCGTCAGTTTTACCTAGACATAGATTAATAGAAGAAGCTTCGAGTAAATGAAGATTCAAGGGTGGCCCCAGCAAGTGCAGCCTTTCTTTCTCGCTGTTCGGCCCGAACCACAAAGTTTGAAAAAGGCTCGAAAGGGTCGCTACGTTTTGCTTCAAACTTTTTTGCGACGACATCAGCGTCAAGATGCAGAATTGCGGGCTTATGGTCCGGACAGAGTCGTTGGTATGTACGTGATCCATCAAATAAATACAGTCGTGGGGTCCAGGAACATCAACAGAAGCTGCAGAACTTAAGATATTCTTTTCATAGTCGCCCAAGTAGGCGCACTCGCGAGTCGCAAGCAAAAAGACGATAAATCGCGGACTCCGGGACTCCCAGCTTGCCAAACCGCCCTACGAAGACGGGGCCAACAAAAGGTCGCAAACCGATCAACCACTCCCATACGCCACGCAGAACTCATGGTCCGATTTCTTGTAGTTTTGATTGTCCAGGATAGCCCACCCCAAATAGCATATCGGCACCGCGCCTCCGCCAAAATTCCCCGTCGGACTACTACACGCCTGGCCGTAGAACTTGGGCGCGACCTTGGACGCACAGTCCGTGAATGGGTTCGGCTGCGTGTTGATCTCCGTCAGATCCCAGGTGCAGACCTGCAGGTTGCTCAGGCAGTACGTCGTGGAGCCGCCGGGGGACGTGTCCACGATCGCCTGGCTGCCCTGCGTCGAGTGCGAAGCCTGCGCGCAGAGGTCGGCGCCTTTGAGGAGAATGTCCCCGGTCGAGTACCCGTTGAAGAAGTTCTGGTAGTCGCTGTTGAAGTCCTTGGTCTGTGTTTGCGTGTCGTAGAGCCCGTAGCTGACCCTGGTGGCCGGGTCGTACCAGAAGGTCGCGCACTCGCCGTACTGGCCGTAGCCCTTGCCGCAGCCCGTAGGCCAATTCAGAGCAGTGCCGTTGCTGGAGAGGGCGTTGACGTCGGTATCGACCTGGCGGGTAAGGATCACGTTGCTGGATTGGTAGGCTTGCGATATGACGTAGGTGTAGAGGGAGGTCAGACATTGATCGACTACTGAGTTCAGGTCGGGGATTTCGCCAGACAGAGGGGTGTTTTCGACAAAGGCGAGGAAACTGGTGATGTCATTCTCCGCGGCAGCAAGGCCGGCCGCGTAGTTGGTTTTGAAGTTCGTGACCAGAGTGCCGAGACTCGCGCTGATTTGCTTAAAGTCGAAGGTCTCGGAAGAGGAAGTGCCCGTCGGGAAGATGTATTTGGCTACGCCGGGGGCTTGTTGTGCGGCAATGATGATGCCTTTGATCAGCTGGAATCGGAGTCAGTCCTGCTTGTTTGAGGGGGTGTAGCGAGCTTGAGAACACGTCTCAAGAGTGAATGCTCCCGAGACATGTCTCTAGACTCGGCATTTGGTTCAAAAGAGGAAACAGGAACTCCGAAAATACGTACAGCACCGGCCGCTTCGAATTCAGGGATGAAAGCCAAACCGACAGTCAACGCTGTCAAGATGTCATTGAGGGCAGCGTTTACCGTCTGTACTGGGTCGATGGTATCGATGATGTTTTGTAACTCGTTCGTCACAGTACTCTGAGCATTGAAGATGGCTTGGTAGTAGTTAGAAAAAAGACCGTTAAGATTCCAAATATTCCAAGCCACATAAAACGCTCGTTGCGCATTCCATAGTCCTTGGAAGTCACCCCAGGCAGGCTCTTTGCATCCCGAGTCTTCATTGATCTGAGCGCAAGTTGATGGGGAGTACTTTGGGATCGCGCGAGCATAGTAACAATCAGCGAAGCCCAGTGTACCGCAAGAACCTTTGTTGGCTGTCCACCACCAGTTGAGGTATCCTGTCAACTAGATCGAACCGTCAGATACATGAGAAGGCCTTTTTAGATTACACTGGTGAACACTTACGTCGAGAGCTCCCCAGCAAGAGGCGTCTGGAATTGTGGGATCTCCACAAGGTGCAGCAGGGTGAAGGTCTGTTGCCCAATCAGGAGCACCGGGACCATACGGGACTTGCGTGAACCCCGCGGGTGGTGCTGTCCCAGTGGCACAGTACAACGTTGTCGCTGTGCCCGAAACCCCAAGATTGATACCAGCTATCAAAGTTGACCCACAGACGCAATCTGTTATCGTACTGGTAGGAGTTGCAGCTAAAGTAGTGCTGTGTCTTGTCAGCTCGAGACACTCTCAACAATCACATGTATTGCGTACGTTTGAAAAGTACAGCCGTCACCCTGCCTCGCTTCAAGGGTTGGCTCGGGTGCTCTTTCAACTATATCGTATAATGCGGCAGGTGTGGGCGCAGGCATAGGTTGCGGAAGAGCAGCGACACCTAGGAGTACTGCGGACAGCCCTGCAAGGCATTGGAAGAGGAACATGATCAATTATCAGGGAAAATGTATCTTCTTCAAACGTGGCGAAGCGAGTGACACATGCGGAAAGAATGAACAAGCTAAAGAGCAAAGGTAAGGATAGCGAGCAGCCGCCGAATTTGGAGACTGGAAGAAAGGTAGGATATTATATCAAAATTTGGAGATGCAGCTCGTCATCCAACAATGAGGCAGAGCAAGCAATAGAACTCCACGTAAACAAAGAGACTTTCAAACCAGACTGCTGATAGTACTTCAATTTCCGAGAGTGAAGTCGTCGGCAAGAGTGCTCAAAAACCTCGTGGAGAAAACTCATAGCCAATGCTTAACTAGATGCAAGCATCAAGTCAGTTGTGGATGCTTCATTTTAGTCTAGGAGGCGACCAGCTGAAACCGCCCAAAGACAGCGAACTGCGCGTATGACGTTTGGATCATTTTGACTTTTGGCATCAACGATCAACAACATGTCCGTTCCGGTGGCCAACGCTGTGGCAAAGCAGAGCATCGCAGTCGGGACTCGGGAATCGGGCCACATTCGCAGACCGCTATGGGGGCCGACCAACCCTGGCCCGTTATCCGTATCAAGGCAGCAGTGAGGAACATGCCATTGTGGTCAAATCTGAGGTACACGAGAGCCCACGCAACACGTGGAGTAGGTGAATGAGGCTGCTAACGTAGGATTGAGAGGCTTGTCTTTGAGGGGGATAGGTACAACAGGTTTCGAAGATGCCTAGCTAAGCCGTAGCTGAGCGACTGCCTTTCCGGCCAACCATTCAACCCAAGGGCCTTGTTGCGGCTATGCAACTTCAAATCCTGACACAGCATCGATGATGATGACCACAAGGACTTCTACCGTGTAGTGAAACGGCTATGAGAAAGGGCGAGCATCAGAACGCTAGAGCTCCGCTTGATCTGTGGTGCTTAACCACCGTCAGAGAAGAGCCTTTTTTGGAAAGCACAAGCTCCATTGCCGCACGGCACCTGATTGGTGAGGTAAACCATTGATGAGCATTCTAGCCGGATGCGGCAGCTGGCGCAGGACTGGCTCGTTCTCGATCCCTCTCTCTCGGTCCTTGAAGGAGGCACTTTACGCTACCTGATACTCTGCTGCTTGTGATAATAGTTCATGTAGCTTGCGTCTTCTACGCCGTTGCTTGTTTCGCAGTTAGGGACGAGTGCCTATATCGATTGATGCTCGCAAGGGTCAGCGGGGTTCCCGAGATCGTCGTTAGAGATGGATTGAAGTGTCAGCTGTGGGCCACAGCCGTGGCCCTTGATAGAGGCGTCTGACGTGTCGAGAGAAAAATAAGGTAGTTGGATAAGGTGACAATACCTAGTAGTATCTAGATCCTAGGAGAAAGATGAGGTAAAGAGCCAGCGTAAGAGGCGTGGATAACGTTTAGTGCCCGCTTCCGGGGCCGTCAGCTCAATCTTGCAATTTTGCAAGCACTCTATTTTCGTGACATTTCTTAATCAAAATCTCCTCATGGATCTCGTCCTTCGAGTTCTCCTGGACGAGTACATACAATCGCAATGTTTTACTTTTTAAACAAGCCTCAACACTGACACGTATCATCAGTGTCGAAGCCTCTTCACGCTTGAATCAGGATGTGGGGTATTGTGCTTGTGCTCACCCCCGTGCCTCACCCGTGCCATAGGGGTACCACCACCTCAGCCGTTTCTGCTGCGGTCTCATGGGGTTACCGTCGCATCGGGCAGTATTCCGAGTCTAGCACGACATGAAACCAGGGTTCCTTTTGCATCGCCTAGCTGGTCGACGATGAGATTGGTCATTGGATGGATCACGAGTCATGACGACAACCTTGGGTGCGTTCTGCCATGTGAGCATTCATTACCGGAAGTGTTCTTGAAGATGTGCTACTGTCACACTGTGATCCCCATATCGACCCGTGGAGCAGTCAGTCTTGCACAACGCTGACGTACTAAACCCTGCACATCGCCCTTGGATATCCTCATCCGTGGATTGGAGTATATACTTATTCGTGGTATCTCATCGACCATCTCATGGAACGAGTTTCCATCAACCACATGTATTTCTCATATACACGAGTACTTATTAACGAGACAAGACGTTTTGTTTGATTTCGTATTTGAGATCCGTATCATTCATGGAAAATATGAGCTATCGATGGAATTGGTTTCATGTGATGGTTGGTAGGACACCGTGAAATGACTGTATGCTCCGTGGATAATTCTATTCTCCATAGGTGGTATGTACTGTCCATCGGTGGTGATCTTCATCCACAGATAACAATATCCGCCGGCAATGTGCAGCATAAGCGTATCTGCCCCCTGCAATCGGCCGAGTCGTAGCTCGTCAAACGCAGTCTGAGCAACATCCACCAGAATCCTACAGCACGGCGGAGACCAACATCAAGCAGGCAAGAAAAACCAACGACTCCTGGTGAAGGCCAACACAGGATTCGGTTTGCACCTTTGCTTGTAAGTCACCGTCTATTGTCACCTCTCTGTGACCTTCTGGAAAACTTAATCCGTGAGGGTGGTGACCACGGCCTGTTTCATCACAAGCACGTTTCATAGTCGAAGGGTGCGTGGGCCATCTAGAGGCTGCTGTACTCTTCACGAATGCGCCCACAAGGCAGACACGAGCTGGCACATTGTAGGCACACTGTAGGCATCAGTAAGTCTGCAAATGCCGTCAAAGGTCATCGCCTGGCAAAGAGGCACGTTTGATTGTCGTACGGCGATCTGAAGTCTGTGGCGATTAGAGGCCAGGCATTCGAGCACAATGCTGGGTTGATCCTCTCTGACCTCGCTGTTGACCTCTATTCCGCTTCTCTTCTTTGCCGATTTGCGTCTCTCTGGACCTCCAAATCAAGATGCAACCCTGATGCCGCAGCAGTCATGTAAGAGTCAGCAAATCTCACGAACACGCACCCGGGCGAAAAGCAGCAACGCTGCTTTCGACTTGATGCTGCCTCTATCGCGTCACCAGTCAAGAACCGCTCTCCCAAAGAGGCCCGAGTGGAGTCCCACCAAGCGTATCGACGGGTCCTTGCATCGATGGCAATACGCGACCGAAAGTCAACATCGAAGATGGCACCAGGACGACAAAGATCGCGACGGCAATGGGTCCACGCTCCATAACACAACAAGACCCCCTCACCATCCGCATCCTTCGCTTGGAGCAAACGCGTACCAGACCCCAACACCGTCGTCATCTTTCCCCATGCGATGATATCTTCCACCCCCTACCCTCGCCGCAACTTCGCAAAATTTCAGAACTCACAATCCCCTTTCCCTCCCTGCCATCATCGCCCACAGGGACCACCGCGCAACGAAGCCGGTTCATCGCAATCGCACCGTTGTCCGGATATCGACCTCCGATCCCCAGTCCTTCGACTCCCCGTCACCCACCCCAGCATCGGCGAACCGAACCCCGGCCCGACCTCGTCACCACGGTGCGATGAAGGGCTATACCCGTTCGAGGTTTCTGTCTTCGCCACCGTCAAATCCTTACCGAGAATGCTCGAAAAAACAATAGATGTGAAAGACGCCAAGGGCGACGCTAGTGGTCTCGGTGGTGTTTGTCAATAAGGTAATCATGAGCGAGTAGCGAGGTTCCTTGGCACTTTTTCTCACGAATCATTCTTGATTGAGCGTGCGATCATAACTCTCACGTGCTTGGCTACTTACATACCCACTCACTCTATCTCCAGGAGGTCGTACTTCCCGCCCGTTTCCACCAACGCCTCCTCGATCCTTTCCATGATCGCCAGCACTTTTTCTTCCTGCAGTCGTTGACCGACCACCTGGACTGCGACCGGGAGCCCGTGCATCCTTTCAGCGTCGTAATGCTGATACGCACCCTTGGCTACGCCGTTGAGTTTGTCGAACCGGAACGTCGCCGGTAATTTATCGAGCACTCTGTCAACGTGGGTGACGGGCATGACGCCGCAGGTATAATCGAGCTAGCCCACGTGTCAGCGGACATTGTGGCCAAGGGGTGCAGATTGCAAGAAGGGGGGCGGAACAGGAGCTTACCAGATTGAACAAGAATGTATACCCACAACTACTTACGGCCTCTCTCATTCCCCCATGCGGTACCGCCGGCGTCGCATTCACCGGCGTCAACATGAAATCTAGCTCCTCCCCCTTCCACCACTCGTGCCAACTTGCCTTGTATGCTTCTCGCTTGGACACCCATTTCCACTGCTCATATGCGCTCTTCTCATTCCAATTTTCCAACAAACCTGCCCAAATACTGTCACGCTTTACATACTTGACCCAAAGGTAGTAGACGTATTTGAAAGGCCGCGGTATCTTCATGTATAGGGACATTTGACGAGCGCCCGGGTCGTTGCTCTCGCCGGTCCGGAAAAAGGAGAGGAACATTTTGCAGCCATCAGAGCTGAGAAGCTGGGAGGCGATGAGGAGAGCACTGTAAGGGGATGGTGGGGAGACGTCAACGAGAGTGTGGCCTTGGGAAGAGAGGGCTGACACGGTGCGTTCGAGTGCACGAGCGCAGGCTGGGGATGGGTCGACGACACCTGAAAATGATTCAGTAGGGCAGTTTTTGGGAAGACAGATCCTCGTTTACCATCTGTCCTCATCACACCGATTCTGAACCGTTTGCTTTCCCTAACTTTCTGTACTTCATCGGTCCGCCATTCAATAGGGTGCACAGTGTGATCCCACAACCACGGCTTCATCCCAATCAGACTCCTCGAGAAATAGACCAGATCTTCCAGCGTTCTCGCCATGGGGCTGAACACGCTCGGTATACCCTCCTGCCCAGGCATACTTGTATTCATACCCATCTTCGGCCAACGTCCCGTGCTACATCGCAACGAGTATATACCAGAAAAGTGTGCCGGGGCCCGTACTGAGCCCGCGACGTCAGAGCCGATGCCGATGCGGCCACCACCGTAGGCAAGAAGGGCAGCCTCGCCGCCCGTAGATCCGCCTGGAGAGTATTTTACGTTGTGGGGATTGAGGCAGCGGCCCCAAACATCGTTGGATGATTCGAAGGAGAGGAGGGTAGTGGGCAGGTTGGTCTTGACGTAGGGGATGGCTCCTAAAAACCTTTTCAGACCGAGCCATTGAATGAGGGCAAGAGATGTTGACCAGCAGCTTTCAGTATCTTGACTAGACTACCATCCTCAGCGTAAATTTTACCTGTGTTGCGCGAGTATCCTACGCTGACATCGAAGCCGCGAACCGCCACTGAGTCTTTCAATGATACAGGGATGCCGGCCAAGGGTCCTTCCAGATTGACCTCGTTCTCTGCCCACGATTCTGCCTCGGGCAGCATGATTTCTGTGAGGCAGTTGAGTTTCTCGTGCGCGCGTATGGCGACTTTGCCGTAGGTTCGAAGGATGTCAATCGGGTTGAGGACTTGCTTGTGGACATCTTGAACGAGGGTCTCGATGGACTTGTCCAGGATTTCGCGGTCCTGGGAGGAGATGGCACTCTGGTACGGGGGAGGTAGGCTGGCGATTCGGGTCGATCGTTGGAGCTGTTTCCGTTGGCTGCGAAGTGATTAGCATGGCGTTATCGTGAATGCCGTTGGAGATCTACCATGCTCGGCGATGCTCGAAGTAATCGAATGGCGGCAGCATCTCGAGTGCTACGACCAGTAAAGGTCATTCACATACCTCTCGATGGGAAAATGTATGAAGGTACTGTAGTGAGATGCCCAACGAAACACTGCTGTTTCTCGGATCTCCGCACCGGCGACTGAGCTGCGATTAGATAAGGGCTTTACATTCCACTTTTGGACTAGCTTGTATTTGTGCCACGAGATTACAGGATTGGCAGTAGACAAGATCACTTGGAAGTTGGAACCATTGGCAATCCCTCCTCACCACCATTCATTGATTGTTGCATGGGTTTTGTTTACTGAAAGTTCAAGACTTGGTAAGACTTGCGTGACCGGTGTGAATTCGACGGTGTATTGTGGTTCAAGCCCATAACGCGCAGAGACAATTTGAGGCCCTCGCGTGGTGCATGTTGGCCATCGATCTCTTCATGGGTCAACCATTCTTTCAGCCTCTCAAGTCTCAAACCACAATGTGAGGAAAGTATAGCAATCGTCCGATCTATCTCCTTGCCAAGCTGTTGGCAGGTACAGAAATATCTCCGACGCAACGTCCGCTTGAGGAGCGATTCAAGCGATCCGTTCCATCGTACCCTCATCTATTTTTGCTTGCACGTCTAAAGAAAGCCACGATTCTACCAGCCGTTACACATCACGTCTCTACCCGTAACATCATCAAGCAGCTTCTGCGACCTTAGTGGCCTGGCTCTTGTCGCCGGTCGATTGGCCCGTGCTCTGAGATTGTTTAAGCGCCAGACTCGGTAACGTCCGAGGAGCCTCATTCTGAGATTGTCCGACTATTGGCTGAGACGTGATATCGTCGAGCAAGCGTGAAACTGTCTATCAATGGAACATTTACATCTTTAGAAACAAGTTGAAGCGAGTGTATTGGTAGGGCATTGTTATCATTGAAGCAGGATGCTCTCAGTACTTAAGACGAGAGAGACACCTCGCTATGTCTTTCTTCTACATCTGAACCACAGTCTCTTGCGGATTCTTCAAAGCATTTCGTCTCTCGCGGTTTCCTTGCTTCTGTCTATTTCCTTAAGACGCTCCTTGCAATAAGTCGGTACCAATCGCTACATCAACGCCGATACATCCCACGATCTTTCATTCCAAGATAATCACCCGCTTGATTCATCCTTCCTTCTTCAGTCATACATAATCCCAATCCCTAGATATGGCTGGCCCCGACTATGGTGCTCTTGGAGCGACGTTCAAGATTGTCCGCTTGCTTCAAGTGATTAGTCTCCTCGGCTGCATTGGCATGGCCGCAAACTTCATCTCGGAAATGGTCTCGCAGAACAATTCTCCGTCAGAGGAGCTTGTCGGTACCCTCAGCGTGGTGGGCATCTCGTTGCATCTTGAAAGTGGCTGAGCTAATGCTTGCATCGTAGACTTGCATCGCCATCCTCTACTGCGCAATCACTGTCATCCTACACATTGACAACATCCTCCCATACCTCATCAACACAGGTATGGATGGTCTCATGCTCATCGCCTTATCTGTTGTCGCCATTGTCGTTGGCAAACCCCTTTCGTATCTGAACTGCCAGGTCGTCGGCACCTCCAGTGTTGCTGAATCGGCATCTCAGTTGAGCTCGCAGCTCAAAGACAGCTTCAACAAGCAAGGTGGAAAGGTTGTGTACAGCAACTGGATTGGTGCGAGCAAGACCACATGCTATGAGATGAAAGCCATCTGGGGCTTGAGCATTGCCCTCTGGTAAGTACCATTTGGATCGCTTTTGTCCCTTTATGATGTCTGACATACCTCAGCATCCTCTTCGCTTTCTCCGCCATGTGCAGCGTATGCCTCTGGCGTCGTAGCAAGACTGTCCCTCCCAAGGACATCGCTTAAGCAGGCTGTGTATCTGCGAGGATCAATTGTCAGAATCGGACAAAAAAGAAAAAGACGCTTTCATCAGTGATATCAGTGATGCATGGTATTTGGCGTTATGGTTGGGATTTTCGGGGTGAAGCCATCGACCTTGACCTAATAGACTAATGAATGGTTAACGAGCCTTGTGATACCGATATGTCCCTCTCACGACTTGTTTTGGTTCACCGTAATTTGAAGACTCGTCATTTCTTACCCATTGCTGTAGTGTGGGGGGTAGGAAATTGGACAGCTCACATCCACTAGGCCCACTGTTCCCGGGTCTAGGCGCACTCTGGTCTCATAGTCAATTCGTTGATCCTCGACAAGCCGGGTAGCTGCTTCGATATTAATCACTCCATCCCTACCGTTGATCATCCTTCATGGCAACTGCATGAGCCTGTCTGTCTTTTAGACTTCGTTTGCTCGTTCACGGGCACTCTTGCCACGCATACCTCTTGGCATGCCCGTTCTCCTACACTGGATGAAGGATGAAGGATGAAGGATGAAGTCGAAGGGTGTGCGCGCGAAGAAGATCGTGCAGATCGGAGTGTGGGGAGGACGGGCAGAATATATTGAATGTAAATAAGGTAATTTAGTCCTTGAGGCAACAAGCCCAAGAACGCGGTCGAGATCCCCAATTCCCAGAAAGGCGGATCCTATAGAAGGATCGAAGTTCCCAATAAAAAAAAAGGGTTTACCGACAGCGTGAAGGGCCGTTTGATTGGCTTCCGGTGGGTCGGGATCTTCAGTCTTCAGGTCGTAATACGGTAACGAACGCCAACGGTGGACAGCGGCAACATTTTCTGAATCGCTGCATCAAGCTTTTTCCCCTCTCGACGCCATCATTATTATTGAATAGTCCCTCTCTGAGTGGAGAGGTAGATCCATGACTAACCTGATGATGATGTGGCAGTCCGACTTTCCCTTCATTCTCATTCATGAATTCATGAATTCTCTCTTTGTCCGACCAAAGTTGCTTCCCTTCTTCACCAGCCTACCTGCTCCTCCTCCCCGCCCTCAATTGCGCTATCGCTTACGCCAAGCGCCAAACGGTCAATTGACTCACCCAATCGCACCCGTCTAACCTACATATATCAAGAGCGTTGGCAAAGCACTCCATCCGAGTCACATGGATGGCTTCGGGCAGTGCGGATATCCCTATCGTGAGATCAGCCTTCTCCTATGGAATCTCATCAGGACTGATGCACTGTAGGATTCGAGATACGGCGATGATGGAGACGCTGGCTCAAGCTTCGAGGACTCTTCGTAAGAAACCATGTTCTATTTCGGCAAAGCGAATACCTCTGACTGGATGGTAGCCGAATGTCCTTGGATAACGACATGAAGCACTACCGGATTGAGAACAACAGAAGGTACCACACTTACCGTACGTTGGGAGAGCGCGCATGCAAATTGAACCAAAATGGCTTGCTGATGGAGTCAGGCGATGGTGCATACTGGATTCCTCATGATGATGAAGCTCTACGGCTTGACTTATACGCGTGAGTCTAGCTAGAAGTCTTTCCTTCTGTTCACGGGTCTGACAAGCCAACCTGGGGTTGCAGGCATCATATGTTTATCCTGACGCTCAACAACAAGCTATTCCTCGCACCGATAAAAAATCCAAGGAGAATCATGGACGTGGGCACTGGGATTGGAATCTGGGCGTCGTATGGACTACAAATCCGCCCCGAAGATTGCATGACTGACGTCTTGAAGAGATGTCGCAGACAAGTTTCCAGACGCCGAAATTATCGGTACACCACAGAATGGCCACGCGATTAGTTTCTGCGCTGACGCGTCAATTCAGGAAGCGATCTCTCCCCAACCTTCAGGGCAGCTCCGAACGAAAACCTCCGCTTCGAGATCGACGACTGCTGCAGCGAATGGGTCTATCCTCCAAACCACTTCGACTACGTCCACGTCCGGTTCCTCTACGCTAGCATCGCTGACTGGCCCGCCTTCTACAAAGAATGCTTCGAGTGAGCACGGCAATCTCAAGAATCCGCTTGGTCCCCAATAAGCTAACATT
Source organism: Platismatia glauca (assembly GCA_963556305.1). Lineage (NCBI taxonomy): Eukaryota > Fungi > Ascomycota > Lecanoromycetes > Lecanorales > Parmeliaceae > Platismatia > Platismatia glauca. The sequence continues at coordinate 804,622 of OY745766.1, read as the reverse complement.
GACGTCCCCTAGCCATATCGCCCCAGGCGGCTACATCGAACACAGCGAACCCAATCCAGACTTGCTATCGGATGACGGCTCCATTGATCCAACCGACGTCTTGCATCTTTGCTCTGAACTTGCATCCGAAGTAAGCCAGAAGTTTGGGAAGAATTTGGGAATAGCGCCACTCATCAAAGACATGATTAAGGAAGCAGGCTTTGTCAACGTGGTGGAAAAGAAATACAAATGGCCTCTCGGAGCGTGGCCCGTTGATCAGAAGTTGAAGGATATTGGACGCTGGAATATGCAGCATTGGCTTGAGGGGTTAGATACTTGGACGTTACGGCTGTTGACGCAGCACTGTGGGGTGAGTCGGTCTATTATGCCGGGTGTCAGATCTTGATCTCAAGGAAGAGAGGATTTGCGAAGGGCCGTAGCTGACTGGAGAGAAGTGGACGCCTGATCAAGTCAAGGAGTGGACCGCGAGAATGCGCACTTCCCTTGTGAATCCAAGGCATCATGCTTATCAATCAATGTATGTCGTACTTTCGGTCTTCCGTCTCCATGTTCGAGCAGCGGAGCTGACAATTTTGACAGACACGTTGTCTACGCTCGGAAACCGCAATGACATCTCTCCACTCCTTTGGTGCCCACGATCTGGGCAAAATCAATCTTTTTGCATAGCGTCATCGCATAGCGCTACGATGACGATTTTCTTTGCCTTTAGGAGTATTCATCAGACTCATTCTTTATGGAAGAGCTGAAGCGGAATGAGACATGACCGATTAGAACGAATATTATGCTGTTTACGACAATCCTATGAGGCTGTGGCCCACCATGCACCCAAATCCTGTAATTCAATAATGTCTGAAGTCCATCTACTATCTACTGCCATCCTCTTCGGCTTCTTCGATCGCCGTCCTTCCCTCTCTCTGGAACCCTTGCCCGTAACCTCCTTTTGGTGACTCCTGCTTGGTACGAGTGTAGACCGATTCGATCTCACTGTTCGAACACCAAGCACACTTTCGTCCTCGCGGGGTATCTCTCCGATATAATCTCAAAAATTCCTAGAGCCTCTCACGTATTGTTCCTTTAACCAGAGCTCACGGGCGGTATGATCGCCACCTCATCACCGACATTGATCACCGCTTGCACTTCCTCAACATCCACATATTCCAGGTTAATGGTCACAGCGCAACTGTCCAGCACAGCCTTTGTGATCCCCGCATACTGCTTCTCCAGAGCGCCGAATAAGTCGGTGACGGGCATTGGGGCGGGGAATGTATCGGAGGACTTGCGGGTGAAAGAGGCAGCGGAGGCAAAGTAGAGGATGCGAAAACGGTTCTGGGGAAGCTCTTCGGGCATCTAATTGAGGGTAGCAAGGTCAGTGGGTGATTGACAGATCAGATGAAGGGAAAGAGTGCATGAGAGAAGGTAGTTGAGAGTCAGGATGGGTTGTTTCTCTTTACGGAAGCCACAAGGCGCTTCTTCGGATAATACATGCTATTGTTATTGATACTCATCATGCGTCCGGGGATGAACGGATAAGGAAGGAAAGCAGAGTCTTACATTGAATCAGCTTTGTGGTATCACGAGGTACGTACTTCCGAGTAGACACACGCGAGAGTGACAGGCCGTACATGTGGCGGAGAAAAGCGCCAAGACTTTTAGCCCTATCAATATCGAAAGTTTTGAAGAACTTCAATTGGCATCCTCACGCATCATCGGCCCCTTGTTCACTAAGGGCCGTGCCCGCCTGCTCCAATCATGGCAGCGAGGCAGAGGCTCAGGGTGGCCTTTGACGCCAGAAGAGCGAGGCGACTATGCTGGCGCTGCGCGCTGCACTTACCGCGTTACAGCTCTACCAGTCCAGCCGGTATACCAAACAATTTGCAGAATACGGAGGGAGTTCCTTACAGCCAAGCCCTACAGTGGGATGTTGAAAATAGATCCAGGTCACAATCCTCCAATATACCTCCAATCGACACGGAGCCGGTCTCAAGGAGTTCACGTGAATCTGATCCCGGATCGAGCCAAACGGTTCACAGGTTTCGTATACGTGGAACGAATCGTAGTCGTCCGATGTTTTTGGGCACCAGATCACAATCCCAATCGAGGCAACCCATTCGACGAGTAATGATAGAGGACCAACCCGTTCGACGAGTAATGATAGAGGACCGACCCGTGAGCAAGGACGCTCAATCACAATCTTCATCAGCGCAAGCCGTTCGTAAGCGTCGTATACGACGTATAAAATTTCAGCTACTCAGACGAATGGTGGTCGGGAACACTCGATTGATATCTTTGGGCACCAGATCACAATCCCAATCGAGGCAACCCATTCGACGAGTAATGATAGAGGACCAACCCATTCGACGAGTAACGATAGAGGGCCGACCCGTCAGCTTGGACGCTCAATCACAATCTTCATCAGCGCAAGCCGTTCGTAAGCCTCGTATACGACGTATAAAATTTCAGCGATTCAGACGACGGGTGGTCGGGAACACTCGATTGATATCTTTGGGCATCAGATCACAATCCGAAGCCGTTCGAAAGCCTCGGATACGTGGAATATTAGACGGCCGACCCGTGAGCTTGGACGCTCAATCACAATCTTCGGACACTCGATCGCCATCCCAATCTATGAGCGCCGTTCAGCAGACTCCTACACGAGAATCATCAGAGGGCGGATCGGTCCCTTTGGGCACCCAAGAAGTTTTGTGTTTCAGGAAACAGGATGTGACCGTGATCAGGAAGGTAGTCGACAGTTTCAGGAAGGTAGTCCCCGAGTCGAAACATGAACTGGACCCGGTCATGGCTTTAGATACTCGATCGCCATCCCAATCTATGAGCGCCGCTCAGCAGTCCTCATCACAAGAATCATCAGAGGATGGATTCGTCCCTTCGGGCACCCGAGAAGTTTTGCGTTCCAGGAAGGAGGATGTAGCCGGGACGTTCAGGAAGGTAGTCACCGAGTCGAAACATGAAATGGACCCGGTCATTGCTTTAGACACTCGATCGCCATCCCAATCTACGAGCGCCGTTCAGCAGTCTCCTACACAAGAATCATCAGAGGGTGGATTGGTCCCTTTGGGCAGCCGAGTAGGTTTACGTTTCTCGAAGGAGTATACAGCCTTCAAGAAGTATGCAGCCTTGGTTTTCAGGAAGATATTCCCCGAGTCGAAACATGAATTGGACCCGGTTATGGCTTTAGACACTCGATCGCCATCCCAATCTATGCGCGCCGTTCAGCAGTCTCCTACACAAGAATCATCAGAGGGCGGATCGGTCCATGCTGTTGGTGCGGAGGCGACGTCACCAGCTAAACGCAAGACAAAGATTGTTGATATAAAACGACTAAAGTATGGAGCTCGTCGACTCGTTACGAATTCTATTATCAGGAAGCACATAGTTTCTGCCAACAAATCCGGTGCCAACATCCGCGGTACTAACGTGCACTATGTTATGAGTTATCTCAATCGCGATAGAATTATTCGGAGAATCCTGCGAGACCCCCACCATACCAAGACGCCAAGAATTTTGTATTTGGCTGGGAGGGATGATGCCACTCGTTTGGTACGCAAAGCTGGGCCACCCTTACGCGAGCGTCCAACAGACGCAGGTCAAGTCCCATCGAAAGATCAGCACGAAGACGAAGCTTATCATAAAGCATTGACACTCTTGCTAGATTCATCCAGAAATCTCCATACGTCAGAGCCGCCTAATCCCACCAGAGAGATTAAGAAGAGGAGACACTTCTCTTCTCAACATTGGACCCTTCGACGGGTTGTTTCAAGTGAGAGCCGGACGTCGAATCGTCAAAGCCTGGTATCAAAAAGGTCATTCTCGACCAGGACTCCCAGGAACCCAAAAAGACATCATGCTACTGCAACTGTAAGTAATAGAGAGGCTGCTTTGGGTTTTCACATGCTAAAGCCATCCACAGAGTCAGACCTTGCAGGCTGATGCCCCACCCGGCTCGCCCATCATTGAAACGAATCCAGACGAGCCTTTCAAAGGTAAATCTGGAGGCATCCGAGAGGCGCTTAGTTTGTGGCAGGAGCACCACGACACTGCTCTGGCCAGTACGTCAGGTCAGCCTCCTTCGACTACGCTTGGCGAGATCCAGAACTTGTTCACCCAGTCAGGAGAAGATGAGAGCTTTACCGCGATTACCCGGGACGATGATGTGGAAGATTATGACGATGAAGAAATCGGATCTGACGAGCTAATTCCGGACACCTTTGCCCATCAGGTCTTCCTTCGACGAGGTGACCTTGTCGACTTACTGTGAGTCTTACGTCGGGACAGTGGAAGGCATTGCAGACTGACGATTGCAGGGCGGCGTCGGAATCAATCTTGGCCATCTTTGTTCGAAACGTGGCCGATCAGTGCCAGTTCTATACGAGTCGAGGTGAATGGGTTCATCGAGAGCTAGGGTATACACGGTGGGCAGTCTCGCGGTTTGTGGATCCAAATGATTTGAATGAGATTCTTCCGTATCTCCCAGCCGACGAGGTTGCCGAAGAGAAGATGAATCGTCTTCAACCCATTGATATCCACGCTCCGCGAGGTGCCGGGGCTAAGGTTTTAGAAAAGATGTCGCTCTTCCACCAGTCCGCCGACGCTGTGTTCAGGGAGCATGCAGATCGAATCAACCGCCTTTACGAAATCATTGCTCCTGTTGAAATCCACGCGGATCCAACACATATGTCGCTGAGAGATATCGCCATGAAGGTCTTGATGAAAGAAGACCCTTCGCAACTCACGCAACCGATGCTATGGGCTATTCATAGAGCGATCGGCCAATGTCAGAACATAACTTGGGATCAGATGAACTATCGTCAGAATCCGACATACGAGATCCTTCCTCAGCAAGGCCTGGAGTATATCTCTCAAGTCAGAGAGTGGGTTCGTGAGTTTCAAGAAGGGATAACTCTAGATGCAACGAACGGTTCCATGTTTGGCCTTGATTCCACGTTGATGGCGGCAAAAACTTCTCTCAATCCAATTGCAACGTTCGTCAAGAAAGCTCGGGTTGCCATAGAACAAAGCCGACAGACAAGACCTCTTTCGAATTCGGGTTTGATCGGTCCAAGCTCGATTAAGTTAGAGGTAGACATAGACGGTAAGCCATATAGAGAGACCCTCATGGAAAGATTTGATCGCAATGAGAGAATGATTATTCATTATCTCAACGTTTGGGCGACTTCGTCATACCTCAACCCTTCTACAAACCTGGCAGCTTTGGGTCCCATGATCCTTCGAGCCATAGGGATGTATGAAGGTTTCGAGCCGGATACATCCAGGGGGTTCACTCTTCTCCAGGAATTAGGCGTCGTCACGCCGTGGGAAAACAGAACCGTCCAAATACTCAGGAACTTGAAACTTCCTAGAGACCATAGCGGCATCGGAGAGGCAAGCCGATTGTGGTTCGGTGCTTTGAGGGAGATCAAAGCGTTTGAGCCGAAGGATGCTATGGAAGGCTTGAGAAAGGACTGGGGTGATATGCCGGTTTTCTGCATCGACAGCGCAGAGACTCTGGAACGTGACGATGGGGTTTCTTTGGAGCCTGTTGATAATGATCCATCTGCGTATTGGGTGCATGTCCACGTCGCGAACCCATCTGCTTTCATCACCCCCGAATCTACCGTGGCAAAGTACGCAGCCTCACTCGCAGAGTCATTTTACTTGCCCGAAAAAAAATACCCTATGTTAGCCACAAAGCTGACGAAGAAACACCTGAGTCTTGCAAGTGATCGGCCTTGCATCACTTTTACTGCAAAGATCTCGGTAGATGGTGATATACTCGAGAAGAAGATTACCCCTGGAACCGTACGCAATGTCCATTACCTTACGCCTCAAATGGTAGGCCAGGGCCTTGGCTTAACCGAGACCGACGAAGATTCGGAGACCGTGTCAATATTGACGGTGGGCGGACGTATGCCTACTCAGCCTCACGACGATCTCGACCCGACCAACGCTGCGTTGACCGATCCAGGACATATCAAAGTACTACACAAGCTGCTCAAGCTTGGTGAAGCCGCTCGTCACAAGCGCGCTCAGGCTGGAGCTCCGGACTTCTATTCATCAGCTCGTATAGGAACCACCTATCCAGTAGTCTATCTACATAGCAATTACTTCGAGACCAACCCCGGAAGAGTGAGACAGTTTGAAGGCGATCCCATCATCACTCTACAAAGGACCACCGAATCCCGAAACCTGGTCTCCAAGATGGTCTCGGACCTCATGATCATCGCCGGCGATATCGCCGCTTCCTGGTGCTCCGACCGCAACATCCCCGTTCCCTACCGCGGCATCCTCCGCAACCCCGAACCGGCCTCCTCGCCCGAAGTCTTCAAGCGCGAAGTCATCGACCCCAAAATCGCCAAACACGGCCACGCAGGGCAGGATGACCTCATCCGCTATATGCGCCTCATGGGCGCCACCCAGGCTTCGGACCGTCCGCTGGAACACCTCAGCCTCGGCCTCCCAGCCTACTGCAAAATCACCTCCCCGCTCCGCCGCCACGTCGACCTGTACACGCACTGGCAGATCGAAGCCGCCATCCGGCACGAAGCCGCCACCGGCTCCTCTCTCGTCGGCAGCACCGACGACTCCTACCTGCCCTTCTCGCGCGCTCAGGTCGAAGAGTACGCCGGCGGCACGATCCAGCGCGAGAAGAGAATCAGCCGCGCCCAGAAGTCGTCGTCGCGCCACTGGATGTGCCAGGCGCTGTTCCGGGCATTCTACTTCCAGGAAGCGACTTTGCCCGAGACGTTCGAGGTGACGATTATCTTTGGCGGGCGGCGACCCGGGCATTTTACCGGGTGGTTGAAGTGGTGGAATGTGAAGGCGTACTTGAAGGATTGTGCCGTCGTGAAGGGGGAGGGCGGGTGGAGGATGGGGGATGTGTGGGAGGCGCGGTTGGTCGCGGTGGATACGTATCGTACGGATATCTTTCTGGAGCCTATCAGGTTGATCGAGAGGGAGACGGGGGTCGTTTGACCGGCCCGATCGGTGGTTTGAGACGTCCGCTTTGGATTTGGATGATACCCAGCCGTCACTACGTCGCGCCGGTGCTCGGTTTTTTTATGCGGATAGTAATGTATAGAAGCTCAAAGCACAATCTCAATTCAAGCACACGAGACCTCTCTCAAGCGCAATCTCATACAATTTTCTCACACACACCCCAACAACCCATCACCATCCACCCATCATCGATCCCTCCTCATCCCTCCCCTCCCTCCCAACAACCCTACCTACTCCGGCCCCCCCTCGAATGTCCTTGCCACCTCCGGCCGCCACCCCCGCCTCTCCCGGCCGTAAATCTCCGCCGCGACGGGAAACGACGCGGCCCCGCCGCAGCGCAGGGCCGTGCGCACCGCGATCTCGGGGCCCGGCGCCGTCTGGTGATGGTAGAGGTGCGCGGTGCAGGTGGGGCGGTAGTGGCTGTGTACGGGGTTGCCTGAGGGGGAGAAATGGGGGGGGTGGGTTTTTGGGGGGTGGTTTTGGTGCTGGGGTGGATGGGGGGGTTTGTGCTGGGTTGTGGTTTGTGGTGCGGGGTGGAGGGGAGCCGGGGGGGATGGAGGGCGCACCAGAGGATGTCGGCGTCGGCGTCGAGTTTGGCGGTCCGTTCTGTTTGGCCGCGGTGGCGTTTGCCGTGGTGGGTTGTCGTGGTTGCTGGTTGGGGACGGGCGTGGGTTCTTTTCGGGCCGGAGGGTTGGGGACGGAGAGGAGAGGGCGGATGATGGTGAGGGAGGGAGGGAGGGAGGTGAAAACACGGAAAGGCAAGGGATATATCGAACCCACAGGAAATAGTGACCCCACCCCCCTCCGTCCACCCACCCACGCCCCACCACGTAGAGTACATCACCACGCATCCCGGAGAAAGAGGACGGGGAAAGACCCCACGTCCGAAAGCCCCCAGCGCCCACCGCACCTCCCGCCATCGGCTCCCCGGCCGCAGCCCCATCTGCCCCTGTGCCCTCAGCCCCCCCGCCCCCTTCCAAACACCACTGCCCCCGAGCCTCGGATTTCCAGGCCCGGATCCGCCGCGGTCTGGAACCCCAGGCACGCGAGGGGCAGGAGGCGGCTGCTGCGTGTTGGTGGGGGAGTCGGTAGGGGAGTAACCGCAGGGTCGGGTGCCAGATTCACAGTGACGACGTGGGTCCGCGGACGTCGTGCGCGCCCTGGCCCTGCTGCTCGGTCGCTGCCGGCCTGTCGTGCTGCCTGCGCGTCTGATTGCGCGCTCGTTGGCACTGCGGTGCAGGCCGTCGGGATTCAGAAAGGGTCGGCGGCGGCGGTGGTGAAGGTAGGATGGAGGAGTGGCGGGTCAGGGCGCTCGGATTGGCCGACGGAGGCGGGGGATTCCGAATACCCCGGCACGCGTCGAGACTCGAGACGGTGTCCGGGGGACCGGTGCTGCGCGGGGTCTGCGCTGTCGTTCCGAGACGCGTCGCTTGCATGGGCTGGAGTCCGGAGAAGAATGGCTCGAGGTCGAAAGGGATGCGGTGAGGTTGCGATTGCTTCATCTGGTCGGGTACCCTTGTCGTCCCAAGCTGCCGGTTGGCGGAGAAAGGATTTCCCTTGGCGCTGCATGTGCAACCACCAGGTTCAACGCGAGGACAGAGAGCGTGCATATTCAATGTGGCCATTGGGCCACGGCTACACACGTGGAGCCTTTTGTTGTTCGTTAACACTGATGAGGTCGAATTGAAATACATGATGCATGGAAAGAGCCTACGAGCCAACCACCAGATGATACTGGCTTCAGTGATTGGTAAAGCAATCGAGCCCTGCCTCCCAGACCTAATTCGACACGCCGTTCGCAGACATCTGACGGACAGCGTTTTGCCAATCCTTACTCGCGGCGATTGACTCCGCTCCACCTGCAACATGTTCAGGCCTGGATTGCCCTTCCTCCACTCGGTGGCCATTGGCGTTGGATTTTCCCATGGCGGCCACTGCGCTCAGAAGATGCAGTGCGCCCTCGGGAAACACATCCGTCTCCAGCGGGTGCTTATCGCCCAAGTAGTTCCACTGCCTCGGGGTAGGCGTAGGCTCGTGAAGATCGAGAATCTGAATGAAGTTCGTTGCCGGAAACTTCCCCCCGCAGTGTTCCTTGATCTCCCGAAGGCTCATGTGCTTGATTTCCTGGAAAAGAGCGAGAGAGGCATGCAGGACCATGAGGAAGCTGTGCGCTGGAAGTGACTTTCCACCTTCTGCACCGGCACGCAGTAATTCGATCAGCCGGCCCACGTACTGCTCCACCGTCTCCGCGCTGAGCGGCATTTGCTTGCGATATTCGGGATCGGCTTTTGCAAAATTGAACATTTTCGTCAAAGTCAAAGTTCCATGAGCAATCTGAGCAAATTGGAATACAGGCAAACTCCGGAGATCTTGAACACTCAGCTCCAAGAGATCGTCCAGCATCCTCAGGGTCGAGTTTAGGGGCGTGTTCGACGAGTCCACCGTTGCAGACGAAGACGAATCAACTCGTGGTTTGTCTTGCGCGCCCGGCACTACGGTAGGTTCAACCCCCACGTAATATTGCATTGCTAGTTCGTGCATGTAAAGATTCACCACATTGAGAGCCAATGTCAGTGGCCCTGTGGGAATATTAGCCATGTCATACTGAATACTTGGACGGCAATGGTCAAGCCCCTGCAGAGGCTCGTGTGGATGGATGAAAGCTTACTTGATCTGAGCTCCGAAGTGTTTCTTAGCTCCCACTCTGACACCTGCTTCGCAAAGCGCGCATGGGCACTGCGAGTACTGGCATCGCGGGCTTCCACGGTGATTTCAGAATCCTCCTCTGCTGATGCCTGCGCAGCGAATTCATCTGCTATCCTTTGCAGCTGTACCCAGCGGCAGAGGATCTTGTCAGAAGGGAAAGCATCTTCTGCTGTCTCTAGGGCTTTGAGGCAGTCCCCGGTATGTGAACTGGGTTGGACCAGATTTGGTCGTCTCATTCCCATTGCGATGCTGCAGTTCCCGATGGTCAGCTCTGCGAAATGACATCGAAAATGCTCGGGACCGGCTTACCTCGAACACAACAAGTAGCACCCTAGCCAGGCACGTCTGCATTCCGTTGTACAGGGATCGGACAAGTAGGACTTTGGCTTCGGAAGGCCAAGGATTTGCTCTTTCCTGAGTATGAGTAAAGGCTGTCTCCTATGCATGCCAAGGTCTATCGCCATGACAGCAGTCATGTGTATGAATTGGTAGTATTTCGAGTCCCCATTAGGCTCAGGCCAATACCAGATTGTGACTACCTGAAGAGCTTGAACTAGTTCCAAAGACTTTTCGCCGTGGACAAAGACTCGCTCTGCCAGAATTCGCATGATCTCTTTCGTGAGCGTAGCTTGTATGTCGGGATAGTCTTGTCCAGAGGCCACACTTAGAATGGCGAGGAACAGGACTGGGCTTCTCTTGCGTATATCATTGGGACTGGTACCGGGTGGAAAGACAACGATCGGCATGTGAGGTGCCATGTGATCTGTGTAATGAGTGAAAAGCTCAGTGGCAGTCTCTGCATGAACAATGCGACGGCCGACGACATCCGCATCCGAATCTCTCACCCACTCGGAATCTGGACCGCCGGTCTCCGACTTGGGCGGTGCGAACATTCGCGGCCCCATGTTGGCGACATTGGCCGGAGATGTTTGACTCATGGCTTCGGAACCACTCAGACGGCGCGACCCAGACCTTCCATTTTGTTGATACTCCGACATGCGTCTCTTGCGACTAGGACCAGCCGATGTAGAGGTGTATGGGGATATTGGCTGGTTGGATCTGCCATCCAGAGACTCGATCTGTGGTGTGTCGCCGTCTCCATATCCGTCATCCTCGCTCCCACTGACATTGCCTTCTTTTGTAGCGTGCAGACTGGCTCTAAGAGCATCAATCTTCCTTTCCAGCTCGGCAACTCTGCTGTCCGTCTTCTTCTGCCTCTTTCGGCTCGGCGCCGTAATGACACAATTGCGGTTTGCCTTCCTACACCTCTTGCAAGGCCCGGTGCCAGGGTCCGGGTCGCATCTCACCTTCAGTCCCCGGCATGCCTCACACGCCCTTGGTCGTTTAGTGTCATTGTTGAACCCGACTTCTGCAGACGGGGGAGGTGCCTCTGAATTGGTCTGGTATGCTTGGTAATTGGCGGGATGTTGCATTGGGGGAGGCTGTTGGTCTGGCGGGGCGCCATAGTATGGATTGTAGCCATCTTGCTGCCATTGCTGTGGAGCGTTGTAGGGATGCTGAGATGGTTGTTGCTGCTGCTGTGGTGGAGGAGGCGGTGGTGGTGGAGGCAAACTATGAGCGGGAACGTAGCTGATTGGGGGGAGATTTGAGTACTGTTGGGGAAGTTGCAGCGACTCTTGCAGACGAGGATCAATATCACTGGTTTGGGTTTGAGAGATGGAATATTGGGGCCGCTCGGGATCCATCTTGTTTGAAAGCTGGGATTCCCTGGAGTCGGTCAAAACTGGCCGACTCACCGCGTCGGTGCGGGAGGCGATATTTCGCTCCGATCAGTAGCGGAAATTTCAATCGTGAACTCGCACCGGCTCGAGTGTTACGACTTTCACCACAGCGACTGCAAAGAAACAGTCAAAGCGAAATCGAATTGCTACTCCGCCTCACACATTGGCCATGCAGCTTCATGAAGGAAAGAGGGGATAGTGAGGTCAGTATGCATCAAAGTGCGCTAACGTGATTCGGGCTAGAGACTAGAGTCGGGCGAGTATCTTGCAGCTACACTTGCGACTCAACTACCTCGGTAGGTACTTGTGTTTGGTGAATGACCCAAGCTTGAATGTATGAAAATCTAGGAATATGTTAGATCTGTGCATGCATTCAATGGGTTGTGGTACAATGGGCACGCTGTTTCTTCTATGCGCTTGTTCGCGCAGTCACATCCACCGAGAAGTGAACCTATTGAACTCCATCTTCTTCCACCACCCTTCCGATGCCAGAAAAGTAAAGCTAGTGTGGAAAGATCCAACACTTTGCCCAACCCAGTCGCTAGTGTAAGCCGCAGTGGCGTCCAAGTAAAGAAAAAGAACACCTTGGGCCAGCAGCCGGATTATATACCCAGGGATGCGGCAAAAATTCACAGCCGGACGCGCGTGTGATGCACGTATTTGTATATAGAGTGATAGACATGAAGGTGGTACGGAAATGAGAGAGTGACGTGGATAGAACGAGAGAGTGATGAGGAATATAAGTAGTCGTCAAGGACGGAAGCAAAGCAGTGACGAGAAGTATGAGTAGCGAAGCAGTGACACGTGATTGGTTCATCCGATTTGTTCACTTATGCACGTCTTCCCTAAGGTATCCACATGCGGGTTCCGTAGGGTACATGAAAACAGCAGTTTGGGTATATGCAAAAATTACAAAGCCACTCATATATATGCAGCCAAAGGGCATTAGAGAAAAAATATGATTTTTGGTTCATCAAACACCATTTGCAGCACCAGGCATCCTCGTATCTTCACTCTCCTCCGCCTCCTCTTCTAAAGCATCTCTCTTCAAATGCCTACTCTGATGGTACACGTAGCCAACCAGCACCACGCCCACCACCAACGCTATCACCAACATCATAATATTGACAGGCAGCGGATCCCGATGGAAGACCTTGTGAGTCATGGCATCCAAGCCTGACTGCGAGAAATTGAGCAGACCGGCGAGGCAGATGATCAAGCCGTAGACCTTGCCAAAGGTTTGGAAACCAAACACTTTCGCCGCGTAGTCGGAAACCGCGGTGTAGTAAAGCGGCCGGTAGAGAACGAAAAGTATGATGTTGCCGTACGCGGCCCACAGGAATGGCAGGACGCCGAGGACACCAATCGCGGTCGCCACGGAAACGAGTAACGTGAGCGTGAAAGGCGTGCTCGTGTTGTCGAGCACGATGCCAATGAATGGTATACTCAGCACGCCGCCTACTGGCAATGCGACATCGAAAACATGGTTGACTTGCTCGGCCAGAGCGTCGCTGTGAAGCATGTACTCATACTGAGTTCTCACTGTGGCGACGAAATAATTGATCCTCGTCATCTGCACGACAGTGAACAAGGCGATGAATATGAACCAGGGAGTCATTATCTGTTGCAGAGCCGAGCGGCCGTGTTGTGCACCCCAGACACCACTGATCTGTTTCTTCTTCTCTTCTTCTGTCTGCTGTTTAGAAGCGGATTTGCCGAGAAGAGATGTCGTCTCAGAGACTACGCTTTCTCGGTGCTGGTCCCGCCTCGCTGGATCCTCGGACCCATTTTCCTCGGTCCGTTCCTCAGACTGAGTGATGAGCTCCCCAACCGTCTTATAAGAGTTGGCAGGCATTACAAAGATTTGTACAATCAAGATAAAGATGGGAACGACTAGATAGACTAAGAAAAACTTTCGGGGCGTGAATGATTCATGAGACGCCGAATATATCAATCGATAAAAAAGGAAGATGGCGCTTGATGAATCGAAAGCGCCGGTCAGCAAGGCAAGGATAAGGCCTGAATTTTGTGGGAAAGTGTTCGAGAGTTGAAAAGAAGAAATGAAAACAAAAGGCCCACCCAGGGCAAGGAAGAGGTATCCGGGAATATACGCATCGAAGGGTAAATCTGTCGCGAAAGCCATGAGGAGAGCACCAATGGTAAGGAGTATGCTGCCGACGATGCCGCTGATTCGAGGGCCGTATCTGTCGAGGACTGTACCAACGGGAAGAGCGCAGACATTCGTTGCCACGGCGGCTGTTGTGAACATGAGGTTGAGTCTAGCAGCACTCCAGCATCAGCAAGACTCACAGGCTTCCCGATACCAGAAAGCCTACCGTATTTCTTGCTCGTAGCACGTCCTCCCCAGTTCGCTACTCATAAACTCATCTCTCTCACAAAACTGACTATATACGCCTTCTTGAACCAGGACCGGCTTTATCGCCGCATATCCAAATACGATGCCAGCTGCGAAAAGGCAATAGATGACGGCGATAGCGACCTGGACTGCAATCCTAATCCGTCAGCCAGATCTCACACGTCCAGGTCACCGAGTACTGACGTATCCTCTTCGCCTTCGAGACTTCAAATGCCCCTACTGGCTCGTCCTTCCCGGCTGGCGCTTTGGCGTTGCCCACGGGGTTGAAGGACATATTCTTGTGCTCCGATCTTGCTGGCGAGGAACCTCGGACAACTTGCTCGTAAGAGCTCATAGAGCTGACGCGGTGGAGAGACATATTGGGAGTCTGAAGCGGCCTTTATGAAGATCAGGAGTTTGCAAAGGTACGAATTCGCAACCGAAATTCGAAATGGAAGTCAAGATCGAGTTCTCAGTCTCTCGACCCCGCGTTTCTTCTTGCAGGGATAGGCAAAAGTCTAATCAGAGCAGAGATACATCAAACCAAAGGACATCAGAGAAAAAGCTCAGAGTTCGCATGGGTGACAGGAGATGCTTAGGACTCGAATATACAGAAGCGAGTGACAAAAGGATCAGGAGAGTTCGAATTCGCCTACCAACAAATCGGAAAGATTGGAGAACCTTTTTGATAGCAAATGTAGCACCAAGATACCCCACACCTTGGCGGCGGAAAGAAGCCGCCGTCGCCACTCGTTCCTCGTTTGTAAGTAGGATAGTAGGTAAGGTAGGTAAGGTAAGTACTGTACTGTGTACTGTATCCAATTGCTCGTGTCAAGCTGTCCAAGCTACACCCAAGCCAGCATCCAAACTTCTGGCAGACAGTGCTCACCAAGATGTCTCCGAATTGGTAAAGTCTGCAAAAAAATCAAACCCCCGATCAAGTTTCAGACTGAAAACATCTCAAGTCTCCCCTTGTGGATGCACAGGGCACGCGCCGGCGCCTTTCGTATCCCACCATTGCCGTATACATGCCTGATCCTCCCATTAGTCCCTTTGCTGTTCATAACTGACACGCCTCGAAAGGCCGTAGGAAATGAAGACTTACCCGATGGAATTTACACAGGCAAACCAACCTGCCCATCTCATCCCCAACCGCAAACTCCTCGAAGCAAATCACACACTCCTGCACTCCCTCACCATCTTGTCCAACGCAATCTTTTTCACTCGCATGATAGACAAACATTCCTGGCGTCCGTATTCTTTGCTGAAACGATGAGGATGGCATATCAGATGATCCTGCTGAGTGTCGGTGTCCGGTAAAGACGGGTCTTGGGCCAGCAGCTTGGGAAGGCGTAGCTGCACTTGCCGCCACAGCCGCTGCTGTCGCTGCTGAAGCCGGCGGGTGAGATGATCGAGGTCCAGAGGAGGAGAAGTGAGTTGCGATGCACGATTCTACATGAGCCTCACGCTCAGCTTCAGAACCATCGGGACCCTTAGGCGGCAGAGCTTGATGGCAGACTGGACATTCATCCTCCTCTCGCAGCTGAGGTCTCGGAGCGGGTCGCGCATTGGCCACATCCAAGTCAGGAAGAGGGCGGTAGCGGGATGGTGTTGGGATCGGGCCCAGTGATGCATGGTGACGATGATGGGGACGGTTTTGAAGAAGCGATGCGAGATAGTGCTTTAGGACGTCAGCTTATGCCAGTCAACATCAATAATCCTATTTGTAGGCTTACTTGGTGCGCTGTTTGATCAGGCGCTGAGCCGTACACCGAGGAATGCCCTGGCAGAGACACGGGAGATCCCACTGGTCGTGATGCGTGACTGTGGCGTCTATTTGTAGATGAGCCCGCTGTAGGAGATGTGAATGCTGCAAGGGGTGCGATGCCATCAAGTCTGGAAGCATTGTTTGAGCGATATTCAGAGCGGCCCGAGGATAATCTGCTACTCAATCTCGGCATTTGGTCGTCTCCTGAAGACGATAAGCCTGGTATTGGAGGTGTTCGCTGGTTTGAACCTAAGTTATCTGGTCTGGGAAAGGAATCAAAGGTATGACGGGTGGACGAGAAATATGGAAGATGAGGCAAAGGATTCGGATCTGGCACGCAAGGATTGCATAATCTCACTTCTTGACCACCACCAAGAGCAGGGTCAATCCTGTATTCTGAACTCTGCGGTCGTCCTTCAGGGTTCACCACCTCTCCAGGAGCATCATCCTCGCCAGTAAGATCAACAACCTCGACCCCAGGGTTATTACCAACGCTAGGGCTCGGCGGAGCATCTTCAGGTGGATGAACGATGAATTGTCGAGGTATCGTGATCCGATGAGGAGAGCAATTCGCACATACAACCCTTCCACACTTCCTGCAATGATGTTTTCTATACCAAAAGCTAAAAGTCGTTCCGCAAATTGGGCATTTGGACACCCTAGCATCGGGCTCCCATTGGGGAAGAGTAATTTCTCGACTTCTTCGATTTTGCAAGGTGTCTAGACTCGGCCGCCGAGGTAAGGGTCGCTCTGTAGTTCTTTGCGCAGGAGGACTGTTCGAGGTGGTCGAGGGACCAAACAAGGGTCGGTCACTGCCCGGTTGCGTAAAGCTTTGCCTTGAGCGAGAGCTCCCAGGGTGCACAAATGATAGGCCACTGGACAACCTTCTCCTTGAATGCTCCTCCGGGTGTTCCGAGAGCCTTTTTTTCCTTCTATCCGCAGCCATGATCGCTGCCCGGCTGGCGGCCAATTGAGTCCGATTCACAGTGTCCTGTCTCTCGTTTGGTGATTGCCGAAGCATGTCCATCCATGTCTCTCTTTCTGCGGATGCAGCTTCTGTAGATGTCCTGCCCTCCGATCTCAAGTCACCTGATAGCACATCCCCATCACTGTGCCCTCTCCTCAAAGTATCTTCAACTCGGCTATCATTTGGTCTCTGGCGGTCAGCTGTGCTGTTGGCGGAGATGGTCCGAGGATGTTGCAAGCTCGGACGATGCGAGGGCGTAGAGTTTGAAGTGTTGGAAGGTGGGTCCATCAAATACTTCGAGGCCAATCTCGGTCTCTTGAAAGGGCGTTCCCCAGACGGTGGAATACTCCTTAAGCTTGCCCTCGCGCACTGGCGGTGATTGTTATCCAGCTTGGTGTTTTTGGGATCAATGACGACAACGGCCAGGAACAGTGTTGGAGGAGGAAGGTGAGGCTGATGAGACAGGATTTCGTGAGCGCTGTTCTGGGTTGTCTGATGAGCGGTGAAAGTGGAGATTGCGTAAAGTTAGACAGGAGAGCGACATGTAATAACAAACTTGGCTCATCCGATGGCAGGGGAGGTCGGTGTAATTCGAAGAGGAGCTTTGTCAGCGCGGTCTGATACTCGGACGGTACAAGAATGGGTAGGTTGATGGTACGGTGTGATGATAGCCCATTAGCTGTTACTTATGTATAAGAAGCATCAATAGACTCGAAATTTGTAAGTGACTAGGATTCTTGATCATAGACAAGCCCAGATTCACGCTTTTTACAAGAGTATAATTATAATTAGATTCCTCGCCATCACTCATGTGAAGAGGAGTACCTTAACCTACATGTCTTGTATCTTGTGGCGGCTACGCACACGCGACCCCTTTTTCCCATACCAAACACACAGGGATGTTGAGAGGACAGCATTAACATCATTATCATTATTACTATTATCATTCTCACCACGGTCATTATCATAATTTCACGCTGTGAATATTGTCGCAAGCAGCCTCCCCAACCCCCGCCACTTGAATGCTCTCAGTAAAGCTCGGGCTGTTTATTATACACTTCCGGTGTCTATTCTACACTCCTTCCCTCACTCAATCATCGCCCTATGTTCATCGCGCGTATTACCGAGACAAAAACGCCAAGCCAGTGATTCATAGCCACATGCAACGCTAATATATGCTCAGAGTCTGCTTCCAGGAAAAAACGCCGCTACACCTTTGGCAATGATATAAGAAATTCGTTTCCCACCGGACCCATGGCACAGTGTGACGCCGGGGAAATGGGTGGGCTTAGAAAGCATGAGGTTGCTGGGCATCAGGACTGACACTCCTTCCGCCAGAGTCTTCAACGAGCTCAGCGCTTGAGCCTAGTATTGATGGGCCATCCGAATTCGCAGTATGGATATTGTCGCTGGCTCGATGTTGCTGCACATAACCCATGCTTGTCGGTCGATCAAGCTGTTGAAATCCAGGAGTCAGAGAGCCAAGGACAGATGAAGAGTGTCTCGCATGCTGAGCGTATCCATCTTCATCGGTTTCTTGCGTTCCTGGTGAGAACATGCTGGAATTCATGGAATCCACACCCGCTGATACTTGGGTACCTTGCGAG
This sequence comes from Platismatia glauca, assembly GCA_963556305.1. Lineage (NCBI taxonomy): Eukaryota > Fungi > Ascomycota > Lecanoromycetes > Lecanorales > Parmeliaceae > Platismatia > Platismatia glauca. Next base: position 786,462 of record OY745766.1, on the reverse strand, counting down.
GGAGAGCTAGCATGATGAGGATAGAAGGGAAAGCGCTTGCTATTGTCTTCTGGTGGCTGCAAGCGTTGAAGGGTAGACCTTTGCGGAGTACTTGGTGGGGAAGGCGCTACTGTTGAAAGCCTGGCCCCGAACTTCTCCATATCCGTTGAAGAGTCGCGTCTGGAACTCTTTCGTGGTATGTTCGGTTTGGTGCTTCTCCGCGAGCTCTCACGCGTGGGTCTGGAGCTCGCCTTAGACGCAATTCGACTTGGCAACTCTATACCTCCTGACGTTTCAATGGTAGGCAGGGTAGGTGGGAATTGTGAGATTTGGCTTTCTCGATTCAGCCGCCAGTCATCATCCAAACTGGATCTTTCGTCACCCTCCTCGTCTTCGCTGCTCACAGGGCTTTCTTCGTCAGGCAGATGCCTGGTACCGGCCCCAATTGCATCTCCTTGATCGCTCAGGGCAAGGTCACGAGATCTCTCTGGCTGCTTGACCCCCGGTTCATCCGAATAACGACCTTCTTCACCGGGTATGATTGCACCTGAAGTCGTCTGTCTTCCCATAGGTGGCGCTCTTGAGCTTCTGACGACCTCGAAGCCTTTCCCTTTCTCCTTGGTCTTGCCACCGAACAAACTCTTGATCCAGCCGGAGGCAGATATGACAGGCCCAGTCGGATCAGCGGGGCCAGTCTTCAGCCTCCGAGTTGGCTGATTCGATAGAGCTGGTCCCCGCACGCCGTAGTAGAAGTCAACCTCTCTCGTTGCGTAGTCCGTCTTGGATTGCCGTGGTTCTTCAGCATCAGAGTCAGAACGATCGCGAGCCCCGTTCAAATGAGCTGGGAGCGGCGTAGCACGTCCAGATGCGGAAGGGCCTTCTATTGGCTGAGGGGAGCCTTCTAGGTCAGGGCTGTGGTGACTCCACCGCTTGTTGGCCCAGTCAGAACTTCCCCACGAACCTCGAGTTCGCCCGGGTGGAGAATTTGCATCCATGGTCGTCCTTCTCTGTCTCGGTGGACGGTAATACGGATCGGCCGTTTCAGCGTTTCTTAAGTTGACTATGCCACCCGCTGTTGCTCCCTGGCCTGCGGCTTGGCTGCTACCTGGAAGGTAAGAAAAGGCGCTTGCTCCTCCAGATATTGGAGTGTCTCCTGCTCCACCCGCGCTGACCGAGTCAAGCCCAACGCTCGTGCGGTTATCGCTAGCAGCCTGCCTGTTCAACAGGAGCGCTGAACTGCCTGACATGCTTCGAGATCGGCCTCCGTTCCACTGTAATGACTTTTGGTCTGATTCCTGAGCTAGCATGGCTGCATCAGAGGTTATGCTTTGACGTGCTCGGCCACTACGCCGAGGATTTCTTCGCGAGAGTTGACGCATTCCGAAGACCTAGACAACGGACGATGAGTGAGTACTGTAACTTCGAGAACCCGGCTTATCTTGGGGATTGACGAGCAAGAACAACAATCGAGGACTGAATAACACACCTTAACTAGCCCCCCTCTAGCAGCGCCTCCACCAACGCCCTCTTCACCGCCCGCACCAGCCAATCTGGCGATGACCTCGATTAAAGTTTGGCATGCATTGAGAAAGAAGCCGAATACGAGCACAATGGCGTGCATGAGAAGGATGATGTAGCCTATCCACCCTCTGGGTGCATCTTTGACACCTAAGGAGGGCAAAAATGCCACACTTAGAAGGACCGTCAAGAGTCTGACGACGGCAAAAAAGGTGTGAAAGGCATTCATGGACGTTGGAGAGTGGAATGGTCGGAAAGCGTTCAGGGTGAGTATGTTGATCACTTCACAAATTGCGAGCAGAACCAATTGAGCAATCCCAGACGGTTGAACGGCACCAATTGCTATGCCTCGAATAAAGGTCAACATGACCGGGACCAGGGCAAAAGTAGCTGCGTTATCCGAGTATGTGTTGTATAAGGGCCCATAGAGCAAGACTGTTGGTAAATCATCGAACAAGTACGATCGCGGACGAGTAGTCGCTATCAACCACAAGACATACCCTGCAAAGCCTATCAGAGCAACAAGTAGGATTGTTGCAAATCCTACCGTCGAGCCCGCAGAGTGTCCTGCAATGACTAGCTGGAAAGTCGAGAGCGCCACAATAGGTAGGAGAAAGTAGTTGAAGACAATCCGGATCGCATTACCCAAACTAAAAGGCAGATTTTTTTGCCGCAGGTCTTCTTCTTGCGTATCCGAGATGAATCGATAAGCCCAACGGCAGGCGAAACCGATCTGTATCAAGGTGATGACAGACACCACGATGACCAGGAGCCATACTGCCATGCCAGCCCATATATCCTTATCTGCGGTCATACCCACCAGCTGACTCATCCTATCAAGTCCATAGGATCCATTGGCCACATATATCCCATCGAGGAGGCTTTGGGAACCGTTGCCGTGCGTGACAAAACTCTCATTGAACATGAGCGCAGACCAGCTCACTTGGCTTACCACAGGCTGATAGAATCCTGGGTAGTTCAGGCTTAACGACCCGATCAGGACGATGAATTGGATGTATTGAAGACAGTCCCCAAACCCAGGAGTCACCAGTCGTAGAAGATCGTCATCTCTCCCGTAGTTGCTCGTGAACTTGAAAACATCTGTGGAACCCCAAGGACTGAAAATTGCGGCGGTGGCTGTTGCAACGGCAACAAGAATAAGGACGACGAGCGGTAGGTAGGTGAGCGTCCTACTGAGCGTGTGTCCTAAGTCTGGAGTTATGCTGGTTTCTATGCAAGCTAGCTGGTCGGCTGCCGGGTCTCCAGACTTGAGCCTAAGGAAAGCGTTGATTGAGGTGAATGCATAGCTCGAATACATGTCGTGCGCGACAGTAATCCCAGGAAGCTCGGATACGTTGTCCCTTCAGGCAAGATCTTTAGTCTAGATAGCTTTGCTTGTGATTTTGAGGATGGGAAACAGGACTTACTCAGTGCCGCTAAAGTTGAAGACTGGGGCAACTGGACATGCTGTCACAGACGAGGTGTTGCAGAATCGCGCAGCCTCAGGAGCATAGGATGTGTAGTCCAAAACATTGAATTCCGTCGTGAAAGTGGTATACAGCGCGCCTGGACCTGATCCATAGATATCTGGAATTTTGCCAACGGTATCATTCGGGTTTGACCACTGCGGGTCCGTCTGGTTAGGATATGGCTGCTGGGTAGCAATCCCAGTGACGTTGCCATATGCAGTAACATTGAGCTTATGACTCTCTGCACTCGTATTGAAAGTGGCCCAGACGAATAGTGGCACGAATTGTAGAGTCTTCGGCTCGTTTGAGTTGATGACGTCCGGACTCAGGCAATTACCAAAGTTGACGAAAGCGGCAGTCGAAAGTCTGATAGGTAGGAAAATCAGCAGTAACACTGATCGCAGGATGTTGACAATGGAAGGCGTGTCCTGGCAACCGCGTATTCTCCATGGTGACCGTTTTGGTGATATAGCGCTGGGCCGCTGTAGCTTCCGGCTCTTCTTTGATTGTTCTTTCTCCTCTGTGGTCACCATGAAGCTCTGTGTGTATTGCAATCCTGCGTCCCATGATGCCTCGCCCATTCGCGCAGGATCGTGCCTTTGACCATGCCACCAGGTCGCTGCGGCCATAGCCTTCACCCCTCCATCGACAGCGTGTACTCGTTACAATTTGCAGACCTATGGAATCTCTAGCACCCTAGATAGATTGAATTGATGGATCGTTCGAGAGGAGAAGCACTGGTGAGTGGTAAAGCAACAGATTGTCGGGTGAGGCGGCAGTGACACAGCTGATGGAAGGAACTCGGACCTTGAGCCGATTTCCAGTGCTGCGGTCGCGGAGGAGAGCCTTAGAAGAAGATTATTCAGTTGAAAATTCTCGTGACGGGCAGGCTGTAAAAGAGGGAGCGGGATGGTGAAAAGATCGACGTTGGACTCCGTGGGGTGAGATGAAGGTCGCTCCGCAAGAAAAAGTGACGATCGCAAAGCCGGTTGCTTACAAGTCTCAAAGTTACGAGAGAAAGCAGACGCTCTTTGAGGAACCGCATCTACAAATCTGCTATACTACATGCGCCTGTAATACGGTCCTTCTTGGCTTCCTCTTCAACAGGTTGTATACCTTGGAAAATTGTGGTAATCAGTCATTGACATGTGTTGAATTGAGAGCAAAGAGACGAATAATGGCATTGATCTTCAACTGGTAGAGTATCATGCAGATCTTTGTATTTCTAGAATCTTTTTCGCTAACTACCCTCACTCCCCTTGACAATCATCCAGCTATCTTGGATATCTGAAACAAGTCGTGCTGTCTTGATATTTGATACACACGCCCAGGCAATTCTAGCATGAGACTTGCGGAAGCAGTCCCAGACCGGACGAGAATGTGTCCGCCTCAGACATTGGTTCCAAAGATAAATAATCCCCATGTGTCACTTGTGCGCTCTTCAGCCCAACGGCTCGAATCATTCGAAAACCGGGCCAAGTATATATTATGCGAGTGCGGGTTTCTTATACTGACGTGCGTATGCAGCTTTCCCCGTCACTTTTCGTATCAGCTAAGCCAAGGCTACTGACTTCCGTCAATCGCTAATCGGGCAATATTAGTAGAAGAAAGATTGCAAGACGTCAGGCAGCGTCGCTAGTTTTTGGTGCGTCCATCCTACTGACAACCAGACCATAGAACATGGAATGCTTGACGTCGATGCTGTCGTAGCTGTACTAGTACTTCCTACCCACAAAAGCGTGATTCATGAGGTCTGGGTCCGCGGGAATCAAGGACCTGTACTATACCAGACTCCGCGTCAACTTGGGTGTTGTCGTGCATGTGAGTGTCGTAGGAAGAAGCATTCACTCATTCATGAAGATGTTCTGTTGAGAAGAGCCTCGTTCTCTATCTACTTCGACAACACTCATGGTATGGGACTAAAGGTAGCAACTTTCAGATCTCAGACGTTACTTAGCAGCCGAGCCTGCCGGTACTTTGAAGGTTTGAAGGAGCTGCAGATTCCCAGGTCCCAACTTCCCACCAGATTGGTACCGTATCCAGTTCAAATCCAGTGCCCAGAAAAAGCTTCATTCTATTTTTAGATACTTTATCCTTTTAGCCAGGCCTTACTTAAAACGGGTAAGGTAGTTTTACTAGATCCAAACGGCCGCTAGTGTCGCGATACCAATCACAGTCATGGAAATAAAGACCCTTTGACAGGCAGGCTTGGCACTATATTGACAGGTACCTACTCGTACTTGCACCCCTCCAGATCTCGTGCTCATGTGTCAAGCATCGAACTGTCAGTCATTCAATGAATGGTCGTCATCAACCGCCGTATGTCATACGTTCGGATAAAGTGTGCATGCCATCATGCTTGCCACCTGCCAAGCTTCGTGCAGTCACAGAGCCTACGACTCTTCATCTCCTAGCCATCCCGATACGCCCATGAAACCCCACGATGTCGGATAGCCTATCCTCCTCAGAAGAGTCTCGAGGCGAGAATAACCTCTTTGGGAAGCACAAGTGGCGAGCAAAACTGTTCTCGGCCGATACCAAATTTAGAGGAGCTGCGGGGAGCCTTGAAAGCACTGACGATGATGTCGCCAAATTTCTCCATACGGCGGGTGCAAGGTCAGAGGCAGGACCTTGGTCAGCGCCACTCGCTCCTCGTCTTGATGTTGTTGCTGCATCGAAACAGCCATCTGCCGCCAGTGCCGGTCAGGATGATAGTATAGTCGATGTCTATCGAAGGCCCAAACCTCGTCAGAACAAGGGGCTACGTGCAAGATTCGAGTCAGGTCCGCCAGCAATCATTGGTAGGGGAGGGGACGAGGCTGAATTGCCGTCAAGGGATGTCTCTAGGTCTATTGCAGATCCAATAAGATCTGAAACATCGCCGAGTCGAGAGCCAACTTCCCACAGTACCAATGACCAGCGTTCCCACGCATACGGACGGTCAACAGATCCATGTGACGAGGCTTCCTTCCAGCTCTTGTGTCTACGAAGAAGACCAACCGGAATCGATGATGAACTGCTTGCGGAAGAACCATATCCTGCTGTCAATGATCGAGAAGCAGTTCGGTCTGCTTTGTCCGGGATTCGAGTTTCGTTGCCTCAGCCGCGAAATGAAGAGAAGAGTCTCGACCTCGAATTAGTGAATAGAGATGTGAAGAAACTCTTCTATAGCCCGTCCTCGGCGAGCGAAAATCTGTCTCATGATCAGAGCTCCGTCTCGCAGACAGCAGAGTTTGGAAGTCATGGCTCCAAACGGCACTTAGATGTCCCTCTGCCAGAAGCTCTGCCCGTCAATCATCTGATTCCTTGTGAGTCACCTGGACAATCATACGTCTCCCAACAGGCCTCATTACCAAGCTACTACTTTCCACCCGCCCCTAAAGATCTACCAAAGATACCAGATTCCAGACACCACGGCGTCTTTCAGGATTCTCAGGACTTCTCCCATGATCCGGAAGATGGGCCGCTGTCTCTACGCAGTGTAGCCGGAAATCTTGGGGACGAGTCGTTGGAGGATTTTGACTCACGTGTGCGGCGCTTCAATGACCTCTTCCGACTAAATGCTTCCGCTCATGTCGACATTATGTCGGTACCTTTTGAACGATGGCTCAAAGTTTCTGCCTGGTGGTTTTTGAAGGGTAGAAGAGGTCTCGAAAGTGCCGTGCGAAAACCTTCGGCCATTGCTCCAGCTAGTGGGCCGAACGATGGTGAGTTTTCTTCCATTTTAAAGCAAGGATACGTCAGCCTTGCAAAGGCTTGGTGGGTGTTGAAAGAAATCATCCCGAATCTTCCTGTATTAAGAAAGTTCGGTAATGCTAGTATGAGTTCCATGGTCACAGCGTTAAGAATCTCTGGAGACAAATCTCTTGCTAGGCTCGGCGAGATCCACTGGGGTATACTTGCGAACTTTCGTGCACTAACCATATCGATGAAAAGAAATGCAAGATTGCCGCCAGGTGATCTTCAAATGCAGAGATTCGAGTCTCAGGTCTTCATAGATACTCCAACCTTTCCCCCAGATATTGCGGCCCTCATGGTCAACAATGTTCTTGATACCTCAATCAAGGGTAAGAATTACGTCACCAATCCATTTTTCCCAATCATGGTTGGAGACACAGAACGCCATTTCAGCTTTGGCAAGATGTTTGTTGACGCTTTTTTGGACTCTCGTGATGATGCCGAGTCAGGAGTATACTACCCCTGCGTTGTGACGGTACTGCGCGAGCGAAATGATTGGATGGTAAAGGCAGCCGTCGCGAGCCAAGATGGGCAAGTCAATCTTGTGATACAACAGTCCGGCGAGCATGGCGGTCTGGATTGGCACGACGTGCAATGGCAAATACCACTTCATACGATGCAGCTTGGGCTCGCAGGAGGTATTTGTCTACAAATCAAATTCTCCGAAAAAGATTTCAAAAACATCTGGGGCATCTACGATTACACGCAACGTATCCGAAAAGAGTACTCAGCCAGAAGAGGCGAGGAAGTTCTCTATGAGCGCAAGTTATCGGTCTTTCAGTGTTTTGATTCTCCGTCATTTCCTGCGGAACCTATCAAAGACTGCAGAGTGCGACTTTTCGAGAGGAGTGTCGTTTCAACAGAGGGTAGTGGGAAGCGTAGAGCCCACGATGGCTATCGATTAATGGTAGTCACTCCACCGGGTACAAAAGCGTTGAGCAAACTGAATTATCAGCTTGGGAAAGACAGCCCAATACTTTTCAGCACCCACGAAAGCAAAGGTGGAAACACACTACTTGTAAGGGTGCCGTCTTCGTTAAGACTATCTCTTACATTTCATGAAGCAAGCGATGTGGAGCTTTTCCGTTCCACTCTTGCTGGGACATCGATAACGGAACTCGATCATTGTTCGCCCCCTTTGCATTTGCACAATTTCACCATCAGTTCCATGTCTGCTGATCACGACATGGCATGTATAAACGCCAGCCGCTGTATCAGTGATCTTAGGTGGCATGTGTTGCGCGTTGTCAATAGAGGACAGCCAATTTATGGTCACGACTCGCAGTCGATAATTGGGTCAGTAAGCCTTCGAATACTGGCAGACTGCGGTTCTGGCACTTTCACAGACCGACTTAATGCTGAGCCTGGTGAGCTGCAGCTGAACCTGAGCGTTGAGAATTTGAATGAGATGAATCTTCTACGGGCAGCACAGCAAGACATGACTTGGGGCTTCACCGATGGTGCCCTGCGAGAGGCTGAACTGGACTCGTTGTCCCACATGTCACATTCAATGGGCACGTCTCCATCTGTAAGAACGTATCACTTCCGTTCTCTGTCAGACCTGCACAGCTTTCAGGCCATGCTCACCGGATTTCACGTGCTATACGACGGATTGGCAAGCACATTTTCTATCTCGCGGCCCCGCATGGTCGTCCCGATGCATAAGCGCTGGGAGGCCAGTACTCCGCGCTTGCAGATCATAGAGCAGGACAAAACCGTGCAGCTGGTAGCATTCTTCAAAGACTTCAGCCATGGAGCATGCATGAACTTTGTCCTTAAGGTCACTGATTTCTTTGAAACATTCGCCCGTTCTGGCATGTTCTTTCTGCGCATCGTAGATGCCAAGTTTGCGTTACCAAAAGGGGAATCGCATCCCGCAAAGGACTTTGTTTGTCTTGATATGCCAGACTATCCAAGTGAACACGATGATATTGTCATTGGATTTGAAAACGAGCTCGGTAAGCATTTGAAGAGCTCATTGGCTCTAGCGCACGATAAACCGGACTGACGGAAATGCAGAGCGAGATAGATTAGTACAAACATTGCCGGCAAAGGTCAACAAAATGTCTCGAATGGCGTCTTTGAGGAGGGGACATTAACCTATTAGCAACTCACTTTGACGCCCTAGGTGTTGTTGGGGGGTAGGTTGCTTAAGCTTTGACGCTGGCATGGTCGCTAGACAGAAATTCCAAGTATTTACGTTTCATGGATAAGGATGCAGCATCGTATTACCAGACACGATATCTGTCTCAGAGTCTTGCGACACCTGCTTATGGGACCCTAAGGATGGCCAAGTATGCCGGCCCAAACATGGGCCGAAGAACGCTGCATGTTGCTCTACGTTATTGTTTGAGGGTGAAGGATGATGGAGAGCTGACGCTAATTTCAACAGTCGAAGCCAGTTTCTGTCTATGGCGTATTCGTAAGGCGCTGCGGGCAATCATCTGGTTTCAAAGACGTGGGAAGGATGTCTGAATAGGAGATGACCTGAAAGGGCCAGAAATATTCTCTTGGTACCAGAAGAGTGACATGAGAGACGTCCAGACACACTGTTGCTGTTGATGATCTATTGAGCGACAGGTAAAATTCATTCGCAGCGGTGTTCACCATTGGGTGAAGCAAGAAGCGCAGGCATGACAGATAGCCCATAAGTTCAGTTTTGTTTGCCGCTTCTCTACCAACTCGGTACAGCATCTTAGGATGCAGCATATCAACTACAAAGCTCAACCACCCTTTTCCAACTCATCCCCAAGCCCTAAACCGGCAATTCCTCGGCGAGTTCCATCTGAACCTGGAGCAAAAGTGTAGTGTATAAAGTACCCCTCATGTGAAGACTCGCCATCCGTACTCAACGACAAGCATGTCTTCTTCCACTCCCCCAAACGGCATGAAAGCCATCCCCCCCACCAACCCTCCCCCCTCATCCTCCCCCCCTGCAACCCACCAACCTTCCACCCTCGCCATCCACGCCGACGACCACCTCAACCGCTCCGCCGACGTCTCCCCCGCCCTCCACGTCTCCACAACCTTCCGCTACGCCCCAGATCCTCAAGACTTGGTCCCCGCAAAAGACCTAAAGGTCCGCCCCAAGCAAGCCCACCCGCACGACCCCCCACCCCAACCCACAGCACCCCCTTCCCACCCCCAGCACGCACACGACTGACCCGACCCACCCCCACCCCCACAGGGCCCCCAACCCCCCGACGCACACATCTACTCGCGCGAAACCGCCCCCACCAGCACGCGCCTCGAGACGCTCCTGACCCCCCTCCTCCGCGCCCCCTGCCTCACCTACGCCTCCGGCCTCGCCGCCCTGCACGCCCTCTACGTCTTCCTGCGCCCCCGCCGCGTCAGCATCGGCCACGGCTACCACGGCTCGCACGGCGTGCTGGCGCTGCAGCGCAAGCTGACCGGGTGCGCCGTCCTGGCGCTGGACTGCGCGGCCGCGGAGCTGGGGCCCGGGGACGTCGTGCATTTGGAGACGCCGGTGAATCCGACGGGGGAGGCGTGGTGCATCGAGGGGTTCGCGCGGAAGGCGCACGCCCGGGGGGCGTACCTGCTGGTCGACGCGACGTTTGGGCCGCCCGGGCTGCAGGACCCGTTTGCGTGGGGGGCGGACGTCGTGATGCATGCGGGGACCAAGTATATCGGGGGGCATAGCGATATGTTGTGCGGGGTCCTGGCGAGCAGGAGGGAAGGGTGGATCGAGGGGTTGAGGGGTGAGAGGACGTACTTGGGGAGCGTGATGGGGAGTTTGGAGGGCTGGCTTGGGGTGCGGAGTTTGCGGACGCTGGAGGTTAGGGTCCAGCGGCAGAGCAGTAATTGTCAGCACTTGGTGGGATGGCTCGATGGCGTGTTGAAGGGGGAAGAAGGAGGGGAGACGGTCAGGGAGGCGGTAGAGAGGATTCAACACGCAAGCCTGCAGACTGAGGATATGGAATGGTTGAGGCGCCAGATGCCGAGTGGGTATGGACCAGTGTTTGCGATTACGATGAAGAATGAGAGTCTGGCGAGAAGATTGCCGAGTAAGCTGGAGCTGTTCCATCACGCTACGTCTCTAGGCGGAGTGGAGAGCTTAATCGAGTGGAGGGCTATGAGTGATGCGAAAGTTGATACCAGGCTACTTAGGATCAGTGTAGGGTTGGAGCATTGGGAGGATCTGAGGAACGATTTGTTGAGGGGGTTCGGGGCTCTGACAGAGGAAGAGAACAAGGGAAAAGACCTCGTCCAAGCATTCACAGCATAACACTTTCCTCACTCTTGGCTCATCTGACCCAAGCGTTAAATCAACCAATACAAACACGCACAGACTCACCGTTCTTTGGCAAACAGTCCCATAAAAGCACAGCCGTTTGGTCAGGCGATGGACATGTCACTGTTTTGCGGACAAACGGCCTGTAAACTGAACGATACAACAGATATTCACTCTTATGCGTCGATCCCCACAAAGAAGTGAGCTTGCCAGATGATTAACAATCTTTTGACTTACACTCTGTCTCTTCCAACAAAAAGAGACAACACCCAGGATCAGACTGCTGTTGAGGCATTGAAACGACACATATCGTAAGTACTGTGTCTTGTTCCGTGCAACCAAACATGAACTTGCCGCCCGATTTCTGTGATCATTCATAGACTGACTCCTTGCTCTTCAACAGTGATACCACGATATACGCCTTTGCAGTGAGTACAAGGATACCTTCTTACCCATCAATCGGCCCAAACATATAAACTGATATCAGCAATGTAGCTAGCGGGAGCAGGACATTGATGTCTTCAGACATCCCGACCGAAGCATTTGCTGCACTCATAGTGACGCCAACTGAAACCACGATGACTAGCGAAGCGGGCAACAACTCGGCATCTTCCCTAGCAATTAATCCCAATGATGGGGTTACTACCACTGCAGACACTCCGATTGAGGGTGAGGAGCCACATGTAGCTGTCGAGAGCAGAGCAGAGAATCCGGACCGTGAGGCAGGTATCGGACCTGCTATCTATCCGCCGATCCTCGAAAACTTGGAGATTCTGGGTTATATCAAGGACAAGAATGGCATCGGCTACTCTCGCGATATTGGCCGTTCTGCTTCGATCCATGACGAAGTGTTCTTGATCTTTGGGGACACGTTCTGCGAAAGTCCTGCAGGAAAGTCCCTCGGTATCACCAGCAACACGATTGCCTATGTCGAGGATCGGGCTCTATTCCTCGAGAGCGAGTACAGAGAGATCTCTGACAATGGCAAGGTCAAAGCATTTGTGCCACTAAATGAGAAGGAAATTCGCTTTGAGGCGGAGAATGAAAGTGCACGCATAGTGTTCCGGATGTTTGGTGGGACAGTCGATATCGGTGTAGTGGGCGTCGTCTGGTTCCAGAAACTGATCAAGTACGAGAACGGCGAGGAAGAGTACCGCGGCGTTGGTCAGGCCAGGCTCAGTACCTACTCGGATAGTAGGATCATTGTGGAGCGTCTCCCACGTCTCCTTTTTGGACCCAACGAGCCAAGGATAGGTTCCTTCTCCACGCTGTTTCATGAAGGCCACGTCTATCTCTGGGGTGAGAGTCTAGATGGGCAGATAATCCTTGCCCGAGTGGATCAGTATCACACGGCTCTTCGTGACTGGTACGAGTACTGGAGTGGTGGGGATTGGGTTCCCCGTTGGCATGATGCAATCCCTGTCTTGCACGATGTCCAGCACGGCGCGATAGTTCACACCAATCTGTTCGGCAAAGATAAGCCTTTCGTCTTCGTGGGAGTGAACAATCAGGCGGACAGTATGGTTCAGATTGGCGCAGCAGCGGACATTCAAGGACCTTTCGACCTCACGGCGTTGTGCAAAGCAACGGGCATCGACCACGACGAACGGCACAAGTACTGCATCTACCCTCATCTTTTTGTCTCCAATGTACCAAAGCGTGAGCTGGTGGTCACTTGGAGTGAGCATTGGCCTGGGGGAGTCATCGCTGCAAAGCTCAAGTTCAAGATCGACGAGGTCGCCGCCGTCACGGAAGCCGAGGAGAGAAAGCGTGCAGCTGAAGAGCAAAAGGCCCATCGCCTCGCCAGCATTGCAGAAAACCAGGAGGCAAAGGACGAATACGGGTACAATTCCGAAGAGAGCGATGACCCCAGACCAAGGAGGGATCGCTCAGAAGGACGCCTAAAGACAGGCTACATCTTGAGCGTGGAGCGCACATCTTCTGATCCTCCACTGGGACCATAGCCAAAGCTTTCTGCGGGCATCAAGATATACGTATCCTTGCTCTGGCATTTAGACGTGGATTCGATCCAGAGATTATGTACCTACGACGGTAAATAGCTTCACAATAATGAACATTATATATTTCCTGCTGAGCAACACGGAACTTCGGCTGCTGACAACTGTCTCTTGTGTCGGTGCTAAATTTGAGGCAGTAGAAATCAATGCCGGTGTTCTAAAGCGATTGATTAGATCCTGGGTCTACGTGGGTCGAAGAGTAGCTCCCCTACAGCCTATGCTATCCAGGAGAAGCAGGAACAAGTCGCTGTTTGTTGATGTATTGGTAGGGCGAAGAACGCAAATGGAAGGCCAAGGATGGTCTTGGCAAAGATTTGTAAGCATGGATTTCTCCAAGGTCTTGGCGTTAGCATTTCGCGAGTTTCAAGTCCAACCGTCGACAACTGAACATACGGGAGCACTCTTCTTTCTCCTTCCTATCACACTCCACCACTCCACCACAAGTCCCTAACTCCTCACTTCACCAGCAAAATGGCCAAGTAAGCCCTTCCTGCTTCCCACATTCCTCTCGAGTGTAAGCTAACCAAACCCAACAGCTATCTCGCCTCCATCTTCGGCACGGAGCAAGACAAGGTGAACTGCTCCTTCTACTACAAAATCGGCGCATGCCGGCACGGCGACCGCTGCAGTCGCAAGCACGTCAAGCCCTCCTACTCCCAGACCATCCTCCTGCCCAACCTGTATCAAAACCCGGCCTACGATCCCAAAAACAAGATGAACCCGAGCCAGCTGCAGAACCACTTCGACGCCTTCTACGAGGACTTTTGGTGCGAGATGTGCAAGTACGGCGAACCGGAGGAGGTGGTGGTGTGCGACAATAACAACGATCGTGCGTACTTGACCCCCTCCCCCCAGCATACCCACTCGAGTGAAACCCCCAGCGAAGCCCACAAAAGCTGACGTGAGCGGGTGCTCCAGACCTGATCGGCAACGTCTACGCGCGCTTCAAGTACGAAGACTCGGCGCAAAAGGCCTGCGACGCGCTCAACAGCCGCTGGTACGCCGCGCGGCCCATCTACTGCGAGCTCTCGCCCGTCACCGATTTCCGGGAAGCGTGCTGCCGGCTCAACAGCGGGGAAGGGTGCGTGCGGGGCGGGTTCTGCAACTTCATACACCGGAAGGAGCCGAGCGCGGAGCTGGAGCGGGAGTTGGAGTTGGGGACGAAGAAGTGGTTGAGGGAGAGGGGGAGGGATGAGCGGAGTATGTCGAAGAGTCCGAGTCCGGAGCCGACGAGGAAGAGGTATTGAGGGGAGGGAGTGGGGAGGGGTGGTGGTTGGGTGATGTTGATCGCATGATGGCTGCGAAGGCGGATCTCGTAGCGGGCAGTTTTCCACATTGACTGCGCTGTATAGACGGCGTTTTGCAGAAAAGCGAGGCGTTAAGTCGATGGACATCTAGCTGACGCCGAAGAACCTCATGTACTTGCAACAGGAGGAAATATTCATGTCTCTTAGCCATGATCAAATGATTACTCTACTAACGTCTCTTGCAAGCCAGTTGTATCCAAAATGCCGAAGCCCGTATAGCTCCCACGCTCAATCTATACCCAAACCCATTCGCCTTGCTTGTGACGCACCAGCCAGCCAGTAAGCAGCGCTAAACGATATGGCCATCGTGTCTCATTCCCATCATGTCTCCTCTCGAAAAACCCTTAATCGTTGCCATGTTTGAACCAATTATTGCTTCCCAGCCATGCAAAGATGGCAATCAGTATGCCAAGCACGACGAAGAAGCAGAGCGAGATCATCCATATCCGCAGCCGGTTGCGCTCATGCTGTTTCTGCAGCCAAGACTCGCTGTCTCACAAAGGTCAGCACATCTTGCATCCTTCGAACACAGAAGGTCCTGCATGGTAGAGGAAGACGTACGTGTGTCTGAGCTCCGGCCGAGGTAGATGGGTATGAGCATGATGGGCTTGGGCTTGAGCTTGGGCTTGAGAGATGGAGGAGGATGGGTATATGCTTGTATCGAGGGAGTCTCCACGGACGGCTGGGTAGAAGGTTTTGGGGTCGAAATTCTTGAGGTGTACGGGATCATCAGGCCTGGCCATTGGATACGGCATGTTTGTTGTTCAGCCACGAAGCTCCAGGTGCCTGATTGAGGGGTGCAGCGACCAGGCGGGGGAACTGCTTGTTTTGTACTGTGGTATGCGGACGAAATTCCGATCAATGAGATGCTGATTTAGTGATGAGCTGACGAGTATTGGTGTCTGTTAACAGCTGGGCGCCGAGCAACGGTATTCCGGGAGGAGACTATGCTCGTACAAACGAATGTGAAAGACAAAGGACAGGAAGACGGAAAGGGACGGGAAGCTGATACACTCTAGTACCCTGGAGTAAAGAATAGCAAGTACCAATCGACGAGGGCACGAGAAGCACGACAAAGCCACCATAGCCAAGGATCAGCCCACGTTAGTCAAATCGCTTGATCGATATGCCTGAAACATTCAAATCCTCAGGACTTTTGGCCACACGATCACGGTGGATTCTGAGACGGCGATTCAGCACATAAGAGCACCATTTGATTTCCATTTTTGAAATGTTAGCAAACTAGAAAAGAGCACAGCAGCTGGTCTTTAAGTAGCGGTCGATGTCGATTGGGGGCGTCTTGAACTTTGCTGCCATTCGGGCCAATGAGCCTGAAGCGCGAGTAGGCTTCGCGTGGGATACCAAGCTAGACCTACGATACCGCCCAGCCTTGGTCGGTCATCGTAGTTAGTGATGAATGATATCATTGACGATAGCGCTCCAAGCGATGCTTGGGATATGAGCTTGAACCGTTTCACGGCGTTCTTGGCGTCTGAGGACCCTACCTTGTATTGTATTTGCGCCGCGATTCACTTCAAAGCAGTAATCGCAGCGACGGTTCTAGCGTCATTTCGGTGTGCTAGGGAAGAGATAAGCGATCCTTTTTGGTTCACTGGAGAGACCTTCCGGAACGTTGCATGTGCCATACGCAACATCATCAGCCACGATAAATTCCTTTGCCGTAATCTTCCAGTTATGGGCCTAGGTACGCTGTATCTCGACCTTGCTCCAAGAGCTGAGCTTTTTTCCGATAGCTCCATTAGTGCATTGTTCTTGAGCAATTGCTGGCTGGTTTCTCAGAGTGGTTTCATCCTCTTTTTTCCTTCTTTCTTCTAGACCGATCCCTCTCCTCCATCTCTTCAAAGACTTCCCTTTCCAATTCATCCCTCAACCCGCCCAAATCGGGAGGTATGTGCTGCATCTGTACACTCGGTGCTCCCTGAAGGTAACGCAGCTGTTCCATTATTCCCATCACTACGCTCTCCAAGTACACCCTGCTGTTCTTGTTCTCGTATCGCGTCAAATCTAATTTGGGAAAAAGGGTCTTCTCGTTGCCGAAATGTTCTAGGTAAGGGGTATGAGCCGGAAGATTTGGATGTACCTCCGCGCCAATGCACAGGCTAGTCTCATAAGCCCACGCTTTGGCTACATTCCGTGGTGTATACCCTCCGCCGCCGAGTACAAGCAGAGGCAAGTTGAATTTTTTGACGAACGCTACGCATGCGCCGTGTGCTTTGATGTTGACATTGAAGCAGCCAAGTCGATCTCCACCAAGTGAGTCGGCGCCACATTGGAGGACGATCGCTGTAGGCTTGTAGTGGCGCACACAAGGCCTCACTATGTCTTCGAAAAGTTTGATGTATTGCGCATCCTCAATGCCATCGTGTAAGGGTACGTTGAGGGAATGGTGGGCGCCAGGACTCGCATTGTTTAGGGGACCGGTGTCGTCCAGGGCACCAGTACCGGGAAAGAACTCGGCTCTATTATACTTATGGAATGAAAGCGTCATGACGCGGTCTGTCGACCAGAAGGCTTGTTCGACGCCATCGCCGTGGTGGACGTCGATGTCAATGTAAAGGACTCGAGGGTGGTGAAGGAGTAGCTGAAGGATAGCGAGGACAATGTCGTTGATGTAGCAGAATCCAGAAGCTTCAGTCTTTTTGGCATGATGCAGCCCTCCTGACCAGTTGATGGCAATGTCCGACTGGCGGTTGGTAAGCTTGCGGGCTGCATCAAGAGAGGCTCCTGCATAAAGCGAGCAGTAGTTGTAGAGGCCGTCGAAGATCGGACAGTCATCACCAGTATTGTAAGCATATGTCTGGCTGTCGGGATCCCATGTGTTGTCTGACGGCGTGACTCTGATCGTGGTGCTTCAGCAATGCTTACGCAGGACGGGAGACATAGCCACCACTTACCTTTGTAAAAAGTCAATATAATCGCCGCTGTGGAAATCTTTCAACTCTTGGCTTGTAGCCGCTCTAGGTATGTAGATGTCCATGGCTTCATGCATGCCATAGGCCAAAACGATCTTGTTTGTCAAGGTCAGTCTCCATGGCTTCATAGGGTGCTTCTGCCCAAAATGCATTTGCTCCATTTCGGGATTGGCGTGGTACGAGACAGTGTATCCCTTTGGGTTTTTGATTCCATTATTCCAGACCTCTCTCCGAATCTTCTCATCGACGGTGAAGGTGGATGTCGTTCCAGGTTGTGGGTGTTCGAAGTCTTGAACTACAGATGGCTTCACCATATCGCCTTCTTTTCACGTCCCTTCCTTCTTTTAAATGGGATCCAGTTTCTTTCCTCAGGACTACCTCTTCTTCTCATGTTCAAAGTGAGTTGTTTGCTGTCGTTGAAGGAGAGGAAAACGCATCGAGACTGAAGAGGATCTTCAGGAACAAGTCTGCAAGCAAGCACAGCCGAGATGCGCCTTAGCTGGGAAAAGCTGCGGCTCGGCTCGCATTCCCTGACGAAAGCAGTGACTTCGATTTGCCCTCAGCTTGATCAGCGGAGAAAACAACACGACTGTCATCCAGAAACGTCTCGAAAGAGTATCAAATCATCGCATCAACACTACTTTCCATCCTTTCAATATTGAAGTAACATTTTTGAATCTGGAGCGATTGCGGAAGTTTTCGCGCAAAGTGTCAGTCAGCGTACCTTATTGCGATCACTCTTCGGGGGCAAACCCTAGACAGTAGGATAACGACAAAAGGTGAAAAGGGGCAATCATTCTGTATAGACACTTTTTTTCTTCTTAATTATTCAAGAACACATCGGTATCGTGCGAATTTATTGGATACTCCAGAAGTTTCAAGGCTATTCCCTGCATAATTCTCTGGCTTGAAAATTACTGTCCCAGGCAACCGCTTCTGTTCGCTTGGAGTATTCGAAAGAGAGAAGCAACAGACAAAGCAATACATCTCTCCCCTCATTTGGTCGAGCATGGCTATGGCAGAGGATGCAGCGTCTGTATTAGAGCAGTTCGTTCAAGATGGTAAATACCTGAAGATTCCTTGTTTGCCTGCACAACACTAACCACCCTACACAGTCGCAAACCTACCCGCCGAAATCGCCCATCTTCTTGAAGAAATCCAGGCCAAAGATCGAGTCGTTCAAGAGTGCCGAAACGTCATCGCAACTCGCGACAACAGTATTCAGAAGTTTCTCAAGCTGAATGGAGCTGGTCAACCGAATCCCAAAGAAGAAGGTTATTGCAAGAACGTCATGACCAACTTCGACAAAGCGCAGGTTGTCCAAGAGGAAAAGGTTGGTTTGAGTGAGAAAGCTGCTTTATTGGTAAGCCTGCCCTCTGTCTCCTTTCCCAGCCAGCAGAATGCTTTCAGATCTTGCTTATACCATTTCTCTCCAGCTGGACCGCCAAATCAAGCGCCTCGACTTCAAAATCCGCGATCTCCAAAACGAAGGCGCCATTCAACCAGACCCGCAGCTCCCCTCCCTCCTCAACAATCACACCCTCAGCACGCGTCTTCCGCCCCTCTCATCCACCACAACCAGTGGCCCAACCCCTCTTCACCCTCTGTCGGGGAATGCCGGCCCCTCCACCACCATCGCAAACAACCCCATTACTCGCCTCGTCCAGCCATCAGCATCCGCTCGGCAACCATCTCCGCTGCAAACGACCGCGCCAGCGACTCATCTCAACCAAGCGCGCAACGCGCATCGGTCCCCGTCGACTGATCCGTCAAAGCGTAGGCGGTTGAACCCGCATCATCTTTCCATTCCGGCTACGTCCTCATCGCTTCGTCAATCATCCCTTGGGCCCGGGACCCCGAAAGGTGGAGATATTGCGTCCCGGGGTAGTAGCGCAGGTCCGACACGTCCTGCTAATAAGAAACCATCGAACGGACGCGCTGGTGGGCCTCCCCATCAACGCATCGGACATCTCAATCCCACTGCTACCAAGAAATCGAATGCCGCGGCATCCCGACGCCGTGGAAACCAACATAACAAAAAATCTGGAACTCCACTATCGACCACTGGGGACGACGATAGCGTGATAGGAGATGAGAATGACGAGGATGTAGAGATGGAAGAAGGGGATGATGAGGGAGAGGGAGATGATAAAAAGTACTGTGTATGTCACAGTGTGAGTTATGGGAATATGGTAGCTTGTGATAATGATGATTGTCCGAACGAGTGGTTTCATTGGAGTTGTGTGGGTGTCACGAAGGAACCAGTTGGGAAGTGGTTTTGTCCAGATTGTAGGAAAGGGAGGGCGTAAGGAGAACGCAAGGGGGTTGCGGGGTTGAAATAGAAAACTGAGTATGGGAATAGACGGGTAGCACGCAGGAAAAGGCGAGCTGAGCTTAGTTGAAAAGCAACTCGGTCCCTAGCTAGTTGTCAATAGTGAACATTTATTGCATGATAATGCTGTTCGCCTCAGTTTGCTGTTCAACTAAGGGAAAATTGCATGAACCATAACCATTCTCTTAGAAGGCTTCGTGGATATGCCACCAAACCAAATGGAGACCTACCATGCCGTTGCTGTCGTTGCTCTCTTCCAAGAGCATGTCGCAAGTGAGATACTGTCTAGTTATCCGGTGCGTCGACGAATTCATCAAGAACATTCGTCTTGGTGTCAACACGCTTGATCGGATGGCCTGGCTGTAGTGGCGCTTGCATCCCTGGAGGTTCGTTTGGCTGGAAATGCATTGGATCAGTCTGTCCTATTGGTGCGGAACTAAATGGGGCTGGATTTGACTGGCCGAAATCGATTAGATCGTCGTGACCTGCCATCTGCTGCTGTGGCCGACTTGGTGGTTGTGATGTCTCTTGGCTTTGACGAGGCTGAGAAGCCTTACTCTGCTGATCCTGTTGCTGACCTCTGAGTATGGGAGCGACTGCGACGATCTGCTTGGTTTTTTCTTCAGGAGTAGCACCATCGCTAGCGTGTTCAGGTCAGTTCAGTCAGAGGGATTCAGCTAAAAACATACATAACCGCGTTCAGTATCCAATCAAGGTCTTCCTCCCCTTCTTCTGGTCCACCAGGCCCTCCATGGACAGGCCGGAAAAGTTTAGGCTGCCACTCGATTCCCTGCTCCGCTCTTTTTGCGGTCTCATCTCGTTGTCTGTCTTCTACTTTCGACTTCTCCTCTGTTGCAGCGATGTGATTTGACTCCTTGATAGCTTTTACCGTCTTGAGCCACAGCCTCTGCGATTCCCGCTCGTCTTGTTCTTCGATTGGTCGTACGAGCGGAGGCGTGTGCTTTGCATGTGATGCATTGAAGAGAACTTCTTTATGACCAGTCTGCTTTTAAGTCAGCAGACTAGTGTATCCTAGGTATCTTCCGTATCTTCGTACCCTGACATCCTTCATTACCATCTCGCCACTCCACATGCCAGACAGCTCGAACAAAGTCTCTCCAGTCTTTTCGTTTTTGATATTCCCACCTATTGCGTTGTAGGTTCCACCAAAATACCCTTTCGTCTTAAACTCGATATCTGCCATCAGGCCGTTTTCAGGACATTTGATGAAGCTGTGGTCGCCCAACTCGTACTTCATTTTGCCGAATAATATTCCACGCGCGTACATGTTCGGCTGGGTGAGAAAGCTAATTTGTTAACGTACTGTCAGCGGTGCTAAGCATTGTGATGGAAGACCTGCATACTATCTCTCTCCGCCTCGCGTTTTCCCCCGGTTCATGAATCGTAAAACACCTACGCCTTCCATCAAACTTGCAGCTGAATTGCCTAAGAACTTGCTTCTCGGCTTTAATGCCCCGTCTATCCTGATATTGTGTTCGGGTGCCATGAAGAAGTAGCTAGACTTTGGAGGATGATGTGACGTTTGCTCTGATATGTAGTATCCTCGAGTATGATCCGGATATTCCCAATAACAGGTGAATGTTTCGCCTAAGATCGGATTGAGAGGCTTCTTCACACCCCTGCAATTGTGTTCAGCCGGAGATTCCAACATGCTTTCTATAACAGCCAAAGCCAACGTACGGTGGTTTGATATGCCAGCCGCTCAAGTAGAATTTCACCACGGAAATAAAGCGCTGTGTAGGATCTTCGATTTCGGGCATAGGAAGGAGGGTTTCAGGATGTGCCATGAAGCTATCGCAGATCGTTAGAGATCAGCCAAACCCAGGAATCCGAACACCCACTTCGTTATCCGTTCCAGCATAGATTTCGGTTCTAGGATGAATGTAGGCAGGGTGACTTTGTTCAGGTCTGCGCCTGGCCGCAGTTGTGATATGATGTGGGAGAGTACTACCAAGCCAACCGCGCTTCAGCATTCGCACCAACGTCTGTGCCAAGCGGAGCAGCCCGTCACGCAGCTCTTCACTGACCATTTCCTTGATCTGGTTCCACCACTAGGCTTTTGTCAGCGGTGTTTGTTCGGCATAGGCATGAGCCAAACTTCTAACCCGTTTCATCATCACCACCACCAGCTTCCGCACTGCCTTCGTCTGCCGATTTTCCTATTTGGCAGGCCGTCAGCTTTCATGCTTGATTGGGGCCAATAGCTAAGGTAAAGACTGACTGCTCAGCGACGTGCGCCGATGATCGTCGCCGTGCTTGTGGAGGCCTAAAGGCATCTTGAATGTTGTGAACTCAGTAGTACCAGCGGTGTCGGAAGCTGCTTCCAAGGGATGACGAGTGTCACAAGTCAAGGGTCGAAAGAGTGGGAGTCGCAGTGCGCAAGGCACATATTAATGCCTCGAAGGAATTTCCAAGCAGGTAAAAGCTCGGTGTTTTTCAAGGAATTCGAACGTTGGTGGAAAGGCTTACTCTACAGCCGAAGCCTGGAAAGTGACGTTCAGCGTTCCGTCCTTGGCAACTATCCCACTCGCAACATCGTGATTGACATAGCAGTCGCCAGCAAATCGAGGCAACAGAATTTGAATCAGCAACAGATCAGAATTGGGTCTGTGTGCAGCCGACTCCGCTACCAGCAGGTACACACGAGTTCCTTGATCCTACATATACGTCTTATGGCCCATTTTTTATTTCATGAGAGGCAGTCAACTGCATTTAAAGGCCTAGCACGCGAAAAACTCTGCTCTCCTCCGCCACTCTCCTAGAAAGCCACGTCCTCCTTACTCCTCTCTGCTTCTTCGTTTTCCCTCTCACAACGGCATTGCTTGAAATTCGAGATCGGCCCCTTTTCTTTGGAGACTCAACGAGACCCCGAGGAAGTTGAGACCCGTCCAACATGGCACCGGCGGCTTCCCTTCAGGCAGACAATCATGCAAATGGTACCACCAATGGAACCACATTGAAAGCAACCGCCCCCTCATTCCATCCAACGGGAACCCCGGATCCCTCCAAGTATCACGCTGCCTCGACGGACGAAGCCATACGTAGTGAACACACCCACGCTGCCCACAACTACCATCCTCTTCCCATTGTCTTTTCCCGAGCTGCAGGCTGTTCCGTTTGGGATCCCGAGGGCAAGGAGTACGTGTGATCTTGCGATTCCAATTCTCGATTAGCGAGACACCTATTGAAATCGAATGCGAAAGCTCATCCAATTTCCCCGATTTGTCTTCCGAACCGAATGTTTCGCCCAAAGCAGTCACGCTGACTATAGAATGCGCAGGTATCTCGATTTTCTCTCGGCTTATGGTGCTGTCAATCAAGGCCACTGCCATCCAGAGCTGGTCAAAGCTTTGATTGAACAAGCATCGAGGCTGACGCTAAGCTCGCGAGCCTTCTATAACGATGTATTCCCTAAGTTTGCCGAGTTTGTTACCAAGTTTTTCGGATTCGATATGGTCCTACCAATGAACACTGGGGCGGAGGCAGTCGAGACAGCCGTAAAAATCGCAAGGAAATGGGGATATAAGACAAAAGGCATCCCACAGAATGATGCTTTGGTCTTGAGTGTGACGGAAAATTTCCATGGCAGGACAGTAAGCGATCGCTCTAATCCATTGAATCGAGCTCATGGACCTTCTAGTTCTCCGCAATCTCGATGTCCACTGATTCCGAATCTCGAGACAAATATGGCCCTTTTGTGCCGAATCTTGGCCCTCATTGTCCCAGAACAGGGAAGGATCTTCAATATAATGACATCGATGGACTCAAGTCTGCATTCTCAGCCCATGGACACACAATTGCAGCCTTCCTGGTCGAGCCTATCCAAGGTGAAGCAGGAATTGTTGTGCCTGCCGATAATTACCTTAAGGAAGTTCGAGACCTCTGTGATAAGTATAATGTGCTCATGATCTGCGATGAGATACAGAGTGGTATCGCAAGGACCGGAAAGCTGTTGTGCCATGAGTGGAGCGGTATTAAGCCTGACTTGGTGCTTCTGGGCAAGGCAATCTCTGGGGGCATGTATCCTGTGTCGTGTGTCCTGGGCTCAAAAGATGTCATGCTGACGATCGAGCCTGGCACTCATGGATCAACTTATGGCGGAAATCCACTTGGGTGCGCTGTCGCCATACGAGCTCTGGAAATAGTTAGAGACGAGGATATGGTTAGCCGCGCCCAAGAATTGGGCGAAGTATTCCGCAAGGGAATTGAGAAACTCAACAACCCAATGATAAAGACAGTCCGCGGCAAAGGTCTCTTCAATGCTGTGGTCATTGACGAGACGAAGACGGGAGGCCATAGTGCCTGGGATCTGTGTATGTTGATGAAGGAGAAGGGTTTATTGGTGGGCAGAGCACTCAAGATTGCTCATGTAACGAATGGGGGAGATGCTGATGATTCGAAGGCGAAACCGACGCATCAGAACATCATCCGCCTCACGCCTCCGCTTGTCATTACCGAAGAAGAGATTCAGAAGGCATTGAAGATCATAAATGACTCAATGATGGAGCTTCCGTCTCTGAAGGGAATGAAGGAGGATGAGGTGATTCCCGAGTCCGAGAAGAACGTCAAGATTGTGGTTGATAATTGATGATATGAGGTAGAAAGGAATCGACCAAAGATGACTCGTTGGGGATAGCATTGCTTTTCGGACTGATATCTGCGACCCTTGCTTCTACGACTGAGATTTTGCGCTTTTAAACCCGCCGTGCAGCCCACCTCTCGAAACGTGCACACCCAATCGAGATATACCGCGTTTCGCTCGACGCAGCCGTCGATCTCCAGATAGAAGCCGATGCGCTTGATCTTGGCCGGTGACTCCGGAGTTCGATCCTTCAGAAACTGCATCACGGCGCACACGCTGTCGAAGAAAAACGTGTTCTCTTGGTGGAATATGGCGTGGGTTTCCCTTCGGACCTCCCTGCTGGTGCATAAGAGAGCTGGGCTCAGATCGGAGTTGTCATCAGCGTCCCTGGTGTAGACGGTCTCGAAGAAGTCAGGTGTCGGTTGTTGGGGGCGACATGGCCTTTGCTTGCTCGTACACGAGCACCCAAAATACGCTTTAGATGGGCAGATAGTGTTCGCAGCTTGATAGAGTTCTCTGAATCGTTTGGCGGAACGCTTCGTGGTTTCGTGTTGGTCGGGTTGCATGTCCACTATGTACACCATTGTCTTTGGCGACAAGAACGTGACGGCAGACGATGTTTCGGACCTCTCGCGGTAGTGAGAGGGAGGGAAATGCTTCTTTGCTCATGATTGTGGCACTCTGGAAAGGAGAGGGGAGGAACGACGGCGGACATTGAACGATGAAGAGCTGGCGTCGACTCTATTGTTTTAATGTTGCAGAGTGCGTTCAATGTGGTCACTAGTCGTCACAAGAGGCTCCTCTCCGGAAGCGCCTAGGGGCTGCCAACCGGGATGACTTCACCTGTACCGATGATCCCTTGAGGCAGGTCCGATATCATCCAGGACAGCTACCCGTGTATCCCCCTACCTCCGAAAGCGTTTCCAACTCCAGAGCTCGAAGTCCCTAGCTACGTCAAGTGACGGTCGACCACCATTCCCAGCCATCCCCCACCCAACTCCCCCAGACCATCAACCACCTCCCACCTACCACCCCCGCGTCCCCCCAGCCTTCCAGCACGACGCCTTCACCCACCCACGCACCCGTGACATCCCGCACCAACCACCGACCGCGCCTTCAGCACCTCCCTCCCCGCCCCCTACCCCCGAGCCCCAACACCCAACACCCAAAGAGCCCGGCACAATCCCCAGCGCACAACCCCCGCTCCATAGATCCCCGCCCCCGAATCCCCACAAGCGGGTTCGATCCCGCGCACAACCCTCCCGTGAGGAGCGGTCGACAGCGTACCGGTCTCGGTCCGCGACCGTTGCAGAGAGGCGTTGGATGTTTGAAGGGGGTATGAATATCTAAAGACTTAGATCCGCTGCTAATGGGTTGGGCTGCTGTGGCGCGGCCGTTCTGGCGAGGGGGGGGATGCGCAGGAGCGGAAGTGGGGGGGGGGGGGTCGTCGGGTCGATTGTGCGAGAGTGGTGTGGAGTGGGATCGTACGGTGGGTTTCTGGGAGGAGGTTGAACGGACCCGGGCGTCGTTCCGGACGAGACGAGACGCGTTCGGCGAGTCGGGTACCTTGTGATTAGTCCTCGGCATCAACGTGCGCGTGGGTTTTGTCAGGAGCAGTTGGCGGGGACGGTGGGCTTTTGCGGGTGGAGTCCGGCTTGCGGCGAAGGGGACAGGGGACGTCGTGGTGGTGCGGGGGCTGGTGGGCTGTCTGGTGGACTCGTGGACGGTGGCGCGTTTCGAACCTGTATGGTGGGGTTTTCTGTAATGGTTTGGTGTGGGAGGTTTCTTGGTGCCGTGTTCGTCTGTGACCCGGCTGTACATTTCAAAATGTAGTTGTGTTGGGAGCGAGAGGAAGTGGGGGGCCTGTTTGTCCCTGTTGAAGATGGACGTACAAGGTGGAGGATGGATCGTCGTGTAGCTTGGTATATTTCATGCGTCAATCGCTATGGGGGTCTTGTCAGGATCCGGCATTGTTGGAGAAATGATTGGGAAAGCATGCGAAGGGTGAAGGGTAAATCTTAAATCTGGGCACATGGGAATGTGCTCACGAGAGTTGTGGGAATCAGAACACGTGGAAAAGTTATGTGGATCAGGCCGTTGTTGATAGAAATCCTCCAAGGGTTGCGATAGGCAAATGAACGAGGCGTGTTGCGAAAATCGCAAAGGTACACTCTGTGTTGAAAGGCACCGCAGAAAGGTGTCACGAATGTGTGTCGAGAGGGTGTGTCGAGTAGTCTTCGAGCCAGAGACCAAGGTTCAGGAATGCATCAGTGCACTGTAGCAGTAGGGTAGTACTTTGTCCCAGTCACGCGTCTCAGGATCTACTCTAATATCGTACCCTCGGAAAGCTGCGAGCTGGCCGGGCTATCCCCCTTTGTAATCTCCTCGATGAATGCCATATCCGGATCTTTCATCATGACGTGGAAATGCTCCATCGAATGTATGGACTTCAGCTTCGCCCAATTCTTAAACCATATGATCTTCCAAGTCGTCAGTATATCCAACCCTCACAGATACGAGTCAAACAACGATGCACACAACCTCGACAACAGGAAGAGTAGCTCACATTTTCCGCCGGGACTCTCGATCCAAAGGTCGTCCCCACAAACTCATCCATCTTCGCCCTCATCTCTGGCGTCAAATCCCCATTCGGATCATTCTCATCCACATCGAGCGGAAACTTGGTCCAAACGCAAAGATGGACAATACTCTTATCGATGCCATAAGGCCAGTCATTATAGATGATTTTGATATCATCTAATCAAACATCCCCACCTTCCGTCAGAAAAGAATGAGAGTAAATCCATCATCTGCCACAATCGTCATTTACGAGACCACATACCTGGGTCTTCAAACGCCGCTCCCTTGGCATCAAGATCCGTCCATTTCAGCCGCTGATCCCGCACATAATCCATCACAGAACCATACTCCTTCTTCAACCGGCTCATAGAGCACAAATAATTCCGATGGTCCAACGGCGTGCGGCGGAACTCGTCGATGCGGTTCGCTTTGATCGTCTGCTGTACTTCGGGCCACGTCAAGCGCTGGAAGTCGCCTTCCGGGAAATCTATGATTTCGAGATTCCGGGGCGAAATGTCCGTGAGGAACGCTGGGCACTTGGACGGCCATTGGGATTCCGGGACGTTGAGGAGCCAGTAGGGTAAGGGGCGTTTTCCCGCTCTGTATTCTGAGAGGGGGTCTACGGCCGAGTCTGGCTTTGATGTTGCCATTGCGGCTTTCTGAGGGCTGATGCCGAGATGGAGGGTGCTTGGGGGACGACGAAGAGTGGAAGCGTCGATTGCGGCATGGGGGATAGATTACGAAAAGGTGAACAGAGGGAACGAGCTAAACGATAAGACTTCTACACTGGCCTTTTGAAAAAGGAAAAGCTGAGACTTGGATAGCTAGATCCTTACAGCGAATTGGGACGGGAGGCTTGAATAGAGAATTGAGGACGAGGAATTTGGAAAGGTGATGGCCAACGAGGGGACCCGAGGTTTCCCCTTTTCAGTTCACCCTTTCCCGCAATGGGCAACTCATGGAATCAAAGAAACGTCGTGATTCGATACGATAGGTACTAGTATGGTACTTTTGGAACGAATGGATGTGCAAGGGTCGCCCTCTAGATATGATATTACAACAGAGGAATAGAAGAGATGCGCCAGCACCTCGCTATGTTGAATGATATCAAATGCTCGCTCGCCCCATTCCGCCTATCAGCCAGTAATTAAAAGAGATCCGACTACAAAAGGGTATATCCGATGAAAGAAATCCTATCAACGCCTCCCTAGTAGAGAAAAATCTACTCATCTCCACTCCATCGCGCTGCCACTTGGAGCATACCTCCTCCCACCAACTCCAGTCACTGGCCCCACCGACCTCGCTCCTCTCCTCTGATCCTCCACTCTATACTCATTTCGTGGATCCCCCCTACCCCTCAAATCCATACTACGGGTATGTCTTGGCGCATCGAACACGTCGTCCATATCCTGCCATCGCACGTTCTTTGATTTCGAGGGCGCGGGGGCGGAAGGCTGCCTTTGATTTGACGAGTAGCCTTGTGCAGGACGCTGTGGGGGAACGCTTGTAGAATGGCGTCGAGGCCCAGATGGGCTCGAGGGAGAGTGGAGCTGGGCGTGGTAGCCTACTGGACTCATGGAGGCAGAGCTGGTGGTGATGCTTGACGTGTCCGACGTGTCAGAGCTTGTGATGGAGATGTCGCTTGGGAGTCTTGTGTGTTGTGGACGGACGTGATGATGGTAACGTGGATGTGGAAGATGATGGTGAGGATAGCTGTTTGATGGTGGTGGAGCGTAGTCTGTAGGTGTAGGCCCGTCGCGAGGCCACGACGATGGGTAGTTTCTATCATCAGATAGGCTGCGACGGCGGCGTTCTGGAGACCAAGGCTCTTCTTGATTGGGATACCGCGGTGGCGGGCGCACTCTATACGGGACCTGAATGAAAGGTGGCCCACGGTTGTTTGCGCGGGGATGATTAAAGTAGCCAGCTCCGTGCGCAGCATCAACGACGGAATGCGAGTCCACCGAGGACGCATCCCTCGAGCTTTCCAGATCGACATCACTCAACGCGAGATTTGGTCTTGGAGGCATCGCCCTGGCCGCTGACGCCTGGGCTTCCAACATGAGCTTGTCCGCCACAATCTCATGCCATTCCACCATCTCCGTATCCGGCTGACACGGCAGACTTTCCTTGGGCAGTATACTCGGAAAGGGCGTGCCGTCTGCCGGATTCGTGAGGTCGAATCTCTTCACCGCCTCTTGCAAGAATGGCACGTGCTCTTCCGGCTCCAATAGCAGCTGAACCGTCTGCCATCGTACGAAGCCCGCAGGAGTCAGAGCCGGTACGGTAGGGGGCGTGTAGGGATCTTTCTCCGGTTGGAGGGTATGGTAGCAGCCAAGGGATTGGTAGATGAAGGAGAGCGAGGCTTGCGAGGTGTCGAGAAACAGAGGGTCGTAGTCTCCACCGACGAGGCGGTAGAAGGCTGCGAGCTTGGCGGGCGTAAGGGTCTGGATGTCCCATGGCGCAATCTCTCTGTTCTGTGATACCCTTCATGATTAGTCTTCATTCGCATGCCGTCGCAAGATAAGGGACGCCAGCACTGACGATGTAGTTTGCGACTCCAAGCAACAGCTGCTCGAATACGGGCGTCGGAGACTTGTCCGCTTTGATCAAATAGCCCCAGTATTCCTGTGGAGCTACCGCGGTGCTCGCCATGGCTGTTATTGCACGAATTGGAAGTCGCTGGCAACCGATTTCAGTGACATGACCATGCAGCTACCCTACTTTAGTTTGAAGCGGGCTACAGTGTCCTGCCAGTGTCATGATGAGAACATCTAGTAGCTACTATACAATGTCCCCGGCGGGGGCTGAGCTTTTAAGAATCCTTTTGCGGGAAATTACCACATTTAAAGGAGAGCTCAAAGCAGATCGCGCAAAGAGGCAAGGATCTGAGTAATAATCAAAACCCACGCAGCCAATTCACACGGACCTCGGAAGTACCTACCTTACATGTGTTGCCAATATTATTATGTTTCCGCGAGTGAGCGCCTGTAAGATGTTCCATTTTACTAGGTATCAAAACTGAGTCAGAGAATTGTAGAAGCGGATTTCTCCGAATTTATGACTGCACTAGGCGATACAGATGGACTTTGGTAAATACCACTACACGGTCTCACACCCGGATGCAATTCCCTGCCGGATGCAATTGTAGGGTTAGGGCTTTCCCCCACCAAATATCCCTCCTACCATTTGTAGCATTACCACTACAATATACAATACTAAATATGGTCTATCTAGCCCTGATAAGACTATGTCTACTTACGTGAATTACTGAATATGTGAAATAAGTCTAGATTGCCATGTTGGAGTATCAAAATGTCATTGGCAATCTGGGAAGTACGGCCCTCGGTAGCCCAGGGGCCCCGGGTCGATCTGCACATGGAGAATATTGGTTTACTAAGGTACGTTCTGATATCCCAGCATAGCAATCTATGCTAACTTCGTATATTCAGTATACATGTAAGTAGATATACTCTTATCAGGGCTAGATAGACCATATTCAGTATTATATATTGTAGTGGTACTGCTACAATTTAGACAAAAGGTAGGAGGGACATTTGGTGGGGGAAAGCCCTAACCCTACAATTGCATCCGGCGGGGAATTGCATCCGGGGGTGAGACCGTGTAAGGTAAACAGGGAGCACAACGCAATGAACGATACAAAGTTCCCATTCAAGCTCCCCGAACCCCGTCTCCAACCCTCACAATTACATGAGTCCAGCATTCGAAGCCTTGCGCTTGAAAGTGTACGCAGGCCTCTTCTTCCAACTAAGCCTCGCATCCTTCTCGTCCTCCTCAGGTCTTCTCCCAGCAGTGCTCATCTTCCTTCCCTGCTCCAACTCTTGAAAGTCCTCCTCTTTCATCTTCTTAGTCCAGCGCCAATCGTCGATGTCTGCATCTTTGATATTACGACTTGCTTTGAAAACATTCCAAGTGTTTCCGTTCTCGAAGAAAGTATCCATCTGCTCCAGGCTGCGGCCCGAAGTTTCAGGATACATGAGTATCACGAATGGCAAGCAGAAAATGTTGAGTCCGAAGAGCAGGAGCAGTGTACCATAGCTGATGGCTTCTGTAAAGGTTGGAGTCAGTGAAACTGTTCTCTGTGGAGTGCTTTGGTGACACTTACGGAAGAGGAAGGGCGTGATCATGGTGATGACACCATTTCCAATCGACCAACCCACAACGGACCAAGCACCGCCTTTCGCACGCACATTCAGAGGGAAGATTTCCGTCGGATAAAGCCAGGGTGTCGTGAGCCAACTGGCGCCGAACGTTGCAGTGTCTGCGATTTCGCCGTCAGTATTGCCTATTTGAGGGGGGTTGTTGAGCCTTGAAACATATTTTCAGAGTCAAGGCTCCTGGAACATGTCTCAAGGCTCAAGGTTTCGTCTAGAAGAGGAAAAATGAACTCCGAAAACACGTACAAAGGAAGGTAAAAGCAGCGACTCCGGCGCCATAGGCTCGTTGGTTGGGTCCCTTGACCTGTGCAAATTTGTCCAGGATTCCTGCGACAAGGAGGATGAGAGCCATAGCGACGCAGCCCCAGACCATCGTGGCTATACCATGTAAGCTGACGTCTGATTTCGATCGGCCAAGTGATAACAAGCTTACCTCTGCGTCCAAACCTGTCCAAAGTATAGACGGCGAAGATGACGGAAAACATGTAGCTCAGATTATTAAAACCTGCCAGCAGCTTACTGAGCTCTTCACCAAATCCAGCGTCCTCGAAAAGATCGACCGCGTAGACCGTAATCACCCCTATACCGACCAGTTCTTGCATGATTTGAAGCCAGACAGCGAGGAAGACTCGCCACCGCAAGCCCCTAGAGTACTTGTCCTTTGGGAACAACATCGCCCAGTAGTGATTTGCTGTGGATGTCTCCAGCTCGAACTTGACGACCTTCTTGATCTCCTTCAATTCGTATTGGACATCTCCTTCTCGGGTAGCTTCGAGGACATTTCGTGCCTCTTCTTCGCGGCCGACCTTCATGAGCCATCGAGGTGATTCTGGAAAGAAGTTGATGCCGATGCCGATGATAATGATGAAGATTATTTGGAGAGCGAGAGGTGTGCGCCACGCCATGGCCTTGTTGTGGTTGAGGTATGCGAAGTATTCAATCCAGTAAGCAAGAGCGAGACCACCAATATTCTTATCATTGTCAGCCAGATCAGTGTGACAGAGGGAAGTTGTCTCACCATGAAGAATTCTATAGCCAGGAAAGCGCCTCTAGCAGAGTGGCTAGAGACTTCTGCAGACCAGACGGGAATGACGCAGTCGATAGCACCCACGCCAACCCCGGCGAGCACCCTGGCGCAGCACATCCATGCGATGTTCTGTGCGGAAGCCTGTAGTACAGCACCCAGCAAAGCCCACATCGACCCGAATACCACTGCCTTTATGCGTCCGGCACGATCAGCTAACGATCCAGCTATAAGTGCTCCGATGAGGGTGCCACCGTAGTAAACAGAGACGATTCCACCCTCGGCGGCAACGTTTCTGGAGTTGCCCATCGGAGAGTTAATGCCCACTGCTCTCCCGTTAGCTGTTTCCCTCTTCAAGGTTAGGCGCATCCATACTGCGATTCCAGTAGTCTTCATTCAGGTTGACTTGCGACATTACACCTTGATCGTAGCCATAAAACATGATGGCCACACCAGCGAAGAGATTGATAGCGGTGTACATAGTCTTGGGCTTCTTGAATTTGAACATTCGACTTTGATTGTAGCCTCCGAGGAAGAATTTCTCCCACTTCCAGGGCGGAGGATAGTTGATGTTATCGTAGTTTTCCTCTTTGGCGTTGTTAGCAGGCAGGCCGGCGCTGGAGTTTCCTTCCTCATATTCCTGAGCTTCCTTAGGGATCTGGGTGTCCGACGACGATGGGGATTCCTGTAGGACCTTTTGCTCCGTAGCCATGATGTCTTAGAAAGTGAACACAAGGACTGCAGCGATGACTTGGTATATAAGTAGATATATATGTATATATATGAAAATGTAAATGGAAATGGAATAATGGCAGGTGGTTGCTCGGCGTCATGAACGCTCTTGTGCGTTCATTAACATAAGAGTAAGTACTTGCCAGGCACACGAACAAAAAAACGGAATCTGGGGTCTCAAGACAAGACATAGCAAGAGAAGTGGAGTGGGCCAGGGTTAATGTACTCAAAATCCGCTCGACCTTACCCAAGAAGGAGCGAGAGAAGCTACAATCAGCCATCCTTGGTCTCCACAAACACGGGCCACAGCCAGCCTGTGCCTCTGGGGATGCAGATTGACATCATCAGAGCTATTCTCCGCCGAATCGCATCACTGTTTCACGGAATGCGATCATTGATAGACCATGGGGCATGGGCATCCAGAGTTTGCAAACGGATGAGATGGCGTGTTGTAGTGGGACAGCCAGATTGGCGATCCAATCAAACCCTGCCCCTTTGCAATCCTCCGCAAACGCCGGCGCCGTCGATCACGGTATCTCTATTTAGGCGACGACACCATGGGATTCCTATAAGCGCACCGCTCCCAGACCTCTGATAGGCACAGTCCTGAGGGTGAGGAGGAATGCTGGGATGGAATGACGAAGGAACGTGAGCGTAAAGACATGCCTATTCGGAGAGAATCACAAGTATGCCATGCACAGGAGAGTTGTGTGATGCTACATCCTTTGTCTTACCTCATTTCCCTGGCTTATATTGCAATCAATAGTCCTCAGTTCTTTTCCATAACAGCCTGAAGGCGTAAATTTCATTAGAAATTGTCACAGCCACGATTGACGCGTCTTATTATTGGTCTACAAGGCATTCTGGAGTGGAGACCCAGTCTGTTGCATCACGAGAGAAACGGAGCTGATATCATTGATGATGATTTCTGACCTTCGTTCTTACGCGTATCCGAGCTGCTTCTGGCAATATTCACAGTAGTGTGGATGAAGTAGCGAGTGAAGAGGATCTTCAGGGGCATTTGGAAACGACATCCTTTTCCCCAGGTGCGTGTCTTGTGCAGCAAGAAAAATCATGTCTTTGGACAGCTTCTAATATCTCCTAACCTTCTCAGCTCATCCGAACCCCCTCTGCCTCATTGTCAACCTACTCCACCCCCATCTCCAGCATTTCTTCTCGCTACTGTAAAATTGTTATCCGGGACAATTCCTTTCGCAATCTTACCAATCCCGATCTCCACCTCCCGGACAAAAATAGTGAAGTACCATGAGCGGAAATGCTCGTGGTCTACCATGAAATCCACAAGCCCCAAAAGCACCACTGCGAACTGTATCCAAGTAAGCATGTGAGGCGAATTAATGACTTCCAGCACAACCAGTCTGCCATAGCGGAAGCTCTTGCCGCCTAGTATGGCGTCATCCCCTTTAGCCGCTATGGTCTTTTGAGTAATCTCGATCAAGACAATGAAAAGGTTCCTGACCGCCTCTGGATCCAGTGCTTGTCCCCGCGTCCCGCCGGTAGAAAATCTGAGGGTCATGTCGCTATCGTCGAGCGGCCAGTCGATAGATCCACCAAGGAGGTAAGGCAGGCTCGAGTTGCGCTGGCCAGAAATTGAGTTTGCAGAAGAGGGCAAGGCCGCAGTGGAGATCTGCAGACCTCTTTTGGCAGTCCGGTTGGAAAGCGAATCTCTCTCCCACTTGATGATATGACCCCAGCCTATCTGCGCATCGTTCTCGGTGTCGAGGACATCAAAAGTCACCGTCCGATAACGCCTCCCCGTAACGATGTACTCCCAAAGTCCCAGAACAACGGCCTGCAGCTCGGACCAGTCCAGCCCGTCCGGATCCTCAGGGCTCTTCCTGATCAATATCTCCAAATCTTCGTCCAAGTTATATTCGAGCCCACCGTCGAGAGGATGCGCCTCATCGCCATGCAAACTGATCTGTTCCCGCAGAAAAGCTAATGTGACGATGAGGATCGATTGCAGCATCCACTAGGCAAATTTCCAGGGTCAGCATTGCCGTGTCAGGGTCAAGTTCACGTCCATTAGTAGTATCTAGGGAGCAATGGAGGGTACCAGAACATCAAGGTCGATGAAACCGAAGAAAGTGCTTACAGGGTCTACTGCATTGCCATAAGCCCAGAACCTGAGTGCTAAATCGCCAGAAATCGGGAAGACTTCTGATCTGTGCAGAGCATGTCAGCGCAGATCTCCACAGGGAACCGGGGCTGCACACATGTTGACCATACTCGGTGCATTCGAAGACCGTACGCCTTGAGCGAGACCTTGAGACGGCACTATCAACGGTAAAGCAGGCAAAGAGCCAGCGACATTGACCAGTAGCAATAACGTCAATAGCAACGACAATCCACGGACCCAAGCCAGGCGCGAGCCTCCCTTTCCGCATCCCATCTTCGCACATTGCCAGACTACCACAAGTCGGAAGTTAAGTTTTTTGGCATCTGGATGGGGAAATACTTCAATGGACGCATATCTCGAGCGTTATCGTCCGCGAGATAAGGCACGTTTGACATGTCCATTCGCGACATGCGACAACTACATTTCTGGTCAATCAAGGCGTGTCGATGTTGGGGCTCCTGTGCGCGTGTTCACGAGGACCCGGCCGGCTTTGGATCGCATCCGGGTTCCTGCTATCTTCAAATGCCAACCAAGGGATTTTTTTGGGTGATTGACAGTATACTGCTCCAGGATGACTGGGGGGTTAAGGATCGCCGGAAGCCATTGTCAGGGTAGGGAAGACATGTAGGGGAAAATGGGTTGGACGGTTCTCTGGTCATCGGTCCTGCACACTTGGCGCACGAAGAGGACAAAAAGGCAAAGGGTTTCAGCGGGCCAGGTCTTCAATGGCGCTTGCACGGCTTGTGAATTCTCATAGGTCCTAGAAATACAAGTGTGGATTTTCTCTCGATTCTTTGTACCTCTTACTTAATTTATCAGGTGCAAAATGACCCGCCTCCGAGAATTCGTCACCTGATCTCGCCGATCTCATAATAACTTCACAACGAGGCGCTTTGATATAAAATGTTCGACTCCAAAGTTGATCTACTTGATTTTCTCTATAACGTCGTTACCAAGACCTGTTTGTTACCTCGTGTGACTGTTCATTTATCCTGCCCTCAGTTCTATCATGGCGAGATCGGGTAACAACTTCTTTCATTTTGCACCTGATAAATCATAAATGGGTGATTCGCCTTGCAGTGAATCCTCCGATCTTACTTCTCGTCCCTCTCCCTGTCCAATCTTGTGTCCATCCTTCCAAAAAGATAAGTCGCAACAGGAGATCGTCATCCGATTCCATACCACTGTAGGACCCAATTCGAGATTTCCTGTCCAGAAGCAACCATCAGGTATTCCATTTACATTTACATTTACATTTACATTTATTTTCATGTATATACATATATATCTACTTATATACCAAGTCATCTCTATCTTGACTCAGAGTTCGCCTCAAACACACTCATCGAGGTCGGGATAGTAAATGGCATGGGTGAGGAGGTGATCAATACTTTGGTCACCCACGACAGACCCTGGAGCACAATATACGCGGAGGGCAACGAGCATACAAGAACATGGATGGACCGCCAACGCAGGAAGTTCAAGTGGAGCGACAAATGGGAATTCCCACATGGATCACCAGTCATGACCGCTCGCGAGGTCGCCGATACGATGAGGCAATGGGGAATGGACCAGCCAGACGCGAGGATTATAGAATACTCGCGTGGGAACAGAGACACGTCGATTCTCAATAGCTTTCTGAGTGAGAACGGAGGATATGAGTCTGCGATCGGAGGCCACAAAGGCCACGGATTGCTCGCAATATGGGAGAGGAAGTTACCGGGGTTCTGGTGGTGTAGCCAGGACAACATCTTCATGTTGGCCCATCCGACTCACGAACTGGCACGAAAATCTCATCGTGCCATGGTTGACGCCCAGAAGCTACGCATCCTGTTCCTTGATGTGGTAGCGGATTCCGCAGACTGAAGAGGCTGTGCCGTCGCGCTGTTGGGGTCCTATTAGTTTGCTACATCACTGGGTTCACGACATTTACGAGAGCCATGGGTGGTAGCTATTTGCTTGGTATTGCTATGTTCACGACACTTACGAGAGCCTTGGGTGGTGGCTATTTGCTTGGTATTGCTGTGTTCACGACATTTACGAGAGCCTTGGGTGGTAGCTTTTTGCTTGGTATTATTCTGCTACGAGAGGATGCTCTGTTGCCATATGGACGGAATCATACTGCTACCAGAGATCTTGCATAGGCTTCTATGTTGCTGGATGAATGCGGTTGTGGAAGAAATGGCTTTGGTTGCTGCGTGAGATGGCTAGATACTCAGACATATACTCCAACTTCAATCAATCAATCAACCAATCAAATTACGTCTCAGGTGCGAGTATTTCTCGGTACAAAACTGATATCGCCCTCTACCTCAAGTCCGGTCTTTGTTGTATTGTTCTCTTTGCTGTTTTGTCATTGTCTGCACATGTCTGACACCGGGAGTCTGGGGTTTGGTCTCTCATCGATTGATGTGCCGAGTCCACGGGCTGAATGCACAGCTTTGTTTGTGCTGTCAACCCCAAAGCCTCCTTCCCAGCTCCGTCCTCAATGCCAATCTTGTACCCTTGGCCCTTACCACAGCATCGCGATTCTCCTCGGCCCGCCTGATCAAATACTTGATACACTCGCCCACGGAGCCCCACACTAGATACTTGTAGGCCTTTGGTCCCGCGCACTCCGTCTTCTCGAATGGCACCGCCCCTCTTGCCTTCGCAGCCATGACCAATTCGCAGCTGACCTCATCTGCCATGCCCATCAGCTGCCCGTAGGCCATATCGATCTTCGTTTCACCATTTTCGGTTTGCTCTTTCCGGATTGCCATAGCTTTTTGCACGGAATCATGATTATGACTTGCTAATACCAAGGCCACTTCTGAGCCAATTCTCTCACCTGTCTCCTTAGTCGATGGCTGCAGAACACTGTTCCACCGCTTCTTGAGCAGAGCTTCCGTGATGCCGTTGTAAGCCTTATCGGTTTCCCCTTTCGTACCCCAGAAAAGTGCTCGAGGATCGCTGCCCATGTAAGCGCCCCTAACGAGCTTTACACCCAAAGTGATACCTTCTTGCTTAGCAAGAGCAAGATGTTGAGCCAGCGTTGTTGGCGTGGAGCGTAAGTAAGCCTGGTATGTTCCGTACACGACCGCTTTGCCCAGAGTCATCCTGTTGTATCGTTTCGCAAAATGTAGCGTCCAGACATCGATACCACGCTGAACGGCGTCTTGTTCCGCATCAAAGAGTAAGCGAACACCCTTTGCCTGTGCAAGATCACATATCTCGGTCGTTGCCTTCTCGATAGTTTCACTGGGAGATACCTCAGCAGCAAGTTGCCTCATTGCGTCTCTCCCAGCCCCGGAGAATTTCAGGCCGATCATGTCGCCTTCTTCAGCCATCTGCACAGTCTCCAGGGTACCCTCTTTCCAATCTTGCACATCTTTCTCGACTGTGGGATCTGCTGCTTGGGTTGAGGAAACGTCGATCTTCTCCCCCTTCTCAAGCACGATCTCCTTACCATATGCCAAGATGACGCCTTTGTACCCCATGCTCTTCAGCTCTTTCACCGTCTTCCGTACTTCGTTTTGCGTCTCACCGGCACAATATTGGGCGTAGAACGTCTTCTTAAGGAGGTAGTGGAGGAGAGGATTGCGGTCTGGGTTCAGGAGTGCGGATGAGGAATGGGCGACGAACGAGAGGAGGCGAAGGGAGGGCGACATGAGTAGCGGGTAGGACGAAAGAGCAGTAAGGGCGTAGGAGCGGAGGAGGGCGGGCAACGGGAGGAGGGATAGCGGTCGTGAGGGCTGTGATATGGCAGGCAGAGTGGGTGTTACGGCAGGAGTGGATGCATAGGCGCTCTGATCCGTGGAAGCTGTTGTACTGATGGTTCGGGGCGCTTGAGCAGTGTGAAGAGAGCGGTAGGTGGCGAAAATGAGGTGGGGGGGTTTGGTGACATGTTGAAGAAGGCGAAGATGTTTCTGTGATTTGAGCATTTCGGTAAGAAAGTCCAAGAGGACAGAGGACAGAGGACAGAGAAGCGAGAGAATAGGATTGAATGTTGATGTTTGGCAGATAGTGGCAGACTGTTGGCTATGACAGCGGATTCTCCATCATACTTGACGAGGAGGATGTGGAAAAGGAAGAGCTGTTCCATTTAAGTACTATTGTATGCACGCTGTTCATCCTTATCTCAGGAAGGTGATATGATGGAAGAAGAAAGTCGACAGAAAATGCCGTCTCTAACCGAGCCCCACTTGATTTTTATCTTTCATCTTCTATCGATAAGATAAGCAAGCTGCCGTTTCATACTTTACACTACTTACTTGGCCAATTTTGCCCCTCTTGCCCCTCTTGCCCCTCTTGCCCCTCTTGAATCTTGATGCTGAGCATCATTTTTGGTGACTCGTTAGAAGTTTGGAGCAGGAAAGTTGGTGAGTATCCATACTCATGAGATGGGTATCTGGTATCACAAACTGTTTCATCGAGCCTCCTCTCCCGTGGGGATCCTTCGTTCTACAATATTCGAAGTGCTAGATTGGCTCGGGCCTCCGACGGCTTTTGACCGGAAGGAAGTGCTCGCTGGTCACTGGATCGGTCGTCTCCCGGACGAAAACCCTTTCAGAAGTCTGACGGGATAAAGTGCACCACTCCAGACGTGTATCGGCCTGTTAAATCATTCGCAGAAGGTCCCCAGCTTTAGACTCGACTTCCTCTGCATGATCAGATACGTGATCGGGTGATGACTCCAAAGCGCAATTGGACAGCTTGCAGGACAGTCGATGCTCAAGGCGTGGCTTTTGCCAATTCCGAGTAGCAGGAGGCCTCGTCGCCGTACGGATGATGGTAACGTATGGGATTTCATGGAATAGTCTTTGTCGCTCGTGACCACTCACAAGAACCAGGAATTTTGTTCTTCTGTTTCGCATTTTCTTGATACACGACGCTTTTGCTCAGATTTTCCCTTGTCAGATCTCAAGTTGCACATCTGTGCTTTCCAAAGGTGTACTCCATAGTGATAAATGATTGGTCTAAGTTTACATCAGCTAGAACAAAGACTTGGCATACGAAGCGGAACTATTTAGGCAGCGCCTTTCAAACGAGTATTAGATCGCTTAGGTAGGTCAGTCGGTTGACTAAAGGTCTTTCTAGAGTCTTCAGACCGGTTCCCAAGACGTCAGAACAACCTACAAGCTGCAGCTTCAGCCTAGCAATAATTAGTATGAGGCATAGCCGCATAAACGTTACTTGAAGCATTACGGCCAGATTGAAAACTAAATGTAAGTAGGCATAGGTAATCCGGTCTTCAGGATTTTTGTAAAGCCTATCCAATCTGTTCTCGCTATCGTTGGGTTTCCAATGCGTAAATGCTACTATCTCAAACATCTAGATGAGGCTTTGCATTGACTCATGTGGGCAAGGCTAGCCTAATACACCAGATACCAAAGCTAAGAAAATTTCTCGACGTCGCTTTGGTGTAAGTACTTTAGTAAATGTCATACTTACGACGGGCGGTCTACTGCCATACGGATACTACAATCAATCGGACACCAGGAGGTGTTTCTTAGGGCATTAGCTCATGTAAATGTGCTAAGGCAACATTAGGAAAAAAAGAGACAGTGCAAAATGTTGATTGACGGCGAACCAGTTCTCAATTTCCAACCTTCTTTATCTGCCATTACGCAAACGTATCCAAGAGCCTTGGGGCTACATCACCGGCAGATAGTCTGTTATAACCGGTTCAACTATTCCAAACTTGGGCAACGAATGCAGTAGTATTGTCCCCCCAATGAGTGGGCCATACAATGCTAGAACATCGAGCTCAGTGCCCTATTTCTCATCAAAACCCAGAATCTCTCCGTACAAAATGGCTGGCCATTGATGCACGCAATTCTTGTCTATAGAGAGCATGGCTTATATATTACTCTAGCATTCCCGCCTACTTCGTACACAATTTACAACCACAGTTTCAATATATTATACAGACACCGTGCAAGGACAACCACCCAAACCCGACCCTAAAGCAGGAACGCAGAATCCAATACTCTGGTCGACCGCACCACTTTTAGGAGTGCCCTGACACTGCACATTGCCACAAGAAACCGCCACAAACCCACACCTCGACTGCTTACAACTGCACGCCTCGCCGCAATTGTCAGGATTACCGGTCCCATTCGACGTCGAGGTCGGGAAAGTGACAACACCAACGCACGAAGCGAGAAGTGAATTGACGCAGTGATCTTGCATGTTTGCGAAGCCGCCGAGAGCTTGACCGGTTATTGGGTCGGTGTTCGAGCAGACGGGGACCTAAGGGGTGGAAGTTAGTGGGGTCGTAATCTTTGATGGGGTGGATGGGGGCGAACGGACGTTTGAGTTGACCTCAACGGCTGCGGCTGCTGCCGCTTGTGCTAAACTTTCGTAAGTTCCAGGATTAGATTGTGGTGCTGGTGCGAGGATCGCTGATGCTGGGAGGAGTAGAGCGCCGAAGGCGAGGAGAGTGTAGGTATAGCTATGCATGGTGATCTGGGTGTTGGTGTAGTGATGGGTGAAGAGGGGTATATTGATGTGAGCTGGTTTGCTGTGCTTGAGAAGAGGTCGATGAAGGGGAAAACATGAAAGGGAAGACGGATCATGATATACGTATATGCGTATAACGGGATTGACATGTTGAAGCCAAAAGCGCTTGTACGTTTCCGAATTGCTTTGGCTAGTGGACTGAGGCTTGTTTGAGTCGGACTGGAAAGCGTGATTCATGTGTCCACACTAACCCCAAATCGTTTTGAGACGACGACAAGTACAGTCGTGAGACAGCGCAATGGTCTTTAGTGACCGGACCGTCGCACCCAATAATAGTCGCCAAGGCTCAGGGATGTAGCGACTGGTGGATGGAGCGATTGATGTTACCTGACACGGAAACAGGCTACCTTACTCCCGTGACAGAAACTGGTGCACAAGGCTATTGAATCGAAGTTTCAGCTATAGCTGGGTTGCGGCGCAAAACACTTCTCAAGGACTGACCACTGTCGGCTCGAGAGCGTCGTTCGAAACCTATAAGCGACAGACGGCGCAGAGCCTCTTTTGCGTCGTTTCAGCAGTCTAGTGCGCACCTTGGCAGTACTCTACCAGCCTGATCGCCTTTTTTTTCGCTTTAATTTCCTTGCAGGACTTATTCGCCTTGTCATAGCCAAGCGGTTCGACGTCAGATCTCCAAATTGCGGACAACAGCGTAGAGGAGGCGAGAAAAGGTAGTGGTACCAAGCCTGGTGAGGTGGGCCGTTTTGATGGGGTACACCACGCCTGATGGGGTACACCACGCCTGGTGGGCAGACTACGCCTGGTGGGGGTGCGCTTGAGGGGACGCCGAACGCTCATGGCTCCGAGAAGCACTGGTGATTTTCTCAGGGGCCAGATGCTCTGAAGAAGAGGACAAAAGGCAGGGCTGTCTTCGGAGGAGGCAGTCAAGGGCACGGAGGAAGCTGAACGATTGTTTTGGAATAATGAAAGGGTTCGAGCGTCGGCAATGGATATATCCTCGTTTCAGGGTTAACACCGATAAAACCGAGAACGAGAACCCAGTATGCCAGGACCGAGGGACATGGGATAGTAATTGACGTTGGTCCACAGGTCTATTTTGAAGGCTCCCTTCGTAACTACCTGCGTAAGCGTGGAGTGCGCACATCTGCCGGACTGGCAATACATGTGCACATGGCTGAAACTGTAAAAAGCGGTGACAATATGGAAACCGTTGAACATTCAACCTGACCAAGCCCAACGTCATTGGACAGTCACAAGCGCTACATCGACGAGTGCCTTGACTCAATGCCTACTGCGATATCATCTCCAATCTCCATCCCACGATCAAGATCGCTCAATATCATATTTTGTTTTGCATCCAAAAGCATGTTGCCCGGACGAATGTCTCCATGACATAGCCCAACCCATTCAAGGCCAGCAGCGTCAAAACACAGCTGCTTCATCCAGCGACAAACGTCCTGCGAGTCGATGTTTTGCGTAACTTCAAGGACTTGGTCAGCGTGTGTATCGCGCTGCTGGTACTTGTTGAGCAACATTGCAACACTC
Organism: Platismatia glauca; assembly: GCA_963556305.1. Lineage (NCBI taxonomy): Eukaryota > Fungi > Ascomycota > Lecanoromycetes > Lecanorales > Parmeliaceae > Platismatia > Platismatia glauca. Next base: position 743,652 of record OY745766.1, on the reverse strand, counting down.
CCATTTGGTGCAAGCTCTAGAAACGTATTCTTCGGTGTTTGATGATAGCCTCGAATCAGACGAGGTATCGGCGTGTACTTTTCGAGAAGTTTGAATAATCTTTGTTCGTTTGCATGATCGCTCTCCTCATCCTCTCCCTCCTCGGCCTACGAGTAAAGCGGCCACGGCCGCGCGAGTGGGGGGTACATTTCGTACCTATGTCGTGAGTCGCCAAGGTGACAACAATCTGCCCCCCTCCAAGCCTAGGGTGAGCGCCGCTTTACGCTCGCGCGAGCCTAGGTGATCCTGGGTGCTGCCAGGGCGATGGCGCTGTGCTTGTCAGAGAAGCGCATATCCAGGTACAGCTGAAAGTCCACAGCTAGCTTGCAGTGCGAAAGCACGAGAAAAAGCGGCGACGACGTCGAAAACATTTAATAACAACATCGCTCCTTCATACTCCTCTCTTCCTATACTCTTTAACACCCTCTCTCCTCCTCCTTATCTGTCGCTCTCCGTCCTTGGTTTGCAGCTTGACTTTCTCTTCCCCTGAAGACCGTTCCTTAGGCCCTGGTTACCCTCGCTCGACTCCTCGCCTATCAGCTTATACTTACCGTCTCGGTTACCCTATCCGGTACCTCGATTAGCACTGAAAAGACGCGAGAGGCTGCGACGATCGTGCCTTCGGCGCCAGCCTACGCTCGTCCCACACCATCAGGCCCACGTCAAGCATCATAACCATCCCTAATCAGTGCAAACATATTCAGTCTCTCTCAACCTGAACGATGACCCTCCCACGCGCCCTCATGGTGGCTATGCGCTTGTAGGCTCTGATGGCGTCCTCCATACGAAACACTGAGTCGACAGAGATCTTGAGCTTGCCCGCTTCCACCAGCTTAACCAGCACGACGGCGTCGCCCTTGGAAGGCAGCGTGCTGAACATGACGTAGCGACGCGGCACGCCGCCCAGCCACGTGGGCCACCATGTGTTGAAGATCCAGTTCTTGAGCGTGGCGACCGAGCCCTGCATGGAGCCGATGTTGATCACCATACCGTCCGGTTTAAGGTACGTCGGCGAGTTGACGTATAAGGCCTGCAAACCGACGCAGTCGAGCACAAAGTCGAAAGGCTCCGCCGCGTACTGCGACGCCAGGTAGGCCGGCAGCGGGTCGTGCTTGTGGTAGTCGATGAACTGTTCACGAAGGTTAGCTCTCCACCCTCTTCCAGAACCTCACGGAGATCAACTCTCAATACAGCAAACAGCAGAAAACATACCTCATCAGCGCCCAACCCGCGCACCATCTCCTCATTCCCCCCACTTGCAATACCCACGACTTTCGCCCCCCTCATCTTGCACACCTGCGTGAGCACCTTCCCCACAGACCCGCTAGCCCCATTAACAAGCACGCGATGCCCTTCTTTCACCCCGGCCGTGTGCGCCATCTTGAGGGCCGTCGACCCACTCCCAAGCACGCCTCCCATAGCCGCCATATCCGACCCCTCCGGCAACCGTGCCGCCTGGCTGCTCGGAATCCGCACATACTCCACCAGCACGCCCCGGCCAAACACCACCATGTCCGGGATATTCTGGTACGCCACCACGCGCGTCCCGACCTCTCGCACGTCGGACGAGGCCGCGGAACCTGAGGCTACCACGGTGCCGGTGAACTCGAGCTCGGGGATGGACGGCGCCGTGAAAGGCATCACGGGAAGGGCTTTGAATAGCATCTCGCTGTTGAATTGCAAAGCCACGTGCGATACGCGGATCAAAACTTCGACGGAGGACGCGCTAGGGAGCGAAGGCGTAGGGTAGGATGTTGCCAGCTCCAGCGAGGTGCAGGCCGGGCCGCGCCGCTGGCGGAGCCAGGCGTGCATTGTAGGCGGAAGTGAAGGAGATGCCATTTCTGGGGTGGATTGAGGGGGTTGTTTAGAGGAGCCAGTGAAGGTATGTTTCGAGAGCTCTGGGGGAGAATGTCAAAGGCCTCGGATGGCAATTGTGGAAGGAAGGCGGTTCGATAAGAGCAGGGAAATACCGGGGATCATTGCTAAGTGATTGATTAACAGGAAGCAAGAGGGTACGGAGTCCCTAATATGTTGTATCCCATGAACTGGCGCGCAGTAAAGTAAAATTCCGGGGTTCAGCCCTACCCCGCCGCACGAGGGGCATCTCCCAAAACAACGCGTCTCCCAGAGTCCCGATGAAAGCCAAGTAGCCAAAAGAGCACTGCCATGCCTCGGAATAAGGTGTCAAATGATTTGGATCACGTGAAGAAGGATCCAAAGCCAAAGAAAGCCCCAAAACAACCCCCCCCGAGGCCAAAAGCATTGCCTAAGTACAGACCCGTCAAAATCAAGCCCTACACGGACGGACAGGGCAATCTGCCTGAGACCGTCGCTCCGGGTGGTCGCTCCCGACAATGCTTATGCCATCTTCAACTTATTTTTTGATGAAGCAACCCTGAGAGTACTTGTACAGCATACAAATGAGTACGCGTATTTGTATCCAGGGCCGACAAAGCCTGAGACACGGACTTGGTTCCCCACCACCATCAAAGAATTCCGGGCCTATTTGGGGGTGTCTGTTTGGATGGGCCTACACCCGGAGTCCGGTGGTATTGAAGTGTTCTGGAATGGTTTGATAATTCGCGGTCGAAGACAGTGCTGGGCTTGACGTATCGGCCGCTGAGGGAGTGCATTGTGGATACGGTCAGGAGCTTACAGGCTGTGGAGGGGAAATGAACGGGGGATTGCGATCACTCGTCCAACCGTCGACGGACTCTTTGATTTGTGAGTGCATCAAGTGTTGCGCCGCACAGCACCGTCTTGACTCGCTTCTCTCAAGCCTTCTAATCCCCGCTCCTCATTTTGGCAGCCGTATATTGCAAGGCCCGCGGAGTCTGGCCAGAGCTACTACATCCTTGAAAGAAAATGATTTTAATATCTTGTTCCCTCCGATCTGTCACGCCCAGTGTGGTCAAAGGTACTTAGTTCGTATTAGCTTCGATTCCTAATGGCGCTGGTACAATAGTGTTGCGGTGCTTCTTATTTTCTCCCACCACTGCGTGGAAAAGTGGAAAAGGGTGGAAAAGACATTCTCTTCATAAAAGCTTTCGCGATAACGCAGCAGTATGTATCATCATTGCAGATGGCGGCAGTGATCAGTCCAAACCTTCCCGCCGAAGATTGCTTTCGGTACAAGCACCCAGCGCTACCTAGAAACCTCGCGCCGTATGCGCTTCGTGACAATAATATGCCCGTGGGCAGGGACCAAGTCCACCAATGGTCCTTGATCGACTCCAGCTCGAGCAAATTTTCCATTCCCCAATTGCCCACCGTTATCAAGCATTGTCGTACACACGGGGGTCCAACCTCACCGCCTAGACCGAGTCCATTGTCGGACTCCCGTCTGTATTAGTGTCCCCCCTCCCCTGATCTTTCTTGCAGCGCTTACCCCATCTGTGACGCGGGGTGCCGGTGGCGCGCTGGATTTACGACGCGGTTTGCATCGGTCGAGTGGGTTCTGGAGCAAGCGGCTCGAAGATCCGGCGTGTGGGTTGCACCTATCAGGAGGCTGAGTAAGTCGTTGTGGGGGTCTGTTCATCCGAACCGACAGCTTCAGGTGATGGTGATCCATGGGTTGGGGTTCGAAAGCCTGGATCTGAAGACTTTTCTTGGACTGAGGACGCGGAGGGAGTTGGAATTACAAAGACCGAGGAAGATTACTAAGGTCTAGAGGTGCTGGTTTTTGGCCTTGGGATTGTTTGAGCGTCCTTGGTTCGTGCGAGTTTGGATTCTTCCCAGAAGAAGGCTGCGCCCGGGGATATTGTGGTTAGGACTGGAGAACAGACCGTGTACTCTACTGGGAAGACGCTCAGCGGGGGGTAATGAGCTATCTGGACCGAGTGTCAGATGACCGTAATGCTATTGTAGAAGAGAGTCTGATTGTGTGTCAGCATGATGTCCATTATGGACGACTGGGGATCCGAGATACGAGGGAGGTTGTTTTGATTGGCTGAGGGCTATGGCGTCCAACGCGGAAGAAGGCGGCCATTGTTTGCGACTTGTGCAATGTCCGGATTCCATTTGTTCTTTGAAAATCCAAAGCTGGGACTTAGCGGATGATTGGATCTTGCTATGTCCATCGGCACTTCGATTGGGCTGAGTTTGAGAGTCTGCGGTCTGTGAAACAGTTGCTGGGGACTACTTGTAAGTGATAACCTTGGAGTGTTGGCGAACACCGGCGAAATACTGTTTGCTTCTATCATTTACTATTGTGCGCGTCTTGTTGGGATACCTCGGCGAGATTTCAATCTCAATGGGGAATTCTGCTTCTGTCGAGGGCGGTTATCTCCGTAAAGGACGTTGGTGTCTTGGTCTTTCTCCTATGGTGTTTACTTGACTCCATACGCAAGATTCTATGTTCGAGGGGTCTGCGCCCGTGCTTGCGGATGTGTACAACTCATCTTGTTAGGCTTTTCGTTTGAAGTAGAGGAATTGCGTTCGTCAATGCTCCTTAGTGTTTAAGATGAGGAGGCGCATGGGCTATTTCTATAATCTTTATTGTATCTAATGATACTACTTCAATCGTAGACGTGCGAGAGGTACCAGAACGAGTGTAGGTAGGGACTATAGGAGGAAACATCCATCAGTGTTGAGCAACAACCGCCTAGAGTATAGCAACCGTCGCATCACCGATTGGAGGATTCGCTGATTGCGACCAAAGTCTCAGGAATCCAGGCTCGATCGCAACTAACCCTCAAGTCGACTTGACCCAACCACTTTACACGTCCCACTCGAGTAAGGTAACCGAGAAGGATTAAAGCATCCTTTTAATACTGAAACAACATCCTGTTTAGAGATCCATTCACTTTGGCCGAAGTCAAACTTGTCTGGGCAACCTTCAATGTGCACTTTGTTGAGGCGGTGGCTGTGCTCTCAAATGCGGAAGTGACGAGATCGTATTTTTGCAGCCCAATTATTGCATTTGGCTCTAGGCTGTAGTCCCCGGAGATCTACTGTATTGAGTGTAGATATACCGATTTCCGTAACAAGCCTTTGATTGAACTCGAAAGCCTCGACATCAACTGAAATCAAGATGACCGTGGTATCAAAATCATTAGGCGGTGATTCGAGATCGCCATGTATTGGTCGACCCGAATCTTCCTCGACCACCCGGGGGGAAATTGTGAGACCCTCAAGATCGGAACAGACAGCTTCTATAGATCCCGCAGCTGGAGTTCGAGCGGTACACAGCCTGAGATATTGCTGTGTACGCTTGACATCCTGACGCCACTGTTTCTGCCTGGACAATCTCTGCATCTTTTTTAGAGCGGATTGTTCTTTACTCTTCCTACGTTTGACCTCATCCTTGAGCTCCATCTCTCTAACGAAGGCTTTGAAACAAGGGTCATCGTCGCTATCACGGCTTTGTCTATCAAGTTTCTCAAGGGCCGTCATATTGGATACTTCCTTTGGGCAACCGGAACGCTGCCGAATTTGTAAAGGACGAGGCAGATTGTTATCACAATCCGGTTGCTGTTATTTGCGTTGGTATTGCGGTAAGGTGGGCACCGTGCAGTACTCTAAGCGGTTTGTAGCCTGCTCACTTTATAACAGGAGTGTCAAAGGGTGGCCTAGGAGGAAGATGGCCATGAAACAGATTGCAAAGGTCCCAAAGTGATCAAGGGACTCTGGATGCAAGACTGGAGCGTTTTTGAGGACTACGAATCCGCCAAAGCCCCGAAGATGGTGGTGTTGCCAAACTTAATGAGCCTTGTTAGAACGTCGGATTTGAGGCACTACTGGACAGTATGGCTAGGAAGGTGAACGAGACCGGTTGTAGGGACACGACAAAAGCCCTGGAGGCGAGAATAATAGTACTTAAGAAGAGGTTGAAAACGGAGGAGGAACGTCAGGAAGGGCTGCTGAAGGCCTCCGATCACACTGTCACCGCTGAAGAGAATCTGCAGAGGCACGGGGGGTAGACGGGACAGCTTCCCCAGTGAACTAGCGCCTATTCACTGATCGAAGCGATTAAGTCTAAGATCTAAGATGCACCACGCTGATGGTAATTTTCGATGAGTGTAATTCAAATGGTGTACTGATTTAACATGTCAACCACAACAATTGCTGCCAATGGCGAGAGAGTACTCGAGATTCTTAGGATCCCCAAGTAAGCTGCTAGGAATGGTCTAGAGTTGAATTGCCAATGACATAGCCATCGTTCAGCAACTATCTAGATGAAGGTATCTGACGGATGAGGTTATAAAGCACATTTGAATCAAGAAAAGATGGATACGTTCTATGGTACCTCTCGAAGAAGGCAGTCTCTCCCCTAGAGAGATCCAACCATCAACAAACAAGCTCTCGTGATCTCTAGACGCTGTCAACGGTCCATCGTTTCCAACCAACGTTTCCTGCACCTTTTTTTTGGTAGAAATCGGACACGGCAAACGCCCTCATGAGGCAGAGACCCGGAGCTCACCGAGACTCATCCACCGTTCCATCGACCCTCTCCATCCCACCTTCGGCTCGGGAACGATTTTCAAGCCAATCGCTCCAGAGCCTCCGAACTCCACACCGTATGCTTATGCTCGGCCCCCAAGTGTACCATCTGACCTTCTCGAGCCCTCGCATGCCACCATCTAGCCTCGTCCACTCGGCCCATTTTCTCCAGCAGGAGTCCCGCCGAATTCATAGACCACAGCGTATCGGCATGATGAGTCCCCAGGACCTTCACTCGTACCTCCACGACCTCCCGTTGCACCGCCAACGCAGCCGTGAAGTCGTCCCGGCCACAGTAGCAGCGGGCAATATCGGTCAACGTCCACAACGCGTGGGGATGTTCCTTGCCGAGGATGCGTTGCTGGCCCGCCAGCGCCTGCTCATGGAGTGTGATGGATTCTTGGATGCGGTTCTGCTTCAGGTAGCTCCGTGCAAGTGTGTTCTGGGTCCAAATGATTTGCAAATCATCGTCCGACAAGGTCGTTCGTAGTATCGATAGTGCTCTTAGGTGCATCTCTTCAGCTTCCTTGTACCTTCCCACGTGTCTGTACACTCTACCGAGCTCATTGACGGTCAGACTGATGTCTAGGTGGTCGTGGGGGAAGATTGCTTCCTGAGTCCTGAGGGCTCTCAATTGCACTTCGATGGCGAGCTCAGTATTATCCTGCTGATCGTACAAAATGCCAAGGCTATTCAACAACCATGTCGAATGTGTAGAATCAGGGCCATGTGCATGCTCTACAGCTGCTAAACACTGTGTGAGCCAATCGATCCCCTGGTCGAGTCTGCCTCTTCGCGTGTATTCTCTTGCCAAATCGCGAATAAACAGCACTCGTTCAAAACTGGTCGTGCTGAAGTCTGTGGCACGGTCGTCGGCTGCACACTCGAAGTCGAACAGGAAATGCTGGAAGTCTGCGATATCGTCCACTGTATACTCCTCATCGCCGACTGAGTGCATCCAATCAGTCACTGTCTTGTGAAGTCGGACCAATTCCTGGAGCGGAAATGCTAATCTTTTCAGCCGCATGTAGCGTCGGATCCAAGTGCGACGTTTATGGCTCACTGACATCAGCTGCATCACACCGCTGTAGAGATCATGATTACTCGGAGACTGGACAAGGTGCTGGCACCAGTATAACGTTGCATAGTCGGCAAAAGGAAAACGATCTGGATCGATGTCGAGCACACCGGCTACACCCGACAGACACAAATACTCAATGCAAACCTTGGCAGCGTTGCAATGTGCTTGCTCTACGCTGACCAGCGGGGTATCGGCCATTGAAGACGATCCGAGATCTTGCACCCTGTTACATAGAAAATCCTGGACTGATAAATGTACTAGCCGCAGAGTGCCACTGGCCTCAATGTGTTCAACTAAAGGACTGCAAGCCCCAACGATCGCCTCTTTATAGGGTTTCTTGGCCTCGGAGAATGTTCCAAGCTCATCATCCCAAGAAAGAGCATCCTGCAGTTCGGGTGCGGTCATAGGACGTGCGCTACAACAGGTCCAAGAAAGTATAGTAATGGCAAACGTACGCAGCCTCGGACTTGCCCTGTCCAAGCGTTCAAATGCTTGCTGGTAGGCTTCGTTGAGTCCCAACGGCAGCTCCTCGAGAGTACGGCTGAGCTCTGAGCTACTAGTTGCTGAGGTTATATTATCTACCATCAGACGGGCCCAGAGAAACATACCGTCGGCCCGCGCAGACAGTGTCGCGAACAGCTCGTCTTGAGTCGAGTTTTCATGATGTGATAGATCTTTAATCTCTGCCCTTAAAAACTTGTCAATGTCCGATGTCATGAACTTTGGTATCAGCTTGAGGCTATCACAATCCTGAAAAGCTTTTCTGATTGAAGGTAATTCTCTACTGACACACATAATGCGAACGTTGGTGGTAGACTGTGCCAGGACTTTGAAAGTATTTGCGACTTCCGGCGGGTCTTCGCATTCGTCTAGACCGTCGATTATAAGGTAGGTTCCAGCAAGCCTTCCTATAATCTTCATCAATTCCAATGGTCGATCGGACGTGGAAAGGCTGTTTCTTCCAAAATTGACTGCGTTCTCATGAGCCTGTCGAAGCTCTTGGGGAATCTGATCCAAATGTGCCATCATTTGAGTGATGAGAGAGCGGACGATGGCTAATAGGGACGTCTTTCGAGTATCCCTGTAATCGCAGTGAAAATAGCACACGCAATCCTTCTCATGATCGAACCCACGGGACCCGAGCCAATCGGCAATTGACGCACTGAGCATCGTCTTCCCTGAACCAGGAGCCCCACATATCCATAGCAGCGGCTTCCTAATTGCACGAGATGCGAGTCCGAGCCAGCTCAGGAAGATCGGGTGGTCGAGTATCCACCTGCCTGTATCCGGGGTCTTTTTGCGGAGAAGCTGCAAGAGATCCTCTGATGAGTCAACTGGAGAAAGCCAGCTGATTATCTGCTGTCTCTCATCTAACAATAATGACATTAGCGGATGGCTTACGGTACTGATGAAGGACTGACCATCTTGAGCGCCGATTTTCTTATTTGAGGACGACACCACGAGATCTTGTAAGAGTTTGCCTGAGTCATGTTGATAAGAAGCCTGTTCTTTTAGGCCCAATTCCACATGCTTCCGGTGACACAGGGTCGTCTCGGCATCGAGAAGTGACTTGTGACGAGTAGGCATACGCTCTATCCATTCTTGAATCTGCTTCAAGATCAAAGCACTTCTCAAGCGGTTCATCCGCAGCCTCATATGCTGATAACCAAGACACCAACTCCAACTCGTAGGACATCTCATAAGCGCACTCGCACAGAGGTTTCCTCAAGATCAAGTTCACTCCCTGAAAATCCAGTTCAATTTTGGATGCAAAGACAGCAGAAGCGGAGAGAGGAGGAGGCACAGTAACAGAATCACAAAGCCAAGTTCTCTGGGTCGCCTTTGCCTGGGTCGCCCTTGCCTGGGTCGCTCTTGCTTGGGTCGCCCTTGTCTGGTTCGCCTCTAAGGTCTTCTTTACTATCTTTGACTGATCGTACTCGTATATTGCTATACACCACTACTCAAAGCATGAGAGCACCATCATACTCAGTCATTTCTAATCTTTTAGATGAAGAGTCTGAACCTCTATCTGCAGTAGCGGATAATCTAGTTGACCCGTCCAACTCCCTGTCAAGTAGGATGGGACAACAAAATGCTCCTCCAGCGTCTCTATCCAATGCTCCTCTAGTAAGGCCTGCTTGTACAAGAAAGCAACAAAAGGATCTTGAGACAAAGAGTCAGAGTGAAGGCAATCCGACAAACTAGAGCAAGGGCCAAAAAGATCAAAGTAAAGGGAAAGGCAAGGGAAAGAAGCACGAGATGATAGTGGCCGCAGACAGTGGTGGACAATGGCAAGATGAGAGGCGGGCACAATGGCAAGATTGGAGGCGGGGATTCCTAAGTGAATGGCAAGTGCGCAATGTAATAAGGGCATGAGGGTGGCAAGCAATTAGGGCATGAGGGCGACAAGCAATGAGGGCAATGCAATGAGGGCGATGCTGCGGAGTAGATTGCAGAATTTCGCGACCCGATTTTTTTTTGGCCATGTCCCATTTCCCCTTCTCGTCTGCACACCCCACGTACCAGCAGTCGTTGGAATCGTGCTGTTGAAGTGTAGGAGCATATCCAACTAAGCTCATATTTCCAAATTACCTTTTCGAACACATGGCAACAACTCACCGGTGATATAACCCCATCTTTGAGATGATGAATGTTGCATTTCGCCAGAGGGGACCGAGGCAAGGCTGACTGTTCAGACGCTAGTATGCAGTCTACTGTCTGCCTTGCAGCCTCTTCGCACTCTGTCCATCCTTCAAAGTTTAACTGTGTTGCCTCCTAGGTGTCTTCCCTTGATACCTTCGATTAATGTTGTAATGGCTCTCAGATTCGATGCTGCGGCTGACGGTATATAAGCAGAAACGCTCTAACAGCCGTAATAGATGAACAGAGTGTCGGTCAAAGCTGAGACAATCAACCTCTACAATGGAGAGCCTTGGCAGTCTAAACCCATACAGGCTCGAGGCCTCTCAGGATGGATTGCTCTCGGCGGCCAAGCTCTCGGGACCAGCGCGACCCCTACTGACTACGTTACCTCAATTTGTGGCTCTACTCGCTCAGTCAGGTTTGAGTGGACCTCATCACTTGTTCGCGAATTGTCTAGATAGTAGAGGCGAGTTCGTAGGTGAAGGGGCTCAATTTACAGTCTTCAGGGACCGAACAGACCTTTTGGAAAAGGTCGTTGTGAAGAGGGTCAGGCGAGAGCTAATCGATACGGGCACAACATTGTCAGTGCAGGACTACCAACGCAACCGGCATCTGCGGACTTTGGAGCTTGAAATCCTGGCATTGTGTGATCGATCACTGCGCGATCACCCCAATATAGTCAATCTACACGCTTGGGGGTTTGACTATCCAGCTCTAAACCCGATGTCGGGGATCCCCGTCCTTTTCATGGAGGAGGCGAATTGCTCACTAGGCGACCTACTTGAGCGGCAACCTTCCCTGGAGGTTCGACATCAAATGATTTCCGATGTCTTGGCAGGTCTCGCCTGCCTTCACGGCGCTGATGTTGTCCATGGGGATCTCAAACCCGCCAATGTTCTCGTATTTGAGCAGAGACACCCTTCGGTGCCCTACATTGCAAAGTTGAACGACTTTGGGATGTGCATAGCACTGGAGGACAACTCAAGCGTGAGCTATCAATCTTATGGGGGTACTCCCGGATGGCTTGCTCCAGAAGTTTGTGACCCCAAGGGAGAAGGTGGACAGGACCCTTTCGACCCGCGTTTGCTCTTTAAATGCGATATCTTTTCTTTTGGACTGTTAGCTTTGTCTGCTTTCATAGGTTCTGGAGAGCCTCCTTTTGGACAATTGAAGAAAACCGCCACAGAGGTATACGTGAAAGCAGGTTCGCAGCTTGTTAGGAAGAGTTGGGTCAGCCTCACCTCATCCATGACAATCATCATCGAGAAATTGATGCTAGCGACCTTAAGTACGGATCCAATACAACGGTCTAGTGTAGACCAAATCTCACTTGCGGATGACAGTCTGGGATATATCGCGTGGTAGGAAAATCCCAAATTCTTGTACTTCATACTGCAGGTTCGAAGGCTTGCTTAGATTTTTCCACAGGTCCTCGGTCCATCAAGGTATGATGCTGAACGATTCAGCGATTGGGAGTGGCAAACATACAGCCTTGACGTTGCAAGGGGCTACGTATCCTGATAAGTCAAGTTACTGGAGACAAATGGACGGCGCTGTTCTCCACGATCTCGAAAAGCTTATTGCACCAGAATTCTGTCCGGGGAGTCAGCAAGTGCTAACGGGCGAAGTCCTCTTCGGAATGGCAACAGCGGTTGCGTTAAGACAGGAGCCGGGATACCAGGAGAAATTCGCTCGATACATTCGATTTGCGGCTCACGCTGGCTCTGTAGCAGCACAAGGCATAGTCGGAAGATTACTTGAGGCATACAATAATACATCTACTGAAGATAATCAGGTCCGAATTGGCTGGCTTGGAAATGCCGTGAGCCTAGGGTCTCTGGTTGCTGCGAGGATCTGGAAAAGATAGACGCTGGCCTGTTGAAAGTCTGTCGAGGAAGGTTTCGTGAGAAGGGCGGCTACAACATCGAAGCCCAAGATGCCCACAAAGTCTTTAAGAAGCAACCAACAGACCTATTTGGATTGACAACCCAGTCAGCCAGCGCTCTCTGCGACTCTTTGGAGTCTCCTGACATCCGTCTCGACCGCAGCGGAAACGCCATGCTCCATTTTGCAGCAATGTGCGGTAATTGCGCTGTCATTTCGTATCTTGTCCAGAAAAGAGGCGCTTCAATCGATATCCAGAACCGTGCCGGAGAGACTCCTCTTTACAAAGCGTGTCTCTCAGCTGATCTAGACGCTGTTAGAATTCTCATCGGGCTAAGCGCTAATGCGGTGATTCCTGCCAAAGCCACCGGAGCATCTTGCCTCCATTGGCTGTTCAACTTTGAAAATGATGAGATGACAGAGGTAGCGGAGCTTTTGATCCATCAAGGCGGAGGCAATTTCAATGCTGAGATCGTCCCAATTACCACAAAGGGGCAGATACTTCCCATAGCTTTCGAACATTTCCCATTCCATTGGCCCTTTGGTACACCGTTGCACTGGGCTGTTGCAGCTCGCTCGAGACGTGCGGTCGAGACACTGCTCCACTTTCGATGCAACATCAACGCCTCAGACCTTTCCGGTGTGGAGAACGAACAGACTGCCTTGACTATGGCAATGTATCGGGCAGACCCTGAAATGATGGAACTTCTTGTCGCAAATGGGGCAAAGGCGGATATGCGTGATTCCAAGGCGCGCAACCTTATCCACATACTGGTAGCTGATCATGCTCACATGAATCGAGCTCTCAGACTCCCTCGCAGCGTCTGGTCCTGGGTGACTCATGGCTCGTCTCAGAACCACATGACCCAGCTCCGGGGGTGTCTAGCTATTGCGCGGGATCTGGGGCTAGATCTGGATGCCGTCCGGAGGAAATGCCAGACCCCTTTGATTGACGCCGTCGAAAACGCGGATGCGTGCACCATCAGCGTACTGCTGGACGCAGGAGCCAACGCAAATGTCCTCAACCCAATGGGAGAATTGCCAATACACGAATGGCTCGCCAAGGACAGCCGACTTCTAGCCTATCCCGAACTCTATTTCCCTGTCTTGGAACGGCTTGTGTTCATGACCAAGGACCTGAATGAAAGAGATGAGCTCTATCTGCAGTCCGCGGTTCATTACGCAGCCACAACAAACGGCGACCAGGAGCAATTCGAGACGAGCTTGCGTATGCTTTTAGCAAAAGATCCGCCTGCCGGCATCGACGCCCAGGACCGTCGTGGCCTCACACCCTTTTTGAAATTGCTCGAAAACCTCAATACCGGAGCCATTGCACCACGTGTCGCAACCTTTATCCGGTTTGGCGCGAACGTCATGTTGAAGGACAAGGACGGACGAGGATTTCTCCATGTTCTCTGCGAAAACGCTAGTCTCTCCGAGAACGAGACCCTCGGTACTCTGACAAGTATTCTCACACATGTCCCCAAGCCCCAAAGACACGCTATGGCGCGTACCTGCGGTCTGTCTAATGGAGGCCCAAACGCACTTACACCGGCTGTCCATCACGGGAAGCTTCGCTGTGTCGAACTGCTCATAGAGCTTGGCGTCGATATCAACGCATTGGACATGCTGGACAAGCAACGGCGATGGACACCTCTAGACTGCGCCATACACTTTGCTGACTACTATCGTGAAGCGCTCCTCAGCAGACTTGTGGATTCCTTCGCGCCTGCAGACCGCATGACCGCTTTGAAGGATGGCACAGCATTTGCGGATAGATTCTCGAAATTTGGTAAGATCCATTGAATTCGCCGAGCAAGTCTCTGAACGACCTAACACATTGTAGGGATTGGCAACGGAATAGACCCGGTAACAGGTATGCGAGCATCTCGATGTCGACCTTGAAAGAATGAATGACTGATTCTCGAAGAGGAGAGATATTTCAACGCTCCCAAGATAATCATGGTCCTGGAGAAACTAAGCGCAAAAAGAGCTCAAGATCTCATAAATGACCCGGGCAAGATAAACAACCCATTCCTGACCGACATGGAGCTGCTTTTTGCTTCTGGTGGCTTACAGGACACGCCCCTGCAGGACGAGGAACAAATCCTCCTACGAAGCACAAAGCAAGTACTCACGTGGGACAAGAAGCAAGTCCTCCGGCAACCCTTTCTTAGCCAATGGATAAGAATCTACGAAATCGCTTGGGAGGAGCATAAAGATGCCAGCCACTCCGACTGTTCGTGCTGCTTGGTTTTCGGCAGGATACCTCCCCAGTTAAGGCGTCAATCCTTTTCCATCGAAGTTCTCAAAAAGTATCTAGATTTGCGACCCAGCGTCGATGAGGTCCAGGACCTCATGTCGAAACGCTAACGCGAGGTTTGTCCGCTGCTCGTCATCTCTCAGGATCTCAAAGTCACCACTCAGACATTTCTGCACTGCCTGACAGTACTTTGTGCCCATCTCTATAGGCAGACACTTTCTAGCTAGCTTCAGTAATTCATCCTTGATGTCTTCAGGTTCTATGGCGCTTTCGCCTCGCAGAGCGCGCTGTATTTGGCGCTCGAAGATGCTTGTAACTGTTTTCCAAAGACCAATTTCCAAGAGCACAACTCCAACAGCGTATATGTCATGCTCCTGATCAAAGCGCTCTACTGGAGCACCCTGCCTCTTGGGGTGTCGGTACATATTAATTTTTGAGTCGAAATTGGCCTTCAACGACGATCTCCCCTGTTCTGGACGTGAAAATTCGAAGCCTTTAAGATAGAGGACGAACTTGTGGCCCTCATCTGAGGATGTACTATTTGTCGGAGTCTGTTCTTGAGGGACGAGAATGATATTTCGGCTCCTGATGTCCTTGTGAATCCAACCGCATTCGTGAATATTCCGCACCGTCTGGCACAAATCACGGGCAAACGTAAATCTTTGTTCTAGAGGGGACATCTTTAGCGGTGGCTTGAAGGTCTCGATGTAGCCTGCCAGCGACTTCAGGCCTGGCACTGATTTAGGAGACACCCCGCGCGGTAGCTTGAAAAGAAAAGCCATTCGATTCCTTTCCTCATCGTCCAAGAACCCGAGGCATTGAAACGCGCTGATGGTCCTTGGTGTATTACCTATCTCAGTAGAGGATAAATTGACTTCCAACGACGACTCTTGAAGCAGTCTTGCGAGACCTCGCATGGTAGCCTTCACCTTGGCCAAATACCCTTGCTGTTGAAGTACTTGCCACTTGTTGGCCTCATTCGAAGCTTCCAGACGAGGTGCTCGGTCATATCCTCTAAATTCGACTAAGACGTCGGAGGTTGATTCGTTATCGTCGGGATAGTAATACCCGAGTTGCAAATCAGCTGTAGATTGCTCATTGTTAGGTTCCAGGTACCCATTCAGAGGTACTGAATCACCCTCAATGTCTGGCAATCTTGCGATTCGAGCTAGATATTGCAACTTAAGGGTTTGAGTAAGGCCCATCTTACGAATGCTTTCTCCGGACTGTAATACTCGATATGCATCCGGTTCAGCGGACAGCATGTTGCAGAGTATAGAGGAACACATTATTCCTCTCAATTCAGCAGTCAGGCTCTTGCACTTCTCCAGTATCTCAGTCAGTGTCGCTTCGATGAAAAGCCTTCGGTTGATGCTCGGATCCTGAAGCATTTCTTCTCTCAAGGCGTCGCTAGCCGAGACAGAGTCAACAGCCCTCTTGGTAATCGCATTGTCAGATAGTGTCTCGCCCTGGATAGCTTCGGCATATGGTTCGTAGAATCTAGACATCAAGTCTTTGTAAGACGAAAACAAATTCTTAAGCTTGAAAAGTATCTCGAACACCTCGACAGAATAATCGGCTGAAAGGTTAGGGTCCTCGAGAATTTTGCCGAGCTCATCATCCATCAGGAATCCACTGAAGGCCTCGAGGAAGCTGGCTTGGCTCTCGAAAGACTTCTGGATGCCTGTTGCCGCCAATTTTCGACCTTTCACTAAGCACACGACGTTGCTGATGAATCCTATAAGAGGGAAGACTTGGTACAATGCGGAAGCGCATTCCGTTTTCAAATGTCGGCGCTGAATGAAGGCAGGCGCAGCATCTGCGTGTGCACTCATCTCTTCGCGAACCCTCACATACGCACTCCCCGGTTCCTCCGACAATTTTGCTATCATTGAATAATTCTCGAGGATGGGGATTCTTTCCTCGTTGACCACGAAGAGATTGGCGGCTGTCTCTTTGACCATCATTGTCACAGGTCCCGTCCGCTCCCATTTCCCATTTACCTCCTGTGTTGTGGGAGTCTCGCGAGTCTCTCGACATGTGACCAACTTGATATGTCTGGCAGCCTCTGGAAATCTTTCACTCAACGTGTTGAGCATCGGAGACCCCTCCTTCAGCTCATCGATCAACTCTTTTGTAGGCTCTTGGGCGACCATACGCTCAATGGCAGCAGTGGCAAGCCCGCGATGGGGGACCCCGAAGAAAAACACCGAGTATATGGAGGTGAACAGCTTCTTGTAACGACTGGGGTTTGCCGCCGCTCGGATTATAGCCTATATTTATTTAGCTTTGAAAGCCTATTAGACCAAAAGAGCTTGACTCACATCCTGGATGATCAGTCCACCATAGCTGTGACCAATAAGTATAAGGGGACGATTCTGCACCCTGATGTCAGTCCATATTTCAAGACTTGGCGATAGCGAATGCCTGAGAGGAGACATTGGCGCTCACAGAGATGTCACCCCGGGATCGCAGAGCCTGCAACTCTTGTAGGAAAGCAGCTGTATAATCACGGAGACGGGCATGGGACCCACTTCCTCGTAGCTTCGCTGGGTAGCCGTAGGTAAGGACTCGAACATTCGGAATATCCCTTGGCAAGAAATCTCGAAGCCACACTGCACCGCTTTGATGCTGCCAGGACATGATGGGCTTGCCGCCGAGCCCAGTCACTGCTATTACACTGTCTGCGCCGTTAGACCGAATTCACTGATTAGACTCTAGAGATTTTACGTACTCTATCATAGACTCATCCGCCCCAGCACATGTATTCAGTGGTGTGAAGCCGCTGAAATGTGAGTCTACAACCAGAGCCGCTTGGTCTTGTGAAGATGCCACATGCGCGTGTCAAGCACCGTCGCGCGGAATAGGAACGGAAACACTCCCATCTTCACTTAGCTTGAGGTCCTTTATTACCTGCGGCACGGTGTTGAAAGTCAGGGTCCCGACTTGCTCAGAAGCATGCGTGGCATAGATGTCCGAGGAAATGGAAAAGCCAACAATGCTTTCCCTTCCGTCGTGTAATGAGACGACGCTTTTGAAGTCTGCTTCCCCGAAGCTTGAAGGAATGTTACGGAAGCGATATGTTGCGAATGGCAGAGAAGGAGATGCTGAAGCTGAAGCCATACCGTGGCACCGTGGGCGCTTTTTGGGTTTCGATCCGTTGCTACTCGCTTCCGTTGCTGATCAGTATATATTATAGGTAAGGTACTCTAGAATAAGGTAGGGCTGAGCTAAAAACACACCTTAAATTTAAGATTTGTATGTACAGCCAAGCCACGTCCACTGTAACCCCCTGGAAGTTGGAACAGCTCTTCTTTCGACTTCTCTTTCCGTGCATATGCTTTCACCATGCTGCGTCGGAGAGTAATGATGCTCTGATCAAGGAGCAATATGTTATTCAAGTTACTACGGTATCCTCTGCAACTTAGAGAAGTGGGAGACTACATTCCCCATCCACGATACCCTGCAATATGATGCTGCCGCATGTTCTTGATGTGCGGTCTTTTGTCTTGGAAAAGCGTGTCACAGAGCAATTTTCGGAGTCCTGTCTGACTGCATATAGTACCATCGGCGATCTCAGCAGGAGAAAATTTGCCATTCTGGTCCCAAAGCTCTAGCATTCCGTCGCTCCTCGAGCACTGTTAAGCATCCGGGGAGTTCCTACCCCTACACACAAGAATCCTCACTACCGAATCCTAGATCCTAGGTGACAGTTTCGCTGGTATCTGAATCCAATTCGGCCCCAGCACAATCGACCTGAAAGAACATTCATGTCTTCGAAATTGTGTCTCGGAACACGGCGGCGAGAGTGCATCATGAAAGGATGGCCCCTGATGCCTCTTTTCCGGTAATTGCAAGTAGTCTTACACAACAATCTTTCTTTCAAGAGCGGGTTTGACAATGTTTTCCTCAATATCCTTTCTCTTGTTAAATCCTGGTTGGATCTGGTTTCCCGCGCCGTGTTCTGCAATCCAAGCCCAGAACAGTCCAGAGAAGTCTGTGATCTGGTTCATCAATAGGTATCTGAGACTACGTAAAAGAAGCCATGAAATCTGTTCTGTTGTCTCAGCCACCATCTGACAGGTGACAAATGTTCTGATTCAAGTTTCCGGAACACTCTACGTTACCGCTCATCGTCTCCGAGGGAAGCGTCAATGCAGAATCGCATCAATATGATCAATTGAAACTAGCCTTGTTCGTATACAAGCCCAGGCAGTCATATGACCCTGCTTTGTCTTACCACTGAAAGGTTCTTAAAGAGCTCGCGACCAGCATTGAATGCTCAAAGAACAAGGCCCAAAGCAGCGCATTATCCCGACCATCAATCTCGACTCTCGAAATAGCCCAAGGGTCAAAGAGCCCTTTCACGTGCGTGCATCCGAAAGGTCGCCCCATCAGGACCCCAAAAAGAAGGACGCAACCACCCTCGAAAAAAACCATACTCCAAAAAACCCATCAGACCACACGCACCCCAACCCTTCGCACAGACCCCATCACGAACACCCCCACCACCACCACCATGCCCGCCACCCCACCCACCCAACCCCTGCGAGTCAGCCCCCGCCCCAACAAGGGCCTCTGGACCTCCACCAAGCTCGACAAAGAACAGTCCCCCCTCCCGCACCACCCCAAGCGGAAACCCGCCCAAAAATCCCCAAAAACCACCCCCAAAACCATCAAAAAGGCCAAAAAACCCGCCCGCGCCTCCACGCCCGCGGCGGCCCCCCCGTCCCCCGCCTCGTCCTACCGCAGCAGAGCGGAGCGCGCGGCCGACCGTGCCGCGCCCGCTCGCGCCGCGGCTGCCCGCAAGGCCTTGCTGTAAGGGGGGGGGAACGCCGAGCCTAGGGCCCTGTCGGTCGGCGATCGGAGGGGTCCAGGCCGTCGGCCGGTTCGACGAGGGGGATGCGCGCAGGGGCACTAGGCGTTCTGGAACGCGTGCCGGGGTGGGAGGTCGAGCTGGAGGGGTGGGGGCTTGAGAGTGGGGGATTTAAATTTTTTTCCCGTTGGGGGCGATTCGGGACTTTCGTGGGGGTTTTCTTTCAACGGGGTTCTGGCGTTTGTTCTGTATTTGTTCGTTATGAAACGAATTCAAAGCTCTCCGCTGGTTCGGAGTTTGGACTCTGATGTCTTTGTGCTCATTTGGAGTGTTTTGTAGCATTTCATTGCTCCGTTAGGAACGATCAGCCGAGGGTTTTTCACGTCTCCATCAGCACTGCATGTGGTTGAGGATTATGTTCGTTTATGTAAATTGAATTATCCATGAGCATCTACCTCGGTCATAAAGAAGTGAACTTTTCCATCCAGACCTTTCACAGCCAATGCTCTGTCCCTCATTAATGGCAAGAATGCCTCTAACAATCTCCTTTTGATTAGCCGTGAGCTTGTAGAGCTCAACCCGAAATCGAATTCACCGCTCGTACCCAAATGAATTAAACTATTAGTGCTTCCTTTTGTGCTCTCTGATAAGAGCTGACGCCATGAGCCGTTGCATCGTCAAGTCATAAACCTAGCTCCCAAAGCTCGCTTTTGTCTAAGTTGAATGCATGTATGTACTGACCGGATTATCTCCTCAAGCATCGCTGCCAGCTTTTGTACTTCAAGGATGACCGTGCGGCATACCTGCTCCATCGTCCTCATAGCGGGAGCCTGGCATCGAATTTCCCTGTGCGGTTCGTCCGCGCGTATTCCCTCCACTTCTCTCATCCTCCGATTGGCTAGCGCTCTCATCGCCTCTGGCTTCCTTGCGGAGTTTCTCTGCTCTGTCAGCAAGGTCTTGGGCTTCCTCTGCCACTCTCTGCGCACGAATCTGCTTGCGCCACATACTCGCGTATCGCCCTTTGATCTTCAGGAGCTCAGAATGTGTCCCGCTCTCAGCGACCTTGCCGGCGTGGAGGACCAAGATCTGATCAGCGGTAGTGATGGTTGAGAGGCGATGAGCAATTACTAATGTAGTACGGCCTTGAGAAAGTTTGTCTAACGCAGTCTGAATGTTTTGTTCGGTCTCGGTATCTAGAGCAGCTGTTGCTTCGTCAAGAAGGATGATGCGTGGATTCTTCAGTATGGTCCTGGCAATGGCAACGCGTTGTTTCTCGCCTCCCGACAGCTTCAGTCCGCGTTCTCCGACACGAGAATTGTAGCCGTCGGGAAAGTTCAAGATTTTGTCATGAATGCTCGCGGCACGGCAGGCCTCGAAGACCTGTTCATCAGTCGCATTGACATTTGCGTACTTGAGATTGTACATGAGACTTTCGTTGAAGAGGACCGTATCCTGAGGGACAACACCAATATGACGTCGCAAAGAATCGATGGTGACATCTTTGACGTCATGCCCATCGACTTGAATACTTCCGCCGACGAGGTTGTAGAAGCGGTAGAGCAAACGGAAGACTGTTGATTTGCCCCCACCTGACTCTCCCACTAGCGCTGTAGTAGTTCCTGGAGCGCAGCGGAAGCTCAGCCCTTTTAATGCAGGCTTCCGAGGGTCGTATGCAAAGTTGACATCATTATAGCGGATCTCCCCTTGGCAGCTTGGCAACTCTTCTGCAGTAGGCTCGTCTACCACCGTCGGACGCTCTTTGAAGAGCTCAAGCATGCGCTCAGCATTGATCATCGATTGTTGAATAGAGCGATAGAATGTGCCCAGGAAGTTCAGCGGGGCTTGTAGTTGCGCCATATAGGTCAGAACTAAGACGAAGAGGCCGACATTCTGCTGACCGCTGGTGACTTGATAGGCCGCAATGAAGCAAACGATCATCAAACCCAGCGTGAACACAACATTCTGAGAGATGTTCATGATGTTGAGTGTAGTCGCCACTTTCCACTGCGCTTGCTGGGTCTTGTTGACGGCGTTACGGTAACGTTGGAACTCATAGCTCTCGGCATTGAAGTACTTGACGGTTTCGTAGGAGACCATCGAATCGTTCCTGGTGATATGTTAGAAAGGCCAACGGGAAATGTCGCTCCCAGACTTACTTGACAGCATCCTCTTGGCGATCAAGGTTAACGTACTCCCTTCGAAGGTCTGCTCGCCATTGTGCCAGACGGATAGTGATGTACAAATATGCACATGTCACGATCGCCACAACCAGAGCGTAGTAAGCATCGACGGCGTAGAGAAAATAGCCGAAAGCGACGGCCAGATCAACGAGCATAGGTAGGAGCTGGAATGTCACTTGTTCAAGGAACGTGTTGATAGATTGGCCCTTACTCATAGCTGAGATTACTTCTCCAGTCTTCTTGCCCAAATGGAAGTCCAAGCTAAGCCCATGGACATGCTCAAAAGACGCAGTCGAGAGCTCACGGTAGGAGTATTGTTCAATGGGTATCCACATTACCGAGCGAGCGGCGCCTAGTACTCCGCTGCCTCCCTGGAGAAACCTGTAGAAGATGTAAAGACAGATCTGGCCCCAAGGAACCCCAGAAGTAGCCCCATTCTCGCCGGCAAGAGTATTGGTAACGCGACCTGCTTGGATTGGGACCAATAAATTGACGGCTCTTTGTATCATGACAATCACGAAGCAGACGATGACAATGCCTTGCAGTTGGCGCGACTTCGCAGGCCAGAGATAAGGGAAGAAAAGAGAGTATCCACGGATGTATTCCCACCAACTCTTAGTTGGTACTTTCGTTGGCCTCACCCAGCCTGGCTCTTCTTCCTTAGCTTGGTTTGGATGATTGCTGCCGTAATTTGGACCGTTGGAGATGCCGTTTTCTGCCTGATGGCCATTGAGAAGACTGGCTGCCTCGGAGATATTTCCGTTTGCTGAACGTCGCTTCTCTCTCATATTCGCCCATCGGAGGGTGACGAAAAGAACGTAGAAGGATATCAACGCACTCAGGAATAGTATTCGCAAAAGGTCGATGAAGACCTCAACAGCTTCATATGAGGTCACCCCTGTCCTGAATTGGCCATCCCTACCACTTCCTGCTTTGGGCTCACGGTGATGGGAGGTATACAGTGCCAACGAAGCGCCAAGGAGAATTACTTCCAAGATGAAAGCCACGATCCATGTAGAGAGATGAGCACCTGTAGGAGCTGGTTTTGTGTCGACAATCGAAATCAGGAGAAGAGAGTAGGCAAAGAACGAAGCAACCACATAAATCTGAAGGCGGCGTATCAGCTAAGGTCCATACGTGAAGCAAGAGGATGATATCACAAACCACAACCGCTTGGCCGCACCACCAATTATCCTTCCTGTCCAACAGTGCATGCACAATAACGGTTACCGCATTCCCGAGAAAGGTGAGGACGACACCAGCGGAGAGCCAGGTGAAAATTAGCTTTCGAGATGGACTGAAGTCCAGCGCCTCCTTCTCCCGTGCGGCTTTGGCAGTGGGTGAACTGGTCCGTGGCAAGGGCTTCCCACCCGGTCCCGTCTGGTCCGTTTTAGCTTGGACGACATCGTCCTTGGAAGCGGTCAAGATGCTGTGAGCGGTGAACGCGGCAAGGAAGAAGACAAGGAGAATGATAGGAGATGCATAATGGGTAAAGACCATGACCTCGAGAGCCATGGCGGTAATGGATGTTGACGAAGTCATGCCGGGTAAGAAGAGAGTCGACGGCACCTGAACGCCAGCACTCTCACGAGTAAGAGATTCTAAGCAGAGGCCATGAGGTGCTGATGAAATGAGATATGGAAGGACGGGGGAATATGTATGCGGAGTGGCGAAGGGAAGGCGTGTGATAGTCGCGTGAGGTCTTTGTGAGGAGCTGCATTGGAAAGTTTGGTTAGGAATGTCCGTCCAAGGGTGGGACGAGTGGACGAGTGGACGAGTGGACGAGAGGACGAGTGTGTGTTCACGAGATGCTGAACGATCCTTCCCGCTGCGAATTGGTCTGAGAGTTTATTAGCTAGTTGAAAGATAATTCGAAAATCAAATGTATGAGGCGTAAACAAGCCTGCAGGCTCGTGCAGCCGAAGGGCTTCGGCATGCTTAGCTGCTGACCCTGCTTGCCCTGCCTGCAGCCGAAAGTCCCGGGTTGGTGGGTTGCCGGCAACGACGCTCGCCTCTGCCAGCCTCTGCCAATGATCGTTGGGGGCATGCTGGATAGCCTCTTGGGCATGCTTAGGCACACGAACGTTGCCGCCTGCCTTGGAATCCCTGGGGTCCTTAGGGTCCTTAGGGTCCTGTGGGTCGCTTATACTCTATATCCGTCTGGTGCCGTTGCCCCAAAGCAGCCAAGGCCCAACGCCCAAATGGTCAGCCAGCTTCTCGATAGTCGCTAGACAGCTTCGAGATAATGCCGCCAAGGCCATGCTTTGAGATCAAGCTAATGCACCAGGCACATTGACAGGCGTCGCATGGGCCTCTCAGCGTCCTCAACGTCGTCGTCGAACCGTTGCATTCTCTAGACTGTATGCAAGCCCCGTTATCTCAAATGAGTGAAAGAATCCTGGTCCATTCGTGCTCGCTGACGCCTGCTTCAGATGGTGGGGCCTTCGGGCGGTCCCAGGCATCGAGGAGTTCAGAGCGAGCGCATCTTGATCCTCCATGTCGAACAATCCGCCTCTGGATGAAAAGGCTCCATCACCTCCATCGCCTCCACCCCTTCCCCCGCAGCGATATGGCTTCGCAGCAAATACGCTTGCGCGCCTCGCGCACCCCTTCGGCTATGGCCCTCGACCCTCAACAGCCGTGGAATACCTGCGCAGTGTGGACTCTAGATCATCCCGATTAGGTCGTGGGCAGACAGGTACAAGGTGGGGAACCCCGTCCCTTTTGCGCTCATTGCTTCAATCTCCCAAGGTCCCTCAGGTCCCCACAGCCGGAAACAATCTCCCACTGACTCTCCTGGCAGCCCAACTTCCTCAGAAAGAAAAACTCAGCATAAGACAGGCATTCCAATCGCCGCTCTTGATATCTCTCCGGATCGAACACACGCTATCTTGGCGGGTCGGGACATCCTTAAAACCATCCAGGTCGAGGATTCCACCTGCGTAGAAGACTTCAACCTTCGAACAAATATAATCGCCTATGCAACGACCCACGAGACCTCCACAGGTGCAATATCGGCGAGACACAGAGACCAGTTGGCAGCACAGGATGTGAAGTGGTCTCATGGGAATTTCGGCACCACCATCGCTACGGCCGCTGCCAATGGAAATATTGTGGTCTACGATATCAACCGGCCAGGTGTGGAGATTGCTCGTCTACACGAGCACAGTAGACAAGTGCATAGGTTGGGCTTTAATCCGCACGCACCCCATTTCATGCTTTCAGGGAGCCAAGACTCGACTGTCCGCTTATGGGATTTACGGAAACTCGCCGGAGAGAGAAGTGTAATGACTTGCCAGAGTCTCAATAAATTCTCAGGGAACAGCGATGGTATACGTGACCTGAGATGGTCCCCTACAAATGGCGTGGAATTTGCCATTGGGACTGATAATGGTACTATCCAGCGTTGGGACATCCGCAGGGACAATGCTCCGCTCCTCAAAATAAACGCCCACGAAAAGACCTGCAATGCAATTGACTGGCACCCGGATGGAAAGCATATTGCAAGTGGGGGAGCAGACAAAAACATAAAGGTTTGGGACTTTTCTTCATCAGATCGTAGAATGAAACACCTATGGCAAATTCGTGCTCCCCAAGCGGTGGTCAATATACGTTGGAGGCCGGGTTGTTGGTCTCTCGATAAAGAAGGTTCTTCCCACTGGCAATGCACACAAATAGCAACATCATATGATCAACAAGAGACAAAGATACACGTCTGGGACTTTCGCCGGCCGTATATCCCTTTCCGTGAAATCAATCGTTATGAAACGCCTGCGACCGCACTTCTTTGGAAATCGGAAAGCTTGCTTTGGTCTGTGGGATCAGCTGGGATGTTCACACAAACAGACATCCATTTTACAACCAAGACAGCTGATAGACGAAGTCCAAACACGATTGACATCGCCCCGGACGGCCGCTTGTTATGTTTCCTGCAGAAAAAGGAGCGCAGGCGAACCTCAATAAAAGATATGCTTGACGACTTTGATCACCAAAATCAACGACGAAGTAGTACAAGCGAGAAGGTCTCCAGCAACCACGGCACGACACAGGGTAGCTCCGAGGAACCAAGTTTACTCAGCTCGTCATTCAAGAACCGGCAACGCAAGCACCCAGGGTCCTTGAGGTCAGCGAAAATATTGGCTGGTACTCCCCCATCTACAGGCTCTGCTGGACCAATTCAGAGACTGGACATAAGCCTACACGAAAAGGCGATTTTCCAATCAGCTCAAGCAGCTGGTATCGGACGGATTGGAGGGCTTTCTAATTATAATACTTTCAAGGTCTACGCACGAGAGTATCAGCTTCCACCACCAACAGTACCGACCGACAATTCAGAATGCAACAGACACCGCGAAGTTGCTTATGTTTTACGCTCTAATGGGGAAATTGCTGCACAATTGGGTGAGTATCAACTTGCTGGAACCTGGAAAGTGATGGCGAAGGCAATGGAGACCGAACTGGGCGAGAGAGCAGAAGAGAACCGCAGGAATCGTCTTAAAGGAGCATCGCTTTCAAATTCGATGAAACGAGCGTCTTTCCAGTCGACAAGTAACAATGACGGCCACATGAACGAAGACCGCGAGAGTCAGATGTTGACGTCAATGGAAGGAAAGCTGCGAGCTAGGAACAGGGCGTCTACAGCTCTTGATGATGCTTCAAATATGACCACACCCCTCGCCAGACCACAATCCGACACTCTACTTGGGTTGAATGCTTCTGCGAACATAGAGTCCCTTCAGCTTTCTGATGCTGTGTGGAGCAAGCAGCCCCTGAGGCCAGTCACGGGCGTATCACACCTGGCGAAGATGACCAGCCCAAAATCTCACGTCCTGGCCAAGGACACTGGCCAAGAGAGATCTATAGGGGCAACAGCTCTTTACGAACGTGAAAACGAGCGACCACCGAACAACCACCAAACATCTCCGAGGGCCGATTTTGGCGAAATTGACCGGCAAATGACCGAACGTCGCGCTGCCATGGAAAATTACAGGGCGATACCTCGTCCATTACTTAGACTCGATGACCCGTTCCAGCTGAACGGGCCTGGCTCAGGTGTTACTAGTATTGATCGCCACGACTCGAATGAGAGCTTTCAGCTGTTTTCGGCTTCAACTGATAGCTCAAACCGAGCTCAATCAGTAATGGGGTCTTTCGAAAGTCATACAGGATCCGAAAAGACCTCTTCCAGTCCCGAGCGCTTGAATGCTCCCAACGACCGAGAAGATCAAGATAGCATGAGCCACGAGCAAAGTGCATTGATATTTGATGACGAAGCAAGCCTGCGCTCTCCGGCATCATCTCCAGCCTCCCCAAACAATATCTCTCATCACCAACCCAAGAAAATACCCGAGCAGCGTTTCCCGCCTGCCACTCTAATGTCGAGCTACCGCCCAAGCAACACAGCCGCAATGGTCCATCACGAAGACATGGAGACCAATGGCCTGGGCCAAAGGGTCCTTGATCCTCCAACAACACAGGAGTTGCCAAGTGACTCTAATTACTACATTTCTTCAGATTTTGACCGTCCCAAGCAGAGGTCGCCCAGTGTACGTCCATGGACAGCAACAGCCATATTCGAGGAAATTATTGATCATTACACCCTTAAGCTACACGATTCACAACTACCTGCTTATCTCGTCCTTCACCTTGCACCATATCTAGCCCATTCCATCCCTTTCGAACGCTGCAACTCGATCCTTCTGCAATATCATGAGCAGCTTATTACGCACCAGCTCTTCGTCGAAGCTGATGCGCTCCTCAACCACTGCGATCCTGACTATCCTGACGTCGTGGATAAGGGTCTTCACCAAATCTCTTCAGGAGGGCCATGGTGTACTGTTTGTCAAAAACCAAACAAAGGTAGAATACCAAACTATTGCGAGCGCTGCCAACAGTATTGGGCTGAGTGTCCCATCTGCTATGGGGCAGGGCTTGGATCGCCCATGAGGCATACGCAGGAACCCGCGAATTGGCATACCACTCCCTTGGGCGTGATCCTCGGGAAATCGCAAAAGAGAGATGACTTGTGGGGGTGGTGTCAGGAGTGCGGGCACGGCGGGCATGCGGATTGTTTACGGGTCTGGTGGAGCGATCTGACGAGTGGGGGTGCTTGTCCGACTATGGGGTGCCTGTGTGACTGTGTGCCGGGAACGAGGAGAGATGCAATCGTGGAGAAAAAGGATCAAGGCAGGAGGATAGAGAGTGTGAGCAAGGATGAGCGGTATGCAGCTGAGAGTGGAGCTGTCCGAGGGGCTAGGGTCATGGTTGGCGGAAGCTCTAGGGGAAAGGGACTGGGGACCATGGGCTTGGGAGCCGCAGGGAGGAGTATGAGTGGTGGCAAGAAGGTCCGAATTGTGGTTCCGGAGGAGGAAGGAAAGGCTGCTTCTGGGGGCACTGTCGCCACTGGCAAGACGAGTGCTTCGGTGCCTTGATAGGAGCATAGGCGAGTTCACAGAAATTCCCGCCGTGGTAGGTGCATTGTTATGGCGTTCGATACCCAGGGTATTATCCTATGAGAAGTTTGAAAGCATAGGCCAAGAACCTTGATTTCTCTCAAAGCGTGGATGCTCATGGCCCACGTCCTTCAGCCCACCCCATTCTCAATGTCACGTCGACTCTTTTGCTTGGCAAGTACCAACGTGTTCCTCGGAATGGACCTTGAAATCCTCTTCTCCTTTTCACGAAGTCATGGTTGTGCTCGACCAAGGACCAGAAATCAAGGGTCCTAGCTGCTCTTTCCCAGGGAACATCAGTCGTGCTGTCTTTTAACGTGTCTCATACTCTTATGGTTCCGTTCTAGAAAGATATATAACCGCCAATTCGGATGGATCTCCATCAGCCCCGCGCCAATACCGCAGACTGAACGCGAATGCTCATGACGGAAATTCGATTCGAAGGATGCACCAGTGGCAACGATGGCGGTGACGACGGCGTGCATCTGCCGCAACGCAAGTGCTGTTCCTGACCGCTGTCCCGCCTCCGAGCTGGCTTTTACGTCTGCCCCCCGGGCTGGATGTATTGGGCGGGACTCCACTGGCTAAGATCCTGGCCAGGCACAGTTACCCTGGGCTTCACATTGAGACACGACGGGCCAATCCGTACACCCAGCTTGAACTGCTACAACCAGTGTTAGATTCAGGTACCGAACAATCCATCCGCTCCCGCAGACGAGGACGGGACACGGAAAAAGACAGAAAGCCACCACTCACCACCGGCATACAGCGCATAGCTATTCGCATTCCCCAGACTCGCCGCCGCACTCAGCTCGATAGCATCCTGCACGTTCTCCACCTGCTCCACGACGCTGTTGCCGTAATCCAGCGTCTCGGGCAGGTACACGTGCGCCAGGAGGCGCACGACGGCGCCGTACATGCTTGCGACCAGCGTCACGTCGTTCGGACGGGCCCCGCCGCCGACGACCCGCGGGCAACTGGCCTGCGTGAGGCCCGGGGGGAGCAGCCAGAAGGCGGGGCAGATCATGATGATTTCGGTCGCGCCCCACGTCATCAGGGAGACGAGTCGCCCGCTGGCGGTCTGGCGGAGGCATTCGGCGTAGAGGTGGGCCTTGGAGCTGTCGCCTTCTTCCAAGCAGGCGAAGCTCGGCGATGCGGTCGGCGATCCCAACCGCCAGGCGCGGTCGGCGGAGACGGGGACGGGGTCGCCGGCGGATATCTTTTGGAAGAGGTCCATGACGGCTGCTTGGTTGGCGGTGGATTTGAAGAAGGCGGTGTAGCCGTGGGGGGACGCGGGGCCTTTTTTGACGTCCTGGATCACTTTCTGGAGGTTCTGCCAGATCAAGGGGAGGAGGGCTTGGAGCTTGGCCGCTTTGGAGTTCGGCTGGCCGGCGCCGCAGAGGAGGATTTGGTAGTTGCCGCTGGTTGTTGCGTCGTCGGTTCCGTAGCTCTGGAGGAGGAGGCGGGCCGTGGTGGAGTTGGTGGGCAGGAGGGAAAGGGTGGCGTTGGCGTTGCTCGTGCTGATATTTTCCTGGGCAAGGACAATTTGCCCGATGACTGGGATGAGCCACCACCTCATGAACGGAGCAAACATTGTTACAAAGACGTAGAACGTTCAAGACTGAAGGAAAACACCCACAGAGACATGGCTTGGGGATGCGCCGACCTTATTGAAGTCGGCTGTCGCCAGTCGGATGTCTTCCGACACATAAAACGGCATATTCAAGTCTCAAGTCATCAGGGCGCAAGGGAAACGCTCCAACGAGACAAAAGAGACGGACAGCTGAGGCTCGTGTGACCTAGGCCTCTGGGTATTGTTTCATGGCGCGCGCACTTTGAGTAAGATATTTAATCACGCATCTCCACCGCATGAGTATACAAAAAAGCGTCCACTCTCGAAAGGATATTAACCACACGGACGCCGTCAGCACCAGCTAGCTTATCGTTGGAGGAAGAAGTCGCTTCACTTCTTAGCGGAAGTCTTGGCCTTCTTTGCCGGCACCTTCTTTTTCTTCTCTTTCTTCTCCTCTTCCTCCTCCTCATCTTCCTCCGGCGCGCTGCGCTTGGTCCCAGCACTGGCGGCAACGCGAGAGCTTTTTCTTGTTCCCTCGGCAGGTGGCTGCTTCTCCTTCTTGGGAGCCTTGGCTTTTGGCTCAGCTTTCTTGGTGCCAGTCGCTTTCTTGCCACTGTTGGCCTTTGGCTTCTCTTTCTCTTTTTCTTTTTCCGTCTCTTTTTCTTCCTCTTTCTCCTCGGCCTTCTCGTCGCCATTCTCTTTCAGTTCGGCGTCCTTCTTCGCGTCGGATTTGGGGGTAGGAGCGCCTTTGGTTGGCTCGTTCTTAGATCCTGGTTCGTTTTCGTAACCGCCACCGCGCTTTTCATACTCTTCGGAGATTTTGCCGGACTGTGAATTCATAGACGCGTCAGTCATCTGGACTCCGATAGATGCCGTGCTGCACGAGGAGGAAATAGGGGGTTATAGTGGTACGCGATATCGCGGTGCAGAACATGGATTGGAAGTGAGAACTGACCTTCCATGCAGCCATCTGACCCTTTCCACCTCCGTCTTTGTTTGGCATCTGCTTCACATCTACACAACAACGTGCGTCAGCTCAGGAGGAGAATTTAACACCTGACTTTTGGGCGCATCGTAGAACACCTCAACATACCTTCCTTGGCCTCCTCACGAAGCTTGGGGTCTGTAGGTTTGCCCTTTGATGAAACCATGGCGACAAGCTAGGATCTCTTGCTGTACGAGGCTCTTCGTAGGTTGCAAGAATTGTTGTGAGGTTGTTCAAAGCGCGTCGAGGTGATGCATGACGACGGCAGCCGGCAAGGTTAGATCGAGGGATCTCTAGCTGGAACCACGCTAGTAAACGAGCCCATAGAGGGTAAGAGCCGGAGTTCATCCAGAGGCAGAGCAATCACCCGTCCCAAGTGGTGATGCCGATGACACTAATGCAAGGAAATGCAAAGATGCTGAGTTTCCTCGAACGCAGAGAACATCCATTGTGTCCGTCCCATAAGCGCCAGAACATTCAGCTGCTTCAAAACTCTTTTCTTTGATCGGAGTAATCTCCGTAGGCAGTCCCTTAATAGTTAAAAGGCGGCGTGTCCAATGACACTCATGCTTATCTCAAGCTCTTGACCCTTGCCACTTCCGGACCCTCTATGCTGATGATCTCGACCCCTGCCTTTCCCAGCTCCTTTGTGGCTGCACCCCAGCCATTCTCGCCAGCGTCTACACTTCTCGTGGCTTCTTGGACCACATAGACCTCGAACCCCTCTTTCTTTGCATCAAGAGCCGTCCATTTGACACAATAGTCTCCTGCCAAACCCACGGTGAATACATGAGTTATTCCAGCACGGTGAAGCAGTCCAGCAAGATCTTGGCTGGCTGCCTCCGATGATTTGCTTCCGAAAACATCCGCAAACCCAGAGAACATCTCGAGCCTGCGATCTCTTCCCTTTTCAACCACTTCATCCAATTTTGATACGTCTATCTCCGGTATAATCTCAAATCCATCTGTACCTTGGACGCAGTGGGCCGGCCAGAGGGGTATCTCGTACGACTGTGTCTCGTCCGAGGGATTCAAGATCCTGAGAACGGACTCGAAGGCTTTCTTCGGTGGAGAATGGGATGTAGCGAAGGAGACGTGGTCTTGAGGATGTGCATCCTTCGTAGCTATCTTCACGGCGAACGGCAAAGAGAGGAGGCTGTTGATGGCCGGTGCTATGTCCCGTCCTCCTTCCACTGCTAACGATCCGCTCTGCTAGCTAATTAGCTTCTGCTGGTAATATTAAGTTTCTTTGTAGTGGGAACGCCCACCGGCGGGCAAAAGTCTTCTTGCATGTCCACCAGCAGCAAAGCAGGGTTAAATGACTCTCCAGGTTTCGGCGCTGCCATCCTCTTCATAGCTCAAAGACTTGCGGCCGCTGCCGGCTATCTATTCTGTCATTGGTTGCGGCCCTTGTACTCCATGGTGTCTCAATGAAGGATGTTCAGACCTTCAACAACCCCTCTCCCAAAGTAATATTCGGCTAAATTCCGTAACATTCGGCTAAATTCCGCCCGCAATGTTTTGGAGTGCTCCCTCGCTCAGTTATGTATGTATGTGCACCTTGTTACAGCGCAGGACACCAGCCGTGCTCCCTCAATCTGTGAACTTCGGCACGAATGACAAAGCTTGCTGTCCATTGAAAAATGTGCTTGAACTGCTGATACATCCGAGTTGCCAGGAAATTAAACACCCACGAATGTCTGAAATGTGGAAGACCCCAGTACCCAAAGCTGCCAATCTCCGACAGTTTGGCTACTGTTGCCAATGCCATGAGTCTTGGTAATTCAATCTCGTGTGCACAACCACTGTACATGAACGGTTCTATACGGCTCTAGCAGCCTCAGGTGCGAGTTTCTTGGGCGCCGCTACAGAAAACCTTGACTGTGCAGCTGCCTGAGCACCAATTCCTCCCCTCACTTCTCCTCTGAGGACACGACTGGCAGCTAAAACCACCTGAAAAAGTTGCCGCTCAATTAGTAAGATCTCCTCACCGTGGATGTAATGTCCGCAGTCAATCTCGGTTGGCGCTTTACCTGGTTCCTCATCCTTCTCTTCTACGAACCGGAGTGGCTTCTTTAAAGACTGCATGTAGTTCACCTGTATTCCTTCTTTCGGAAAGATGATTGGCTGCTCATACGAGTTGTCTTTCGCTACTCGCTCACAGAACGAGTCTCCAACATACAGATGGCGCTCTTGCTGGTCATACCATGCCAGCTCATCTGGGGTGCGGCCTGGAGTGTGAAGCATCTGCAAACGATGTGGTTCTTTGTCGAACTAGGGCTTTTCGAAAACGTCCGCCCAATACTCAGGAACGGGAACGCAAAGCATCTACAAAGTGAATGCATAGGAAGGTTTTAGATGAAAGACCTATCAAATGAGGAAGCAAGGTTACGCTTAGACGCGGTCTGAAAGTATTTGAGATCAATGAAATCATTGTAGTGACAATGCGTACAAATGATGACTCTCAGCTTCACGAGAATTCAATGACTTCCCACTAGGTATTGGCCGCGGCTGGAAAAGTCTCGATGTAGTCTCTCAAGTTGCGATAATGTTCTAAACCCCCATAATACACCTCCACAGCCGCTATCGGATATTACAACGAGGCGAAGACCGTTGTAAATCTTGACTCAAATAGAGGGATGCTCTTTACACCGCTGTCATTCTCGCGTGTCAGAAAGGTCGTAGGGTTCGTCTGAAAGAAACGAAATTTGGGAGACAGTCGCGGTCGAATAACCCGGTCCCCAGCCACTACAAGAGACGCATCCCCATGGACGATGACTGTAGCTCTTTGTTTGCAAGAGTCTGGTCGACAGAGAAATCGGGATCAGTTTCGACTTGTCCGCGTGTTGCAGAGCTGAGTGGTAGCCTGCCGCTCTTGATGGGCAATTTTAAGCAAGCGCCAAGAAATTTTGAAACGCTGGAATGTGAAACACAACGCGACTCGACTTCCTACTGGACGTTGAGTGTCACGATCTCAAGCTGCCGCGAGCAACGGCCACCTTCTTTCATGGAGATGGGCCCATGCCATCTTCCCCAGATCTGATGAGGATGAGGATGAGGATGAGGATGAGGATCTTGAAACCATAATTCGGTACCTGTTCCTGTAACATGCGAGTCTTGAATCTAGAAGCTTGTCGCGCTGTCTATGGCTTCTGGTACGCGCCTTGCCACATCAATCTCCTGCAAAACAGTCCCCGTCACCAAGTATAGCTGCACATGCCTTTGCTCTGAGGCTTGCTCTTCCAATGAACGCCGCGAGTCCTCTTGGAAAGTTTCATTCTTCTCCGTACATGACCTTCAGTTTGATCATGTTCAAATCTTCAAGCCGCCATTGGCTATTGTCACTTATGTCGAGGCCAGATGCCGTTTTCGCCCTGGACACTCTGGAACAGATGCTGCCCTGTGTTGTGGTCTTGTTCATGCCCTGTTGCGATACGAAAGTCATAAATCCGTATTCATTTCGGAACTTCTCTTTGTCCTCACTGTCCTTCAACATACTTCCATTGTCCGACGATTGTGGTGAATGCTTTGCATTTGTGAACAATAGGCACGCATTTTCAACAATGATTGTCGCCTCACGTCAATGACTGATTCTTTGAATTTCTTTTCAACACGTTGATCGTGCGTAGTATACATATTTAATTCTTTGCGTCCATCTTTCACTTCCCTTATCAAGATCTTTCCACCACATACACTTCTACCAAAATCCCACACAACAGCATCCTACATCAGATCAAACCGCGCTCACACCACAATGTATCGTTCGGCGGCAGCTGCCCTGGCGGCACTTCTCGTCCTTCTTACTCCCACTACAGCACACTCATGGGTTGAGGAGATGGATGTAATCGACCCTACGACAGGAACCTTCACAGGCAGTTCAGGCTATTGTCGTAACAATACTAAAAGAACAGTCCCGGGTTTCAGTGACCCTTTGATGGTGCATATCCTTCCTTCCGCAGGCCAACCCACGATTGAAGAGAGAGACACGATCCCCGCACTGGACACAACGGGAATTTATCCTAACGACACGATGTGCAAGCACAGCCAGCAAGCACAGTACCAGTCTAACGACAGTCCAAGACTCCAAGCAGCTCCAGGTGACTTAGTTGCGCTGCGCTATCAAGAGAATGGTCATGTCACTCTTCCACAAAACCAGCCCGGGAAGCAGCCGAATCGAGGTTGGGTCTACATATATGGTACTACCCAGCCAAACTTAAACGGCGAGCTGTTTCTTGATGTTTTCGGGCAGTGGAATGAGGATGGTTCTGGAGGTGATAAGCGTGGGAAGCTCCTTGCAAAACAGCCATTTGACGATGGATTTTGCTACCAAGTAAACTCAGGCAATATCTCAGCCCAGCGTCAAGCGGAGTTTGCTCACACACCAAATCAGCTCATGGGCGCGAACCTATGGTGCCAGAACAACCTAGCTATTCCTACAGATGCCCCCACCGGAAAACCTTATGTGCTTTATTGGGTGTGGGATTGGCCAACCGAGCCTGGAGTGGATCCCAACCTGCCGAAAGGCAAAGCTGAATTGTACACGACATGCATGGACGTAGACATCATCGCAAAGCCAGGACGCAAGAGACACGTTAAAGTCAGACAAGCACCACCGTCACCGTCTTCGCCATCTTCTTCGATCGACCGCAATAGCGCTGCGATCCCAGCATACGTGAGCTCGCTCGTCGCTTCTCCAGCGCCAGCAGGAGCCAGCCCAGTCGTATCTGCTCAAGCCTCACCTGCATCTCCGGAACCGACGATGACTCCATCAGCAGGTGCTCAAGTCGCTGCGAATCCAACCATCGCGGCTGAGTCTTACATCGAGAACGCTGTAAGCGCAGCGATAGTCGCCGAAGCTTCAAAGGTTCCGCTCACAGTCACTATCGAAATAGTCGAATCCGTCATGTCACCGACTGCCGGAGCTGCAGCGGCAGCTCAGCCAGCCGGGGTTCAAGCATCAACTCCAGCAGCGTCGCCGGCGAACAACACCCCAGCAACGACTCAAGCTGCCTCTCCAGCCCTTCCATCACCTCCACCGACCACATCGACGCCAGCTCAAGCACCGGCGGCGGCGCCTTCCTCAATGCCACCCACATCGCTGGACATCAATCCACCCATCCTCTCTCCCTCGCCTCCCGGTTCCACACTGCCAGGCTTCTCTGGTACTGCAACCCCTGTGGTTGCATCACCAGCAGTCGCAGCGACTTCGGCCGTGGCAGCAGGGGCAGCTACGAACCAGACTAGTGCAGTAATGGCATCTGGAGCATCTCAGAATGGGACGATGGCTGGGAAGGGTCAGCACGGATGTAGCGCCACGACTTGCAAGACGAAGAGGCGGTCGAAGATTTTCGGCAAAAAAGGCGGTGGTCAGCGCCTCTGAGCGGACGGAGCGGCACGCAGGGCTGATCTCCTGAACTTGTAATTTCTCAAAGACATAGATATCAGCGGGGAGCCTTAAACTCTCTCAAATGTTTTCTCAACTTCATCAACCAGGTCTTGTATATTTGTTCGCCTATTGGGGCGCTCGTCCACAGAAGCTTTTCAACCAATCCAGCTGTCCCATGATTGATTGTGAGCAACAAGAGATATGTCATTTCGGAGCGAATAGGGGCGCTCTTGAGGAGCGGATAGGAGTGCTCTTGAGGAGCGAGAGTGGAGCGTCTATTTCGGAGCGAATGTAGGTGCTCTTCAGGAGCGAGAGTGGAGCAAAAGGAGCTCTTCCTCAATGAGCTCGATTCCGCCAGTAATGCCGTTCTCTGAGTAGATAAATATAATCTCTGCTCCGCTCGTATTCTGCTTCGTCTGCTCCGCTCCATGCTCTCTGAAAAGATCGTGCCGATGCCAATGCCCATGTCGATGCCCATGCCCATGCCCCTCCGCTCATAGGTCTTCCTCAATGACCATACGACTGGGCGATGATGATTCCGACTTCACTGATATGCCTTCCATCCGTGCCTCTATTCCCTGCTTCAAGCCCCATAGATATCGTGCTTGTTCATCTCGTAGCTTGTGTTCCCGGTTGTTCTCGTGATACTTCTGAAGAGTCGATACGTACATCCGGCGAGCACGTCTTCTTTTGACGCTCCCGAGGCTCCTCGCAGTTCAATTCGATCCAGTTGCGCTATGACAGACTGCAAAGCTTCGCTTTCGTTGAGAACTTGATCCTTGATGGCAGGACTTGATGTGTGAGGACTGCGTGGCCCTTGGTCTGACTTTCTTGGGTTGAGTGCGAAGCCAACCCCAAACTGTGGATATTAAGAAGTCTCATGAGGTAGGGTGTCGTGGTGGAACGCAGTCTTTGTAGTCGTAGGGAATGCCAACGGTGGTGGGTATAGATCGATATCCTTCATAACGTCCTCTGCGCTAGCCTGGGTAATGTCAATGACTTCGCCATATTTCCTGGACTGGGGGTTTCGACGCTGGTAGCAAAAGCGAGAGCGAGAGCGAGAATTGTGGTCTTTCTCCAGATCCCCTGTCCAGGGGTTTTTCGAGCATCGACAGCACCTTTAGCAGCGATAGCTTGACACTGGGTTAAGGAACTCCGAGTCGCGCATATTTGCAATAATATACCGCTGAATCCCCTGTAGCCCAACGTCTAAACCCAGCTGATCAGTGCGTGCTCCGAGCCCTCTGTTCGCCCAATTCGCGCACAGCCATTGGAGTACATCTCCCAGATCCAATCAATCCTCTCACATAAAGACGAGACTGGATCCGGATCCGACCCCACAGTGTTTCATTCGTTGCGAGATGACAGTGATGGGAATAGCAAGTGACTGCGTTGAGGTGTCTTGTTTGTGCGTTCCAAATTCTATAACACATAGGCCAAAGGGGCTTTTGTGAAAGAACAAACTCGTAGCGGTCGTTCTTTGTAATGTTGACAATGCCTTTCTTTCATTCACGGGCCGCCAAGAATTGCTTGTCCTCAGACCAACTCATGATGCCTTTATCTAGATCCAGTCTTTGTCAATCCCTCAAATTCACCTACTTATACCTTGAACTCACCTCTCTTCACCGTTTGCAGAACACATCTTCCCCAATCTCCAGCCACCCTCAAGAAACCAAATCCTCTCCATCGCAAAATGTCTCAACGTTTCTTCGCCCGTCTTCTCAGCGCAACCGGGGACCGCGTGCGCTCCGAGAAAGGTGACTGCATGATCTGTCTCGAAGACTACAACACCCTTAACACTTCAACCGGGGTGATCGAGTGTGAAGTTCGTTTGCCTTGCGGTACGTATTTTCGCGGTCCATATTTCCCCTTTCAGACAGACTCTTGAGCCTTGAGACATGTACCAGGAGCCTTTGCTCTGAAAAAAAATTTCAAGGCTCAATAAACAACCCCCCCCCCCCCGTCCCAAATAGGCAATACTAACGGCGAAACCAGGTCATGGACTGGGATCATCATGCATGGTCACCTGGCTTACGACCAACAACAGCTGCCCTGCTTGCCGGGCAACCTTTTTCCCCGCCCAACCCCGTCCATACCTCGAGCACGGCATCACGGACGCTGGCAGAACAACAGTGGCCGCGGTCTCGGCCCCCACAGGACGCGTGGTACCAGCAGCAAGAACGGCCCCGGTCCCGGTCCCGGCTTCAACGTATTGGGACGTTCTAGGAGGGATGATGGCTGTGAGCCGCGACTGCACACTTATTGCCATAACGACAGCTTTCGTCTTTTGCATGGGCATGCACGCGGCAACGTATAATCCGGGACTTCAGGATTCTATCCAACAGATCAATGATCTGGTCGTCATCAGATGGAATGACTTCGCGTCGGGGTTTCCCTCTGCGGGACCAACTGACCAAGTGAAGCGCTGTATGGACTGGCAGGATTGTTCGTTTCTTACCGGCCGTTAGAATAATTAATCAAAGGGTAGATTGATATGCTCTCTCAAACAATAAAGCAATGTCAGGTGGCTGACACATCATCTCGAACTTCCTTGATCCTAGTCTATGAGATTTTTCGAAAATGGAATACATGCTAGACTCTCCGGTGCATTGTGTATCTGCATCAGCACAAACAACGCTGGCAACAATTCCTATAGCGAAACCGGGTAGACTTGTGGTGTGTATGAATCTGACAGATCTTACATCTCATGATTAGCTTTATTGGATACCAAACCTAGATCTAATCGTTGGTATCCTTGATGACCGCTTTGAGAAAAGGTCTGGAATCCTTCAATCTCGGGCCGCTGCAGATTCCAATATTATTGGCTGAGGCAAGGTGGCAAGTGATGCAACATCAGGCACGCTCGTCCCCTGCTTAGAATTCTACCATCTCGGGTCTCATCCCTATCCTTGCGAGAGCGCCTTTCCATTACATCAGTATACACGGAGAATATAGTCAAAGGTCCAAGGCTTACTAACCCTTCAAACACCGCAAGTCAGCTTAGCAACGCTCCCATGGAGCATGGAAGATGCCATCAAGGGACCAGTTGAACATGTCCTAACTGCGCATGATGAAGAACCCTCTCGACACTCGTGTACTCGGATGATGCATAGTCCAGAAGAGCAAGTCGTCGCTGACCAGGTCTAAAAGTTCCTCACCCTCCGGCGGGATGCTTAGATACCCAGATTTCAAAGAATCGCATCGTAGAAGGATTATAGTGTTGGCAATAGAACCCCAATTAAGATCCTCATCTTCACATTACGTTTCAGTAGTCGATGCATGGTGTTCAAAAGATAGGGACCCCAAATGGACCTGCTACAGGACCCTAAGAAACCACTTAGGACTCTTACCCCAATTGATGTCGAGGTGACGTCGTAAAGTAGGTGGCTGAGCAAAGAATGTCGCCCTTACCGTCGCTGCGTACCTGTCATAGCAGGAGTATGAATGCTTCAAGAGGTTCATCTGCGCGTCCAAAGCTTCAATTTTGAGACGATATCGCGGACGAAATGGCAAAGCCATGACAAAGGTTCCCATCAGTCGCCCCATTGTCGCTCGGTCTTCTCCGTGACAAGAAGAAGAGTACTTCGGCAAGTCCAGCAAAGTTCGAGGATTCTCGAAATCGAAGCGATCTGCATGTGGCGAATTTGCCTGCCAACTTCCAATCATGCGCGGACAGCTGAGGCGAGCGAATGTTTCGGCAGGTTCAGCTAATCCCAAGAGTCTCAATAGGGAGGCGACCTCCACCCCGCGAGAATGCTTACCTTCTCTTAGCTATGCAGAGATTGTTGAGGCGATTGATGCCAACCTGTATAAGGACCGCCGCGTCCCCTCGATTTCACAATTTCTCGTTGGGCTTCTCAACACCTTTCATTTTCCGCAGCCCACTCAACAGATGTTCCACGTTCAAGCTATTTGATATCATCGATCAGTCAGCAGACCACCAGCAACAAATTCTCAATCGCCAGAAGTGAGTATTCAGAACTTTTCTAAGAAGTGGAAAATGAAGTCAGTCGAGCTGACGGTTAATTTTGAAGGATCAGGTAATCTTCGCTTCAGCCATCCTTGACATTCAAAAACATGGATAGTTACATAACACCGGAGAAGAAGATAACCTTGAGCCGTTCAGAGCTGCAAGCTATCTATACTCTTGTCCAGCGTCCAGACTTACATCAATTGCGTGCTGAGTCAATCCAGAGACCCATTGCCGCGTGGCATGGCAAGCGGGATTTAGACGTCGTAGAGCTGGTGGAGAAGTTCAAACGGCCCAACGATGCGTTGACAACGGAAATTCGTAATAGCCTTGAGAAGGATGCCATAGCCAAAGCACGAGCAGCGAGTTCCGCTCAGAATTTATGGACCACGACCGCACCTTCTGCGTAAGTCTTTCGGTTCTCTATATATAAGAAAGACTTCTGATTAACGGCAATCCAGACCAGGCTCATACCCTTCTGCGCCTTTGGTAGGCCCTGCATACGGGATTTCAGCCCCCCCAGAGCCCCGGGTGCCCGCGAGCCCACCCCCTTCGCCCTAACGTGATGGAGGGTTGTCCTGCTCGGTCTCAAGGGTCGGGCGTCGAGGCTATCCTAATCATGTGCCGTCACCCTATTTAATTAGAGTAATGTTCTATGTCACTATGTGTAACGAGGCCACCTAGATTGTCTTCGAGACAAAAGGGTTGGATGTTAAGGCCAAGGCAAATGGGGCCTCATGTCAAGTGCATGTGTACAATGGATGCAATCAAGTTCAAAAACAAAGTGAAGATTACGAAGGTTACATACAGTACATACAGTACTCTAGTGTACCTGAATTCAGGCATAGGTAGCGGATCAGGGGTAAACGCCGCTAAGATCTGTGAAGATCGGCGCTAGCGAATGTCAGGACGTCATGATGAGGATGCTTTGATAGTCGCATTGCTCGTCAATACGACCTTTGTTCTCTCATCGCTCTTTGGAATTCTTTCATCATGATAGTCTACTCCAGATCTGTATGATCCACCGCCATTTTTCAGTGACTGCGCGATTTGAATTGCCTACCAAAGCCATATTTCTCATCCCCAGAATCTCCCGCGAACTCCCTTCAAGAATTCAACAGTCGCGATTCTACAAGACTTCGCTCATATCAACGATGGCTCTCTCTAAAGCTGCCGTCAATGGTAATAAGCGCAAACCCAACGGCGCTGCTGACAGTCCCAACAAGAAAGTGAAGAGTGATGTTCCGGCCTACAGAGATTCGACACAAGAGCAAGAATACGGCATCGTTGATCGCCAATTCTATCCTCCGGAAATGACAAACGAACGTTGCAAGCAGTACAATGCGGATGTACTTGAACGCCCCATTGAAACCCTCCAAAAGGCCCAGAAAGACACTGAGTCGGAGCGCGGCAAGATACAGGTCAAGGCGGCTGTGGTGCATTGGTTCAAGTGTGATTTACGGATCGCAGACAATAAGGCCTTGCATTTGGCGTCCGAAAAGGCGAAGAGCAGGGGCGTTCCGTTGATATGTATCCATATTATATCACCGCAAGACTACAAAGCGCACGTTACCAGCGCCGCGCGTGTGGACTTTGTCCTCAGGACACTGGACGTTCTCAAGGAGGACCTAGCTCAGTTGGACATACCGCTATACGTCGAGACGGTGGCAAAGCGCAAAGCGATACCAAACCGCATCTTCGAACTATGTGAGACATGGGGCGCGAGCCATCTCTACACGAATACCGAGTATGAAGTTGACGAGCTGCGGCGTGAGGCATTGATGACCAGGGCTGGGGTGGAGAAAGGCATTGCAGTACACGTAGTTCCGGACACATGCGTGGTTGCTCCTGGTGAGCTATCGAGCGGTACCGGGAACCAGTATTCGGTCTACTCTCCGTGGTTCCGGGCCTGGGTTGCGTATCTGCACACGCATCCTCATCAACTCGACCTCTTCGGTCCTCCGCATAAGAACCCCGAGGATTCCCGAACTACCTTTGAGCATTTGTTCCAGTGCGAAATACCGGAGGCGCCAGAGGATAAAAAGCTCACCGATGAAGAGAGGAAACGTTTTCGCAGCTTGTGGCCGCCTGGCGAGCATGAAGCACGAGAGCGGTTGGGTAAATTTCTCTTAGAGAAAGTTCACAATTACGCAGACGCCAGAAACTTCCCTGCAGGCAACAGCACAGCGATTATCAGTGTTCATTTCTCTTCTGGGACGCTAAGTGCGAGAACTGCGGTAGCCGCCGCGAGGGATGTGAATAGCACGAAGAAGCTTGACGGAGGTCACAAGGGAATCATTGGGTGGATTTCAGAGGTGGCTTGGAGAGATTTTTATAAACATGTCCTGGCCCACTGGCCATACGTGTGCATGAACAAACCTTTCAAACCAGAGTATACGAACATTCAGTGGGAGTACGACACCGAGCTCTTCCAGAAGTGGTGCACCGGAACGACAGGTTACCCCTTCATTGACGCCGCCATGCGCCAATTGAACCATACCGGCTACATGCACAA
Organism: Platismatia glauca; assembly: GCA_963556305.1. NCBI lineage: Eukaryota > Fungi > Ascomycota > Lecanoromycetes > Lecanorales > Parmeliaceae > Platismatia > Platismatia glauca. The sequence goes on along the minus strand of OY745766.1, from coordinate 701,424 downwards.
TCGTGCCCGCATGGCAGTTGCCTCTTTCCTCGCAAAAGACCTGCTGATTGACTGGCGTATGGGCGAGCGATACTTCATGGAGCATCTCATCGACGGCGACTTCGCTTCAAACAACGGTGGATGGGGCTTCAGTGCCTCGACTGGGGTAGACCCACAGCCATATTTCCGGATCTTCAATCCTCTGCTCCAGGGTGAGAAGTTTGACGCTGACGGGAAATACATCAGGAGATGGGTCAAGGAGTTGGAGGGAATACAAGGAAAAGCGATACATGATCCCTATGGAAGAAAGGAAGCGAAGGCAGCAGAGAAAGCAGGGTACCCCAAGATGTGCATGGATCATAAGGAGAGTAGGGAGAGGTGCTTGAAGATGTATAAAGAGGGATTGGGAAGGGCTACGGCTTGACAGCGAGAGACAGGATGCGGCGCAAAGAATTGATACTGCGTGAGATACCACTGTGCATTATTGAGTCACCCTCGTCAGCGTAGAAAGGTCTAAAATAGACAACTATGCCCTTTACTGTACCATCAATATGATCAGACTCAAAGAGACCTAAAGTAACGACTGTCCCGCCCGTATCTGTGATAGGTCCGGTGATCTCGAAGATCCCATCTCTTCATAGGCGAGCTTGCACCGCAAATGTCATCTGCGGCCTTTCCAATCCTTCTCTTGACTCATGGGGAGGAAGAGACAGGAGAGAGAAGAGGCGACGATCCACGAGGTGGGTTCGTGCTGCCTGCGACGGACGGCCGGTGCAGGAAGGGAGAGGCAAATATTTGAAGCAGAGGTATGAAACTGAATGGGAAAGCGGGACACGGGGCGGAAAGGGGACGAAGGAGTAGTCGCCAACGGCACGCTCATTGATGCCGGACTGTGCGCTGGAAGCTTATTGTCACGCTTTGCCCATCGTTCCGTCACCCACAGCACCCCTCCCCACCACCAACCCACCACTCCCCATCACCACCCTACAAACCCGTCAGCCCAACCCCCATCCCTCCAAACCAATCCGAAATCCCCCCCCCCCACCCACCTCTACCGCTGCGAACTCCCGCTCCACACATTCTTCACCAGCCCGTCGCGCTGCGCCAGCCGGTTCAGGCTGTCGTCGCCCTCGCCCATGGCCCGCACGAAGCCGCATAGCGCGTACACCTGGTTCTCCCCCGTGTACCGCCCGTTCTCGTCCACTTTGCCGACGGAGATCTGCACGGAGGCGTGGTCTTTGGCTTTGATGATGCGGTTGGTCGCGGAGCATTTGCGGGGGACGTAGCTGGGCGAGAAGGGGGGGGCGTTAGATGGGTTTTGGGGACATGGGGGGAGGAGGAAGGAGGGGCGGGGGGAGAGAGGGACGTACAGGTCGACGAGCTCGCCTTTGTCGTTTTCCATTGTTGCTGTTGGTTTTGGGGGTTGGAGGGGAAAAGTTTTGTGATTGCGAGTGCTCTGGTCGAAGCGTACATTTGTCGAAGGAAAAGGTTTGGTGGGTGGTCTCGCTTAGCGTCTTGGCGGCTGGCTCAGCCTTATGAGCATCAGACGCGATTTCTCAGCCTAGCACCCCTCGACCATACACTCTCGAGAATGGCATCTGTCTTTTCAGATATTATATCTGAGATTCACTAACGGGTATTGAGATCCTATACACAGCTTCTCTTGCATCCCCTGCCATCTCAGATTCTCCACGCTTGCAACGCTGCCGCCACCAAATTCTTCAGTCTATGCTTTTATTCCCACATTGAGCCAACTCGAGGTTAGTCCATGGGCATCAGTACCGGAGCCCTCAGGCACAAATGTCTCAGAAGGTTTGGAGCTGTGGGTTGGAGAGAGCAGTTTCTGAGGTCCGTGTGCTGTGGAATTCTGTTTTCCGAGTAGTGTTGGGGCCATTTTTGGGACTGAAGAAGTACCAGGTTCTGGCGCTGGGAAGTTTCATTCGGAAGTTGCGGTGAAACGCAGGAAAGGCTACTTTTTTTACGCTCTTGAAAATGCACTTGATTGATTGATCTAATTTCCTCAAAGTTTTTCTGGGCAAGTATGACTCCCTGGCGTGAACCACTAATTCCTCCTGGACAAAGCAGTAAGCACCGGAATCTGTGTCAAGATGCCATTTGCTGGTAGCGTGTATACATGATAATCCAGTGGTAGACATTTGTCGAAGCCTTTGCGTCAAGCTAAAGGAGTCCAACATCTTTCCATGTTCGCAGCGCAGTCTAAAGGATTTCTTACTCGCTACACTGAGCGAGCCACTGCTTATCATCCACAGATTCTATTGTGCCTAAGGGTCTGAACGTCTCTATTCGACATTTCTTATCATCCCTTCCCGATACCCAAAAATCAGTTCCACATTGATCGCACCCCTTGATTTTCATGGACGCAATCTCGAATTTTTCGATCGGATCTGGTGGCGGCTCCAAAGAATAGAATGTTTTGAAGGCAATCTCTTCGTCGCTCAGTTTCTTATGCGGGCACAAATCGACGTCGCAAAAGTCCAAGAACTGCTGGAGACATTCCACGGACTTCAGGAGCTCTGGGTGGGCCTTGAAGCTCAACTGCCAACGAATGTTCAAGATGAGCCCATTTTCGAAGCCATAATCGCTGGTTGCTTGAAGGACATCATAGCCGTTGGGGTCATGTTTGCATAGTCGAGGATTTTTGCGGCGTCCAAACTCGCCTCCTGACAATTCGGCATGATTATTGATTTGTGGAATCGACGTGAACGCATCCATGGTTGGGTGGAGGTCTCCCTGGCCGTATAAGGACAGGATCCGCTGCGCACGTTTGAAGGACAGAGTCTCGTGAGGGCATAGTCGGACATAATTATCTGCCGATGGAGTGGTTGCCGCTCTCCTCTCTTCCGTTTCCTCGCTTGGACCACGTTCAGAAATCGTTCGTGGCCCTTCGGGCAGGAGGGACCACGAACTTCGGTTGCTCTTGCCCGAAGTTGATGCCCTCCTATCCTGACCAGGCCGGAAGAAGACCGCGAATAACTTCTTAAGCACCATGATAGCTGCGACACGACGTAAAGATGCTGGGAGATGATAGGTGTCAAAGAGCGAAGGGGTTAGCCAGCTTTCATAGCTTAGTGAGTTATTCTTATCGCCTCAAACTCTCTCAACATTCCTTGGCACCATGGCAATTTTCTATCTTGCATCACTACTCTTGCTCCAAAGGTGTTCACGCTGCATTTGAACTGTAACGTCAAATTCCATGAAGGTATGTTCTAATACGCGAGATATTGCGCTTCGAGGGTGGATCTCTGGTACTATGCATTGAACAAGCTATTGAGGATCCCCCGCATTCTCTCCGTCGCACGAGAACCTTTTGACCATTACCATTGGCGGTACTCTACCACCTGAAATATTGTATTACCGCGTGAGAACCACTTCTTATGCACGAAGGGATCCTTGGCTAGCCCCTCGTCTATGGGATCTACACACCTGTCTCTGAATGCATCGCCGCAGTCCGACGATTCACGACTCAAGAGGCGCCAATGTTCGTATGAGGGTAAAGCTAGATATTCAGCTTGGACCTGAACCCATCAAGCTTCAAGATGCATTGCAGGCGTTCGAGAGACGAGTTCTCGTGCGGACATACTTTCGTAATGGGGTCGATAGAAGACGATCCCGGATCGGTGCCTTTATTGTCCGATTAGTTGATGAGGTGTGAGGCGGCGATAGCATCTTCTGAATGGGGTTTGTCCATGGCATCGATGGCTTGAGGTACGGCAGCTTTGTCTTTACCGAACATTCTAAGGAAGAGGAAATTGGGTACCTTGGCATGAGGTGGACTGAAAGACCAAACTAAGAAGCCACCAGAAGCTGTCATCAGGGTCCACGAGTGTCATCGAGCGGCTCCTTGAGCTTGTAGATGCGGCGTTGTCTTTATCTTTCTCATATCAGTGAAATCTAGGGAGTAATTTTCTTGTTTTGTCGGAAGGCATGGATGACGGAAGAAAAAGTGGAGCACCGATATTGAGCTTTTGAGAGTCAGAAAAAGAACCGGAGTTCTGTTGATTTATATATGGTGACACAACCTGGCTAAGTCCCTCTGCCCTGTTGCTTGGGAACCTCTTCCTGGGGCGAGGCGACGAGTTTTATATGTCTCACCTGAAACAGCGACAATCCCGCCTCGTCGGTCGCTTTGAGCAAGCCACAGTGGAACCTTTGCAGAGCGCGACAGTGCTCCTGTGAGAGTCTCGGTACTAACATTCTAACCTCTTGGATCAAATCAAAGTCGTTGTCACGCATTGATCTTGTCGTACTTAACCTTGCAACACAGTCCAGTCCATCAGTGCATCACTCTCTTAGCGCACAATCTCCATGATTCTTCTGATACTCCAGAGGACGAAACTCAAGATGTCTGCCCGATCTTTCTTACTGTTATGCCAGATTGAGGGACCGAAAGTAGCCTCCAATTCTTTCCTGGCTACTTTGTGAACGGGAAAATTGGGAACACGTGACAGCAGATAGTAGCATCTATCCACCAACGCTCCACTTAGAACTGTCACATACACTCTCTGAAGGTTTACCAACCACTCATGATACGGAGCAAACCACCCACACCGTCGAGATTGATGACCGTATTAAACCCCATGACTTCTATGATACGGGTCTTGCGTAGAGAGGCGTTGGTATCGCTGAATACAGCTGATAGTCCACCTGAGATGTCGATCAATCCAATGAAGGGCGTAGCGAAACCAATATAGGTATATCGATACCAATGAATAAGTGTCATGGTGTCTATGTTGACGGCCGTAGCTGCCACAGGCCATGAAGAGGTGATCGTGGGTTATTTGATAGTAGATGCATAGGCAGGCTGCTTCGTAAGAAAATTTGAAAGCTTTGCCCTAAACACTGCGAGATGTAGAGTACAGAGAATGGCGGTGTAGCCGGAAGCAGGGGCGTGATGATAAATCAAATTAGTAAGCTCCCTAGGTAGATCCATCAAAGAGAAGTATAGTACCACTGCCTGTTCTCTGACAGTCATGACCGTGACCATCATCAAGATTGTATTTGGAGCCATGGCTGTGGTGTTGTTTTCAATACCAGAAATTGAGTAAACTAGCTTCGCCGAACAGCAATCGGACGCTGTTTGCAGGTCTGTGCTTCCACATCAACGGATCCAAATATTGTCCTGACCTTACCATCGAATAGAAGTTTGTACTGCACGCCTTACTAGCGACTGTTGGTTCGTCTTGTCTGGCGTTGCCTGTGGTCCATTGTACTCGAGCATCTTCGTAGAACTGCAGAAACAAGACATTTTCAAGACTTTCTCCAAGTACATACATCACAGCATGATGCTGAAGCAGCTGAAGCAGCGACGATTTCTTCATTGGGACTGACTTTCCTTTCCAACCGTGTCAAAGGCTACCCATTCCAGCCACCGTATGGTGAAGTACCTGAGGGAGTACCGAGTCCATACTGCCATCTTGTCATGACGCCATGCCAGATTATCTGGAATTTTTCGCAGGGCCAATGGATTCCCTAACTTATATATCATAAAAGAGAGCGCTTCCAATTGTTGAAGGAAAGTACCTCAGGTAATTAATTGTATGAGGCAACAAAGACAAAGTGTCGGTAATTGCCCCATTTGGACTCGGACTAGACCGAAGAACGCTAATGCAAACGGCTTTGTAAGACAAAGTCCCGATTTCCAGGGTTCAATTTTGCGCCTAAGCATCTGCCCCACGGAATCATCCAAAAACCGTTTTTAGACATCTTTCAATCTAACCCTCTACCTCTTTCTCTATACAGCGTTGACCGCTACAGTCCACACAATTCTCTGTCTGTCACCGCTTTGAGGTGCATACGAGAGACAACCTCTACTTCTTATATTCAGCAAGCACCAAAAGAATCGCTGCGAAACTGCGAGTCAGTACTGTGTTTCTCGAGCCTAAACGATCAATACAACGGCTCTCTTCGGTCAAGGCTTTGCCAATTCAGGCAGAGCAAACCAGAACTCTTCGTAGGTCTGCTCCGAATGTAGGGTAGTGCATAAGGTGGGTGTGCTGCAAGATTCGGACAATTTTCTTCTGCCTTCCACGCATTCTCCATGTCCAGTCCAGAAGCTCACGTTTTCCAGACGCCCGCAGTGCATTTCTCCATCAATGTCAACATACTAGTACTCCTCTCAGATCCCTCTCCTTAAACTCCTCTCAAGCCGTCCAGCAATCAAAATGTTAGGCGCGTCATTTCTTCCCGCTCGTTTACGCCATGAGCACGACCAACCAGCGCCGTCGAACCCAGGCTACCTGAATCGGCAAATCACACAAGTACTCCAGAGCGTCGCTCGCGCCGCTTTCACGCATCCTATGTACACTATATTCACCGTGGCGATATTGGCGAGTACCTCATACCACGGTCTCCTGGAGGGCAGCCTCTTCGGCCGTGCAAAAGTAGGCAAAGACCTAGCTGGCACGGATCTTACGTCGCTCGTGGAGGGCGGTCGACGTTTGCGGCTCGGGGAAGAAACATCGTGGAAATGGCAATCCGACAATGGAGCCTCCAGGGACCAAAATCTGGTGCGGCGAGCCCGTCAAGCTTTTAGTTGGATTTCGTTAATCAATCTTCAGGAAGCCTATCACACAATGGTCATGACCTTAGTGTTTCCGGATTCTTTGTCGACTTCCTCCCCTAGGAATGCACCATTAGCAAACCAGGTATCGATACCTGCCAATAGCTCGGTGAGAAATCTGCCAACAACGTGGAACCCTCTATCCCCAATTTCGCAAGATACGACACTAGCTTTTGCGGTCCCCTCGAATGAAGCGTCCGACTTTCTGGCTTCTGTTCAAAAGATATCACATAGGCCAGACTTGCAAAGAGAAGAGGGCGATTGTGACCGTGGGGTTGTACAGAAGTCGAATGTATGGGTTGTTAAAGCCGCAAAAAATGGTCGTAATTCTGCCCAGGTTATAATGGGGGTTTCAGCTGCCAACACATGGACAAGTTTTGTAGACCTCATAAAGGTATGTTGAGCATCACAGAAAATGCATTTTAAGCTAACAAATATAGAATGCAGAGTCCCTCGACATCATCATCATGGTCATTGGGTACCTAGCTATGCATTTGACGTTCGTTTCACTTTTCATGTCGATGCGACATATGGGCTCGAACTTTTGGCTCGCAACTTCGGTCTTGATCTCTTCTGTGTTCGCATTCCTGTTCGGCCTCGGCATGACCAACCAGCTCGGAGTACCCATTAACTTTGTACTGCTGTCGGAAGGGTTGCCGTTCCTCGTTGTCACCATCGGCTTTGAAAAGCCTATCATTCTCACCAAAGCCGTTCTTTCGGCTTCCGTAACCTCACGAGGGCAAGGGGTACGAACGGACTGCGATCTCTCTCAAAGCGCCAGCTCTTCGCAGACTATTCAATCATCGCTTCAAGTAGCGGTACAGGAGAAAGGCTTCGCAATAATTCGAGACTACTGCGTAGAACTTGCCATTCTCATCGCTGGTTCTGCATCAGGTGTGCAGGGCGGTTTGACACAATTTTGCTTTCTCGCCGCTTGGATATTAGTGTTTGACTGCCTGCTACTATTTACATTTTATACTGCAATTCTCAGCGTGAAGTTGGAGATCAATCGCATCAAACGCCATGTGGCTCTAAGCAGAGCTCTGCAAGAAGATGGAATTAGTAAACGCGTTGCTGAGAACGTGGCCTCAAACGACGAATTAGCAAGGGACAGGACTCAGAGCGTGGAATTCAACGGTAATGGTGTTAGCGACGTGTTCGGTAACGGTAAGAAAGCGCGCGACAGCAGTATCCCAAAGTTCAAGGTCATCATGGTCGCCGGCTTCCTCTTCATCAATGCCTTGAATCTGGGCACTATGCCTTTTCGAGCACATAGCAGGAAGGCAGCGCCTACGTCTGTCTCTGGACTATCTAATGTGCTTACATCACCCTCTATGGATCCTTTCAAGGTAGCACAAAATGGCCTCGATCTTCTCTACAATGAAGCTGTGGAGAGAAAATACTCTGTTACGATCACGGTCCTACCACCAATCAAGTATGATATTCAATCATCTCAAGCGGATATGGATGGTGAGGATATCAGTGGCTCGATCTTGGACGGCGACTACACAGACCACTTTCTGGACTATGTCGTTGGAGGAAGGGTAGTCGGAGGCGTGCTTAACAGCCTGGAAGATCCAGTCGTGAGCAAGTGGATTATAGTTACACTGACCGTGAGCCTTGTCCTCAATGGCTACTTATTCAACGCCGCCCGATGGAGCATTAAAGAGCCTCGAGCTACCATGGAAAGCTCCCGTGATGATCATGCCTCAGAAACAGTCAAGCACGGAAATCTGCCAGGGCACGAAAAGCTACTAGCAATCGATACGAGGTTGCCGCACGCCAACGACCATGCTACCAAGCCCAACGAATACATCGACATTGAAGCTATTCAAGCCTCGGGATCCAGAAATCCCGTAGAATGCGAGCAGATGGTGAAGAACCGTCGAGCGGCTTATCTTAACGACCACGAATTAGGTAATTTGACCGTGCGAGGCAAGATTCCAGGGTACGCACTTGAGAAGACATTGGAGAATCTCGATGTCATGACGAGGCTTGCTTCTTTGACGCGAGCCGTCAAGATTCGGCGAACATTGGTGTCAAGAACTCCTGCGACAGCACGGAACTCTGGCCAATTGGAAAAATCGAAGCTACCGTACCAAGACTACAATTATGAAAATGTTCATGGCGCATGCTGTGAAAACGTTATCGGATACATGCCGCTACCGGTTGGCGTTGCTGGGCCAATGGTCATTGACGGAGAGTCTTACTATCTGCCAATGGCAACCACCGAAGGGGTCCTCGTTGCTAGTACAAATCGAGGTTGCAAAGCTATCAATGCTGCAGGGGGGGCGATCACTGTTCTCACTGGCGATGGCATGACTAGAGGCCCCTGTGTTGGCTTCCAGACATTGAGCAGGGCAGGTGCTGCCAAGCTTTGGCTGGATTCCGAAGAAGGCCAAAAAACCATGAAGAGAGCATTCAACTCGACCAGTCGTTTTGCCCGCTTGCAGTCAATGAAGACAGCCTTGGCTGGTACGTACCTTTACATTCGGTTCAAAACGACCACTGGCGACGCAATGGGAATGAACATGATCTCCAAAGGGGTCGAATGCGCCCTGTCCGTTATGAGGGAAGAGAGCGGGTTTGATGATATGTCCATCATTTCCGTATCAGGAAACTATTGCACGGACAAGAAACCCGCTGCCATCAACTGGATCGACGGTAGAGGCAAGAGTGTCGTTGCAGAGGCTATCATCCCCGGAGACGTCGTTCGAAACGTCTTGAAGAGCGACGTCAATGCCCTTGTTGAGCTGAACATGAGCAAGAACCTGATTGGAAGTGCCATGGCTGGTAGTATTGGGGGCTTCAATGCACATGCAGCCAACATTGTTACTGCGATATTCTTGGCCACTGGTCAAGATCCTGCACAGAACGTGGAAAGCAGTAATTGCATAACAGTCATGAGGAAGTAAGTGGTCAACTTGACGTCCGTTACATATTTCTAATTGACCGTCAACAGCTACAACGGCAACCTTCAGATATCCGTCTCAATGCCCTCGATCGAAGTCGGAACCATCGGCGGCGGCACGATCCTCGAACCCCAAAGCGCTTGCCTTGACCTCCTTGGCGTCAGAGGGGCTCATCCAACCCAGCCTGGAGAAAACGCACGACGGCTTGCGAGAATCGTAGCTGCCAGTGTCCTTGCTGGAGAACTCAGTCTCTGTAGTGCTCTTGCGGCAGGCCATCTCGTTCAAGCACATATGGCACACAACAGGAGCCAAGCGCCAACCAGGTCGGCCACACCCGTATCTGCTGCGGTGAGCGCGGCACCTAATAAAGCGCAAACAGCGGAAGGGTTGTCAATGACTAACGACGCGCGAGGACTTGGTGCATCGAAATCTTTTACCTCGAGCAAAAGCGCGTCAGATGAAGGATTAAGCATGACTGCTGCTACGCCTACCTCTGGTGCGCTGAGTGCGGCGCCGGGCAAAGGACATGAATTGGAGGGGTTGACGATGATACCCAAACATTGATGTCTGCTTCCGCGGACCCACATTCCGTGCACGATTGTATATATATCACCTCCCGCTTTCCCATCTTACCCATCTTTTCCTTCTCTTCTCATACATGGCTTGCATTTTCAGCTACGGCTTAGAAGGCTTGCAGTGCATTGCTTGCATCATGACTAGACTTCATTAGCTACCGTCCGCGCGAGCGATATAGAGATATGAGACATCGAAAATGGGTTCCATCGCGCCATTCATGAAAGACGATAATGACAGACGCGTCATAGCAGAATGTTGGATTCAATGTCTTGGTGGTGCGAGCTGTTCAAGTGTTCGACGTGTTCGACGGAGTGTGCCTCGGCCCTCAGTATGAGCCGCCGATTGGCTACGGAGTCAGCAGGGAGCTAATCTGAAAGGGTTTACAAAGGCTTGGCACATCCGATGTGCCGTATTAAAAGTAAAGGAGGTGAGGTAATCTATTATTGAGCAGCCCCTGAGATACTTTTCAAACATCATCGTTTCTCCGCCTTCACGCAGATTTCTCCATATCTTTCACCACGAGCCAGCCATTTTCGAGACCGACGCCATCACTTTTATTGCCGCAGAGACCGCTTTCAGTCCCACTGCAGCGGCCATTATATGCGACGGACACCCGCAGATTGGACAGTAGCCAGCAGGAAGAGCCAACCCCCATCAGCTCTCAAATCACTCATTTGCTACTCTGTCCCAGCCGTTGGACTTTCCTCTCTTGGACTTAGGCCCATTTGCAGGAAGAAGGAAGGGAAAGCCTTGCGACTCTCCGACTCTCCGACTCTCCGCATTACACATTACACAAATCCTGCGTAACCTGTTGCCCCACCAAATGGCGCTAAGAATTTCAACCCCACCATCTTTGTTTTCTAATACCCCTCGATTCCTCACACGAACAACTCTCAAACATCCTTTCCATCACACCACCCCATCATACAGATCCTTCTCCACCTCACCAGCGAACATGACCATCAAAGTCTTCTTCGATGTCAAGTGGCAGGGACCCGTCCTGGATTCCAGTTCGCGTGCAACCAAGGAAATCAAAGGTGAGATAACACTCCTACCCCACTTGATGCCAGTGCATGAAAATCCTTCAATGCTGCTGCTCTCACCGCCTCAGAACCATGGTTGATTTCATGACAGACCAGACTGGCCGTATCAATTTCAATCTTTACGATGATGTCACCCCCAAGACCGCTGAAAACTTCCGTGCCCTTTGCACTGGCGAAAAGGGCTTTGGCTACAACGGGTCCAAGTTCCATCGTGTGATCCCTCAATTCATGCTTCAGGGCGGTGACTTCACCCGTGGCAATGTAAGTCTCCATACTGTCGGTATTTTTACAGGACCATGAAGACAGCTAACTTCTCCGTGCAGGGCACAGGTGGCAAATCTATCTACGGCGAGAAGTTCTCGGATGAGAACTTCCTCAAGAAGCACACCACTCCTGGTCTCTTGTCGATGGCCAACGCTGGCCCCAATACGTGAGCCTGGATATCTTTCCACCCCATTTAGCTTTCGCTGACTTCCCTTTGTCCATCAGCAACGGGTCTCAATTTTTCATCACCACCGTTGTCACTGGCTGGTTGGATGGCAAGCACGTCGTCTTCGGCGAAGTCGCCGATTCGGAGTCAATGAAGATTGTCAAGGCTATCGAAGCTACTGGCAGCACGTCCGGCAAGATCCAATACAGCGAGCCCCCTGTCATCACAAAGGCTGGTGAATTGTAGAGACAAGCAAATCCATATTTGAGGCGGTCCCCGGCAATGCTATGATGGCTTGAAAGAAGCGGCATGACCTGCTTCGGCAACGAGGTGGAAATACTGCAGGCAAAAGCGAGCTCTGATATCAGGCAATAAAAGCATCTCCACCACTCATACACTAGTACACACACATGCTTCGTGTTACGTGATTGTCTGCTTTGCTTTACTTTCAGTGTCAGCTAACCACGCTTTCTAAAACCCTCTTTCCTTGCCTCCTGACCACCCCATCCAAAATCTCCCTAACTTGCTTACACCCATCCACCCCAACCGCGAGCATCCCTTCCAACCGTCCCACCTGCACTCTACTCTCCATCACTAGCACGCTAACCCTCTCACCAGCTCCCAACGTCCCCACCGTCAGCCACGGTAACTCTTGCTCTTCCATGCCATTTAGGTCTAACAACGGGTCTGCGCTCTCGATTCCCGAGTCAGGAGGCGTAAGGCCAGATGTGCACGCGACGATGTAATCACTCATCGGAACCCCTGCGTCGATCAGAGCGAGAGTTGCAGCGTTGAGACAGGCAGCGAGGAGGGAGCCGTCTTGCGAGAGGACGTGGAGACTGATTGTTATGGTGGAGTGAGGATACAAGTGTGTGAAGAGAGTGCTCTGGAACGCGGAAGCGATCGTATTCTGCATTTCCGTCGTCCGCCTGTCACAGTCAGCTCATCGTCCTCTTCTCCCTCCCCACCGCCGAGCCGAAAAGGATAGACCAAACGCACTTATCCCCTCTCCCCCTTCCCCCACCCCTCCGATCCACCCCACTGAACCCCGCTATTCCAATCTCCACCGTCACCACCGCACTGTCTCTCTCCGCTCCCTCGCGCCTCGCGGCCCCGCGCACCTCTGCGGGGCCCGCTATCGTGCATATGACTTTCGTGTTGCCCATTTCGAGATACGAGCTGCCGTCCGCGGAGGCTTGTGTCGATATCTGGGCGTGCAGTCTGCGGAGTTCGTTCCAGCGCCGGCCGTCGAGCCGGAGGAGCGCGAGGTGGTAGGTTGAGGTGTCGAGGGGCATTGTGGGAGGGTGTGGGTTCCTGGAGACGGGGAGGGAGGATGTGCGTGGACAGAGGGTGGTGGGGAAGCTGAGGAGAAGGTGGACTCTTAGGCATCTAAAATTAATGGCCTCCTAAAAAGGTGCAAGCATGAAGTGTTGAACTTGCGGAGCTGTTTGCGGAGCTCAAGATTGGGTGACGCGAACTCCACCCCGCGTAGTCCCACCAAGCTTTGACCTCGCCCATTCACCTTCTGCCTTTCATCCCTCGACTTTCGGCTGCCGTTGCAGTTGTTGAAGGCTCCCTTTTTATCAGTGTAGATGAACACATCTTCCAATGCTACTCCTCTTGTAATCAACATCGTGATGCTTATCCGATCAATATCCTCTTTCCAGCTACCTCTATAGGAACTCCTATGTCTATGTGTCGGGCGTGTCTCAAAGAGGCCTCAGTGGTACACATTTGCTGGCTCGCCAGCTATGGATGACGTGGATGATATGAGAATCGCGACCGACAGCGATGATGACCTCAACATCACACAGTCCGTGCGAAAAGATCTTGGACATGAAGACTACATCAAGAGTGCGCCTCCAGACCCACCCATATCCTAAGCTGCAGACTGACACCCTTTCCCCCAGGGGTCGTAGGCACCCAGACCTCAGACGAATCTTCAGCAACCGAAGATCACGATCCCGCCATTCCCACACGCATGCGAGATGCGCTCCACGACGGTGAAAAGGTTGAGTGGTCCGAAGACGACGACCCGGACATGTACCAGAAAATCAAGGCTCGCAAATCGGCAAAGCGCAAGGCAGCGGCTGCTAGTACTCGAAGGGCCAAAGCTGTCGAGAAAGATAAAGACGTGGTCGGCAAAAGACAGAGGAACGTCACCAAGGACGGCAAAGTCAAGGACGGAAAGGCGAAACAGTGGGGTGATGAAACGGACGATGATCAACTGATGGAATACACGTTGCCCGACTACTTGCAAGACAGGAGATCCAGGTTTGATAGGAGGACGGAGAAACTGAAAGCAGCAGGTTTGAAGTTGCCTCCAAGGTATGATGAGGTTGAGTTCTCGGATGACGAAAGGCTGGAAGAGTTGGCTGAGAAGCCCGATTTTCCTCGAGGAACGCCAGTGGCTCCGTACAAGGACAAGCAGCTGCCGAGATCGTTAGGGTTGATACCAGCGCCTATTGCGCAGTGGCTACGAGATTACCAGGTCGAGGGAACAGCGTTTTTGCATGCACTATTTGTGTATCAAACGGGTGGGATACTGGGAGATGATATGGGTCTTGGGAAGACGGTGCAAGTGATTGCGTTCCTGACCGCTGCGTTTGGGAAGACGGCGGATGAGAGAGATGCGAAGCGTATGCGGAAGATGAGGCGGGCGGACGCGCCCTGGTACCCGAGAGCTCTTGTGGTGTGTCCGGGGACGTTGATTGAGAATTGGAAGGACGAGTTTAAGAGGTGGGGTTGGTGGCATGTGGATGTCTACCATGGAGATATGAAAGAGGCGGCCCTGGAGGCTGCGGCGAAGGGAAGACTGGAGATCATGATTACGACGTATACGACTTACAGGATGAATAAGAGCGCGATCAACATGGTGGAGTGGGATGTCGTGGTGGCGGACGAGTGTCATCAGCTTAAGGGAAGGAATTCGGAGACTACACAGTCTATGAATGAGATCAATGCTTTGTGCAGGATTGGACTGACGGGGACTGCTATTCAGAACTCCTACGATGAATTATGGACGCTGCTGAATTGGACGAATCCAGGGAAGTTTGGACCGATATCGACTTGGAAGCAAAGTATCAGTATACCACTCAAGATGGGTCAATCCCATGACGCTACGGTCCATCAGCTTAGTAAAGCTCGCAAAACTGCGAAAGCTCTGGTTGAGAACCTACTTCCTCAGTTCTTCCTGCGGCGAATGAAGACCTTGATAGCAGATCAACTCCCCAAGAAGAGTGATCGAGTCGTCTTCTGTCCCCTCACAGAGACCCAAGCGGACGCGTACGAGAACTGCATCGACAGCGATGTTATCAGGTACATCAAGGAATCTACCCTCGATTGCAACTGCGGCTCTGGCAAAAAGCAAGGATGGTGCTGTCAGCAATTCCTCCCTGACGGCGGGAAATGGCAGTCCTACGTCTTCCCAGCCATCGCTCACCTCCAAAAGCTCTCCAACCACCTCGCAATTCTCATCCCTCAATCGGGCGACCCCAAAGAAAAACAAGACAAAGATCTGGAAATGCTCCAGGTCGCCGTCCCGGACCAATGGCGCCACCTGTACCGCAACCGTGATTCGATCCTCAATTACTCCAACCCCGAGTTCTGTGGTAAATGGAAGATCCTCAAGAAACTACTGCGCTTCTGGCACGGCAATGACGACAAAGTGCTCGTCTTTAGCCATAGCGTGCGTCTGCTAAAGATGCTGCACATGCTCTTCCAACACACCACCTACAACGTCTCCTACCTCGACGGCTCCATGAAATACGAAGACCGCGCCAAGACCGTCGGCGACTTCAACAGTGATCCCGACCAATTCGTCTTCCTCATCTCGACAAAAGCAGGCGGCGTCGGCCTCAATATCACTTCCGCAAACAAAGTCGTAGTTGTAGACCCCAACTGGAACCCAGCGTACGATCTTCAAGCCCAAGACCGCGCCTACCGCATCGGCCAAGTTCGCGATGTTGAGGTCTTCCGTCTCGTCAGCGCCGGCACGATCGAGGAAATCGTCTACGCGAGACAGATCTATAAACAGCAACAAGCCAACATCGGCTACACCGCCAGCACCGAGCGTCGCTACTTCAAAGGCGTGCAGGAAAACAAAGACCAGAAAGGCGAAATCTTCGGGCTCGCAAACCTCTTCTCCTTCAACAACGAAAATCTCGTACTGAGAGATGTCATCAACAAGACCAACGTCGCGGAATCAAAAGCCGGCGTCACGATCATCGGCGTCGATCTCGATAATCCGAATGACAAAGAAGGAGGCGACGACCCTTTCTTACCCACCGATACAGACGAGCCGGACAAAGAAAACAAAGCCATGTCCCAACTCGCAGCCCTCATCGTCGACGAAGCCGAGGAAGCGGCCGGGAAGGCCAAACGGAGGAAGCTTTCCGGCGGGGGCAAGAAGAGCGACCCCGTCCAAGCGATCCTCGCCAACGCTGGCGTCGAGTACACCCACGAAAACAGCGAAGTCGTCGGCTCCTCCAAAGTCGAAGCCAGCCTCTCCCGCCGCGCCCAAGAAGCCGGCAACGACGTCGACATGGGCGGCCGCAAGATATTCGCCAGCTCCCAATCCCAGCCCCGCGCCAAGCGCCGCCGCCGCGCGGTGACCGACGACGACGACGATGACGATGGCGCCGTCGGCGTCGACGCGTCCGGGAGCGAGGGCGGGGATGTCGAGTGGCGGTACCATCCGCCGCAGGAGGTCATGAAAAGGCAGCTGTGCAGTATGGCGCGGGCGTTTGGGTTCGCGGACGCGGTTGAGTTTGCGGTGGTGGTGGAGGGGTGGACGCAGGCGCGGAGGAGGGAGTGTTTGGAACGGTTTTATCGGGGGAGGAGGAGGGAGTTGGGGTTGGGTGGTGCTTGAGGGGGGGAGGGGAGGATGTTTGGTTGGGGTTGGAGATGGGGGAGGGGATGGATGGATACGTGGGCGGATCCGAGTTGTTTGCTTTGCCTTTGTTTTGCTTTTATTTTTGACTGTTAGCGAGGCGCTGGATGGAGGGAAATTACAGTGACTTGTTTGAAACATAGGACGGAGTCATCTACGTGAGAGTGAAATGGTAGGAGGACCGAATATTGTTTAACTTATCAGTATCTGTTGTTCTAATTCAGACTCCGAGTCGCAATATCTTCCAGGGATATAGGCGGTCAGCGGCGTATGGTCTTGGGATTTTAAGCTGACATTATTGAGATACGGGTTCGTGTTTATCAGCTGTTTGACGCAGTGCAAATCGTATGTCCGGATATCCAGATATCATAGAGCGAGGACGTCAAGCGACATCCGGCTAAAGCGAAAATACCGTTGGTATCCTCGCTCTATCAATAGCGTCACTTCTGAGGCACGAGGTAGGCATACCGAGGTACGGCCAACGTTTCTCCTGTACCTTATGTCACATACGTCGATCCACGGCTGAAGTGTACCTGTAGATGTGGTGGGTGTCCCACCGACAGGCAGAGTGGAACCGTACATCGTGCTGGATTTATCATGACGATGGCCTGGCCTTTAGCGTACAAACGAGAACGGCGGACTGTAGAGGATCAGGGTTAAGGAGGTCTGTCATTGAATTGCACAGGGGCTAATGTATCTACTCATATCATCGAACTTGAATCTGGAATAGCATTCTGCGGCTCTGTGCGGCTGAGTCATGAGGGTAGTACTCTACATGTACAGAAAAGAAATATAGGTATGATTCGAACATCAAAAGAAATGGTGTCACTATCCAGAGAGCAAACAACTTGAGTCTGAAGATACACATCGACATTCCGTCATATTGTTACTGGCGTTAATATCCAGGATGGAGCCCTACGAATACGAATCTGTGCCCAGTCCAACGTCAGTTCGGCTCATCAAGGTCGAGGCCAAGGACGAAACCGAGAACCTCGTTTGCAGTCTCGAGATCGCGGATTTATCTGTTCCACCAGAATACATTGCACTCTCCTATGCGTGGGGAGACACGTCTGACACCGCAACCATCGTATGCCATGGCAAGGCTGTTCAGGTGACTCAAACCCTCCACGCAGCACTTCGGAGGTTTGCGGCTATCCCACTGCTTGTATGGGCAGATGCCCTCTCTATCGATCAACAAAACCTCACAGAGAAGACTCAACAGGTGAACATGATGGCGTTGATCTATAGCAAAGCGGCCGGCGTGAGCATATGGCTAGGACCCGACCCATACAACGATGCCCCGGTTGTACTCGAAAACATCAAAACGTTAATTGAAGGTCTCGGAACTATACATGCTATGGGCGGCCAACTTAAGCATTTCGACAATCGTACTGGAGACCTTCATTGGAATCTTCCCGGCGGACGTCCCGTTGTATCCGCCCTTCCGAGCGCCCTCGTTGACCCTAATGAGGAAGAGCAAGCGCGCGTCCAGAGATTCTTTCGTCTCCCCTGGTTCTCTCGAACGTGGGTGATGCAAGAATGTGGCCTTGCTTTCGAAGCTGTTGTAGTTTGGGGCGATCGTGGCATGGACTGGAATCCGATCGGCGTGGCCGCGGTCTTCCTACTGAGGTATTGCAGGGTTCATTTGGATGGTCTGAATCTATCCCGAGACGTAGAGAATGTGCGCGACCTCTATACAACTTTCTCGCCGTTTGTGCCGGGAGCGACCTTCTTTCATTTACTCAACACGGCACGACGGTACAACGCGACAGATGCCAGGGACAAGGTTTTTGCTCTACTGTCACATCCCACGGCTAATACCATCAGCCCGTGGTACGCTGCGCCGTATAACGCATCTGCATTCGAACCCTACATAGAACTAGTCACGCACTTCCTGCCAAGACCCGACGACAAGTTCCTCGTTAGAAGACTAACCCAGAAGCAACAAGTATCGTCTACCGAGGCCGCAAACCGACCTGGGCCTCTTCTGAAGGCTGATTATAGCAGGACCGTTGAGGAAGTCTATCTGAATCTAGCGCGGGATCATATATCGCGCACAGAAACCCTAGAGATCTTGACTGCCGTGCAACATGACCCCACGAGCACATCTGATCTCTTTAATCCCAGCTGGGTGCCACGTTGGGATTACTTTGTCGATACGCCAATTTTGGGACTTTACAATAGCCGTCATTTTGCCTCAGCAAATAGATCTGCTGTCGTTACACCTCCTCCAGTCCAAGATCCGAACACCCTCATTGTGCGTGGGACTCTGTTCTCCAGGGTTCTCAGTCACACGAATCTTCTCACTTCTTCAGATTTCGACCTTCCCCTGCCCAGCACGGAATCTCTAGGACCGGAATCTCCTCTCGTCCAAGACTTTTGGACAAGCAACCCAGTAGCATCAACTTGGTTTGCTTTTGGTCTTTCTCAAATGCACGACGAAGGCCACCCGTATCCTCAAATTCTGTCGCGTTTCGCGGGATCGGATTATGCTTTGGTTGACAGAAAATCAAGTCTCGATGACGCCTTCCTTCGAACATGGGTTTCAGGTAAGACTGGGGCAGAGGTGGATGAGTTTGACTACCAGGCAGACTCCGGCGCGTATTGGGATCGGCTCTTCTGGGGCACGCGTGGAAACCCATATCGCGGAGCAGAGGAGAGAAAGCGCGGCGATGACGAGGTGCGCTGGAGAAGGTACCGGGATAATGCGGCCGTGGCGTGTAATCAGCGGAAGTTCTTCTCCACGCACAAAGGCTTCTTCGGGCTGGGACCGGGAGCGCTCAGAGAAGGAGATCGGGTGGCCGTGTTGTTGGGCAGTGACGTGCCGTTCGTCATTCGTGAGGCGGATCCCGATGCTCTCGATCCCACGATGCCGGTACCGCATGATACCAAATTCAAACTCGTTGGAGAGTGCTACGTCCATGGCCTGATGCAGAATGAGGCCGTCAGGGGCCAAAAGATTGAAAGGAATATAGTCCTGCAATAAGAAGGACCCCGAGAAACAGAGGATCATCAATGGAGGAGGATTCCGATGCATGGTCCTCCTCGATTTCGAAAAGTGTTTTGGGAAACGGATCCAGAGTACTAGATGTACCGACTGAATCTGCACTATCCATTCAGTCATATTCGAATCCTTGGGGTCGACTTATTGAGAGCCATTCTCGCGGCACTCAACACATTTGTCATTCCACAATGTCTGTCGGCTAATAAATGGGTCATTGCCCGCGCCATCGATACTGATATGAATGCTCGTATGACCAACGAATCAGACCCTAGTTGGAAAATCCCCGGATGCGGCTCGGGTTATGATGGTCACAGCGTTTGTGGCGCCTATTATTGGAATCAAGCAATCGATGTGTTTTTTACTTTGACCAGCAATGATAATCCCTCCCTCGACCCAACGAGCAATATGCAGTCGTTTTTCGGAAACTGGACGACTCTGGATTTGCTGTTCAATGGCGCCGCCCAATGCCAAGTCCAAGGCGGTTCGGCTCCTACTGTTAGCGTTGGCAATTCCGGCGTCACTGCCTCGTGTTTGAGCAATGTAAAAGTCTACACATGGTGAGTCTCCTTCTTTCCTCTCGGACTCCCAACTCAGGCGGCACACCACCAAAAGCCCCCTTCATGGGAATGAATCCATAGCTAGCTGAGAGTTGATAAAAGGGATCTCAACCCAAGCCATGTTGGCACCATTTACGAATCCATCAACTGCCCAACACAAAACGGCTTAGCTGTTGACGGGTGCAAAGGCTGTCCGGACGGTAACGAATGCGTCAACGTTCCATACTCTTATGTGGGGGAGTACCTTTTCTTCAGCGGTGCTTCTCCGTACTCTTACTGCAATCAAACGGGAAGATTCTGTCTAGTCCTTAGGTTTGAGTGAGTTTGAAGAGGATCAATGTGCCAAGAGCTTAGTAGGGGAGCTGTTGAGACTGGTGCGGATAGCTTCTGCGGCATGCGCAGAGAAACCGTGTGGAAGGCCGCTTGCTATAAGGCTGCCATGTCTCTTTGCAAGATTGATCCTGTCGATAGATCGAAGCTCTTTGAGGGCAGTGTCGAAATCTCCAAACTCCCTACTGGGGTCATAGAAGAAAAACCCCTTCCATGCCTATTAACATCCAGACGAGTATCGAAACTGATCCCATGGTTCCTTGACACGCTCCTCGAGGCCCTAGATCCGCCATCGGACAGCACGTCCCTGGTATACCTCACAGCCGACACCGCGAAGCTTCCACACCATGGCATGTGTGATGTCGCAGTTGTCCTGCGATGCAATGTCCACGCCTTGACAAAGCCCATCTTAAACATTTTGCCTCGAAAGTGCAAACACGCTTTTCCAGGGTGCAGGGGAAGCATCTGTTATGATCCACTATTTGCCGAACGGTCAGAGAGAATGGGACGGCGTCAGACGAACCCGAACCATTTACAGTCTCGGTACATGCATATGTTGCACTGGTGCGTGATTGAGGGATGCAGATTATTGTGATTTCCTCACGCCCGGTATCAGACGTTGAGTGAAGGGATGCGATTCTTGTCTCTCTAATGCGACAACAGCGACCTTTTGTTGAAGTGGAACAGCACGCTTAGATAAGAATAGCGTTGTTGTGATTCTATGATAACCACGCCTTAGTATCTAATGCTATAATACATTTCCTTGGAGAATCAAAGGTGAGTCAGGGTTGATTAGCAATTTGATGCTTTAGATGTCCGTTGGTCAACGAGGAAATCAGCTGCTGATTGCCATATGGATGCTCTTCCTGCACTATGAAGATCTAACCATTATTATAGTCCTTCGTCGTCGCCATGGCGAGTTTTCGTCCAGACAACATTCCTATGGGCATCTCTTACCCGACTAGCGCGCTCTTGTCGCTGGGCTAAAGTCCGGGCGGTACGGTCGCCCATATCGATATTGACATCCGTAGTCGTAGGATGCCTTCCTTGACCAAGTGAACCAGACCTTGTATTACTAGATGCGCCAGGCTCAGGAAAAATCCACGTGCCAGAAGAGGTCATATCGGCCGCCATTGTGGACCTCCTGCGACCTGCGTCCCTTGTCGGGACAGGCGGTCGGTGGGGAGATGATCGGGTTGCTGGTAAGCGGGGCGACGGCGGAGGACTTGGGAGCCTCGTTGGGCCAGGTCGGGGAAAAGAGTCGCTCGAGTCGCTCGATGGTACGGATGTAGGGTGATGGTCGACCTCAGGATAGCTCTGACCGTTGTACTTCTCAAGGTGTTCTTTAGCCAGACTCAAGGCCTCCTTTGCGACTTTCAGGTTGACTGATCCTCGGACTTGCCTGCGGATAAGATACTCAATCTTCGTAGATGTTGCAACTGCATCTTCGAGTATGGATCTCTGATCGTGAAGCTGCAATTTCAGCAAACGCCTGTTGGCCGTGTCAACAGTCCGTCTCAATCGCTTGACTAACAGGACAATTCAAGTCTGCTTACACTTGGCGTGTCAACCGTCTTACTTTCATCTCGTCTCCCACATCTCTCTGTGCTGCTTCGAGCATTTCAACCGAAACCCTCGCCTGGATCGTCACCATACACAAATTCAGCGTTGATTTGGATGACTCTAGCTTCGACCTCAACAGCAATAAGTCGGTCTTTTGAAATGCCCATTTCACCCGCGCATATGTTTTGGAAATTAAATCCGCATCACTCGAATCCTGAAGTGGCTTGAGACCTTTGAGGAAAATATCAAACTCTCCTACATTCTCCCTCGCCTGCACCACCAGTCCCTCGCATATCTCTCGGAGATCAGCTGCTTGCGAGACTTGAGATGCCAAACTAACATACGTATTTTGGAGAGAACGTAGGAGGATTGAAAATAAGCTAATTTCCTTCGCAATGGCCTTGACCTCCTTTGCGGCATAGGCTATAGGCTATCGTATTGGCGCAGTACCGTAGCTTCCGACTAACCGAATATAGCGCTCCTGCAACTGCGATGATGGACGCTGCCACAGAGAGCGGGTCCATTGCGATTGCATACCGTTTCTAGGTTGCCAGTCCAAGTGTGATACTCGATGGCAGTGGTGCAACCGGTTGGTGGGAAGTGGGGTCATAAGGCTGAGGTTTTTGGTTCGTCAATGCAGGCCATTGTTGTTGTCACATCATGAACCTATAAGATTGTGCAATCAGATAGTGTCCAAGGACATGGAACTGTTCACCTCCAGCCTCCCATGTTCGAGTTGGCTCTTATGCATTGTTTACCCTGTTAAACATTTTGATGCAGCTAAGTTTTCATGCATCGCACTGTGGTTCCATTTCTCCTTTGCACCTTCTGAAACGATAGAATATCATCTTTGAAAAACGACAAGGGGAACTGAGGGGGAGGGATGAAGCATATCGCAAGGGCACATGATGCAAGAATTCGACCCATACTGACCCCGTCCCCTAGAGCTGCGTATGAAACAGTGAGCGGCAATCTTGAAGTCTTTGGTATTGGCCATATCATTCGATGGAATACAGATACGAAGGCATTGCGCAAAGTGAAGAGAGGTTCTTAGAAACACGAATAGCCCATCCGTTTGCACATGTCATGGCAGGAACAAGGAGCACAGCAAGTGGTGTGTAAGAAGCATGGATTTTCCCCTATGGGGCTAGGTAGGTACTGGCTCAAGCAATGCCGGGCTAAGCATACGCTAACGCTACTAGGTAAGGTACTCATAGGCCGCCAAGCCTTGGCATGATGGGCTGGCGGCACTTGCCCCGTGACAGCACACACCAATGCCTCTGGACCGTGTACGCACGAGAACCCTAAACCTAGAGTACGTGAGCGGACAGGGGTTCTGCTGTGCATATTAGCCACTCATGCTTGCTTATGGAGATGTCGCTGGCGCTGGACGTCGCGAAACGCGGAGCAATGTGGATACCCCATATCCTGGTAAGGGTCTTCGTTTTAGCCCTACCAAGCAAAACGAAGACCCACGTATGGATACCCAAAGGCCGTTGCATTCCTCATCCCGGCTGAGAATCATCTGTCCTGCACCAGGCGAAACCTGAAGCTCGAAATTAGGAACATGGAAAAAGCCCTCTCTTTGTAGACAATCTTCATCACAAGACCTGGATCAAATCTCTCCAAAAAAAAAAATCTCAAATAGCTTAATGTATCGCATTCCAAGTTCCTAGACTGAAAATCAAGACATCAGGATCTGGCGTTGCCGGTGCTATTGCAAGAAGGTCACATACAACGGCAAAGCCTCCGCTTTCAGACTTCTGTCGACACCTGGTGCTGGGGCAGCGTCTCAGATTTCCTGCACCGAAAGGAGTGAGGATTCTCCTTTGATATTGCCACTAGACCAAATCCCTTTCGGAGCTTGTTCCACATTGGACATTGCACATTGCATGGTGGCATGCAACCGACATTCAAAAGTCTCTTTTTCGGCGCTTACTCATGTAGTGCATTGTGCAAAATATGTCCATCTAGAGGACGTCTTACAATAGATACTATATATCCCCTCGATCGCTCAAAGTGGTAGCCTCGGTCACTGTCAACCGACGTCTGGTTCAGACATCGCAGACGGCACCTGCACCTGCACCCTCCAAGGTCGTCATCCAGCAGATCCTGTTGGAATACATAAACCTCCCCGGTAGTGCCCAATCGGGCTCGGCGTCAGAAATCTCCGAGCGTAGCATAGACTGGCCCTCCGCCTCCCATAGTAGATAGTCACAAACTGCATACTCTACGGAGCACGTGCATACTCCTCCCTGTGACAAAGACAAGGAGGCCCGGGAAGCGAACAGTTCCTTATAATACATTCGTCACCTCTCAGGAAGCCTCTGAATAGCGTGCACTGCGGGGGGCAAACGCTGCAGGAAGGCATGTGTATGGCTTAACAGACATCCGCCATGTGTCTAGCCTCCCTAGCTGCCAAGAACTTCCTCAAGACAACAACTTAGTCTCCAATAACTCCGAGAGCCTTTCTTCAAGCCCCGTATCCTCAACAGCCTGACTATACGGCATACGGCACTCGTTCAGTGCGAGCCACCGAGTACAGCTGTTCCGCTATCTCTTTCAAAAAATCAGTACTAGCCCAGCTCATCACGCGGTCCACCATTACAAGAAACTCCACAACGTCTTCCTCAAGGGACACGTGGCAGGTTTTGAGAAGGTTCATGTTGTATATGCGGACGCGCTCCTCCAATGCGGTGTAATGTACCCATAGCTCCATTTGCGGTCCTTGGGTAGATATCGAGAATGCTAGAGGTGCTTTGCTAGGATAGGACCCAGGGGAGACGTCTTCGGTAAGACCGGTAAGATCGGTAAGCATATGCTGGAGATTGGTCATGCAGCTCCCGGATACAACGGCCTGGTTCTGTGCCTCGAAGACAGATTTGCAGGTTGCATATGATTTGCCTTCAACGACCATGTGTGGAAAACGAATGTTACGCAATTGGTGGACGGGATCGGAACAAATAATCCGCTGATCTTGTAGATCTTCCAACATCCCGCTGGCCTTGATTTTACCCAGACCGAGCGCTACCAGTGCGTCGACTACAGTGAAGTGACGGAGACCAGCCGTGATATCCGGACGAGGAGTTTTAACGGGGATGGCCGGCTTGGGTGTGGTCGGGAGCGGAGGGGGCGGCATAGCCGGCTGAGATGATTCTGGAGAAGCATAGATCACATTTCCTTGTTCTCGTTGCTGTTGTTGTCTTCTTGCCTCGGCGGCGGAGCGGATGTAAGTGGAATCAAAAGATGCCTCCTGGGGGGGAAGGGGTTTGAGGCTTTGGTCCCAGTCTTGGATAACGTTAGTACAACCATGTGTACGCTAGTTTGATAATGAATCACAATACCTGCTTTCCTTGGAAAGCCAAATTTCTCACCACTGTCCATGGCAAAAAGGGCAGCATGGATAGGCTCGACACAGTCATCTTCCCTATCCGCTGTTTCAAGAACCCTGATGAAATTATAGCATAAATTGTTTGCAATGCCATATAATTCGCGCTTCCTCTCTTCAGAGACCGTACGCTGAACAATAGCGTCGATCCGGGGCCGAATCTCCTTTGGGAGAGGCCCATGGCGAACGAATATACTGACTCTAGTCAGAGCGAGGCGATATCGGGCAGCTGTATTTGATGTCTGCGACTGAACCGATTTCGTTTCCTGGCTCATATCCGCAACGCTTGGTTGTTGCGACAAAGGTCTCTTCCATGCCCATCCTTCTGAAGTCGAGGTATCCGTCTTGTCAGATGGCTGCGATGCCTCAAGGCTATTGTGCTTCTCTAAGTTTGCTATGCTAAGAGGCAGACCGAACTCTGACGCCGGTTGTCGATCTTCGGGAAGGCATGCTCGCTTCTGTTCTTTCGTCGGCGGGGAATCAATCAGGTTTGAAGAGGCAGAAGCGAGCTCGTGGTGGGGTTCGAGCGGGACAGGATGGTCAGCTGCCATGTTGGAAGAGAGTGCAGTTCGCGATCGGGTGATTCTCTGGGTGCGCGCGAGCTTTCTGTTCTTCTGCACGCCGCCGGATCGTTTCTCTATATAAGTCATCAGCGTCGGCGGTTATAGGATGGAGATGAGAGGAAAAGGAAGGGCGAGAGGACTTTTTGCGGGCGTCTACCCAGTCGTAGATGTGCGTTTGGGAGGCATGAGGAGAGAAAGAGAGAGGGTACTATGAAGCAACAGTTGAGTGCATATCAATCGTGGTCCGACTACTCGCTTCGCTCATAGTGGCATCAGGTGGTGTTGGTGTTACAAATGTCATCGAGGTACTCAGAATTGGCTTAGTATTAACTCTAAACGATCTCAACTGGTAATCAATAGTGAATTGCAACAGCTCGATAACGCTGCCATAGCAGCGAGCTTGGTGCGAAGCGAAGCCTTGCTTGAAGTAGAAAATCTCAAAGCCACCTTGTTTAGGTCGTCGCTGGAGAGATTTGTGAGAGCAGTCAAGCTAAACACTTCCACTGCCTCACGGTCAGCAAGTTCAAGCGGTCATCTGTACAAGCCAAACCCAGGTCTTCAGATCTGATTCAATATGGCCGACAAGTTACAACACCTAAAGTACGTTTTCAGTGGTGAGCTGAGACACGTTGTGCACGCCATTGCCCGGCCGGCTCGAGCGGCCCGCAAAGATAACTAGGTAACTTAGGGAGGTAGATACCTACCTAGGTACTCGTACTGGTGCTCGTACCTTAGCACCTTAGGTACACACCTTAGCTCCACCTATATAACACTTCGGGTCACAACATCGAGAGATCCTTACACTAATGCACATCCAACGCTGACCGCTGGACTCGGGCCATTGTCTGTTGGGCGGATCGTAGGCGCAAGAAGGCCTGGAGTCGTAAGTATGCCTTGTCGGCTTTGCAAGGCTCAAATAGATGGAAGTATGCATGCTGATTAGAAACAAAATAATGGTAGAGTAAGTAATCATGTCGCAAGTCATATGCCGCCCGATTTTCACAATCTCCTTGGCATTGAAGAAACTACCTACTGTGTTATTTTTATCTCTTTGACAGTTTGAAACTCATATTCGTACTCCTTTCAAGGTCTCCACATAATCTCTAGATTCAAAGTGCCATCCCTTCGGTAAGCAGCCACACATGTCTCCTCCCACAATACTATTTGTTCCTGGTTTCTGGGAAGGCCCAGCTCCTTTCGCCCAAGTCTCCTCCCTCTTGCAGGGCGATGGCTTTCCTACCGAGCTTGCAGCTCTCCCCAGTACCGGCAAGTTGTCGCCTGGTAATCCTAGTATGGTGGACGACATTGCTGCGATTCGTTCTGCTGTCGCGGAACTGGTGGAGTCCGGAAAAGAAGTCATCATGGTCATGCACTCGGCTGGAGGTTTCTTGGGATCGAACGCAATTCAAGAGTTAGGGATCAAGGCTCGAGGCGAGGCGAGGGGGGGTGTTACCAAGCTCGTCTTTTTGGCTGGCGCCGTGTTCCCGGAGGGATTTAGACACCAACCTCTACCATTCTTCACTATCGATGTACGTCTAACCCTGTCTTACTCGGGACACCACAGTTGACAAATGCACAGGGAGGGGCGCTGCATTGCAAGTCTCCCAGTACCATGCTTTTCAACGACCTCGACCCTGCTTCGGCTGAAGAGTGGACGAAAACGCTGCAACCGCAGCCCTCGCAAGGATGGGACGATACAGTTACGTACTGTGGTTGGAAAGATGTCCCAAGCGTATATCTGGTGTGCGAAAATGACCAGGTAATTCCTCCGCCAATGCAACTTCAGTTGGCAGAGCTGGCGGGGAGCAAGGTTGAAAAGTGCGGTGCTGGGCACATGCCGTTCTTGAGCATGCCTGAAAAGGTAGCAGAAATTGTGAAGAATGCCATCGCTTGATTTGGCGGTGCGAAATATGTTCCATTCGTGGGCATTGAACCAGTTGGCATTGTCGTTGGGCAGAACGACTTCACTTTCTGCCCTGGTGACTGCACGTACCCTAGCGACCATATATCGTGCCAGAAAGCGAACACGCTATCAATGCTCACTGCGGTGCTCAAAGGCAGTTCCAGCAAACTAATAGTTTCCTGCGTGCCAACGCTTTCTAGGTAGATGTAAGATTGTGTTTATCTTTGTTTAGGAACACTTCAGGATGCTTTGGTTCGATGGAAGTCGGTCCATTATCTTCAAACTATATCACGATCTTTCAGACGTTCGCGACATTCCATTACGTAAACAGACTGTGTCAATCCCAGATCACGGTCCAGTATGCTAGCAAGCTGTCCTCAAACCAACCTCTGGAATCAAAGATTCGTTCTAATGCCATATACCAAAGGTTTCCGCTGTTGCAACAACTCAATCAATCCCAAGTCAAAGTATGGAGGTCGGACGCGTCCTGCACCCGCCAAGAATTCTACGCTCAGACCTCGGATAGGAGTACTACCTATCTAGCTCCCCCCAACCTATTGTAAATTGCCACCAAGACGACGAGCTCGACCGTCTTCGGCGTCGCACCGAATCCAGGTCCAGTTCTGGAGCCCGCCCCTTCCCACGAGCCCAAAAGACGCCCCTAAATCACAACCCATATGCTCGTAGGAGACATTTCTGGGTCAGGGCCGTCACCAGCGCGGGTGCACGACTTTCGGTGCCGACCTCCGTATCTACGTATTCTGCTTCGGCGCTTACAGCTTCATGGTTTTGAGCTGTACAGCCCCCATAGTCAGGCTGACATGGGTATACCCTTAGGGAGGCACTTGCGGTCATCTCCAGGGCAAACCTCCCCCCGGATGTTAGCATGCTCCAGCTCCCGAACCCAGGTACGGAAGGCGTTACGATTGATCTTGTGCCAATATTGTGGAGTGGACCGACAAAGATGGAAAGCATGCTGATCGTCGGCTTTTGTACTACGTGAACCCCGAAGCAGATCTGAACAGGGTCCGGGGTTTCACTTGCGAAGGTGCATTCTGCTGCACTCGAGAGAAAAGGATTTGTAGAGATTATAAGCCCCATTCCCACACACTCATACAGTTCGCAAGCTGCACAGCGTATGCTGTTGACCAATCTTCACGCTCCCACCGCGCCCGATTACGCCCAAAATTCACCGCCCAAACTGCTTCTTTTCCAAAGTCCGAAAGACCGCGAAACTGACCGCGCTGAACGCAAACGCCAACTCGAAGCCCACGTCGCCCCCGTAGCTCGGATCCCCGATCAGCTTGCCGATCGGGCCGATGAACCACACCTGCGACATGCCCATGACGGCGCCGAAGACCCCGAAGCAGAAGGCGAGCACGGCTGCGATCCCGGGGGGAAGCAGGCCCGGGTTGTTCCAGATGGTGATGTCGTATTTGCGCTGCTTGAAGACGAAGTGCTCGGTCAGGGAGATGCCTTCGTAGATGGCTAGCCAGTAGCCCTGTTTGTGTAATCATGTTAGACGCGTCGTCTCAGTGGGCAGGAAGGCCCACGGGAAGAATGGGATTGGGGAGCTGCGTCGAGGGATAGAGTTGGAAGACTTACGATCAAAAGCATGAAATCCTCGAGAACCTGCGCGAAGTGGCTGTATCCTGGGATAGCGATAGCGCAGTATACGAGGGTGCCGACGAATGTCCAGATGAACCGCGGTACGGCCTGCGTCCAGCGACCCATCAGTTGCAGACTGAAGGTCAGGCTGTAGATGTTAGGGCAGTTGTTTGCGACGATGCTGAGAGCTAGAATGACAAGACAGAATTGGCCGAAGCGACCGAGGGGTGGGAGCAGCACGGCTGCGAGGAGTCCGCCGATGCCGGATTGTGTGTAGCCGTCTGCGTAGCTGGTGTCGACTGGGTCGAGGGTCGCTGTTGCAATAGCTAAACCGAGCATTTCGGTGAAGCAGAGGGGGACGATGAGGCCGCCATATGTCCAGACGAAGACTTTAATTCGGGAGCTTGATACAGGTTGGTATACGGTGTAATCAGCTGCGTAACTCGTCCAGCCTGTTCCGAATCCGAATACAGATGCCGCAAATGACAGAATCGAACCTGCTTCCGTGCTACCGCTACCCATTGGCAGGTTGCTGAACCTCCCACTGTGCGCGAATTCACCCAGTACGATGAGGAAGATGATCAGACTGGGGATCCACGACCAGAACTCGTAGACATGCACAACTTTGTAGCCGAAGACGGTGATGAGCCATGTTGCCGCCGCGATTATGATGATGCCAGCGTAGCCAGGTACGCTGGTGTTGACAGCGTTGATTAACTGGGCGCCGACTATGACATTCACGGCGGACCAGCCCACACAGGCGAGGACGTTGAAGCATGCAACTGCAGAGCGGCGTTAGCTTCTGGGCTCCGGCGGGAGCAGAAACGGATAAGGGGGTAAAGAAAATGCTTCATTGGAAGGGGAAGCACGTAGCCACTTACTAACTTTGACGCCGTGAAAACCGAAGAAGAAGCGGGAAAGCACCATCTGGCGCAGACCGAAGCGGGGCCCAAAGGTGGAGAAAAAGGCAACGGGAGTGATGGCGAGGCAGTTGATGAAGAAGATAGTAAGAAGGGAATCCACGAAACCGAGATCAAAGACTGGAATAGCCAATGCGCCGATAGCAAAGGATGAGACCACCATATTCGCCGAGAACCACTGTCCAACCATATCAGCACCTCCAACGCTCACATGGCCCACCTGCTGGGAAAGCCCACCATGGTCCCAACTTTCATTAGATTCGTATCCGTCCTCTCGTCTTCCGGTACTCTTTCGATGCCCCGCGGCTCGACGCCGAACTGGAACACTGTTCGCTGGATCTTGGCGTACAGGGTGTCGCCCGTGAGGAAGATCTCGGTGGGTACGGCAGGAGCCTCGGTCGTGTAGACTGGAGGTCCTTTCTCTGCGTCTGCGCCATTCGGCGAGTAACTGCCCACATGGTAGTCGTTCTTGTTGTCCATTGTCGCAGGGGGGATGCCGAGTATGAGCACGTCTGCGGGGTCGCGTGAGGGTGGAGTGACTTGAAATGGGAGGATGGACCGCAATGACAGTAGGAGAATATGCTCAGTGCATGAAGGAGACGATGGAGAGCTTGCTGTGAGGTCTCTGTTCAGATGAGCAGCAGAGAGTGAGACAAATGAGACAGTAGTGAATAATAAGAAGCTTCAAGAAAGGTCAGCACTTGTATATGCACACTCGCAGAGAGAGTGGAGATCGCCGACGGGTTTGGTCGAGTATCGGTGCGCTCAGTGCCGGGGTTGGCTCGCTGATAAGCCTTGAGACATGGGAGCTGTCCCCACCGATCCCACACTTGAGCTCGTGTGGCAAGTGTCGATCGGATTTCGAAGGGGGAAAGTGCTCAATAGTCATAGTCCGTCCGATGTCAGCGGCACTCTGATTCGCAGCAGGCTGGCGAAAAGAATCTCATCTAGACCCGGCGCTTGGCCGGTGGTGTTTAGGCGGGATGGTACTCAGTGGCGGGATCGATGAGTACCCCGTACCTAGTAGAAATAATCGGAGGATGGTCTTTGAAAATCCAAAAGCTTACTTCAACTTACACCCTGGACATGGCCGGCGCTGAGTGGAGAGATAGGCGAACGATGCACACTCGATAAGTCGCTGCATCCTCATTGGCGGAAGACGGCGGGCCTGCTTTTCATCCCTCTAACCCGCTTCGAGTATAGTTGTTGGAGGGCGCCGAGGTCCATGACTCCAGTCATCGACATCCCACCTCTCCCGCCGGATGGACGAACGGACATGAGGGAAGCAGACACTATCTGCGAGAACTGGCTGGGCGATATGTCAAAGTTGGTCATTCAAAGTGATCATGAGGCGGAGAAGGAGAAGCCGGGTGGAAGGATTAAGTTTTGAACGACTGACATTTCGCACGCACGCTTCCACTGGTCTTGGAAGAATCTCGTGCAAGAGCGAAGAGCAATATGGCATGGGCGTACATATATGAAGCCTGTGTGCACCGCTCAGGCATTCCTGATCGGCGAGAAGCTGATTAAGCCTGCGTGAGGCACAGAGATGACCAAGCGTCCATGACAGTGACATGCGTCCGAGGACGACCGAGATGTGGGCCGTGAGAGGCGACCAGCTTCAACCTCCAGACCTGCACTACTCTCCTCTTGCAGCAACATCCCCAAGCATCGTGGTGGTAATGCGAGGGAATCGCTCGTGCCATGGACCGTTCAGCGTTGCACCACTCTGCTGCGGTACTGTCTCCAAGCATCGCGTGGTACGTGATGCGAGAGGGCTGCGGAAGCAAGCAGCTATGGAGACTTCGACGTTAGGCCTCTGTCGGAGAAACAGAAGCACGAAGGATATGTCTCACTGCTACGGTAATCACTTGCGGAAAGGTTCATGCATAACGACATGTGCACATGCGATTGTTGATAGCGATGAATCCATCTTCTGGGGTTCAGGTTTCCATGTGTCGATTGTCTACATGTAGCTTACTGAAACCTCAACGCTGTCCTCATATGCGCTCCTCCCCGGCTTTCTCGCATCCAATCTCCTGCCTACGTATACTCTCCCTACCCACCCAAATGCTCAACGAACTGCTTGTCCGATCTGGAACAACCGCTTTCTCTCTCATGGCGCCACAGCGTGGGAGACGAAGGCAGTGGCCGCAGGCAGGTTCCTGGAAACCCTCGTCCTCATCATCGTCTCCGCAAACGCAATCAGATTCTCCGTCTCAGCTGCAGTCGAAACCGCAGCAGTGATGCCGATGACCCGGGTCCCTACACCACCGGCACGCTTTGGGAGACTCGATCTCATCATCTCCCTCACCGCGCTAAGTGTCAATGAGGCTACCTCTAATAACAATGAGGGACAGAAAATTGTTTACGTTTAAATCGCCAGCTGAATTCACTTCCGAGACGGCCACAATGTCAGATCACGCTCTCCAGGACACCAAGGCTGAGCGTGATGGCTCGATTGCAGAGACAACACCATTTGCTACGGAACACAGCTGGCCTTTCAAGGTGACGTTCGATTGAGTCAGAGCCGTTGGATGGTCCTTCTTGACTTACGGTGCAAGCCATTGTCGACCTCTTGAAATTGGCCTTGGGGGGGGGGGGAAGAAGCATCTTCTCCACCAATAGAAGAAATGTTGTTCGATTAAGTAATTGTATAAATCGTAGGAACCAAAATATGTGCCATGTCGTAAAAAGTGTTGGGCATGTTCAGGCCTTTTCCATTCCAAGATGCCATGCCTAGATCCAAACCCATCACGGAACCCAATGATTATTTTTATACAATGCGTCGCCCCCCAGCCTCCTCACTCCTTGTCCCCGATGCCCTCAACCCACGTTCGCAGCTCTTTCGCACTCCTTGCAATCTCGAACGCCAGCGGGGGCAGACCTTTCACAAAGATGCCCCAATCCATATCGTCATCAATGCCCTCCCCTTCCCTACCTTTATCCTCGAGTCTGTCAACACATTCTGATAACGTGAGCAGGAGTTTCTGCACCGACTGCTCGCTAGGCGAGGCGTCGTGCGTTTTGGCAATAATCTGGGAGGTGGTGGATACAATGGCTGCGAGGTGGTCGAGAATGTCTGGAGCCTCAGCAGACGTCCGAATGGCGGAGACGAGGGCTTGGATGGCGGGGATTAGGTGGTCAGTGCGGGATTCGAGGAAAGCCTGATTGCAATTGTCAGCCTTGCTTCAATCGGCAATTGGGAATACAAGGGGAAAGGTCACCCTGAGTTCTTCCATTTTGCTGTCCGTAGACTTGTAAATTCCGTGCGTAGACTTGGAGCCAACAGCATACTGCGCGCCAGTGGGGAAGCCGTTTTGAGCGAAGTTTGCTGACTTGCTCTGAGACGCGGGCTGGACCGAACGTCGAGGGTCGGTAACGGTGCTGTAAACCGAGTCTGCACCGGTGCTCTCTCTTACCCCGGACATTGCATAATAGTCCGCCGAAGAGTCGGCGATAATATCGTTTTCATCCTGCACTTCGAGCTCTTGCGCAGGCGAAGGCCGTATTTTGACCAGGCGAATGAGCTCGACTATGGAAGACGTGAGGTGGGAAGCTGCTGCGTCAAGGAGAGACACTGGTGAAAGGCCTTTCGACATAGCAAAATTCTTAGAGGCCGTAACAAGGTTGTTGGCTGTCGCGGACACTTTCACCCTGAGTTTGTGTTTTTGCTGCATCGTTTCGTCTTGACTAGATTGTGTATCTCCCAAATCAATTGTGATGTCCCGAACCGCAATGACCACAGCTTTGACACGGGTTAGAACAGCATTCGGCTCGTCTCCTCTTGCACTTTGCAACAGCTCGTCAATGGCGATCTGGAAGCTGGTGACATGTATGTCTTTGACAAGCCCATCTTGCGCTGTAAAGTTCTCGTCTTTAGCCACTTGACTAGTGCCTGCCTGCTGTAACGATGTAGTCATCGCAGAAGCGCGTAGGGTCCGTGCTTGCGTTCTTTTCCGAGCATATCGATTTTTCCATTCCTGAACCTCTTTCTCAAGCTTATGAACCTGGCGGACCAGGTTCTCTTCTCGTTCCTGCGATTCATGACTTCGCTCAGAAAGTGCCCTCATCTGATTAAGAAACCTGGCCGCCTCTTGCTTCACCTCGTTCGTGACCTTGTCTTGCCGCACAAGAGTCGACCGTAATTCTTGGTGGATTTTGTCGAGATTATCATAACGAGCCTTCCATTCGCTTTTACCAACGTTGGCTTGTGTCGTCAGACTGTCCACCTGGGATCGCCACTCGCGCTCAGTCTTGGCGCGGTCATTTCTGACTTTATCAAGCTCTGACTTCAAGTTGTTGTTGAGATTACGAGCTTCAGTCAATTTGTTCTCAAGGTTTGATTGCAAGTCCGCCCATTTCTCCTTTTCTGTATCATTGACCTGATTGGAAATTGTTAGGTACTCGATTTCGGAGATGGCGTTCCGAGACTTACGCTTTGTTCCTCGTTCCGAGACTTCTGCATCTTATCCATTTCCAAGTCTTTTCCGCGCAATTGTTCCTCTAATCCTTTGACCTTCACCTGTAGCTCCTCGACCTGGGCCTCGAACTCTGCAATGGCTTTACGGTCCTTGTCCGAACCACCCATGCTCCGAGACGTGAAGGTGGTATCTCTTCGGCTTCCGTAGATGTCACTCCCTTCCTCATCATCGTCCTCCACCATTGTGCTCTTGTTCGGTATGATAGTATTACTCTGAGAAGTCTTCGCCATTGGCCTCCCCTGATTGTCGTTGGATCCTTCCGCACCGGGTATGCCCAGTCCTGCCATGACCTGACTTCCCAACGATGCATTTCTCTGACCATAGTTCGACCTCATACCGTTTGGCGAGCCCACTCGACTTGGTGGGCCTCTCATACTCATAGCTGGACTGCCAATGCGGCTGATACTATTCCCGGCGAACATGGGAAATCTTCTTTCGAGCTCGTAAAAGACGTCTGTCGCCAGATCCTGGAATCTTGGTGGAGGTAAGGTAGCAAGTTTTTGACGGGCCTGATTTCTTTTCGGATGGAAGTTGTCCTCGGGCAGCAAGAAAGGAGGCACCTGCCCTGGTCCATTGGTTTGCTGTCCTGTAGAGCTCTGCCTTCGCAGAAGCTCGTCGTAAACGTCTGTGCTCAGTTCGTCGAATTGGACTGATGACAATCGCAACAGCTTGTCCCTCGCCCGAGTTGGTCTTGGATTGCCCTTCTCATCGCGCAGAGATTGAGCGAGGAATCTCTTGAGGATGGCGTAGTGTTGCGACAATCTTTTTTCCATGACTAATGTCCTCCTTCTCTGACCCTCGGAGACGGAAATTGTAGTACCATAGCTGGAGCGTGCCACTGAAGGTGGTGGGGATGGGTCGCCCGGTCTATGATTCATGCCATTCGAAATCCGTCCTTGCCCACCATTTGATGAGCTTGAGATGGGAGGAGTGACAAGGTTGTTGCGACCGTGAGGAAGGGTTGGAATCGGAGAATATGGAGGCGGGCCAGAATATTGGTATTGTGAAACCGCTGACCAGTCACTGCCGTGTGTTGAGCTTGGCGAAAGAGGGCCCGAGTGCCCATTCATACTATGGGGTATCCTGTGTCGCCCGGGAATAGAGCGTGGAATTGGCGACTCGTAGACGATGAGGAGACTGGAATTGGGACGAGGAAACAAAGAACCAAAGGGGGGTATTATGCGCAAACAACTAATCTAACGATCCAAAGCATTTGCGCACAATATACTGTCGAGCGCCGAGAGTGAAGTTGTCTAGAAAATGTCCATGCTTCACTGTGTGCAAAGGACTCCTTTTGACAAGAATAATGCACGATGGGTCAAAGTCAAAGATGGAAATTAGTAGCCTCGACTGCCCCAACCTGACCGCCAATGATGATCGACCGTGCCGCTGCCAGCCCCTGCAGCTAGGGTTTTACCATTTTGAACCCCCAACTTCGGTTGCTATCGTTGCTAACCCATTTACTGTCTACCCACGGTAGGCTCTAGGTACAGAGTCAATGAAGAGATGAATCTGGCTTTCATAGATTCATTTGCCTTATCTCTCTTAACCGGGCTTTCCAAGCCAACTCATAACATCCGGCAACGAAAGGTTTGACATTGGACGGCCAGATCATGCTGTGAATCCTTCAACTTCACTTCCTCCTTTCCGATAGCCTCAATGCTTGTCCCTCTTTTCAGGTGCTGGAGATCTCTCATAACAGAGCTGCACGGGGGTATCTAGCAAGCAGAATAGTCGACAAATTCCAACGGAGCCCAGCCTTTAGAACCACCCTAGCGTCCACAACGCCGGCAATTGCGGCCATCTCTCCTGCCACTCTGCCAGCAGCTCTGGCACCTTTTCGTCGAAATCGTTTCCATTTCCAGACCTCCTCTCCTCGTTTGCCGCCTGATTTAACGAGTCTGCTAAATCCAGGATCCCTTTCCCGCCGACTAATGCCTCCTCATGGTTGTCTCTGATGTCTACATTAATGATATGCACCGGCCGATTCAATGGACTGCCTCTCTCAAGCAGATTATCCACCACAGCGTCCCAGCATCTCTCTTCGCATGTGATTACCACATCCACCACGCCTCCCTCTGCGCCTTTACTACCTTTATCTTCCCTCTGCGGATCTATTCGCGGCTTCCCAATGGGCCAATCTTGCCATCTTTCAGGGCCCCATTTGACGGACAGGTTACGCTCAAGCATGGTAAGAATGCCGTTGGCGCGGTACAAGCGAGGGTCTTTCTGCGAGAGCTCTTGGTACATGGTTGAATAAGAAGTAGTATTGAAAGGATAGACGTTTGGTTGGGTTATGGACGGACCGGGGAGGCGTACAAGGGAGCCTGTACCGAAGGAGAGGACGGGGTAGGACGCCAGCGATAAGCGGAGATGAGCTTCCATTGATCTAAGCGTTGAATAGTCAGCCATAGACCAGGACGGCATTCGTCACAGGTTGTGTGCTGTAGACTTCAAAAAGTAATTACGTTTGTGGGGGTTTGCACACAATGTTCTACGGCAGTCACTCGAACTGTGCCAGGCCCCAGTCGGCGATGGGGATACACTACGGAGCGTTTGGTGAAAATTTGGCAGGACAAAGCGTACCTGTTCTGGTTACTTGCACAGACTGTGCAGAATTTCAACTTGAAGCCACTCTCCTCATTGCGTGATGCATCTATTCCGTCCCCATCATCGACTCCATCGTATCCACCGAAAGGCTTATGGTCTGATTGTGCTGGCGGAGGTGGGGGTGGAGGTGCTGTTGGAGTTGCTGTCCGCCGGGGATCCAAACGTGCTAACCGTGGATCTGTGGCCATCTTGTTGGAGGAAAGACGCAGGCGGGGGTCAGAGACGGGGAGAAATTCCTGAGGCTAGAAACACGCTATCAGCAACGGTGTGCAGAATTGTG
This sequence comes from Platismatia glauca, assembly GCA_963556305.1. Classification (NCBI taxonomy): domain Eukaryota; kingdom Fungi; phylum Ascomycota; class Lecanoromycetes; order Lecanorales; family Parmeliaceae; genus Platismatia; species Platismatia glauca. The sequence continues at coordinate 663,803 of OY745766.1, read as the reverse complement.
TTAAGGCTGAGTATGAGAGTGATTTGATTTCAGAAGGTATGCGTATCAACAAGGTTGTATCCTCACAAACTGTTTCCAGCTAGGACAGCTCCAATAAAAGAACCTCATCATGTACATGTAGTGAGGTGGGGAAGGTGTATCCAAAGGTTAGCAGACCGACTCACCTCAAATTGCCATGAAAAGGCCTTTTGGTTATGATGAGCGACTTCTTTGATACGATTTGCTTAGTGTATATCTTATTGGGGTACTATTATTCTTTGCAAGCTAGGGATGTGGTAAAGTAGTGTTTGAAGTGAGGTGTTTGCCAGTTCCAATACTACTTTAGGTACGCACGCGAGGCTAGATACCTCGACACCTCGACTTGAAATGACGGGATTGTATAATCGTAGCCTGCTAGCCGTCCCGGAGTGGGGCTAGATTGAGCTGACCAATCACAAAGTGGTCTTGGGCTTGGCCTGGGCTAGATCGGAGGCGAAATGGCTAGCCCGTTCCAAAGCAAAGCCAGAGCCCACTTCTGTAACTAAATCACAACACTCACCTACTCACGACACTGCACTTGATTCAACAATAAATCGCACTTCACACCGCAGTGCAGTGTACTTTACCTCTCAAGCGAAATACTAAGGCTGGCATTCCACCGTCAAAATGGCTGAACGCTTCATCCCGGAGCACCGTCGCACTCAGTTCAAAGCTAAGAATACCTTCAAGCCAGATGAACTCCGTCGTCGTCGTGAAGAGCAACAAGTCGAGATTCGAAAAGCAAAGAGAGAGGAAAACTTAGCAAAGAGGCGAGGTATTACGGGTCGCGATGGAACACAAATGTCAGCACCTGGTGCTTCTTTGGGCGCTTCAGTCGATAGCGATGATGAGGGAGGAACAATCGAAAGCCAGGTGCGTAAATTTGACGTCTCTCATGCTGCATCTCTTGCTCCGCTTATTGCCAGCCGAGTCCCCCAGTTGTTTAAGACATCTTTATGATGCCACTTGGGGACGAATTGTGCTATGCTAGGGTCTTTTCACTTGTCAGTTGTGGTGGATGCCTGACCATCATGCACCAGGTAGTGCGTGCCTGAATGGCAAATCTAGCTGCTTAGGACTTCATGAGACATCAAGCTAATCATTTTCTCTCTGTTCAGCTTACTACCGAACTTCCTCAGATGGTAGATGGCGTATTCTCCAACGAGATCGATTCACAGATCCAAGCCACAACAAAGTTTCGCAAGCTTTTGTCGAAAGAACGCAATCCACCTATTGAGAAGGTCATTGAGACCGGTGTGGTCAGCCGATTTGTGGAATTTCTCCGATCGCCTCATACGCTGGTCCAATTTGAGGCCGCCTGGGCCTTGACCAACATCGCGTCTGGCTCAGCACAACAAACCCAAGTTGTCATCAACGCCGGAGCTGTACCAATTTTTGTTGAACTTCTCAGCAGTCATGAGCCGGATGTCCGAGAGCAGGCTGTTTGGGCGTTGGGAAACATTGCTGGTGACAGCCCGCATTGCAGAGATTTTGTCTTGGGAGCGGGTGCTTTGCGACCATTGCTCGCTCTTCTGGGCGACAGCCGTAAGCTCAGCATGCTTAGAAATGCAACTTGGACTCTCAGCAACTTCTGTCGTGGGAAAACACCCCAGCCAGATTGGCAGACTGTAAATCACTCTTCTTTTTTGTCGCTCTCCCAATGTCAAACTTGCTGACCAGTCCCAGATCCTTCCCGCGTTGCCTGTTCTCGCGAAGCTGGTCTACTCTCTTGATGACGAAGTCTTGATTGACGCCTGCTGGGCTATATCGTATCTATCTGATGGCGCCAATGACAAGATCCAGGCTGTCATCGAAGCAGGAATTCCTCGTCGTCTGGTAGAGCTTCTTACTCATCAATCAACATCTGTGCAAACACCTGCACTTCGATCCGTCGGTAACATCGTCACCGGTGACGATGTGCAGACCCAGATTATCATTAATTGTGGATCACTACCAGCGCTTCTTTCACTACTTGGCTCTCAAAAGGACGGTATTCGTAAAGAGGCATGCTGGACTATCTCGAACGTTACAGCCGGGAATTCTACCCAGATCCAGGCAGTCATTGACGCGAACATTATTCCTCCCTTGATCAATCTGTTGTCCAATGGAGACTTCAAGACTCGCAAAGAGGCATGCTGGGCTATTTCCAATGCAACCTCTGGCGGACTTCAGAAGCCGGAGCAGATTCGTTACTTGGTGCAATGCGGTTGCATTAAACCACTCTGCGATCTGCTCGCCTGTCCCGATAATAAGATCATCCAAGTTGCTCTCGATGGGTTGGAGAATATTCTAAAGGTGGGAGACATGGACAAAGAGGCTTCCGAAGACCCGTCAGATCAGAGTGTCAACCACTTTGCCCTCCATATTGAAGAAGCGGGAGGCATGGAGAAGATTCATGATTGTCAAAACAACATCAACGAGGAAATATACATGAAAGCTTTCAACATCATTGGGAAGTACTTTTCTGACGAGGAAGAGGCTGGCGCAGATATGCTTGAGAATGCGCCGCCAGGGCAAGGCGGTTTCGGCTTCGGCCAGCAGCAACAGCAAACGCCACAAGCAGGAGGCTTCAATTTTGCCAACGGCGTTGATTCAATGGACATGTAAAATGCCTCTTCAGTATGAAAGCCCTTTTACTGCGCAATCCGATTTCTCCCGTTCTGGAAAGGAGCTTCCTCATCCAAAATCCTCGGAATGGCTCGAAATATACTGCCAGGGGCTCGAGCATCACGTCAAATGCTCTTTCTTAGCCTGGCCTGGATATCGAATGTATGTTGGCTCTTCGACTCCTTCGTCACCCGCAGCATGCTATACCCCTTTGCACCGACCGACCTTGTTGGCACCAACACCACCGATCCCCATTCGCAGACCCATCTACACCAATCCACGACCCCGATTATTGCAACGACCCTTTGACGACCATGAGATTCACCATCATGTAATCCCAAGCACGGAAGCATATTCCCTTTGGCGTCCTCAAATTCCCGGCCTCAACTTGTCTTTGTTACGAGACGGGCCAATGTTAATAGAAGTGACTCGTCTTATAGCGCTGGTACTTTAGGTATCTCAATCAGCTTACGAATCAAATTCCATTTACCCCAGCAGCAAAGATTGGTTACTTTTCAGGACTCGCTCGCATGGCTTTGATTACGCCAGACCCGTTCCCTTTCCCCTACATGCGCACCCGCGACACGTGTCGTCAACGTCCCAGCACCCCGCTATGTAATAAACTAACTAAGATTGGGCTCAGCTCGAAGAACGACCGTCGTGTTAATGTCGAGCAAGCTCACGTTTGGCTACAGAGTAGATGTGGGCCATAGCGTCAGTATGCCGCCAATCAAATGCAGTGCAAATGTTCCCCTGATGATAATGTGATACGATTCTGTGTTTTCGCCCGTAGGGCCGAGTCACGTGATATCGCGTTGTGGGCGTGGCGAGCCGAAAGGGGTTTGCCCCCCGAGCCCCCTTGTTTTATTCTGAAGAAGAAATCAAGGCCGGAACAAAGACTTCAATCGCAACTGTAAGATAGGCACTACATAGTACATTCTAGCAAGACCCCAAGTATGCGTAGCGCAACGTCACATGACTATGAGAAGGTATATAATTCGTAAATCCTGATACTAGATACCTAGGTACGTATTAACATCGTCCGCAGTCTTTCTCTCGGGAACGATTCTTGTTGTGGTTCCATTGTGATGACCACTACCGTTTCTGGAAAATCACGTTGCGACTTGCTCTCAAAAGCGCTTCCAGACTTCTCTTTTTCGGGACTCGGCTATCACTGGTACATCGGCCGGCGGTAGTATCAAGCGTGCCTTACAGCCGTTGCCACCAGTTGCTGTGACTCGTACCTGTAGGCTATAGAGGCGAGATCTAGTAACGCAGAAAATCGTGCGGTAGACCACTATTCATATGTGGGAGACGTGGGAGACCCAAATCGGTGGAAAGGCCGTAGCAGCCGCCGAGGGCTCAAGGTACAGAGGTAGGTCCATGGCTAAGTATCAGCACTTAGCATGCGGGGCCGATCGTTGTGTTTGTATGTGAGTCTCCAAAAGAGCTTGCGGTGAGCATGTGACCGTGACGTTGGTAGAGATCATTTCGTGAACGTCGCAAGTTTACCTCGCTATCGCTGAAAAGTCTTCCCCTCTGTTAGAGAGTAGATGCTCGTTCCCAATCGAGGTTGGTATGGTATCCGCCAAAGTAACGACTAGGATGATACGTTTGTAGCAGAATGTATAGTCATATGCAGCAAGGCGTAGATAGAGCGTTCAAGATCGTAACTTTTGACAGAGGAGCATACGCTTGTTCGTGACTGAAACATTGATGTCACTGTAAATACATACCTGCACACTTCATGAGTTAGCTTTGAGAAGTAATGATAGATGCAAATGTAGACTGTGAAAATTATTGAACCCGCACAGAGGGATTTAGTATATCAGGATTCTTATCCTTGCCTTAAGGCTTGATCTTGCATAGTAACACCCTTTGGCCAGCCTTTTGCCAGCCGTTGATTAACCCTAGGACCCATGCTTTCCACAGTGTGACGCGAAGACATTTTAAAATCGGAGGTTGGGAGGATTCGATTCCTTCAGCAACTTCACCGGGACTCCTATTTCGACCATAACCTCGTGCGGTGGTAGGGAAGGTTCACAGAAACCATGGAGGTATTTCGATGCATAGATCTCATCATCCGTCGGATCAGCTGCCATATGATGACTCTAGTAGATCCGGAAATCCAGCTGCATTTGTGTCGTAATACGGCCGTAAACGTCCGCCACATCTCTATTAATAATCGGAATATTACGCACTCTTGAAATATTCTCGACTGTAGCTAAGACTGGCATTTAGTAGGAAGACTGCCATTGATGGACTGCGCCTTGGTTTTGTCCTCTAAGGTGATCAAGAGCCCATGGCGACATTGGCGAGTATGCTTTGGTTTGTGCATATGTGAAACGGGCATGGCCGTGACAATCCGAAGCAGTGTGCTGTCATATTAGGATTTGAAGTTGTTTCTGTTTTGTTAAGAGCCAATACGGGAGCCTGTCACACTCATGAACCTCGTTAAGCAGGTCTTTGAAATAAGTATCATTGAAGACGCTCGTTGACTCTATGGTGGCGTCGAGGATATCCACGCTTGGCCAGGAGCCAGATCCCTGCATGATAAACCGATCGGCATCGTCCTTCGCAACGCTGGGAAAGGAGCCCGAGGCTCTGGTAAGTCTCTGACATCAGTAAACACATTGGTGGAAGTCGCTGATGAAGTGGTGATCTAACAATTTCAATTCCTCTTGCTGTTTGATATTGAGATTTGTGAGAACTAAGATGAATTCACGCCGATCTATTTATAAACATCCCGCCGAGTCTGGGTGACTTTGCGTCTAGAAAAACAAATCAGTTTACATATCCTTCGTCACACTTAGGGAATCAAACACAAGAAGCGTTTCCCCTCAGACACCTTTGGCCGTGCCGGTTGCTCGACCGACGACAAGAGAATACTCGACAGCGGCACGCGCTGCGCCGCATCCCAGCTTGAGAAGCGCCTGCGGTTGATTCGACGGACCATTACCCATCCTTGGGTCGGCGAGCGATCCCCTTGTTCACAGCCTCGTCCTTCCTGCCCTCACACCTCACTGCATCCTGGCGGTGAAGACTTGCAGCTGGTCTGTGTCTACACATTCTCGACCTTGATACTTTCTTCTTGAGAGGTTTCGGGCCTTGTATACCTGGGCCCAGCAGGGGCTAACCTCCGCATCTCGAAACCTCGAGCGCACGCTCCCTTTCAGCGAGACCTTCGGGTGGCCCAAATCTGCGGGACCGAAAGAAGGCGTTGCCTGTTGACAGCAGCTTTGGGTACGATCGCCATCACCTGGATCAAGCCCGGTACGACAGTTACGAAATCTACACGCTTAAACAAATCTCCGACGCCGATAACTTGGCATCCTGGCAACCGGCAGACCGTGTTTGGAGCGCCGTGCTCTTGTATTACACGAAACGGTTTTGGGAGGATATCGTTCTATAGGTTGATCATATAACGACGAAACGACGGCCATAATGTCTTTATTGCATTCTCCATCCTCCTCGCCACATCACCCACAATCACCATCACCATCGCCATCACCATCGCCTTTGCCATCGCCCAATGCTCAGATACCCACGTTACCTCCCTTGAACACAAATCCCCCTAACCGGCGAGCGCCGTTGCAGCGGCCACCATCCTATGCCAAAAGCCGAATGTCGACGTACTCCACGGCATCGAAACACTCTTATGGGGGCTCGAGACCCGTCTCCTATGCTTTTCCTGCTTTTCATTCTAGCCTCCCGTACGCCCTGGTTCGAGATTTTGCGTATCCAATAGTACATCCTTGGCATTACGGGCCTCCTCCAGAGGTATCGGAGCCGCCTTCAGGAAACTCGACGCCTGCCAGCGAAAGGCAGCGCAGGTCGTCAGATCCGGCAAATGCCACATGGGACGGTGCAAATCCACAATGGTCTGCGGGGCCTTGGGGAGGTGACGGTTTCTTCTCTAACCAGCAGCTGCCACAGATGGCATATGGAGATGGCCCCCCATACAGCGAGGATGAGGATTTGCATAGTCCAGTTGTGGTTAGTTCGAGACATAAGAAAAACAAGTCAGCGTTTGCTGCTGCGGGCGCTAGGCCTGGGAAAGGAAGGGGAAGAAGTCCGCAGCAGGATGTGGAGGAAGAAGATGAGGACGATTTGCCACCCAATCATGAAGGGTCGCGGAGTTATTTTGCGGGTGTTAACGGAGATGGGACGGAAACATACTACATTGGCGAAGAGGATGAAAGCGCAAATGGACCTGGAGGGGAGCTCGTCACATACCCGCCTGACCAGACACGGCAGTCCCTGCTAGCTCCAAATACCTATGCAAGCCCCAGACAAAGAGACTCCCATTTTGCAACATTACCGAATCGGTCTTACGCACAAGAAGATGTGTCAGAAGATTCAAGCGATGAGGGTTCAGGAATGCCAGACCACGATACAGACTCTCGATATTCGAGAGACTACCAGTTCACAATTGCTTCTCCTGACGAGGAGATGCATGGCAAGGCAGTTGCACTTTTCGATTTTGCTAGAGAAAGTGTGAGTGAGCTTCCTCTAAAAGAAGGTCAGATAATATGGGTCTCCTATCGTCATGGTCAAGGCTGGCTGGTGGCCGAGGATCCCAAAACTGGTGAATCGGGGCTTGTGCCAGAAGAATTCGTGCGACTACTGCGCGATATTGAAGGCGGCTGGAGCGCTTTGAGCGGAGAGCAGCCAACAGAAGAGGGCGGTCCATCATCCCCAGTGACAACGATGCATGAGTCTGTAGCGACGCCTACCCAAGCTGAGCCTGGGGGACACACACATTCGGCACACGGCAGCAACGTAAGCAATGGCAGTGAGAAGCGGCCTCCCATAGTCAGCACATTCTCAACGAGCAGCAAGGACTTGAATCCATATCCCCATCATCTCCTGGGTGAAAAGGCAGGAGGCACTCCACCCCTAGTGGTGCATTATGGAAGTCCCACAATCACAAGCCCGCCTCCAGGACCCCATGGCCTGCGAGGTTTTGAACAGATCAAGGAATCGGAGATAGGAGCGGATGTAGACGAAGAGAGCGAGGCCGAAAACGATCAATCGAAAGGAAAACGGTAACACTCGCATAGGCGATTGATTGGTCTTTGCGTTCTGTTTTCACATAAAAGACGTTCGCTTCTAAGATACCCGAACATTTCCTCTCGTTCTTGGTGGTTACTGTCAGTCGGGACTTACATCCTGTTGATAATTTTTTCGTGTCAATATTGTTGTTTCTTTAGACGCAGTCTTCCGTTAGCGTTACATGAGCGAGTCTCACACAAGCGAGCATAGGAGTAGCATATAGGCGTTTCTTCTGTGCAGGAGAGCATCTTGATGGAAATCGAGAGGCTCTTGAGCAATTCTGCACTTGCCCTCTGTCCCCTGCCTTATATTTCTTCACAGCTCCTTAGTTGAGAAGTTCGCCATTGCACTTCAGGAGAAAACTCTGTGACTTGCCCCCACGGATGTCGTTGAACACGATGTCTCCAGTCAGACGATGCGTAGGTTTATTTACTGTAATCGCGTACCGGGATGTGAATGTAGAAACAATATCTCGACTGCACCCTTCACGTTGATTGAAGCTAGCGAATTTGCATCTTCGTTTGTTTGGGCAAGCGTAGAATGATGAACCCGAAGGACCACAAAGGTCTCCAAGACCAGCTTTCCGCCGATGAAATATCTTCACTATTCCAATTACTAAAACCGAGTATCTCCACATGGATCTCAACAGTCTCAAAGATCAGGTCAGCAACTTGACGTTGTATGACCTGAAAGCCGGTGTGCGAAAAGTCCAGAATGGTGAGCCTGTAATTGGCACTGCAGCCGAAGCCACAGCTGACCTACCCCTTCCCAGCCGTCATGAACTACACGGAGATGGAGGCAAAGGTAAGCATGGTGTTGTCAAAATTGATTCAATCTGCTCACAATTTGCTCCAGGTCCGAGAAGCAACCAATAACGAGCCATGGGGCGCTTCATCGTCACTGATGCAAGAGATTGCCAATGGTACACACAGCTAGTATGGGAGACGCCTACCTGCATCGAGCTTGACTAATGGGATGGCTACAGTCACTTGCTTAATGAGATTATGCCTATGATATACAAAAGATTCACAGAGAAAGCAGCGGAGGAATGGAGACAGATCTATAAGGTCCAGACACCGCTTGCGCGAGCCTTCGCAATCGACCACTGACGACCCGCAGAGTCTCCAACTTCTCGAGTTTCTCATCAAGAATGGCTCGGAGCGAGTGATTGACGATGCCCGATCCCACCTTTCGTTACTTAAGATGCTACGGCAGTTCCACTTTATCGACCAGAACGGCAAAGATCAGGGAGTAAATGTGCGTAATCGATCCAAAGAGCTGGCTGAGCTACTGGGAGATGTGGAGCGCATCCGAGCCGAACGCAAAAAAGCAAGGTCCAACCGCAACAAATTTGGAGGCGTTGAGGGCGGTGCGATGAGCGGTGGCATGTCCAGCGGTAGCCGATATGGAGGCTTTGGCAGTGAGGAATCTGGTGGATACGGGGCATACAGTGGTGGAGTCTATGGTGATGGCGGTGGATATGGAGGAAACACGTCTGGTTTCCAGGATTCGAGCAGCAGAAGAGATCAATTCGAGGAATATGACGAGGGCGACGATGGCGAGGTTTCGTCTACTTCACGACGGAAAGCAGATGTCTCAAAACGAGAGCAAAAGAAAGCCGAAACGCCGAAACCAAAAGAACCAGAGATCGACATTCTAGGCTTTGACGACGACATCCCACCTGAAACCCCTCCAAAAGAATTCACCTCCAATGTGAGGAAGCCTGCTTCAAACCCGCTTGATACTGGCGCAGCAGATGACGATGACTTCGACGATTTCCAATCTGCCACACCTACCACAGTGGCTCCTTCGAAGCCATCGATACCAAGTCTACCGCTATCCACCAGCACTACAGCATCAAGCACCCAATTCGCGGCGCCGAGACCCGTCGCTCCCTCGCAAAGCAACAATCTTAACGACCTTGTCGGGTTCAGTTCCATGTCGCCAACATCTAGCGCTACTGGCAGCGTAGTCTCGCCGCCAGTACCCAATTACAATATCTCCTCCCCACCTGCTAGTGCCTTCACGTCTCCGCCACCACTCGCACAAACACAAATTCAACAGCAGCCTCCTCGTCCTACAGGCTATCAAGCTGCAACACCTAACTACTTTACTTCTGTCCAAGCGCCCACACCTTCACAGCAGCTTTCATCAGTCCCAAGTGCAAGACCGGGCATTGCTTCCACGAACAGCTTTCCCAAGCCTGCCGCGAAAGCCTCGTCGTCCGGCGGCGATGCCTTTGGTTCGTTGTGGTCTACGGCAAGTGCAGGTGCAGGGATCAAGAAAACCTCAGCGCCAACGAGTGCAGGCCCAGGTCTAGCAGCAATACAAAGAGAAAAGGCCTCGACCCAGATCTGGGGAGCTCCAGCGGCGAGTAGCCAGACAGCCGTGCCTACGGCGCCAATGCAGCCAATGCAGAGCAACGGACAAAGGAGCGGAGGTGGAGGTGCTCTAGATGATCTGCTAGGATGAATATGCAGAATTATCTCTGAAAATGGGAGGTATATGGAATTGGTCCTGCGATTTGAGCCTCCGACGACAGATTCTTGGTTCCTAGAGCATCTCGTCATGGGGAAGCTGAATCGCGACTGAATCGCGATTGAATGCTTTGCAAATACGGAAAAGGCTGCGAGGAGGCCATATCAACTTTTGCGATCTCGCCCAGGCCGTGTGTATCTGGAACAATAGAAGGTATCGGATCTACGTTTGCGTCTCGACCATGATTGTACGATCCAAAAGAACCTGCGAGTCGATGAACGAAATGCCGTTCTCATGCAACTCTCTCAACCTCATATCTGAACACCGTGTTTCCGTTTCCTGCCCATACTTCCTATCCTCTGTCCAGGTCGTATACTCCTGCCTACGTTTTCCACGTTATCCCGGTTTCTCTTCCTACCTGATCCCACATTCGCTCATAGCTATCAGCATCATGTCGCCAGATTGTGGGCCGAGCTCGCGCTCGGCATTCCATATCCCGTCCCTTTCACCGCATTGCTTTTTTGCGCTTTCAGGATTCTGGCGATCCGCTTGCATATTGTTATTTGCTTGTCCCGGGAACAAAGGCCTACGCTTATTTTGGAGTAAGCAATGCTGTCCAAAGGCAGAAGTTGGAGTTGCTAGACAGATGCCGCGTGAAGGAAGCTCCTCTTGCTTCCGAGACATGTCTTATGCGCCTCAGTCTCGAGGGTCATTTTCGAAATTTACATCTGGAGGAAGCTGGCTGCGTATATTGCATCGATCTTGCCGTCTGTCTCATCAAGTATAGAGTTTGGGGCGAAAGAACGGCGACCAAATCCTGCGTCTTAAGTGTTTCTCTGTCTTGGAAGAGGTCATATCCCAGGTCTAGGAACTCGCTCTTCAAGTCGCAAGCGTCCAAAGTCTGAGAAGGAGTCCCGTCATATACGGGTTTTCGGATATCTTGGGCAAAACAACAGCCTAGGTTTAGGAAGGTGTACTGTGGCTGGGCCGTTTCCAACGAAAGGATGTGTGGATAGGAGGCATGGAAAGAGATGGAGAGGTCGAGGAAGCGATATTGTCTTATTCGAAGTCAGGAAAAGAGGCTAGAAACTTACTCCATATGTCTTTCTGTATATCGAGGACGTGTTGGTTTACCTGATCTTGGGGAATATGGGAATACTGTTCTAGGAGCTCTCGCGCGCGGTGTCACTGACTTCTGTAAATGTCTTAACGAACCAGAGAACTATTGGCGGCCACATTGACCAAGGACACTGAAGCAGTAGACGTCATTAGTCGAGCTAACGAAGCCTTGCTAGCTCGAGCCATACGAAGACAGATGGTTCGATGTAATGACGATGCCGGCATTGGATGAAGGACATGGACATGCTCTTGTAGGCATCGAAATCAATGCTCGGGCTTCTACTGAGACTTGGGAGCCATTCCACTCCCATAGATGGATGACTTGGCTTGCTTGTTATGAGGCAATACGGAGTATCAAGACGATGAAATGTAGTGTTGCGCATCTAATAGAGTTGTCGCACAGTCGCACTTTAGGAAAGTCCTAAGTCCGAAATGACGCGACTCTGACTCTTAAAAAGATATCAACGGGAAGTGCCGCAGCTGAAGTGTCGAGATTTCGAGGGGTTGAATTGGGAAGGAGTATACTTATAAATATTGCGCAACAACAACTGGTGCCTGACCTGCTGACTTATACTCTACAACAATACAGTAGTCCTCTATCTGTATTCCATCTCCCTCCTTCTCCGTCCAAGTATTGTGCATCATATCAATCGACACCTTCTGTTTCATTGAACCATCTCAACACCCCTCCTCTGACACTTCAACTCGCTTTGCCGCGGTCCTGAGCGTTCACTAATCAGCACACTTGCACTGACCCTTGCGCCCACGTGAACGGCACCATTTTCAAGGAAAAGGATCCCAACAATCGAGGCATCTCTTCCAATGTCTCAATTCGACGAGGATTTTGCTACTTCTCCGGGAGAAACAAACTCTCCAGGCACATTCGGCCGACCGACGATTACTCCAAACAGCAGTCGCGAACCCAGTGACCCACCCACGACCAACGGGAAACAGAGTACATCGCCTGCAAATGTTTCCTCAGGCTTAAACGCAAGATCATGCACTACATGCAGAAAGAGGAAGGTCAAATGTGATAAGAGACACCCATGCTCCAACTGCAACAGAGCAGCCATCGAGTGTATCTTTCCTGGCCCAGGAAGAGCGCCGAGACGCAGTAGGAAACCACCCGATACGGAGCTCTTGGCAAGACTGAGAAGGCTAGAAGGCGTGGTGCAAAGCCTAGGGAAAGGGATCGATGAGGAGGCAGAACCCGTGAATGAGCCAGTTGAAGTCCAAAAGGGGGAGTTCGAGCCATTGCAGCCGAATGGACCGGTCAAGTTCAAGGTCGAAGATGTCAAACCGACCAAAACCTGTGGCATGATAGGACGCTATGAGCCCAATCGTGCCTCCGTTGAAGAGGGCACCTTGACGAAAGAATTTGGAAGGCTGCAAGTGGAAAATGGAAAGAGTCGATATGTCAGTAATAAATTCTGGAACAGTCTAAGCGAAGAAGTCGCAGAGATGCGTGATATGCTTGACGATGATACCGAAGACGAAGACGACTATCCTTCGCCTGGTTCTGGATCGTCAGCATCCGCGAATCATCAAGGCTTCGTCTTCAGCTTTAGCTCCACAATCCTCTGTCTTCGCAACTTCCATCCCGTACCCGAACAAATCCCAATATACTGGGCCATATTCAAGGCAAATGTCGACCCGGTAATCAAACTCCTTCATATTCCCCATTACGAGAAAATGATATCTCAGGCATCCCTTGACCTCGACCATGTCAGCAAGCCTATCGAGGTCCTCATGTTCACAATATACTTTGCTGCAGTTACAACCCTTTCGAATGACGACTGCATATTGCAATTGGGCTTGGAGAAGCGAGGCGCGCTTCGCAAGTATCGATTTGCTGTTGAGCAAGCTTTAGCGCGCGCTGGATTCCTTAACACTCAGGAGCTAGTGGTCTTGCAATCTGTGCTGCTTTTCTTGACGTGTGTCCGCAGATCTGTAAGGCACTTTCCGCCATTATCTCTGCCTGTTTGAGACTGCTTTTGAAGTTGCGAGACATGTTACAGGAGCGAAATTTCCATTCAACCCCCCCAGACATGTTTTATCACTCAAGCTTCCATCCACTGATGATAATGCTGACTTCCAAATGTACTAGGATGACACGCGCTATGTCTGGACTCTTACAGGTCTTCTCATCCGTCTTGCTCAAGGTCTCGGTATTCATCGCGACGGACAGCAATTTGGGCTTTCACCATTTGAGACTGAGATGCGCAGACGACTATGGTGGCAGATCAGTTCACTCGATGGGCGTGCTTCAGAAGATCAAGGCACTGACCCGTCCATTGGCGAGCAGAGCTTCGACACCAGGTTTCCCCTCAACATCAACGATGAGGACATTGACCCAAGTATGAAAGATACTCCGGCGGAACGTGAAGGCGCTACCGAAATGACTTTCGATCTCATCCGGTATTCAATGGGTATCACGGCCAGACGTCTTAGCTACGCTCCACCTGCAGAAGGCCGTTGCCGAACCATGAATGCTAGCCTTAGTATTGCGGACAAAGAACGCATGATTGAAGATCTGCACCAATATCTCGAAAAGAAGTATCTCGGCCACTGCGACATGAGTGTCCCCCTCCATTGGGTCGCCGCGACCGTGGCACGGCTCATTCTTGCCAAAATGTGGCTTGTGGTGCATCATCCTTTTTCAAGATCAGATGCTGGTGCAGGCCTCCCACAAGAAACGAAAGACCGGTTGTTTCGCACTTCACTTGAGGTCATTGAATTCTCCCGTCTTTTGGAGACTGAGAAAACAACGCTGAGATGGGGCTGGCTTTTCCGCACATATGTACAGTGGCATGCTATAGCCTTCGTCATTTCGCAGCTGTGTACACGAACTATAGGACCCGAGGTTGATAAGGCTTGGGTTGTGATTGAAGGGGTGTTTGATGACTGGGGAGGAACCGTTACCTCCAACCAGCGCGGAATGCTCTGGAAACCGCTGCGGAAGCTAATGGCAAAGGCAAGAGCCGAGCGGTTGAAAGGCTTGGAGAAGCAAGCCCGATTCCCACTCGACGGCTCCCTGGGGCCTACCACTCCATTGTTTAATCTCGCGCCAGGCCCCATGTCCACCGGAGACGCTTCGCTAGACTTTTCTACTTTCGAAATGCCGGGGCTAGTGACCGACACCTTACCAGCCACGAGTACGGGCCCGAACAGCCTGAGCGGGTTGCAACAGACATTCGTGCCCCTGGAGCAACCTCAGTCCGCACAGACCATGAACGGAACGAACAGTACAGATCAATGGAACTTTGATCCCAGCGTATTCTCGCAAGACCGCCTGATAGAGGAGAACGACGTGAATTGGACGGGATGGGATAATATGATGAAGGACTATCAGATGGAGACCGAAAACGGCCAAAGCCGTCCGAATGGGCCGCAGCAGGACGGGAATCTGATGAGTTGGTGGTAAAGGAAATGCGAGCGTTTGTCATGATTCGGTCAATGAAAGGAAAAGGGAAGGAAAAGGGAAGGAAAAGGGGTACAAATGGAGGATGACACAATCGGTGGATGAATTCCACCGCTGCTCCAGGTACTCGGAGGCATCTCCACTCATTCTCCAGCGGCGTCTCGCCCGTCACATAAGCCGGAGCTTTTGACACCTCGCGACGTGCACATAGGTACGATACGACACGTTAATCACTGCATCATGTAAAGACTCGTGCATCTGACCGTACCACTCTCGACGCCACCGTGACCCCCATTGCCATCTCGTGCCCGGGTCCGTTCCCCCAGACGCAGCCCGCGTCGTCGGATTCGAAGGGGGGGGGGTATGTAGTGTTTATTTTTTTTCGGCGCTGGGGGGTTCGGGGAGCCATGGGACTCGGGTTGCCGGGGGGGGGGGGGGCTTTTTGAGGGCTGGGGGGTGGGGTTGGGGTAGGGGGGTTGTTTGTTGTGGATATGGATATGGATATGGATATATATATCGGATCATGATTGATACCTTTTTTCATATACCTATACGGTTTTCCGTCCCGAGCGCGAAAGATGTAACAGTCCCCGTGGATTCATGCTCGAACCGCATGTTTTCGAAACGCCGCCGCTCGATGCCATCCCGAATCGCAAGCTATGCAGCGCAGAACCCGCTTCATTGTGCAGTGGGTTAGGTATCCCGTGTCCAATCCGCAACCATTGCCACAGGCCCCATCAATCCCCCCTCCTCGTCCCCGTCCGCCTCGTCCACGCACGCTCCCGTCCGCGATATCTCGCCTCTCCTCCCCCTCGACGGATCCAGCCGGCGCGTCAGCCCACGCACTTGCCCCTCCGTGACCGCCCGCCGCGCAGCAGAGCCTGCGAGACCTGGCAGGCGACGGTGTCCTGGGCGCTCACGGACAGGAACCGCTCCCACTCCATGCTGGTCGCGTTGAAGCGGTGGTCCGAGTATTCGGTCTTGGTGAGGGCGGCGTTGCCGTATTCCTGCGTGAGCAGGCCGGCGTAGTTGTAGGGGATCTTGACGGGGAGGTCTTCGAAGAGGGAGTCGCGAAGGGGGAAGAGGTCTTGGATCTGGGGGTGTGGGTCAGTGGGGTGAGTTGGGATGGGGGTGGGGAGTGTGGTGAGGGCAGGGGAGGGGAGTGCGAAGACGGACTTTTTCTTCGTGCTGGTCTTTGGAGCACATTATGCCCTTTTTGCTCTCGTGCGGCCGCACGGCAGTTATGTCAATGAACAGGCCTGTCTCTATGTCTATCCATCTTGCATCGATGACGTTCAAATAATCGTCATATGACGGGTCCGTGTACTTCGGGTTGACCTCTAACATATAGTCCCTCTTCACATCATCGCCAATTTCAAAAGTATGGATCGTCATGTTGTAATAGCTGGCAAGCATGTGGACTGTAGAATTCGTCATTTGCACATCAATGTCGGAGTCCCAGGGCATGATCTGAGTGATGCTGTCAGGAGGAAATATCGCGATGCGGTTTGAGAGAGCATACTTTGTGATTCCACCACCAGCCTAGGAGCGTGCCGTGTATGATCCATGTTTCTGCACCTATGTCTGACATTGAGGAAAGGTATGTTTGCATGAGGAGTGAAAGGTTTGCTTTTTGGTCTTCATAAGAGAGGACGTGGTTGGTGAAGCTACATTTAGTCAGCGTGGGCTCATATTTCAACGAGTTGGGATTTATTCACCGTCCATCGTAGTGTGGATGGAAGCTGAGGAGCTTGTTTAGCACTTCCTTTGGCAATGTAGGAGGCTCGTAGGACTTACACTGACTCATCTGCACAAAACCCCTGCATTAGCAATGGGCGTGCAAAGACGATGCGGTGCACTTACGCCAATACTTGGCCTTGGGGTCTCCACCTCTCCCGCTCATATCCTGGTAATCATGATGTATCCTCACACTTTCAATATCCGCGTCTCCTTTCACCAGTCCGTACTGCAGCAGCAAGACTGTGAAGGCGAGGGCGAGCGGAAGCCAGCAGGCTGACCGAAGGATCATTGGTATTGTTGCCGTGAAGGATATCGCCACATCATAGATGTCGAGTTGGTCTGTGATCCGGGCTCTATTTCAAGGCTTGTTGAAGTATGTAATCGATGTCTCGTCCTCTTGTCATTGATGTCTCATCTAGAAGCCAACAGGGTCGCGTGCTCATTTGCCTGTCACCAAATATATTCTTCCGTATAGGATGCAGGCGCACAAGTCCGCCCTTCTTTGAATGTAGTCTTCCGGTCCAAGTATGGTCGCATAAATAGGTACAAAGGAGAAGCTTCAAGGTATTGCCGTTTGCGTATGGCAAATGCGGATTGATTGTTCGCCCCTGGTCGGGATTACGGAAGTCTTTATATTAGGTCTTTCGGCCGCTGACTCCTGAGGCGTCATCAAGAGGAGATATCACCAGGATCCTAGCGATTTCATTGGTGATTTTCCGGTCAAGGAATTGATAAGAGACAAAGCAATATAAATATGTTACAATTATATGTAATAGTCAATTACCGATTTGAGGAGGTAAAACATCAGTAAATAGTACACTCGATACTTAGTAAATACTCATAAGGTCCAACGGGCGGTGGGGCGGCATCATCGCGTACGAGAAAGCTTGGTACGGAAGCTTGTCATTTAATGTCTCGATCGCCAATAGTACCTATACATTTTTACAGTACAACATGTAAACGCTAGGCTTCATGCCTCTCCTTGTGTATCATCCTTCATCTATGAACGCAATGTGAAGGAACATGATTTGTAACGAGGTCTATCTATGTGACATTAGGTCGTCTCCCTTGAAGACGGGCGACACAGCAACAGTGCCCTTGCTCATATTCCAACTTTAAAACCTGACATGACCATGCTGAGTGGAGACGAGCAAGTCGTCTAGCTCTCTGGTCTTTCCCTTTCCTGCAAAACAAACGCATCTTCGCACAAAGCACAATACAAACGCCAGCCACCACTCAATGCTCCAACAGCCTCAGACTACCCTGGACGACAACGTTTTCCAAGATTGATCCGGGAGGAATGTCAATAGTGCTGCCTTCCGTAGCCACGATGATGACGGTTCCCTTCAGCACCACGCCCCGACCGAGGTTGACAGCCCCGGTGATGGTTAAGTGGTCCAACTCTAGGATCTTGGGGATGCTGTTGATGCGCTTCTGGAAGTCGCTGACCTTCTTGAAGTCATTTCCGAGCTTGATCAACGGTGCCGGGCCAAACCGGCTATCGTCAATCACGAGCTGGCCGTGCTTCAAGCTGTACAGATCTGACTTGACAAGCATGAGATCGGAGCAGGTCTTGACGGGCAGGAAACGACGACGTGGCACGTTGACACCGTGAGCGTTCTTGAAATGGCGGATGGCGGCACCAACGGCGGTCTCCAGTTGAACAATGTTGACATCCGACTCTCCTTTCTTGTCAGCAGGAATCGACTTATTGTTGGGAATAATCTCCATTTCAAGCCCATTGTTTTCCACTACTCGCTTGATGGCTTTCAGGTTGAGCCAGATGTTATTGGTATTGAAGTACTTGAATTTCTTGATGGACTTGAACTCGTTCGTATATTGCTTGGGTACCTGCGCGATTTCCAAGAGACGGACTGAGCCTTCGTAGTCAATGATGGTACCACCTTTCACATCAGCCTTAGTCTTGTCGGTCAACTCCATGATGTATTCCGACTCGGATTGAACCATATGCTGTAGGATTCGGAGATCGCACACTGCGCCCAGATTGTCTGCATTGGAAAGGAAGACAATCTCTACGCCACGATCGATGAGCTTTTCGAGGATGCCAGAGTTGTAAAGCGATTCGAAGACATCTCCGTGTCCAGGAGGGTACCAATCGGAGATCTGTGAGTCGTATTTCTTGGGAGCTGGGAGTAGCGAGTCGCGGAGAACACGGGGGTATCGAGATTGGTTGAAGGTCAGAATATCAATACCATGGCCTTCGTACTTCTTGATGATGTTCTGGGTGTCCTCATCGGTGTTGAAGGAATTCATCAAGACGAAAGGCACGTTGACACTGTAGGTTCGATTGAGGTATTCGATCTGACGGACGGACAGATCCAAGAAGGACATGCCGTCGCGGACCTCGATAACTGACTTAGGGCCAACGCATCCCATGGACGTACCGAGACCACCGTTGAGCTTGATGACCGCGAGCTTGTTGAGGAACTCAACCGAATCCGAGTTCGCAAGATCGTTGTAGTCGACGACTTGCTTTGGGTGTGGAGGAGCGATACGATCCCAGGACAGCGCATTACCCTTGGCCTTGTCATTGAGATAGCGTCTGAAGAGGCCAAAAAAGTTGTCCATCTCTGTCTCGAAGCGCTCCTTCTCTTCTTCATCTTTGCAAGTCTCAGCGAGGGCATTGAGGGCGTTTCGCATCTGCCCAGCTGCAACGGAAGTAGAGGCGTTCTCGAAAGCCTGTTCAATCACGTAACGTTCAGTCAGCTTTGATCTTGAAAAATGAGACGCTGTTATGAAGGTACCATGTCTGCGGCACTGATCTGTGTAGTGGCCATTGTGTGGCGAGAATTTGGGAGCAAAGGAAGAAATGGCATAGGAGTATGTAAGAAGGAGTGACGAGTAACGAAATTATTATCAGTCGAACGCCAATTGCGAAATTCTCGACTGACTCAAGAGATTTCGATAATTGAGAGGCCCTCGGATGGCACGCAAATGATGCTTGACGCTTAGGTTTTGTATGTGATTGTGTGAAGGGATATTGTGGCAGCGCGTTGAGCATGTAGATCACCGAAGACCGAAGAGTGCCTTCCGAAATATTCTGAAGGTCTCAACTTCCCTATTCGGTTGATCGACTGCTTCGAAACAAGTGTGCCGACCCTTCCTCAGGCCCAGAATAGCACACCACGTGGCTGCTAATCGATCATTCAAAAACATTCCAAACTCACCACGTGTGATTGCGATTTTCCATGGTGGTTCCGCTTGAAAGCTCCCGCACTCTCCCCGTTTGTAGCACCACCATCTCTGAGGTGTGAGGGTATAGCTCTATGTGCTGCCGCCATGTTGTTCTACTATTTGAGAAAGGTGGAAGGTTCGGTTCCTACGGCTTTCTAAAGATCAATTAGCCTCAATACTGGCACGACTAGGTACTGTGCAACGTGGGATTTTGGCAAAGGGGGTGATATTCTGGCAAGGATTAGAACAATCTGTCCATGTCTTCCAATGCCAATTGGACTCCTGGGAATTAATGCAAGGCTCCGACCTCGAGTAAGGGGCGACTTTCGAGAAATGGGAAGTAATGCTGAGGTTGAACAACAACTTCATCTTTCAGACAGGGGCAGGGGAAAGGGGAAGGACAATTGACTCACTCAATTGAGCTGCTGGAGCTTTTTAGTACACGATGATGTATAACGGTGGAAAGAACAACGGGTTGAAAGGGATCTGGGAAGGTATTTATGGAGGAAAGGGCAGGGTAGTACTAGAAGCACAGAATAGATTTTCCAAAAGACATACAAGTCGTCGAGTACAGATTGGTGGGGCTGTTGGGTATTAAAATCTGCCAGCACCGGCCCGCTGAAAACGCTAAAGAAAGTTAATTCTCCGACCAGGAAAACCGAGAACGTGTCTCAAAGCCTTCTATCACTCGATGGATATTATCGGCCTCATTAAACGAAAGTCAAGGAAGACGCTGGCCAATGCAAGAAGATAAGCGCATATATTGGATGCCTGGTCGACTCGCAATCTCTTGGTTACCAAGAAAGGCAAGCTGTGCTAGATGCAGATTCAATATCCAACTCAACAATAACCCTAATGCTCGAAATAGCTGTGGCGACAGATCCCCCTGTATCATTGTCCCTTTCGGGTCTATCTAGACCCACAATTTGGTACAATTGTATGAACGTCAACTTTCAAACACTCCAGATCTGTCCCATTCATTATGAGGAACTCCGTCTCGGGAAGCTATTTCGGCTATAAACACATGGACCTAGGTAGCGTATTCTGAAAGGCCTGTCGCTAGGGTCTTTAAGGCACGCAATTTCCACCTGCTTGACAAGATATCTGACGGGCGTCGTGATCTGACGGATTTCATGGGCATCAAGGTCCAAAACGGTTAAAGGCCTTCCATGAAGGGATGTTGTCCTTTGGGAAAACGGCCTACTATACTCATGGCTCTGAGCGGTGGAGTGCTGAAATTGTGCCTCAAGAACCGAGACCGAATCAGGATTGGTACCTTTCACACACTATGTCGGACTCATGGTCGACAGAGCCGTAGAGCGAAAATGCTACCACTCCGAGGCATTATTGTATACCCAGCTGGGACACGGCTCGCAGGATCGTACCACAAAGCTGACTGAAGCTCCGAGCACAATGCGACTGTGGCTGTCACGCCCTACGATTTTTACCATTCTTTGTAGTTGTGCCTCTTGTATATTGGTTTTACGTCATTGAGAATCCTCGTAGAGGCAACTCATCATATCGAGGGCATGGTTGGGTGTAGGGTAGTCAAGTTCTTCTATTACATTTTGTTTACCTTTTTGAAACATCATATCTCTTTGTTTCATGTCCGTGACTGTTTGTCTTTGGACAAGACCAGCATGTCCATCAGAGGCCGTCAGGAAGAACATGAAAGGCAGGGTTTGAGAAACGAAACAACATAGCTGAAGCATGAATAAATGTTCCCTCTTACAACCTGTTCCAATGACATTGTGCCTACAAGTATCATGGTCTCATTGCGCATCTCATAATGTCATCTGCCTTTCATCTGGGTCTCTCGCTTCGTTTCCTTCTGATGTCTCGCTTTCTGTCTCCCATCTAGCGCCAGGATACGCAGACACTTGAAGATCAGCGTTGCTCTGATATCATGCTGGCTCTTCGTGATTACAGTCGCATCTGATTTCGTGAGACCCAGCAGTGGTTCGACCAGGGACTTTGTTGAAGTCCCGGGCGAAACGTTACTGCAAAGCATCATGAGCGCTCCTCGTGCCGCATTCACCGTTTTGGAGTTCTATGAAGTACTCCAATAGACCCTGGCGTCACAACTACCAATACGGCAAGTTTCGTAGCAGCAGTCAGGTATTCAGAGACAACTGTAGTAGCTACCATTCCAACGGTCATTTCATCCACAGCTGAGGTCTCTAGCCCTCAGAGGCTCACAGTACCGCTGTCGACGTCATATACACTTCGGTCTTGGCTTCAGTAACGCCAGTCGGCAGCCCTAGAATTGGAGCTCCTCCCCAAGTCACAAATATCTTCAAGTAGTTCGACTCTTCTGCCCCACACAACCTCGACTCCTCCGCCCGCACCACCCCTGACTACCTCGGCTGCTCCGCCCCAAACAACATCAACACCACCCCCTCGACCTCCACCTATGTAATACTACCTTCCACCTTCAGCCTGCAACCAAAGCCGGCTACTTATGGTCTCTCCGGGTGTGTGCGACTTGCGGGTAAGTCTGATGGCTCAGGAATCCATAATATCAACACATAGTAGTAGCCATCAACTACTCATACCATTCATGGACTTCAAGAACACACAGGATTTGTCTACCAAATATGCTAAAGAGCAAACCGAGGTCAATACTAGATCACGAAGCTAACATCAATACCCCTCCCCCACATTCTGGTCTGCGTATACAATCAAATTGGTCAAACTCGTCTAAACATGAATTTGAGTGAGAGATCGTCGTTGAACCGGACTGTCGGGTATATTTCTCACTCGCATCACACGGCAGGGATGGCGAGGCAGACTCGACACAGCGGACTTCCCCACAGTAAGGCTAAATCAGCAGCGCCGCATCCTAGCTTCAGCCTGATGATGAGCACTTCATTAAGTTCATTTGACTTTCTCCTCCCTTCTCTCAAGATGCTCCTCTTCACAATCAAAGGCAGCACGCAGACATGGCCAGCGACGAAGGCAGTTGGGGACCCGCCATCCTTGCCCTCACCATCGCTTTCCTCGTCGTCGTCCTAATCTTCCTCTTCCTCCGGATCATTACCCGCGTGTGGATCGTGCATCAGTTTTGGTACGACGATGCCGCCATCATACTGGCGGTGGTGAGTGCGTCCCGGCTTTGACTGGCCTCCGGCTCGCTGACCACCGAGCAGCTCGGGACCACCATTGGCGCAGGCCTCGATTTCGTCGAAGTCAACTACGGCTTCGGCAAACACCAGCAGTTCCTCTCGCCCCACAATTTGCAGGAATTCAGGAAATACACCTATGGGGAATGGGTCCAGACGTTTGCTACTCTCATGTGGGTACGTACATCTCGGAGCTGACCCTTCCTATCTGGAGTTCAAAGTGAGACGCAAGACATGTTCCGGGAGCAAAAGGGCGATTGCTTCTTTCAACGCCTATCTCGTGACTCCTTCTCTGCCTCGAGCAAGTCATGCTAACTTCGAAATTTGCGTAGACTAAAGTCTCCATATGTCTGTTTTTGATGCGACTACCGAATAGCAAAGTGCTGCTTTTACCGCTACAATGCGCCGTGGCGTTTCTACTCTTCTCCAATACCATTTTGACTGTCATATGGATCATGCAGTGCCAACCGATCCACGCGGCATGGGACGAGAGGGGCACTTGTATGAGCAGAGGGGCGAAAGAAGGCATCATTCTCGCTCAAGCAGTGATATCAGTCATCTCCGACTTTGCTTTCGCCGCCTTCCCGATACTATTTCTCTGGCGGGTCCAGATCGACCTGAAGACCAAGATCGGGTTGTGGGTCTTGATGTGCCTGGGATTCATCACAGGGGCGTGCTGTCTTGTCCGGACCGTGCTCAACAATCAATCCGTACCCCTCGACGGCACGTACGATGGCATCATTAATTGGCTTTGGCGGCTTTTCGAAGTGCAGATCGGAATCATTGCTGCGTGCATACCGACACTACGGCCATTGTACCTGTGGGTCTTGAGACGCATAGGGGGCGACACGCAAGGTCTGGACACAAACATCAAGTTCCCGCTTACCAACGATCCGCAATCCTGGGTCGAAAATCTGGGCGAGGGAAAAGAAAACGGCAGCGATACCGCCATGAATGACCTCGGCCCCGACCATGACCGTACCCATTCTCATGGCCATCAACACAAGGACACCATGACGGATGATCTCATCAGGGAGGGCATCCTAGTCTCGGAACCCATGGATACGAGTGTGAGGATCGACTCCGCGCATCCCAAGGAAGCCAGCGAGGATCCGCGGTTGGAGAACGAAATGCACAAATACGGGATCGATGAATGGTTCGTCTGATCTTGAGAGGAGCTTCACGCGTCCCCTGGGCGGCGAAAAGATGGCCGTCCAATTGCTCCGCAGCTCACCATTGTGTTCGGGCGGGCCGCTGGAGGTACACTGGTCTTCACGCCGTGAAAACGTAAACGTTCTTGAAACAGCACCGCTATCGTCATATAGATCGCTCGTCCATCGCTAGTCGATGAGATCGCATCAGCGCGAGATTTCCAGCTTCGGTCCGTCAACGGAAGCATTGCCAGGGTCCGATATCGAGCGAGACCGACACATCGATTCGTTTATTGAGGCCAGAGCGCAGCGGATCATCAGGCCGAGGACCACGGGCGGGTGAAGAGAATGGATCAAAAGCCATCATGAACAGAGTGGAATCCGGCCGACAACACCTTTCACAAACTTTCAAGTCTTGGGATCGCACTCTGCAACTCTTCGGGCCCCACGATGCAATCGGGCAAGTCGTCAGATTGAATCCGCAACCCACGACGTCGAACCGGTCCTTTCACGCCGCCGGTTGTGGGCCCCATCCCTCCAAACGATGTTGTGCACGAAGAAACATTCGCAGCGCTCATGGGTGCAGCCCCTCGACACCGGTTTCGCGTTCGACGGGTGCTGTGCTCTACGAGGTAGTAGACGATGCCCCATCCGCCAGGGACCACAATCGGGTAGAGTACCTACCCAAGTAGCCATCTCTCTCACTTCTCAAAACACGTAGCAAAATCCCAAAACCAAAGACCCTTCCCCCCAAAGCGCTTCACAATGAC
This sequence comes from Platismatia glauca, assembly GCA_963556305.1. NCBI lineage: Eukaryota > Fungi > Ascomycota > Lecanoromycetes > Lecanorales > Parmeliaceae > Platismatia > Platismatia glauca. Next base: position 639,127 of record OY745766.1, on the reverse strand, counting down.
AAGCGCCATGAATGATCCGCGCCTCAATCCCCACATAGACTACTGATCCGTAGTGACTCGGGACCCAAGCACCACCACCCCCATCCATACCCTTCACCCCCTCCGCCACCAGCGGCCCCGCGACCACGTCCACAGCGGCACGGAGTCCCTCCCATCCGGGGCCCCTACCGACCCGTCCTCCGCACAGCGCGACCCACCGTCCGTTTCCCCCGCCCTCGATCGAGAATCCGAGCGCCGCTCCATCCGATCCTGTCTCATCGTCTGCCCATCCCCCCCACCCCCGTCTTCCTGTACCCAATATCATTCATTCTCCTCCAAGCCTCCCCTTGCTCTCGTGCTCGTATCCAGTTGCTGCGGCAGTGAGAGGTGGAGCGGCGCTGGGGCTTGCGTTGGGGATGGGGGGCCAGGTGCTGTGGTGGCGAGGAGGTGCTGTCATGTTCGAAAAGCTTTATTTCTTTCTTTCTTTTTTCCCTCCTTCCTTCCCCACGCGGACGCAAACTGTCGGAAACTCCGCTACCGCATCCCCTCGGTCAAAAACAGGCCTTAGATCACCTACTTACCTACCTAGTAAATAGATCGGTTGACAACCAGCGACCACTGGCTGCTACACTTTTGTCACCAGGACGGACTACCGAGACGGAACCATGCGTGAAAAAAAAAGGGAAACATTTGATGATGGCCAACTGAGTAGCTGTAGTATTAGTGTCGTTATAGACATATTGGTACTCTGATTATCTCTTGTTGGCTTTTGCCTTTTATCTCAACGCTAGTGCGCGAGACTGAGCAGTCTGTGTGCTTTGCAGTCAACTTTCTGCACGCTGAATGACCCTTGCCAACGAACGAGAACCCTAGGGCTACCGATAGAACATCGAGTTCGCGGAAAAGCGGTCATACGAGCATTCGCTCTCCCACCATGACGTAAACGAATGCTTCTGATGTAAGAACAAAGTGGTATCAACGCGCTAACAGTAACACTGAGTAATGAGCAGCAACACCCCAGGGAGCATCCTGCCGGCAGCTTCCTCAACTTGATCCCTTCGCGCCACTGACATCCCGCGGCCTCCTGCTCAGAAGGCTCCGTCGGTTCTTTGGACTACCTGGCACGCTCTCTTCCGCCTGCACGAAAGTGGTGTGGATCGTGACGTTTCCTTCCCCAACGCTGACGGTCTTCTCACCTCCTGCCGCGGAGTCGTCGATGAAGAAAGGTGCTTCGCCGAGGATGTGGTCGCCCAAGAACTTGTCGTCCTTGACTTGGACTAAGAATTGGGTGTCGGCAGAGCATGGCACTTTGAACATCTCATGTTCCCAGCTGATTTCTCCCGTGGAGGATTTGACACCTTTCGTCTTGTGAACTTCTCTAGCGCCTTTACCCGAGACTTGCTTTACGTGGACTTGGATTTTCGACGTCGCGGGGAATCCGGAGGCGGATTGCACCAAGAACATTGCGCTGCCAGCTTCTCCCTTGCCAGGTGCTCCACCCGCAGCACTCATTGTCGATGTCGCTCCAAAACTCTTCTGTCGTAAGTGTAGCGGAGTTTGAGGAGTCGACGGGCTGCCGTCAATCATTGGCGCTGCACGCTGTGGTGTCCCCAATGGTGTTGCCATGGCGGAGCCTCCATTGGTCCTTGGCTCCTCTATCTCGGGTGGCTCTACGTCTCCATTGCTTACATCTCTGCTATCCTTTTTTCCTTTGAAGCCATGCCGTAGGAACGAAGCGCCCTTCACCACACCTCCACCGACTGCTCCGCCGACCTTGCCCACTCCTTTCACGGGTGCACCGACAATCTTGCCTGGTGCTGCAAATGTCCCTGAGAAAGTTGAAGATCCTTGACGCGATCTGGTGACATAGTCTGGCTTGAAAAGCATCTTCAGACGAACCACACCTGACTTACCATCCAGTCGTAGCACGATCTCACTCGGCTTAAAGGGCTCGAGTAAGTCAAGATTTATGGCGGCTTCGCCAAGAAGATCGTCCTTGTCTCCCATATCCCAATCAAAAACGGTGAGCTTGAAGTTAGCGGCCGTTCGGGATTTGATCGGACATTCGAAATATTCATTCCAAGCGGGATGAAGCGTTTTCTTTTGGATCTTGGTTTTGTACATTTCCTTGCCGTTGAGGTTGAACTTGCAGTAAGGGTCACTAAATCCATTGCGATCAGCGGCCGGTAAGTCATCAGCGTCCAAAATGTCCACACGGAGGTTGCCCATGTTATTGATGCTTTCACTAGGATCCAGGTCCATCTTGACAGGCAGGTACCTAAGATCGACAGTGATTCTGCTGATAGTACCTTCAGAGCCCTTGAGTATTAATTCTGTCGGTTTATACTACGAAGGTCATCATCAGCGAAATACCAACACTGGATCATTCGGTTCTTACGAGGCATCTCTGCAACACGTCCAAGGTATTGCCCTGCAACTTAGCGATCGTATGGTCATTGTCATGTTCGTTGTCGCCCTTTTTGTCTTGCTTTTCTTTCAGTCGCAAAGTGATCTTGGATACATCAAGTTCTCGTACAAAGGCATCACCAGCTGAGCGAGCTATGTTAGCACTGAAACAAGTCAAGATTATATCATCACTCACTTTCGCCAAATTGGGTCTGTCGCGATCTAGCTTTCGATGAGGAGTATGAAGGAAATATGTAGTCGTCCATCACAATCTCCACGCGCACATCTGGACGCGCGAGTGTCCCTTCAATTAGCTTGAATATGATAAGTCCAGATTCTAGAATTCCCAAGAGTCAGCCTATGGAAAAAAAATCAAATAGAAGATAAAGAAGTACAGGGCGTCCAAGCTAGCATACCGTGCTTAAGAAGCTCTTCTGGAGTAAGCCTTATCTTTGGTGGACCTTTTGGCCCTGCCCCTTGCAATTCTTCTTGTTCCTTTTCGTTCTTCGAAAGTTGCTTAGCAAGATTGGTGTCAATCTTTCCAACTTCTCGGTCTTTCTCTGTGGAACTCGACGGTATAGTTGAGCCGTTCACTGTGCTGCTCCTCGATCTTCCGTCTATGCTGCTCTTAGGGTTTCCATCAATGCTAACTCTTGTGCCATTGATTGATGGTCTTCCTGCAGCCTCCTCTTCTGCAAGTTTTGCCCTCTCTTTCTCTGCTTCTTCTTCTTCTGGATCAACGACATTGAGTGTGGGGTAGAAAGAAACCGTGAAGTTGAGGGTTCCTTTCGGAGATCCTTTGCCGTTCATGCGCAACGGCTCTGACAATTGTCGTCTCTCTCCATGAACTTCATATTCCCCGTTGTCGGCTTGATGGATGTAGTCAGCCGTGTCTATGTAAAGAAGGCCTAGCGAGCGGTCCTTCCCTGTTGTCTCTTGGTCCATGACCTCAACTGTGAGCTTCTCACGAGGCGAATGGACTGGTACATAGATAATCTCGTCCCAGTCTGGGTTGAGATTGTTCTGGAAAGTGACCGTCTTGCCTTTCTCGATACCAGACAGGAGGACTCGAGCGTAGGGATCAGACTTACCCATAGTCTCCAAGTTCCGGAGATCACGAGCGCTTCCAAAATGAAACCGTATGACACCGATGGGCATGATATAGCCACCAGAACCGCCGAGCGCGCCTTTCAGTGCCACCGGCTTCCACTGTAGCATCATTTTAGCACGACCAGTCTTCGCTCCAGCCAGGTTGTACCACTCCTGACCCTTCCCCATCAACTGCAACATATCGTCCAATTTGATTTGGTAGGTGCCAAGCACTGGATCAGTCCCGAGATCGCGGTCATCTTTGACCACCATGCCCAATCTAGCTGCTTTGCGGTCAGTGACTAGGAATTCCTTTGAACCATTATCCCAGATAGGATTGTTGGTCCTTTTGAGTTTATGAGTCGTATGTATTTCTTTGCCATTAAGGATAAGAGCTGCGTATGGGTTGAGCTGCCCGATCAAGCTCTTGGTGCCGTCCAAATCCTTGGCTTGCTCGACTGTCAGTCTGGCAATGCCGGTATTGGATTCAGGAGCTGGTCCAGTGGTACCATCCTCCATTTTCTGGCCCTCGAGAACCGGGAAGAAGCGAACATCGGCCTGGATAATTCCTCGAGCTTTGCCATTAGCCGTGACCTCCAGCTGTAGGTTTTCATGTTCTGTCACTGCTTCCAACTGGTCAAGCGGGAATGCTGCGGTTCCAAGGTCCTTGTCTTTGCGATACTCGTTCCAATCGTAAATTTGAAAAGTCAAAGAATCCGCGAGAGAGGTAATGATAAGATACAATGTATCGTTCCAGCGAGGATTGGCATTCTCCTTGACAGTCTTGGTTTTGCCAAGAGGGTCACGGCTATTAAGTGAAAGTACAGCGTATGGATCTGGACTTCCTGCAATTTTGTCCGGGTTCTTTAGACCTTGGGCACCGTGTATTGTGACCGCTAGTACGCCAATGGCTTGGTCGACTGGGTTACCAGCAAGCATTTTGGCGATCTCAATGGGAAAGACATTTGGGTCATACATGATGGGAGCCAGATTGCCGTGTATCTGCTCCTTGATGAAACCTTCCAGTCCTGGGATGAAATTTATGTCGAAACCTAGTGTGTCGCCACCCAATGGCTTGCAAACGTAATCAAGGTCCGGCTTCCCGAGGAAACAGATTTCAACTTTTTCAATGTGAGGAAACGGGATCTGAAGTTTGACTTTGACCCGCATCAAACCAGAGAATGCGAAATCCTCGACGATGATATCCATTCCATGACTGATGACTCCTTTGCCGATCCGGATCTCAAGTACAACTTTGGGATTTATCTTATTCTTGAGTTGTCGAGCAGTGAGGTCCATGGTGTCGTTAGGCGTGAAGCTGAACTTCCAATCCATCAAAACCGTATCGTCTTCGGCCTTTGGATATGTCTTGACGTGATCCATTCTGGGCGGCTTCGAACCCAAAGTAAAAACCTTCATACGCATACTGTCGAGAAAGGCTGGTGTGGACGTACTGAGGACCTGATCAACAGAGTTGATGATTGTGTCGCAAAGTACGGGTGCGTAGATTGGCCAAAATTTTACCAAAAAGCTATTGATCCACTCGAGGCTCTCTGTGTCTGTTTCTAGACGACTCTTGGCCATTTCTCTGTTGACATCATCCCGAAAGTTGCGACGTACCCGACGAATGGATGTCCGGTAGTAGGTCCCACAGCAAGCCATGATCAGCAACACCCAGCCAAGGCCACCTCCAACCAAAGCGACAAACCATGAGCTCAGACAAGCAAAGACGATTATCCCCGCGTTCTGATACCAGTCTACCAGCCCATTAGCCAAGTTTATTCCAGACGATCACTCCACATTGATGCGAGGGTTGGAAGCGTACCGCCAAAGAATTTGTCGTCTAATTTGCTCTCTAAAAAAGTTTGATGGTCGAGGAGACTCTCTTGAGCTTCCTCCGACGTGATGCTTCCTTGACCAAACCTGGGCGCCCAACCGGTCTTCGCAACGAACCGAGCGCTTTCGTCTTGTTGCATGTGGCCATTGGGTATTGTAGACTTTCCATCCAGCGCTGGCGATGCAGGTACCGCACCCTCTTTACTGGGCGGAGGAAGATCATATGCATCTGGCGAACCATCGTCCTTTTGGCTTTATGTTAGTCCAAGCTTGTGCAAAAGAGTAGGACGACCAACAATGTCCGTAGCTATTCCGACACCTTTAGGTTTCTTGTCGTGATGAAAGCCTGGCGGAACATGCTACTCAGAGTCAGTCACGAAAGGTTGTAGACTTGAGCAGAGGAAGGATAAGCTTACCGATCTGGCTTGGGCAGCCTTTTCTTCTGGGGTAGCATTGGGATCGAACTGGAAGGCTGGAACGCCCGCTTTCTTTGATTCATCAGTCATGACTCCCTCGGCATCTTCGGCTGTGGTTTGATTGTTTGGGTCTTGTGCTGCCATTGCCGCGCCTTGTGACTTGAGCTCCCCAGCCCGCGAGTTCAGGTTGGCCATCATTTTGGCGGGAGGGACGTCAATGCAAGGTTATGGTAGAGACTCGAAGTCCGATTCGAGCTCATGAATGGAACCGAGGTGGCAATGGCTTAGGTATACATGCGATTGGCTCACAGCTAGCTTCATTGGCAGCAGAGGAAGAAGAAGAGGAAGAAGAAGAAGAAGAAGAAGAAGAAGAAGAGAAAAGGTGAAGCTATTGCCAAGGCCCAGAACCGTTAAGCTTTAAACTCCGCAGCTATGAGGTCGGACCCTGGGACCCTGGAATTGAATGATGAACCCCTGTACAGCTGGAGCATCGGTAGTGGGCGCGGGGGCGTAGGTCTATGATCAACTTTCAAGACAACATGAGCTTCGATCGCGCTTTCTCACTTTACCTCTGGATTGATTGCATCACCCATTTTTCAAGCTCTGTGCTCATTCCTGCAGCATATCTCGCAGTCTAACCGTTACGGAAATGTTCATGGACTGCGTCGGAGTAAGCGCAGGAAGCTCAGCCAGTGCATCCAAATCTTGGCAACCCCCGAAGCCTGCACCCAATCAGAGCGGCACATGTTGTGGAGATTTCCCGGCTGATTCTTTGCGAGGGTGGGTGAGATGTGAGGAGAGGATGATTGAGATTACGGTACTCCGTAGGTACAAAGGTACGCTCTACCTATTCATCCTGCACACTGGTGCATCTTAAGCTTTTGCCGCAGAAGCTTCAACCGCTGTCTTCATCTGGCATCATTGTACAGTTCGTCTATGTAGAAAGTGCAAAAATCGCTAAAGGTGCTAGACACAATAGTCTCATAAGAGACTTCAAAATGCTTTGTCCCATCTGGCTCTCGCCATCTTCACACTTGACGCTCAGCGAGTTCGAATGACTCCGGCAGCTACCAGTTTCTGCACCTTTTTGGCGATATCTGGGTTCTTCATGTGGTCCTGAAGCGCAGCAGGATCTCCCTTGGCTTGCTGAAGGATACTTTGCATGACGGGGTCTTGCAGTATGCCCATGATCTCCGGGTCCTTCTGGATTCTCTCCATCGTCTGCTCCTCCGTCTCTCCAGCGCGACCCGCGAATTGAGCTTGAATCGCTTTTTGCTGTTGTTGTTCGATCTCACGACGGTTGCTACCATCATCCTGCTGCATTGCTTCAGTGCACACGTCCGTGCACTTGCTGTACTCCTTCATGGCAAAGTAGGCTTGCGCTTTTCTCAGATACGCTCTGATGAACTTGGCATCTTTCTGGATTGCTATGTCGCAATCAGCAACCGCGCTCGGGAATGTCATCAATTTGATCAATGCCGCTGCGCGGTTGGAATAGCCTCGAGGATCGTCAGGGGCTCGCTTGGTCATTTCGGTATACGCTTCGACGGCGCCAGGCCAGTCAGCTTCTTTGAACTTTTGGCCACCAAGCTCTCTCGCCTTCTCAGCTTCTTCCGGATTAATGTAAGCTTCCTTCTCTGCTTTGATCTGCGCCTTCTCGGCCGCGCGAAGCTTGTTCAGGATGTCAGGTGTACGATGCTCTGTCAGTGACTTCTGGTAGTTGGTGATAGCTTGTGGAAGGTCGCCCAGTTTCTCGTAGGAAGTGCCGATACGGCCAAATGCCTTGGCGATGATCTTGAAGTCTGCGAGGACTTCGCGACCTTCTTCAATGGCTTGCTTGCAGGTCGCGATAGCGTTTTCGTAGTCCCCTTTCTCGAATTGCGCTGCACTCTTATTGGTGAGATACGTGATGTCCTTGTGCAACTCCCAAGCCTTATCATAGTGCTGGATGGCGTCATCGAATTGCCGTTTCTTGTATTTTTCTGTACCCAGCTTCTTCTCACCCTCGGCTTCTTCCTTCGCCTTCTTAGAGGCAACAGCTCCTTCGTCTTCAGGCTCCGGCTCCGGCTCCGGCTCCGAAGCCTTTGCTGGCTCCGCTGGCTTGGCTGATGGAGGGCGTGCATCTGGCATAGCGACATCCTCTTCCGCTTCCTTGGATCCACCAAATTCTGGAGGCCCCTCGCCTGGTGCACCTCCCATGGACATATCGATCCCCAACAATACACTCATGACCTGAAGGAACCTTGGATCCTGCATCGCGCCGCCGATGTCATTCGGGTTCTGCTTTAGATGCTGAAGTTTTTGCATAAATTGAGGATCTGCTAGGAACGAGCGAGTCTTGGGGTTGTTGGCTAATTTTGCAATCATCTGAGGGTCGTTGAAGATGTTGCCCAGGCCACCACCCATACCACCTGCATCGTCCGCCATAGATTCGGCATCGATGGCTCGCTTGACGGCAGCGAGACCTGACTTGGCTTGTGCGTTGTTAGGGTCAAGCTTCAAAGCCTCTTCGAAAGCACCGTTGGCCCCATCTTAGAGACGACAATTAGCACACTTTAGATTTGTACCCGGAAAACTCAGACATACCCAGGTCCCCTATACCGTGCAGCGCAGAGCCCTTACGGCCCCACCCTTTCGCCCAGTCAGGCTTCAATTCCGTGGTCTTAGTTGCATCTTCCAAAGCTTGGTCAAAGTCTTTCTTCGAGGCGTAGGCACCTGATCTATTGGAGTAGAGAACGTGGTTCTGCGGCTCAATTTCAATAGCTTTGGTAAATTTCTCACTGAATCAAGTCAGTAAGCAGCAAAGTAAATACGAAAAGCTGGTCACCTACATTGCTTCATCAAACTTCTTCTCGGTAAATGCTTTATTGCCTTCGGCTTTGAGAGCGTCCGCCATTCTTACAGATTGATGTACGGTGGTGCTAAGCTGCCAATGATAACAAAAATCTGTGGGGGTTTTGACCTGTTGTGAAAAAGAATGAGCGTGTGTGATCTGTAGAAATCGGTAGAATTGGCGGAAGAACTTCGGCATATCTTACTCTTGATGCTCTCATGCTCAGCCCTAGCGGAAAGCTTTACAGCGGATCCATTCCGCATGAAGAGTAACCATTCGCCGCAAAGCTCATTCACACAAGTTGTTTCAAGACTCACCCCAATTCTCCGATTGCCTCTTGGTTGAAGTCTGGTCTTTCCTGACTACAGATATGGCCTCCTCGGCTGAGGAGGTGCCTGCCAAAGATGAAGACGTCACCATGACCGAACCAAGTGGTGTGTCTAGCCCCAAAGAGCTCAGAAGCGCATTGTATGCCCGATGCGCAAGCTTTGAAGAGGGCCATGTGTTCAATCAAGATGAGCTGTTCGCTTTCGATATCATACCCGACAACAATGTTGAGCAATTGCTGGCGTATACAAAACAGCTTGCGAAGGACGGTTTGTTCAAGCTCATGACCAAGGATGGCAACGCTTGCTGGAAGGTGGTCAAGAGAGCTGATGCTATTAAGTAAGGTGTATGGTCAGTCTTGTGGTGAAAATAGTAACTAATGGAACTGAGCATGTAGATATCGTTCCCTCTCTCAAGAAGAAGCCCTCGTGTATTCCTACATTGAGGGTGCGGCTCGTGAAGGAATATGGAGTAAACTTCTCCGTAGTAAGACCAATCTACACATGACTACCATGAATCGCGCTATCAAGTCTCTTGAAAACAAGAACATGATCAAGGCAGTCAAGATTGTGAAATATCCCAATAGAAAGACATACATGCTGGCCAAACTTCAACCCTCCGAAAACGTAACCGGTGGACCGTTCTACACCGACGGTGTCCTAGACAACGAGTTCGTTCATCAGATGTCTCTATGGACAGAAAGATACGTCATCGGAAGAAGTTGGTGGCATCCACCACTACCAGAACACAAGAGAAAGTTAAGCTCGAAAATAACGCAGGAACAAGCGGAGGAGCTTAGGGCAGCAGAGCTTCGGCAACAAGGGCACGGTAGAGATAGAAGCAAGGCCATGTTACCAATGCATCCAGGCTACCGAGGCTACCCCACTCTGTCCGAGGTTACGAAAGCTATCAATGGGTCGGGATTGTCGGGCGTGACTATGAAGGAATCGGAGATGGGACAGTTGCTCGATATCCTCTGCTGGGATGGGCGGTTGGAAAGAACAAGACATGGAAAAGCATACAGAGCCGTAAAGCAAGTCGATGGCGAAGACGGAGTGGAACTTGGAAATGGACTCACAGAGTCTCCGTGTGGACGATGTCCCGTCTTCGAGTTCTGCGAGGAGGGAGGGCCGGTGAATGCGAGGAGTTGCGAGTACTTCCAAGATTGGCTTCAGTTCTGAACATCTATTGCTTGAGTTATAATTTGCTTCTGCATAGCGTGGGCGTGGTTCTAAATCGGAGATACCCAGGAGTGTGGCATGGCATTATCTGTTCGCCTGCAAACAAGTGGCATGGTCCTTGCAGTGCTCCGAACGTCTGTCACAGACGGGCATATCATCAAACGATGGCCGCATCCCATAGAACCCTGATTCTCCCTCCGCAGGCTAGATAAGGTCATTAGTATCATGGTCTGTGTATACCTAGTTGCTAGGAATTGCATTTGGTGAATACTGAATAAGCCGCATTCGGCAACCGGCAACAACGAGCAAGCGTTTCAGCGAAGACGGAACCCCAGGAACCAACTTCCTCGGGCGGCCAGTCTACAGTATCAACATGCTTTAATTGCCTATTTTTTTGTAAGTCCTTCTCGACTTTTGATATACGATCTATCACCAAGCTTCATGGACATGATAGTCTTGATAGACTCGTAGCACACAATGCCCGCAGAGCCTTCGTGGTTCAGCTTAATGCAGGTACGAGTATCATGATAATGCAGGTACTCTACTCTACAAAAAGGGAGCCGAAGACGACCTTCAAGGCTTGCATCGCAAATTGTCAACCCGCGCTGTTTCAGACGCAACAAATAGTCGAGATCCTACCTATCAGATCTATGAGCTCACGGGTGCGCAAAAGAAGCCAAACTTGCCGTTGCGTTTCGATCCCCCTTCAAACCTGCCGGCGCGTATAACGTCGCAGCAGGAGATGCGACCCCCTTCGTACGTGCTTCATCTACAAAGCTAGGTAACGGCCCAAGCATTCCTTGTGTAAATCTCCGGTTCTATGACGCCCATGTCCGCCCCATACGCCTGCATGAACCTTCAATGTGCTGTTGTCCGCATCTTTGAAACGATCTTTGCGAAATGGGTCCACTCTGCTGTAAGCTTTCCGTTGGGATTGCGCGGTCATTTCGTTGCAGCTATATGTATCTCAGCTCTTACCCCTCGAGTCACTATCATTCGTTCTGTCAAAACTCTTGACGTAATAGTACTGTCTTTCACTTCATCTTGAAGATGATGCTGTCACTCTTTTCTGCGTCTTTACTCCTTGCTGCTGGCAGCAATGCATCGCCATGTAAGTTGCACTCTGGAAACTGGACCTCGTCTTCAGCAGCAGGACCAAAAAGTGCAGCCGTCAATCAGAACCAGAAGCTTGGTACTCAAGCCAATGCAGGGCTGAACCTACCTTTGCAATACTCTCAAGGATCCTCTTCGACCTCTTCTCCAGGGTCATCTGGTTCTTCTGGCGGCTCCGGAGGCTCTACTTCAGGCGGATCTGGCACATCTGACACATCTGCCTCCTTAAGTCCCGCGAGTGGAAGCTGTCCGCAGGGCTTCCTCAACACTGTTTTTAACACCAACGCTGGCCAAGGTTCTGGCTTCCCCAGCACTGCTTGGACTACTTTAACAGGACATGGGATGAACAATTGGAGTACGTTGATATTTGCAGCTCCAGAAAACCTTTTCCATCTTTACTGAACAACTTTTCGTATTTAGTTGGCTTCTCCCTTGAAACTCTCGACAAGCAAGCCGACTATGCGCTCTCCGCCACTCAAGCATCTCAGCTCAGCGGCGCCGTCAATAAAGCCCAGATACCCATCGTCATGGACCACACTTATATACAATCCGCCGTCGAGATGCTAGCCAACAATCCGCCACCATATCTCGAACTCTACAACGAGCCCGACTTCTCCTTCGAAAACCTGACACTTACCGAAGACCCCGCTCCCTCTGCTTCAGATTTGAAGGCAATTTTCGACGCACCGCACCCAAACACGAAACTCATCTCACCAGCCCTCATGAATGCAAACGGCCCTTGGCTCGGCGAATTCTTCCAGGCCTGCAATGGCTGCATTGATCAAATCGACGTTATTGCAATGCACGTATATAACCCAGATCCCCAAGGCGTCCTGGACCAGATCACGCAGCTACACGGTACATGGAACAAGCCCATCTGGATTACGGAACTCTCGCCTGCTACCGCCGGCTGCGATTTAACCCCAAGTACAATGGCTACCACCTACATCAATGTATTGATTCCCGAAATCCTGAAGCTCGGTTACGTCGAGAAGATCTTCTGGAACAGCGGAGAGAGTGACAGCCCGCCGATCAACGGGGCCCCGGCGCCTTGCAGTCCGAGTTTGACGAACTCGGACGGGTCCTTCACCCCCGTGTTGCAGGCTTTGGGGGCTGCGTGTGGAATCAATCCCGGCACCGCGACGTCGTAGAGAAAGAAGGGGGGCCTTTATTAAGGCGCTAGTCACTGTGGAGAGCTGGACCCGGTGTTTAATCATAGTCTTTCTTTTATTTCTTCTTCCATTCTTTCATCGGCGAGCTGTAGTGATCTAGATCTATAGCAAGCTGCATCCAATACAGACTTCTGTATTGACAGACATGTACTTCTTTGATAGGATCATCCTGCCGAGCTCTGATACCTCCCACTCATCTCGCCCCATCCCTCCCGTGCGCATCATATCCCTCGTGGTCCCGAATATCGCTCATCACCCTCCCGTTTCCATCATACCCATCCATCCTCCGACTCCCCCTCCTCCCAACCTGCCCCGCGTTCTTCCTCCTCTTCCTCTCGCTCTTCTCCCACCTCTTCTCCTCCTCCTGCACCCTCAACTCCTCAACCCGTCCCCTGCTCGCGCCCCCTCTCCACACCTTCTCGTCAAATATCCCCGCTTTCTGACCCCCGGGGTATTTCCCCTTGCGGACTTTCCCCTTGCGGTGGTAGTATGTGCACGAGATGTAGAAACCGTGGATGTGGGATGGTATGCTGTGTGATTTCGGGGTCAGCAGATGTCTTCCGGGAGCATATTCGAGTCGTGAGATGTGTCTTGGGGGTGTTTTTCTTCCTGCAACATTGTCTTGCGGTTCCAGATGCAGTATGAATCGGGAAGAAGGGGTTCGGGAAACACGACTCACACGCCGGCGATGAACAGGAGGCAGTTTATCAGCGTGTCGGTGTAGGGGCCTGTGAGGAGGAGGACGGAGAGGGGCGGGAAGAAGATGTTGATGAGTGTGAGGCAGAGGCGGGTGAGCATGGTGGCCGGAGCGCGGGGCGGGATTGGGGTCTACGGGGTTGCGCATGGGCGATGGGACGCACTGGAGTTGGTCAATGGGGGTTTGTGTGGAGGGAAGGCATGATGGGAGCCTCGAGGCGGTCACAGATGGCCCTGCCGGCCGGGCATGCCAGGTTTGCGGATGCTTGCAGCCAGGGAAATGTGTACGCCAAGACCTGGGTGAATGCCGGGATTGGGTCTCAAAAGCCAAAACCCAAAACGGGCCTCGGCAGAATCTTGACCCTTGCGAGTTGCGACATGCTTTAACTTCTCCTACACCGTTGTCTCGAGGCTTGAACGACAGCCGTGAGCGAAGTGAGTGCATGACTACAGTAGCAATATGGCGTTCGCAATCCCTCAAGGCCGAAGGGTTTGGCAGCTGCAAGCACGATTTCAGCAAGGGCAGTACCGACGAGAGACAGAAAGCGAGGAGGGGTCCATCTCTGGGTGAAAAATTTCAGCAGCGTGATGATAGGATGCAACTGCCAGGACGGTCACCCCACAGCCGTTCACAGTGTCTGCAGCAGCATCTTGCGAGTGTCCTTCGCCGCCAGGAGCTCACGACCCTCGTTCAAACCCTCCGTTACCGGAGAGAAGGCGCTTATAATACCGCAAACTTCAAAGAGCTCATCAGAGTCCCCAAAGGCTTGATAGGAGTCCTCAGATATCCAATGCTGTCGGCCTTAGTGGTGTAAATCCTCCCAACGAAAGCAAAAATAGCATCGAGGAGTTGGTCACAGGGGGTCACGAATCTTATTTGAGATCACCTCAACGGTATTATCAACAGACTCCAAAGGATCTTATCATTCCAGATGTACTTTCGACTCATCTTCGACGGACACAAAAATATGAGGCAGCAAGAAGACGGGAACGAGACGGGTCAAGAAATTGCTTGCGGCAAAGGATCAGATCACCCCACGAATGTAACGCGACATCCTGAGGTATTTTCCGACCTTCGCCAATACCTTCATCTTTTGCCTCACGTGCTGCTTGACGAAGACTGCGGAATAAACATTCAGCGCGCAGCTGTCTTGACAAAGCAGCTTGAAATTCGTCGTTGCAATACGGAGGTCTCGGCATTCGATAACCTCGGCACAGTCCCATTCTCGATCGCTGTCAATGTCTCTGTCACATGCTGCTTGGCCCAGAGGTCGCTGGACGATTGAGGTGGAAGGAGTGATGTCTCAAAAGCCACCGCGGAGATTGCAAGACTGTTCATGACTCGAATTTTTGGTCTCGTATCGAGGCCACTGCGTAGGGACAAAGCTAGGTTCGAAAGGACTCGTCAGCATTTACCTTAGCCGACTCACCTATCAGACAACGTCATGTTGATCAACACCTGATTTGAAGCTCAGTTGAAGAAGGACGAGGATCGACAGAAGGCTCTCGCGTCGACGAGCCTGATTTGTTCTGTAGCTAATGCGTCGGAAAGAAGTCGACCCATCTTTCAGCACACTGGCAGAGAAATACAGAATCGGTCTCGTCATCGTCAGTGTGATTCCTATGGATATGCCCGCTAGTATAGGCGTTGGTGCGGTTACTCCGCAGAATCGATGATCGGTGAGCTTGAATCTCAGATGAGACCTCAGGGTCCACAATGGGGATGAATCGGCCGCTTGAGAGATCTCTGGGTCTGCAAAGCAGGAAGCATGTTGGGAGCTCGGACGGTCCCAGAGGCATGAAGCGTACCTCCTCCCGTGTCGAAACCTGGTAATTCAAAGCCACCAATGTCACACATCTCGTGGGGCCAGATATCTCCACTTCTCCAGGCTCCCCAGCAATTGAGCCATGGCGTCAGGCCAAGAACAGTCGCCCCAATCATCTCGACAGTCAGCGTTGTATTTCCGTGGACTTGACTCCACTCTCGGATGCCGATTTTTCGTACCTACATGGGCTCTCTTTCGCCTCGGCACGCTCCGAGATGTTTAGGTTTTCTTTGATTGTTGACGCAAGGGCTTTTAGTGGGGGGGGGTTAAAACGGTCATCAGGATCACAAATTGCACAGTCATCCAATACTAGCCCTTGTTCCATACACCGAGACTACTTACGCTCGTGGTCTAGATGCGAAAAGCCAGGAATGGCCAAGCCACGGCGCTTTGCAGTCAGGGAGGTGTATTATGCTGTCCGCCGGACAGGCTGAACTACTCAACCCCTCGTAATGAGAGAATGAAGGTCGGGGCAAGACGTTTGCCGACATTTATAATTCCAATTTTTAGACTGCGAACGAACGTTACTGCTCGCATTGCAGCTGCGGAGCAGCACAGATGGGAACAAATAAGCTCCCCTTGGAAACCCGGTTACACACAGACGCACGGAGACTCAGGGATCTGAGCTGCAGATATGCGTTCTCGTGGTCGAATCCCCAGATCTTTGATATTTGGAGACCTGGCTGTGCAGCGGGAGGCGACATTGAAGCGATCATTGCTTGCCTCCGCCCATTCCTGCACTCGAGCCAAAGGCTAAGTTTTGGCATTAGCCGTCGCGCGGTCATGAAGCCCCTAGAAGATAGTCGACGAGCGCACTACATCTATTGGGTGCGTTGGAGGTGCATTTGGGGTTAGTAGCTAGGCAATTGATGCCGAGCAGAGAGCATGTTAGTGGCAGGAAGAGAGAGAGCCACACGGAGAGATAAAAGGACCGAGATGTCTGATCCCACGATGAGATGGGGGAAACAACGGGCACGAGAATATGATATGAGATGAATTATTTGATGCAATTGTGTTTGGATACCTATTGCCATCTTCGCGCCATCAGTTTGGCGTCGTTGGACATTTTAGACAGAAGCATTTTGCGAGCTAGCGACGTCAGTGGTCAGCATGGACCGTGGCCGAGACTCGGACCGAGAGTAGCGAGCAAGTGTGTGTGTGTGTGTGTGTGGGGTGGCGCGCAAGATGGCTAGTGTCCAGCTGAATCTCCATCCTCTTCCAGTCTCAGTCTCCAGTCTCCACACCAGAAGATGCAATCGAGGAGAGCCCTTTGGACCGCGACAAGGAGAGGGAATTGCATTGTTCAATAAGGTAATGCCAAAGCCAATGCCAATGCCCATGCCAATGCCAATGCGTGCGACGACTAAGTATTGAAACTTGTATGCACGAGGAAGGGAGCGCGTACGGGTTGAAATAACTTAATGATCCTTATGATAAATACGGTAACGGAGCTATCATGGACGTTGACAAATACTCTGCGTCTAGGCCACCCACCTGCAGACGCCCACGCTTTCTCGCTTATGTTCCGTCAAGGAACACGCCCTTTCCATTGGCTGCCCGGACCCATTTTCTCAAACACGACAACACCTTTGATTGTCTCCTGCTTCAAATTGCGACGTTGTCCAAGAGGGAAGGCAATGAGGGAATGGGGAAATGATTTCGTCTCCATCCATCCCAGACTTGGCGTCGCGTGGTTGGGGCGCACCTCCAAGAGGCACGCGGGGAAGACAAGACGCAGAGGAGCAGAGGGTTCGATGTGCCTGCTTGGTCGCTGGAGATTTGCTCAGATGGAAGATTGGTGGATGGATGAAGCCGACGAGAGAGAATTGGTTGGAGCGTGACCGATCGCGGAGACTGGCTCCGGCGGGCCACAACGGGATCTGCACGGCCACTAGCGGGAAAGGGATTCGTTACCAAACTTCCAATCAAGTTGAATCCCTGGATCCGATCTCTCTCTCCCTTGATCCATGTGCCCCAATCTTGGACACCAGAAGGCCCTAGGGCGCTGTAGAATACCCTAGAGTCACATTCTTCGGACATGGCCACCACGAAAAGGACGGACGACAACAAAGTCGAAAGAAGGGCGGACCTGATCCACCGCCGATATGGAAGCATTCGCCATCTTGGGCCAAAGGGGGCGTGCCAATGTCCCGCGCTCTTGACAAATCCAATCCACTCCAATCCACTCCAATCCAATCCACTCCACTCCAATCCAATCCAATCCAATCCAATCCAATCCAATCCAATCCAATCCAATCCAATCCGATCCAAAATAGGGGGCCCCACGCAACCAGGTCGATGACGAACCATTCCCTCCAGTAATGATCCAATAATGATCCAATGCTCCAAATGATCCAATCTTTGCCCTCCCTCCCAAGTAAGCCCGCTGTCACAATCGAATGGCTGAACAAGCGCTCTGCCCAGGACCCAGGACTCCAGTCCCCCCTCCAAGCTAACCCTCCCTGTCCATCATCTCGCTCAGTCTCAACGCTCGACGGGTCGACTCCGTACCAGTCGTAACCCTGATATCGACATGGATCTCCCTTAGCCAGCCGAGCCAATGCAAGCCACCAAGATCTCTAACCAGGCATTCCTCCTTGACTATCACCCACACTATGCACTCCAACACTCAAGCTTACACCCTCTGGCTGCCGCTAAATGGAACAGGTCCCGTATGCCGACCTATGAGAGCCGAATGTTTGTGGGGAAGAGAGTGAGGCAAACTTCGGTATTCACCATCGAACCAACAATGCGACTCGGCAATCTGCGTAGAACTCTCAGATGCACTTGTCGCCCTTGCCAGTGACTACTTGCATGCACGAATACAACACCATGCAGCTGGATAAGTGGCTCACATTCGACCACAGGCCTAGATCTGCCACTTACCCTGTGTCGCATAACGGAAAAGCCCTAATCTATTTGAGATTGGCGTTGATAGTGCTCGTTGATATCAGTACTAGTACACCCTTCTCACCATCACATGCGTGTATACTTCATCAAGGTCAAGGAGTTTAATGGATCGCTCGTCCACCCTAGTCGTTCATTTTCCTTCATTTCATCGTAGGAGGTCATGGACGGCATCAGCACCACCTTTGATCCGGACGATCTCTCACCCCAACCTCGACCACCGGCGCAGGCTACTCGACCCCGAGAAAAGTCGAAACGTCCGCAACTATCGTGTAATCCATGTCGAGCTCGCAAGGTCAAGGTAAGCCGATGTCAGACTTCAAAGCTCATCCATCTACTACAGTCCTCTTACGCGGATGATGCCAGTGTGATCGCATCCAACCCTGTACGGCGTGTTCTCTACACCAGATCGCCGAGCTATGTGAATTCGATCTCTCAGAGGCCGAGCGGCAGCCCATACTTCAAGCGGAGGCGCTGAAGGAAAGAGACAAGACGATAGCTAATCTTCGCAATGAGATGGCTATTCTACGGGGTGAAGCCGTCAAAGCCGAGCCGACCGAAGACAACATATTTGCACGTACCGGGCAAAAGATCAAACTGCCCCCGAAAGTGACGAGGAAACCTTCCCCTCCACCTGCGTCTCAACTGCAGGCCTTCAGTGGAGATATAAATGACAACATCTACTTTGGAAGTCCAGGCATGACCAGTGTTGTCGCAGAGGTAAGCGCCCGTTCATTTCTCGGGATCGTCTCACCATCCCGCTAAGGTGTGGCCCCCAGTTCGCGCATCTTGCTTTTGACCGTAGGCCTTCGAATCTCACTCATGCCGTTCCCCGTGCCACTGATATCTTCGCCTTTCAACTCGCCACGTCTCATCCATTTCCCACCCTCTGGTCTGCTAAAGACGACACCTCGAGCCTGGTCAAGCTGCTGCCACCCGAGCAAGACCTCTTCTTCTATCTCGATGCTTTTCAGCGACGCGCACAATTCTGCTCTTTCCCTCATGTGCCAGATCAGTGTACGAACAATGAGGTCAGACGATTCTTGGAAAATCTTGAGCACAACGCAGCCCTCTATCCCGACATGCTCGCTTTACTGTTCGCCACTCTAGCACAAGGATTGCAGGATGGTGTTTACGACAAGTTTGGCGGAAAATGGGTTGCCGGTAGTGTTGAACAGGAGTCAAAGAAGGGCGATGTCTACAGTCAGTATTAGTGACCAGATTCCCGCTTTCTTTGCTGAAAACAACCAGTCGCTGCCGCCTATCAATGTTTGAGGCTTGCTTCATTCATGAGCCGGCCAACATTACTCGTCATTGAGGCTCTCGTGATGATGGGACCATATCTGACTAACAGCGGCAAATTTCTTGATGCGTCTGCTCTTTTCGGCGGCACCGTCAGGCTTGCTCAAAGTATTGGTTGTAAGTCGCGAGCATTGCTGAACAGCTTTAGCATTGCGCTCACGTCTTTAGTGCATCGGGATCCAAGTCAACTGAACCCTCCGGCACCTCCCAAAGAGATGAACATTCGAAGAAATCTTTGGTGGTGGATGATACACATGGATCAACAGTACTCGATGGCGCTGGGGCGACCTATGGCAATATCAAGCATGGGCGATTGCCGACCACCGGAGCCGATAGTCCCAGATCCACTTGTCCAGAGTCTTTCAAACTATCTTGTTCAGTTCAGCATCCTGGGACGTCAAATTCTGTCTGCCGGCTATCTGACCAACGATCAGATTGACAAATTCTCCGACGATCTGTTGGCCCTGCAAAAGACTCTGCCTGCTCTAATTTCACTCGATATGAGCTGGCTAGATAAGGAAAAGATACTTCCGGTATGGCCTTTGGACGCTCAGGCAGGGGTCTTACACGCAAAGACTCACAACTTTCTTATCCTGTTGAACCGGCAACGAATTGAGAATGTGCGTCGTAACTCTGACGGCCCCAATATTAACTTCTCCCCTGTGTACTCTAATGTGGATGCAAACAATGTGCCCCGTGGCAGAGGTCGTGTCCTCATGTCCTGTCGGGCGGTTCTGGTTGCTTTTCAGTTCTTTTCAACTCGAGTTCGTGCGGCCATGATCTGCTGGACTATGGGGCAAATGGCTTTCAACGCGGCCATGATCCTACTCTTGTCCATGCTTGAGACAGGTGACACCCAGGATCTTGGCGCAGTTCAGCATACGTACAGCACCTTCCTCGAGATGAACAAGTTAGGCATTCATAAACTAGCTGGCGCGGCAGTTGAACGACTGGGCCTGTTGATGAAAGAGTTCCGAGCAGGTGATCCCGCGAACGAGACCGTGATGGGCCAGCAAGGGATGATGCTCCTGGAAGATCCCGGGCTTCAGGGTTCCATGCCCGAATCATTCTCACCGCTCAGCTTCCGGATGGCCGGTGGTGCTGACACCCCAGGCATGAGGAGGGAAGGTAGCGACACAGGGTATCGTACAGAAGCCTCGCAACTTGCGAGGAAGAAGGCAACACGCAAGTCAGGCACCGGTCGCGAGGGGAAGGGGAAATCAGAGAAGAAATCCATTGGAAAGTCGGCTCAGCGGCCCTGGACAGACCGCCGCTTCTCCGACGGTGCAACACCCAAACAGTCTCGAAAACGCAAAGCCAATCGAGGCACGCCTATTCTTTCTCTGGCTACTATCCTTCCAGGTCAGCACAACTTCTCCGTCACGCCACAAACAACCATCAAGCCTGAAGATGAACTCTTCTCCCCCATACAGTCAACGTACCAAGGCTTCCACCCCATCAACTCCCCTGTCCAACAACAGCAACAGCAGCAGCGCCACCAGTTCGAAACCACGCCGCGCCCGCAAGCGTTCCCCCAACCCCATCAGCACGTGGCAACTCTGGCCCACAACAACCAACCCCACGCCGCCTCAGATCCTGGCGATCACACCTTCGCTTTCAGCAACCAGACCACCCCCGGGTCCGCCGGTAACTACTTCGACGAGACCCTCGGCCACCACTTCTCCGGCGACTTCGACCTCCACACGCCGTACTCGGCGCCGCCGTTCGGCCTGCCGAACGGGTTGCCGGACGAGCCTTCTTCCTCGTACACGCAGCACTTTTGAAAACGCGCTTAGACTTTGCGCCGCAACGCCTTGATACCCCCACGGAAAAAAAACGGGACCGCAGCATGGAACACAGCACATGCGGCGGCCTCTTCAGCATCGTCGGGCGTCTCGGGGTCGGCGGCTATACATCTGTCTCCCGCGGCAGCGATGCATTAGACGCAATCTCATTCGTAACAATGCTATTATTACTACCCGTCCGTTCGCAGCATCGACCACCATCCCCCCATCTCCTACCACCTACAGAAAAAAAAAAATCCGTCCGAACTGTACCAACAACACCACCCCCTCACTTGGGCATTCTGGACTCCTCACCTCGATCTCTTTCACTTCCCCCCCGCACAACAGACTGTTTTTTCACCGATGCACCACCACCACCCACACACGAGGGGCCGTTTCCGCCCCCGTATCATCTGGCGTTCTTCCACGCCACCCACCCATCTCGACGATGATCATGACTGAATGGATTTCCCCTCTGCGAGCGAAGCGGCATTTAGGGCGGTATTTGTGGTGCATAGATAGCTGAGCTTAGCATAGCGACCAATGCAGGATTTCGGATACCCATACATGCTCACGGATCGAGGAAATTTTTTTCTCTCTCACTGTTTGTTTTTCCTTCAGTAGTGGTGTCGGTGGGTGTGGTGCTTGCCTCGGTAGTGTAGTTTCTGTCGCGATGGCTGGTCCCGTTGCACTGTTAGCGGAGATGGGAAGGGGGAACGACGGGGCGGTCCCCCGTTGTGAGGTCCCGATTAGGAAAGGGGGCTTTTTGTGGTTCTATGGTACACATGCTTTGTCACTATGTATCGTGATCCCGCTGCGTGCTGTGCAGCAAGGCAAGACCGGCGCATGGGACAACAATTCCGGCACCGTTGTCGCAGCGCCTCTGCCCTGCAAACCCCCTCTCGCAGCGTGTAGTATGTACATGTCCACAGTCCATCGGGGTGTAAAACGTCCCGTCACGAGCATGCCATGGACCTTTCCCGAAAGCGCCACCATGCTGCCTCAACCAGTAGCCCCCCCCCCGCGAGTGATGTAGAAAAAGTGGAGATTCGGTATCGATAATCGAGGTGTATCGACACAGTGGATGGGAGTGTTTAGGCGCTGTGGGCATACTTCGTCAGCTCCGGCGAATCAATGGGCGTGATGGATACGTTTTCCCGAATGGGAGAGACCCAGCGGCGGAGGCGGCGGGGAGAGCCGGCGGCTTGACGGCGGTAGGGGGGGAATGGGCATAATGAGGGGGACTTACGGGGGGTGGAGGAATTCGGTCCAGCTGCTCGAGAAGAAGGCGACGGCGACCTGTTGGGTGGCGATGGTTAGCATGTGCCGCGCAAAAGGGGTTTTCAGCCCGGCTCAGAAGCATTTTTGGAACGACGTTGCGAGTGCGCGTCCATCACAGCGTTGCAACAACGTGGCTTTGGAGTTCGTTCAGCCCAAGGGGATCCACAGATGTGTTCCTTCTCTTCCCTTCGTCTATTCAGCTCTCCTCCTTCCCTTGCCTCCTCTTCCCCTTCCTCTTCCCCTTCCCCTTCCTTGACCGACGTAGGAAAATGGCACTCACCCCAGCAAACCCCACAGCCTTCAACATGCTCCGATTCTCCTGCGCCGTCAACGTGTAGTACGTGCTCCTAAGCGCGCTGCCGATCGTGCCCGGCTCCGGCTGTCGAGCGGGGGGTCCACCGGATCGTGCGGCGGCGGTGGAGCGGGAGGTGGAGGATTGGGGGGGGGCGGTGGAGCGGGTGCGTTTGGGGGGCATTGTGGAGGGTTGTGTTGGATGGGGGGAGGGTGTGGTGTTTTGGGGGAGAGGGGCTGTGGATTCGGACGAGGGTGGTTGTGGTTGGGGATGAGGAACGTTTGAGCTGGGAGAATGTTTTGGCGATTATGCGCTAAGTAAGTCGCTAGCGTGAAGCAAAGAGTACCACTTGCTTGAGGCTGAACTTGGAATTTGCATTATGGTACTCCGGTACATTTTGCCTCTACCGAGAACCCTGAAAAAGAAAGGCTTTTATACAAGCGCTTTGCCTACTTGTCTACTGAAAAGTATCACCAATGGTAAGCGGCTTTGCTACAGCATGAAAGTGCCAATTCTGAGAACACACGATGTCTGTCGTTGGAGATACAACAACGTATCTCTTTCTGCCTCTGAGCGTCGCCAATCGCATGGCTTTGAATAAGCCTAATCTTGCTAATCTTCAATCTCTGCATGGCTGAGCTTCAATGGTAGATATTTTTTGGACGTTAGCCTTGTTTCTCAGGCCGGCAATGGAACACCCCGAGGCAAAACTCTTGAACGCATGTTGCAGATGTTCATGATGGAGCCGATGTTTGATACCTCATCCGTGACAGTCTCCATGGAAGAACTATTCTCATCCAGGTTACTGAGCCCAGAGTTCACCAAATTTGGTATAATCATCCATGACTTTTCCGAGAAAGGAGTCAGGTCGTCGCTTACTGGAGGTGCGAATGTCTGCGCCTCTGATGCAGCCTGCTCAATGCAGCCTAGCTTCCAGTGGATCACTCTAAGTGCAAGGCTACGCCAACGGGCAAAGTTCCAAGCTGCGCGTTCAATGGCTCCTTTCAAGCAGTGTTCTTCCCGCTTCATTCCTATGATGTCTAAATATGGAGGCTCTTGCCGCCGTCAGCTTAGCTGGCAACATCCTCCAATTCCTCAGTTTCACCGGCGACGCGATCTCGAAGACCCGCCAGATCCATGCCTTTATTCTGGGTACCTTGAAGGAGCATGACGATCTAGAAGGACTCACCACTGTTTTGAGGGGTTTGAGCGGTCGATTGCAGGCCTCAGTAGGGTCAGTGGACTCAGGATTGGAGCAGCTGTGTTCAAGCTGCAACGAGATCGCAGACGAGCTGCTGAAGGCTTTAGAATGCATTGGCCGCAGTTGAAAACGAACTCAGTCTCGGAGCCTCAGAAAGGCCTTGAAGGTGTTGCGGGGCAAAGAGAAGCTGAAAGTTCTTGAGGGAAGGTTGGCCGGATTTTGCCAGGGGGTGATTTTGCATGTTACTGTGGAGCTGAGGTATAATTGCTCTTGTTTGGGGTCTGCTCTGGCACACAAGGCTGACGATCCGCTTCTAGGTCTCAAATCGACGCACTAAATCATCAGCAAGTAGAGTCTTTTCAAGCTCTTGACGATGCAACAAAGGAGGGCACACAAAAGATCCTACAGACATTAAGTGACAGCCGGAACCATTGGGCCGCTGTCACAGACGTGAGCGTGCACACACAGACTGGGACGATGTTCTCTCCAGAGTTAGGGCCAGCGGCTGCAAATCTAGCAGAGCAGAGCGAAGCAACCCGTGCCCTCACGGCCGAAGAGCAGCAGAGGACCCGGACTGAGGTACTTGCTGCCATCGCTAATCTAGCTTCCAGGTATGAAGATGCTCTTTCTAAAGAAGCCGAAACCATCTCCGCAAGAAGTTTGGAGAGAAACCAAAATAGTCGATGTCGGATCACAAAAATGGTCGACTGGAATCAGGAGATCATGATGCAAAAGATCAACGGACTACAGCGAGGGTAGCATTGAACTCGTTTAGAGATCGACAAGAAAGTAGAGGAATTGAAGGAGATGGTCACCAAGATCAATACCGCGAGCGAAGGACCGGACCGCAAGTTGCGTAGGGGAATGTGTAACTTTTCTAGTGTCATTCTTCGGGTATCTGCAGTATGTTCTAGGTTTTTGATCGCTAGCCACGCTGAAATTACCCCAGGAGAGGTCAGCTGAGTCAACAAGCAAGGATTGCTTTCGATACGATACTCGGATTGCATAGTGCACTACCGAAGTTCAGACCATGTTTGAGATTGAGATGACAGATCTTAGGCCACCCGAAGTCGGCGTACTAGGTAGGTACGCTTTCTACTATCAGCTCGTTCCGATGTTTCGGCAGATGAAGAAATGGATTCGCGGAAGCTGGTCTTGACCTCGATTGCCGATCCGTTACCGTTCGGCTTGTATGAAACACCCTCTGTCCCACTTATTAGCAGAATAATGCGGTCTGCAAGAGATGACAACACGGTTTGAGTCCTCTTCAAGCACAAGATCACATACAATGAAAGATTCCGGGCTGTCGGCGAATAAAATAAAGCCGACATTACTCTCATCTTGGTGGTGTAATCTCAGATCTCCCCGCGGACAGTGAAGGTCGTTTCTGAAGGTGAGCCTGATCTTATGCATCATGCGATCTTCGTTCGCTACCTTGGACGCAGCGTCCTGCAAGTCCAAAAAATCGGCAAAAACTGTGAATACTTTGGTGAACGTCATCCAGACGACTGAAATTCTGTTTTCAGTGAGAGAGGGTGGTCGCACCCACTTATCACACAAGAAGAATGTTACCAACAGGACCATATCAATCGTTGTTCGATCCGATGTGCGGATGAAGGTCCTGCACGTCGAGTTGGCCCCACTTGATTGCTACTCTTCCCAAGTGTTGATAGACTTACCTCACGGTCAAGCACACGGCAGTAGCTGGACTATATTAGCACCACTTTCTCCATGCGCCGTCTGAAGCCTATGCACTTCTGAACTCGTAGAGCTGATGCAACGAATGGTGCTTGAAGCTACGGAACATCGTCGTGTTGGCTAGTGGCATCTGAGGTTTTTGGATTTAATATCAATGTAGTTTGCTGCCGAGATCAGAATCACTCTGTGACTATTAATTGTAGATACAAATTTCAACATTTGCAGAGGCCTCCCCGCCCTTCCAAATCCGGTAAGTAGGTAGAGAGATAGATGACCGCCCTACTATTTCCCCGCCCTACAAAGGATGTCACTATCGATCCATCGACCCAATGAAGCGGGTGGAACTCAGAATTGACAAGGCAGCCAAATCATATGATAGTTATACATATTTGAACGTTCTGCACCCATATCATCTGAATGACCTTTCCTCGCACGTATTCTCCATGATAAGTGTAGCGAATGGTGGGGCTACGGTCAAAATCTCACCCGCGCTCCATACCAATTGCTAGACACTTGCTGAACACGGTCATCGCTTGTCCCTCGAGTCATGTAGGATAAAAATCACGATGAGATATTATAGCGTACTGATCGCATTCATTAGGTCAACTACGAATCTGGAGGCAGCTCTGGACGAGTTTCAGCAAAATCTATCTTCTGAACAGAAGATTGAATTTGAAGCAGCTGCAAATCAAGTTCCATCTGCCGAAGCAGCCGTGCTCCTCACTGACGAGATCAACAAGAAAAGTTCAACCAGCAAAAGCCATGTTCTTGCAGGCCGGATGCGCGTGGTTCTCGAGGCTGTTCAACAATATAGTGCAATTGGAGACACTGCAGCTTCAGTCAACCCAATAGCAGCGCTGGTTTGGAGCAGTGTCAAGATTGTGGTCCAGGTGATGGCTCCCTTAGCCTCTCGTATCGTCACTACTAATACACAAAGTTCAGGCGGCCTTGAACTTCGCGAATTATTTTGAGAAATTGTCCAAACGCTTTGCGCAATTGAGCACTTGTTAGTAGTGGAGTGTCGTTGGCCGCCACAGTAGGCGTGCGCCACGAAGCCGTGCCACGATCTAGCCGGATGAGGCTTAGCGTGAGTATGGAAGCGAAGCATACCCTTCCATCGATCCGACTTTCCATGACTGCCTATTTGGGGCATGCGACCATGGGGCCATGACGCAGCGGTAAGGGGTCGGATGACGCACGGGCATGCTTGGCGAACATATTGCTACTGGCGATGCCCCCGAGATTCTTGAGGGGATTCTCAAGAATTAGTCTACTACTGATAGCCCTATATACGAATATATTGCTATCGCTACTGAGTTCACATTGCTACATACTACCCTAGGCGAACCTACCCCTAACCGTAGGCCAGTCTAACAGCACTTACTGTCCTCGGCTGAGCGCGTATGAGAGGCTGTTCAAGGAATCTATACGGCTTCAAACATCACTATCCGATCTTTATGCTTTTATGGTCAAGTTTTGTACCAAAGCGTTAGAAGTTATACAGAAGAAAGGTGCGAGGAGCATTACTGAGCGGAAACTAAGCCAGATACTAAGACTATACCCTCATTGTAGGCATGAAACAATTTGTCAAGTCTCTCTGGAAGGATTTCAAGGGTGATTTTGAGCAGCTGGAGGAGAATATTAGCGCGGCAAAACAAGAAGTTGACGAGGAGATAAAGCTCGCGTCTGAACAGAAGATGCAATTAATTCATGAGCAGCTACAGATTGAATCCGAGCAGGCTCAAATCCAACGCTTGCAGCAATTGACTGAGATAAGAGAGAGCAGGATTTTCCGCTCCCAGCAGACACTTGCCCTAGCGGAAACCAAAGAGCTTCGGATCCAAAAGGTTATGAAAGAAGAAGGTGTGTCAAAATCAAGCATTGTTGCTGCCTAGGCGAGACTAAGTGGTTGCTGTTTGTTCCTTGCAGATCGTACAAGAGTACGTTTGCGTAATCAAGTCTTCAGCTATGACTATACTCGAAGTCAAAGCAAAGCATGCAGGACGCGCTGCCAAGGCACTGCCGTCTGGCTCTTCGAGAGAGCAGAGTTCAAAGAATGGAATGAAGAGACACTATCAATGTGTCTTTGGTGTTCGGGAATGAGTGGGTACAATCCTTGCCGAACGCTGTCCTTGTTGCGTGCTCCTACCTGAGTACTCCGGCTGACTGGATCGCAGCTGGGTGCGGAAAGACAATTCTGACGTAGGGACACACGTGTATTGCGTTTTTGCATCCCTCTGATTCAGGACACCAAATAGCATTGCTAATAGCTAGCTTACATTAGAGGCCATGTGGTAGAGCAGCTGAAGAATCTAGCCGGCACAACAGACACAGTCATCGCCTACTATTTCTTTGACCCTGCCCAAAAGAAGTCTCTATCCCCTTGTACCTTTCTGCGGAGCATTTTGCACCAGGTACTCCACACTGAATCACTGAATCCGACACTATAGCGACGCCTCAAAGCGATCTTTATTGGGCCAAGCGGTAGCAGAGAACCCGAGATTGAAGAGTTGGAGCGACTGATTTTTGAGCTGTGCAATACACTGCAAAAAGTGATCATTCTTATTGACGGCATAAACGAAGCGGAGCAAGACGATCAAAGGCTGGTCCTGCGCTTTTTGAAGGCCATGCAACAAAGTCAAGCTGTCATCAAGCTCTTTGTTGCCAGTCGACCTGAAACAGGTATTCCGATTTTCTTCAGTGATGGCCAACTTACGCGAATCAACATTCGAGCTCATGATACTCGACTCGAGATTGAAGGTTTCATTAACTCACGTGTGGAATAGGAGGCGAAAAATGGCTCTCTCGTTGTCTGTGGGCCAGCTATGATCGACAAAATTAAGAATGTTCTGAAAATGAAAGCTAGAGGAATGTACGATACCTATCTCATCGATCTTGCACAATCTTCCAACAAGGGAGCTGACAGAGCCTACTAGGTTCCTTTGGGTAGATCTGCAGGTCAAAACAATCTGCGATACATGTGAGGACGATGAGACGTCCGATCGAGTCCCAGAGATGCTCGAAAAGCTTCCAGAGGGTATCATAGATATTTACTCGCATGCGCTACAAAGAGTGCTTCAGAAGGATGATGAGCAGGTCATAACTATACAGAATATCTTCAAATGGGTTGTCTGCGCAAGACGCCCAATGACCATTGACGAGCTGCATGACGCCTTGACAATCACAACAGACCAGAAGTCCTGGGAAAAGCCTTCGCAGAAATTCCGTCCGTCGACAGTGAGCAAGCTATGTGGTAACCTCATCGTCTACGATGATTTCGACCGCACGTTGTCGCTAGCACACTACACTGTCCAAGCGTTCCTCAAGTCACCCCCAAAAACGCCTTCACTTGCCGAGTTCAGCATGCAAGTTTGTAGAGCGGATCACTATTTGGGCGATATGTGTGTCATATATCTCGGTTTCGCTGACTTTCAAAAATCGCTCACAACCACTGGCGATTCTAGGAACCTCCAGTTTCTGAATCGTCCGGTACTTTTGACCACACGCATATTACCAGGGCTCAATTTTTCTATGCTACAAAATTGGAATGAGCGCTTAAGGCGTCATACAGACAGCCATGATTTTGACGCGGAGAATTACCTGAGAATGATCAAAAGTACAATTAATTCGCCTCCTATCGACTCCTCCTTTCCACTTCTAGAATACTGCAAAATCAACTGGTACCATCACTGCCATGCTTTTCCTCCGGAAGACACCAAGAGCGCACGCAGTCTGAAGCAGCTCTTGAAACAGCCATCGCTGCCTTTTTTATGGCAACCGTGGGGTTTACCCAATGACTTAGATCCATTCCCTCACTGGCCGATGTTTACGTGGGCAGTACACCAGATTCATATACCTATTTTACGGATCTGGCAAGACCTCATTACCAAAAAGGAAGCAGACAATTCTTGGAGACATCTATGGCTCATTAGTGGGGACTCTTTATTTTCCTCCGCCTGCACCATGGCAAACACCACGCAAATCGACCTTTTCTGCAACAGTTTGATAGGAGTAAGGCCAGCAATTAAACCATCACAACAACAATTACTGGCTGGGATGGTAAGCGCCGCTGCCTTGGGGCATACAACAATAATAGAGAGATTGCTTCAACAAAAGGCCGATGTCAACGCTGCTGCTGCTACTGGATCTAGTTACAAAACGGCGCTTCAAGCAGCAGCTGGAGGTGGTCACCTGGCTGTAATCGAAAGGCTGCTTCAACAAAAAGCCGATGTCAACGCTGCTGCTGCTCCTAGATCTACTAATGGCAGAACGGCGCTTCAAGCAGCGGCTGAGGGTGGACACTTGGCCATAGTCGAAAGGTTGCTTCAACAAAAAGCCGATGTCAATGCTGCTGCCTGTGAAGATGATGGCAGAACGGCGCTTCAAGCAGCGGCTGGGGGTGGTCACCTGGCTGTAGTGGAAAGGCTGCTCCAACAAAAGGCCGATGTCAATGCTGCTGCTGCTGCTGGCAGAGATGGTAGAGCGGCGCTTCAAGCAGCGGCTGAGGGTGGACACTTGGCCATAGTCGAAAGGTTGCTTCAACAAAAAGCCGATGTCAATGCTGCTGCCTGTGAAGATGATGGCAGAACGGCGCTTCAAGCAGCGGCTGGGGGTGGTCACCTGGCTGTAGTGGAAAGGCTGCTCCAACAAAAGGCCGATGTCAATGCTGCTGCTGCTGCTGGCAGAGATGGTAGAGCGGCGCTTCAAGCAGCGGCTGAGGGTAGTCACCTGGCTGTAGTGGAAAGGCTGCTCCAACAAAAGGCCGATATCAATGCTGCTGCTAGTCAATATTATGGCAGAACGGCGCTTCAAGCAGCGGCTGAGGGTGGTTACCTGGCTGTAGTGGAAAGGCTGCTCCAACAAAAGGCCGATATCAATGCTGCTGCTAGTCAATATTATGGCAGAACGGCGCTTCAAGCAGCGGCTGAGGGTGGTTACCTGGCTGTAGTGGAAAGGCTGCTTCAACAAAAGGCCAATATCAATGCTGCTGCTGCTGCTGGCAGAGATGGTAGAACGGCGCTTCAAGCAGCGGCTGAGGGTGGTCACCTGGCTGTAGTGGAAAGGCTGCTTCAACAAAAGGCCGATGTCAATGCTGCTGCTGGTCAATATTATGGCAGAACGGCGCTTCAAGCAGCGGCTGAGGGTGGTCACCTGGCTGTAGTGGAAAGGCTGCTTCAACAAAAGGCCGATGTCAATGCTGCTGGTGCTAGATCTCATGGCAGAACGGCGCTTCAAGCAGCGGCTGGAGGTGGTCACCTGGCTGTAGTGGAAAGGCTGCTTCAACAAAAGGCCAATGTCAACGCTGCTGCCGTTGATCCTGATGGTAGAACGGCACTTCAAGCAGCGGCTGGGGGTGGTCACTTGGCTGTAGTGGAAAGGCTGCTTCAACAAAAGGCTGATGTTAATGCTGCTGCCAGTAAGGATGATGGCAGAACGGCACTTCAAGCAGCGGCTGGAGGTGGTCACCTAGCTGTAGTGGAAAGGCTGCTTCAACAAAAGGCTGCTGTCAATGCTGCTGCCAGTAAGGGTGAGGGCAGAACGGCACTTCAAGCAGCGGCTGAGGGTGGTCACTTGGCTGTAGTGGAAAGGCTGCTCCAACAAAAGGCCGATGTCAATGCTGCTGCCTGTGAGAATTTTGGCAGAACGGCGCTTCAAGCAGCGGCTGGGGGTGGTCACTTGGCTGTAGTGGAAAGGCTGCTCCAACAAAAGGCCGATGTCAATGCTGCTGGTGCTAGTGAATCTGGTAGCAGAACTGCGCTTCAAGCGGCGGCGGGGGATGGTCACCTGGCTGTAGTGGAAAAGCTGCTTCAACAAAAGGCTGATGTCAACGCTGCTGCTGTTGGTCAATATGGTGGCAGAACGGCGCTTCAAGCAGCGGAGGAGGGCGGTCACCTGGCTATAGCCAAAAGGCTACGCGCGGCAGGTGCTAAACAATAGATAATCACTTGAAGAAGTTTGACACGGACAACCAGTTTCGACTCATCCACGACAGGTATGTACCTCACCAACCCAGGAGTCTGTCTACCAAGGCTGATCCAGATCTCGTCGGAGCTAGAACAACCATCTCCGTACGCGAACGTAAATGTAAAGAGACTTTCTCCGTTTAGGAAAACGGATTCGATGGAGGTGCGGTGCGAGCGAACGCCGAAGTGGTCCACTGCTGGATGGTTTTTGCAAATGCATTTCGCGTGTCAAGGTAGCGTCGCACCTCGGATAGGAACATGTGATCGGTTGACGTTCTGGAGGATGGCAGAGGTGTTTCTGATGGAAATGCTTGTTCAGGTCGCCGTGGCTATGGAAAGACCACGGGCGCTGCACTACAGTGCCGGCAGTTCGTTGTCGCCGAGGCAGAAAAACACACCGGGCGGGTTTGCAATCATGCGGGAGGGATTCGGAAAGAGTTGGCCGGCGTGTCCTCTTGGTCAAGCTTGGTGTCCGACGCGGAGCGACGGGGCGTTCGCGACGGCGGGAACCCGGCGTTCCTGCGAGCTGCGAAGCGCAGTCACGGCACTGATGGTTTGCACCCGCCGTTTGCACTCCGCTTCAGGAGATGAAGTGGTGGAGGGGAAGAGACTTCTAATGACTCCGACACGGTCCACGAAGACGTAATGCTTGGCCTTCAGTCTCCTTGGTCGTCGTCAATCGATCGTGCGACTCATCCCACCGGCGGCTCGCATCAACAAAGTTTGTGGCTCTAATCCGCGTCAGGCGGTTTGAAGTGTCGGGCATATACCTCGAGGCGTACTCCTATCTGGAAGACGCAGGAGCTGTGACGTTGCCGGACCAGGCTGCACACCCATTAACCGAAAGCTAGAGAGAAGATCCATTGCAATCCAACAGCTGTTGTCGAGAATTTCGCCAATCGCCATCGCCGCGTCGAAAGGCGTGTGGACCCACGGGAACCTCCACGCCGGCGCGACTCCCAAGGGCGATCATCCGCCGTCGGAGGGCGCTATCGATCGGTCAGCGCTTCCTCGTCCGGAACGCAGACCCCGTCCACGGCGCTTTTGCATCGCCGGGACAGAGGAAGCGCCCGCATCTCCTCCCGGAGAGGCAGCGCCAACCGTTTCTGTCCCGCAGGGACGCGCGGGCGTAACACTTGCCGTGCAGCAGTCAGTCCGGGGGCGGCGAAAGCTCGGTCGGCGGAGATGAACGCGGGCATGGTGATGGGAGGACAGGGCGGCACGCACGGCTCTCGAGACGTCGAGAATCTCCGACGGTATCTGTAGACGTCGGTCAGGTCGCCTCGGTCCACTAAAGGGAGGGGAATTCTCCTTACTAGGCCTAAAGGTTCTGGATCCAGCTCGGGGGATCATCAGTGCGCGCCTTTCAGCGTCGTTGGGTGAGAGTCGAAGCGGCCAGCCCGGCTTCCATCCCAGCTTCCATGTCCTTGTATCATTCAGCTGAGCGTTCCATCATCTGCTCCATAGCTTTGCCATGCCTTCGGGAGCCATGCGGTCGGTGATGCGTAGGGAGTAGGGGGTAGGGGGTAGGTGGTGGGTGGCAGGTGGCAGGTGGTAGGTGGTAGGTGGTGGAGGTGGTAGATGTTAGGTGGTAGGTGGTGGAAATGGAACGTCAAAGACAAGAACAGCGGGTGAGAGCGTGAGAAGATGGGAGAAGATGAGGCGAGGGGTAGAGGAGCACAAAAGACTGGGTCGTTGGGGATGAGGTCGTCGCAGAGGGTGGGATTGGACACGTAGGGTGCAAGGGGAGAGGGGGACCATAGCATGGATATACAGTGTCAGACCGCACGCAGGAGGAACAGAGACTGGATCGAAGCGCCGAGCCGAGGGACTCGGTTTCACTTGTCATTATGATGATGATCTTCGACCGGCCAGTCCAAAGACGTGGAGATCCCACGAGCGGTAACACTATGGCAATCAGGCATCCAGAAGCGCATTCGTTCCAGCAAGATGACCAATCTTGGACCCGAATCCCTTCTTATCGTACATGGTAGTACCCAACAAGACTGGAGTAGTACAACACAGTCAGGTAAAATTAAAAAGGAGTTTCGTAACGTCGTAATGCATTACCCCCAAATATCCCAAAGCCATCCCATCCCGACAAGCTCAACCCGACTCACGAGTTCGGAATCGGCACGCTCGAACTCGTCCACTGTCCCTCATTCAAATCTCTGACGAATTCGGTAACATCCGTCCCGTTCGTCTGATAGAACGCCAGCAGCGAATTGCCACCAGAATTATCTGGGAGAGCCGTGACTGATAGGTGGGTGCCGGGGAGGCCTTTGGCGCCGTTGATGACGAATGTGTCGACCGGGTCTGCCGGGATGGTTGTGTTTTCGGCGTCGAAGGTGACGTTGAAGCCACTGATGCTAAGGTCTGGGTTTTGGACGTAGAGGTAGTTGGTGTAGCCCATGGAGCTGTTTTGAAAGACTGGAATGGAGATGTTGCCTGAGAAGAATGGTTTGTCAGCCTTTCTCCTTACATACATCCTTTCTCCACCAAAGGGAGTTGTCACTCACTCTTCGTCCATTGATTGATCGGATGGGTGCTGTTGCCAACAAGGGTCGTGTTCAAGTCTTTCCATAGTATGTTGACTTCGTTCTGCAAGTTGATAAAGAACACATAGGTATCACTACCGGGACCCCATGAGTAGCACCCCACGCCCCCGTGGCCGTTAAAACCGGGGAAAGTCTGCTGCTCTGTCCATAGATCGTCGCCGTAGGTCCAGCCCACAGAGTCGAAAGTCGTGGCATTGCTGGCGTACCAGAGGTGGATGCCGACGGTTTGATCAGAACTATTCCCCGTCGTCGTGGTCTGTCCAGGGACTGGGGAATGGTTGTAGGCGGCATCGCTGTAGAAACTACCGTACCAACAAGCCTCGAGGCCCACGTTAGGGTCGTTCATGGCTTGCAGGTTGAGGTCATTAATAGGTCCTTCCCTCCAGACGTTGGTGAGATTGTCATTGATGACCTCGTTCACGGTATTGTTGAGGTTGATATAGAATATATGCCACTGGTCTAGCGTTAGTCTCAGATATATTTCTCGACTTGATTGTGTACCCACAGCAGCGGTTTGGTTTCTTGCGTAGGCTACGGCGGCGATGGGGGTTCCGTTTTTGGCGTCGATGGCGACGATGTCAGTGACGTCTCCACCTTGCCAGGTCCCATCCTGTGCTAACTGCGCAGAACGCAATTGGCCAGAGTGATGCTGGAAGTACATGACAATTGCCCCGTGACCGCCGGAAGCAAACGACTCGGAAGCTAAGGCTATCCCGGAGCCGTTGAATGCTCCTACAGTCGACAGGAACTCCTGAGGGATAGAGGTTGGTGCAGGTGGGGGGGGTGGGGGCGGAGGGGCGGAGGATCCGTTGCTCGACCTGTGCAGCACGTGCATCAGCCAGGTAAACTCATGATATCAGAAGATGGTATGTTCCCTACTTTCGAGTCAAACCCACGCCAAGTCCAATGGCGAGTCCTATCACCAGACAAGCGACCAGACCTACAATCCAAAAGAGCAGAGATCTCCGCCCACGACTGCGAGGCTCATCATTTCTCCTGTCCGATACTTCCAACGCCGGTTGATCCCAGAACTCTTTCTCTGTAGAATGAGGTGTGTATTCCTTTTCCGTTGGATCCGGGGTCCTCAGGGAATGCAGTCCGGGGGAGGCAGGATCGGGTGAGGGTGAGGCGTGGTCGGATGTCACGGGAGACACTATACCGGCGGTTGGCGAGAAGGCAGCGTCTTTCCTGGGTAGCGGGCTGTACGATGAGGTCCTGTCGGGCAGCTCTGTCGGCTTCTTCTCGTCTTGAGGAAATGACTCGGTAAAGTGCTGCATCCTGCTTGTTTCGGAGCTGCCGTTCACTGTTACTATTGAATGTGTCTAGTGGCTCAATAATTCTGAAAGGTATGTCTACGCTTTCATGTTGGAGTGGTAGGATAGTGTCTTGAGTGAGCACGATGCGGTTTCTCAGAGCATGAAGATGAGAATGAGGAGGAAAAGGAAAATGGAAATGGAAATGGAAAGGAAAATGCAAGTGAATATCGGGGGATTGGGCTTACTGATAGGGTAGCGAAGGGCTGCGCCATAATCATATTGAAGGAGGCAGCAGATTGGTGGATGTGGATGGAAGAGGAGCATGTCGAGCATATTGGGGGACCGGGGGCAGCGAGAGCAAGGTCGCATTACCAAGGGCTTAAGGCATTCGTTTCACGCGGGAAGGCATGTGGTCAGCACAGCTAGTGTGGAGATGGCTTCAGAAAGAAGTGTCTGATTCGTTGCTCGCTGTCATCCTTGTCATCCTTGACATGCTTGGCCCAGCTAATGTCAACATTGCATCTCATTCTACTCATCTGCGAGGCGAAGCCTGACATCCATCATCCCCCAGGGCTGAAGAAAGCTGGGGATGGATCGTGGATACAGTAAGTTCCGGCGGTGAAAGGAGTCCCTAGACTCCCTGGATCCCCTCCTAATGCGACTCCTAGTCCCCATCCATAAAATGCATCGGCGACCCCAAATGCAGTGTGCTGTGTGTCAGCTCTTTAGTGCACGCCATGCAGTGAGGCATTTATCGCTATTGGCTTCCCTCTTCCATCCTTCACACCCTGCGTCGCAAAATGTCCGTCCATACGGTCAAGTCCATCCGCGAGCACCCTTGATTGCTCGCCAATGTGTACAGAGAATTCCATGCTGGTGGCTGCATACCAACGCCTCGTACGACTGTGACTGGAAAGAGATTAGATGTTGGCATCCTTCGTGTTGGCGGCCTTGAGTTGCTCTTAGTTAAACAGTGTGCGGTATCCCTCGACCTAACATACGAAGGATACTCGAGGGAAATGACTGATCATCCATCATCGACGCTGAGCCACCACACAATGTCGACCTGGAGAGCTTTGAGTTCTGATCATCCCGGTCACCCCACTCCAACCTTCGAGGGATCCGAACTCTAGGTCGACACTATCGTCACGCTTACACCAATACATCGCCTCGGCTCGAGCCCTCTTGGCATGCTTACTACTTGGGAAGTTGGAAAATGAGACTTCATTGATACATACTACGCAAGAGCTATTGCCTGCCAACATAATGCAAGAAGTTTGCGCCCATTAAAGAGTGATTCTGAATGGAGCTTGAACGGCTCCAATGGGGATTCTGTTGGATGAATACCGAACAAGTTCGAGATCAAGCCACAGTTGTTATCCGCAAAATTGCCGACAGCGCTTAACAGCTCGAATGCGACTGGCAGAATACTCTACTCGATCCCAGAGAGGTACTTGATGCGCTGCGACGGACAATATGTTATTTCTACGGAGTATGCAGGGTCGTTCATCGTGGTGCTCGGAAGTAGTGGAGGCTCTGGAGAGCATGCAAAGATCGACCATCATGTGGGCGACTGGTCACACCGACTCAGGATGACATTCCACATCATAAGTCACTGAATTGTATACCGAGTCGATGACAAATGATAACTCTACTGCTGGTGTGAACGATGGCCTTCCATGCGCTCTCCCCACACTGGACGGACGACTCCCTTACTTCCCATCGCCTCCGCACATAGTGCTCCGATTGGTGCGATGTGTTTCGCAATCACTGCCTGCGGCGTTGTTACTGTATTCGGAGCGCTTCGTTATCGCTAATAACTCGGGGCCTCAGTTTGTCAGAGCCCTTGGCGAGCCTTGGCAAGTGACTCTGAAACTTGAGACTGATCCACGGTCAGTGTGGCATCTATCAGGTAATCTGCGGGTGTCTGGTTGTAACATGGTGGGCTGCCATCCGCCAGCCTTGGAATCAGCAAAACAGCAGCACTCGAAGATCCCTCTACAGCAGCCAGAACTAGGGAGATCGAAGCGATCATCAGGAAGCTAAGCAGTCGTTGGATAGGAAACTGATGTGCATAAGCCGAAGCTCAAATATCCGTTCACCATACTATGCTGAGCTGACCCAATTGAAGCCCAAGGAACAAAGCGCTCAACGGCAGACCATGGCCCAGAGTCATTTCGGACCCTACGTAAGTATCGAACATCGCAGCCGGTTGCTATAGCCTTCTCGCCAACGGACTGTGATCTCCACCAATACCAAATCGACGAAGATGATGCATATCAAGCATCGTAACAAGGCAATGACGCAATTCAAGTAGATAGATACCCACCTTGACAGGCACTGGGAAGGACTTTCCCAACCGGTCGTGAGACACACCGGGAGAGAACAGCGGCCAATCTAGAGCCAAGGGCTCAGAGGACGACTGTACCTTCTTTCCTGAACTTGGATCAGAATGGTGCATGCGATGAACCATCTGAGTAACGCCGTCAAGACATTTGCAGGATGGCGCGAGATAATTCCTCCTAGACGTAGTATTCGTAAGCGGACACGATCCACGTCCGTCAGGACAAGCGTTCCGAAAGCGTGGCAAGCGTAGGATTCAAGCGCCGCTCCCAGACGGAGCTTGTCATAAGGTAGGTAGAGTACAAAAGGGTCGAGACCGGCCGCGAGTCCTCGCCGTCAATCACACGCATAAAACATCCCCCACTCGCTCGAAGAGGCAAGTCAGTGCGGAGTTCAGGCTGCGCGAATCAGCAACAACGGTAGATATGGGGGCGATTATCGACGTCGGACCCAACCTGGAGCATCCACGCCCGGGAGGAGTCACCGGACATCATTCGTCGAGGGGAACGCCATCGGGAAAACCAGATGCGGTTAGCCGCATTCTGCAGGTCCCTGTTTCCTCGACGCCCCGCGTGGGTGTGAGGGTGCCTGTTGGAGATGGATCGGCGTCACGACTTCATCCTGGGATGGATGAGGGGGGGAGTTTGTGTTCCCGAGGGCAATGTCATAGGCCGGTCTCATGAACATGGATGGTAGTGTGTGTTTCAAGTCTGTTTGGTCGGACCTAGCACGGTAGCTGAACAGGAGACCTGTTGTCAAGCAGCGTCGCACTTGTGCCAACTCAGCACTGGGATATCCTTAGCTATCATGCCTACGCCTCGCAATGCACGCGTTCGACACGTGGGACCTGTTCGAGGCTTGCGCTCATCTTCCCTCGCTAATCCAATGCCTAGCAATATCTTTCGACAGGCCCAAACGTAGCATCTTCAGCACGTCCTCACCCTTTGCATCTTCGGCCAAACCCTTCCTCCAATCCCATCCTCTCTTCTTGTCCTCCTGGGACTTGACCGGCGCTCTACTGCTGCCAATGCCATTGCTCGATTGGGAATCTAGCATCGAACTTCCCACCAAAGAGAAGCTGCTGCTCATACTGCTCGTGGTCTTCTTGAGGAGTTCCCGTGATGGTGCTGGTGCACGGCGTCCTTGGTATGCGTCAAGAGTACAGCGGAAGCATTCTTCACATTGCACATAGACGCGGGAAGTGACGGTCTGGAGGTCTTCGATTGCTTTCAACAGGGCAAAGCACTGGGGGATAGAAAGTACGCTCTTAGCTTCTGCGGGCAAGGGTCAGCGGCAGGCTTATGGACTTTTGAAAGCCCTGTAAGACATACGATTGACAAAAACTAAGGCTTCGCCTAGCAATGAGAGCAGTCCGTCGACTTGTACTACTGAGGCCCGGTTCTCATCAAAAAGACCGCCATGGATGTTATCTGCAGCGCTGTTGATCACAGCCAGCAGTGCTGTTGCAGCTGCAGTCTTCCGTACGTTAGGTCTCGCCGTCGGCTTCTGACCCTCTTTTAGATTGATAGCCTCGTCTCGCAGGTCGTAAAATTTGCGCAGAGTCGCGTAGCCCGTAAGGTAAGTATGGAGCATCTCTGCGGCTTTTGGATCCATAAGGGCGAGCTGCCCAACGCTTTGTTCCGGTGTGAAAAGAAGCGCGTGGAGGTTTTGGTCAAGCGCTGGTAATGGAGGGAAAGCAATCGACTGCACCAAGGAAAGAGATATCAGCAAGTCCAAGACATCTTTGACCTTCCTTTGGCGATGAGCCCGTGCGTAGTAAATAAGAGCTGTGCCATAATTCTCCGAATTCTCAGCGATACTATCAGCGTACCTCTGCCATTGATTAGAATTGGTCTTGATTGGGGAGCTCGTGAACTTACCTCTGTGATGCTTCGGGCTTCTTTGACCATGTTGAAATCTTGGCAAGTCTCCAAGATCTTGTTTATTCGCGAATCAGAGTTAAGATCCAGTTGATCTAACAGCTCGCCAACTCTCTTTTGGGCCACGCTGTCATCATCCAAACGAGAAAGCAGTGTTATGGATAGCTCCCACCCCTCGTACGCAGCCTGTCCATGGCTTCGCTGAATCACCGCCTTTTTAGACAGAGCGCTTGCATATTCCATCAAGATAGTGTCCCTGGTCATTGGCGGCTCTTGTATACCGTGCCCATTGAGCAATGAACGGTCGTTCTCATCGAGGTCCAAATCCATCAGATTGTTCCCCGTCGAAGTCTCAAACCAGCCACCTACGCTTGCGATCTCTGCGACTGCAGAAACGACAGGAATGGACCACCCTCGTAGCAAACCTATCACACCAGCGATGTTACCTTCAAACAGCGATGCCAAGCCAACTTCAACAGGGTTCATTGAGTTGATCTGGAACAGATCGTCATCCGTTTCGTCAGTCGACCATGCAAAGGCGTGGGCTAATCGACGTAGGTATGCAGGATTCGCATTGACGTCTACAAGGCGAGACCCTCGTGATTGGGATGGTTTGAGCGAACGTCGAGTTTGGGCTAGGCTACTGACAGCAATGTCTTCATCGTCGTCACCGCTCCACCAAATTGTCAAACCTACAGTTGCCTCTACCCAGTCTTGTGCGGAGGAAAGGATCTCCGTGGCCTCTCCGAGTAAGATCCCGTACAGGACCCTCAACTTCTGATAGACAGTCCATGGCACTCTACTTTCAGCTCTGCGCGTAGATTGGGTGAGACTCATCGTCGTATTCAGGAGTCCAAAATTTGATGATCCGAAGGTAGACTGTGTAGAATCCAAGTCTCGGTCCCGAGCCTCGGCGAATGTGGCAAGATCCTCCATTGCTTGTTGAATGCGCTTTCGGAAAATGATCCATTCGCTCCCAGTAACATTCCAATCTTCATCTTGTAGGGCTGGGCATAGCTCTATGACCTGAATGGCTCTATTGACAACTCGCTCGATGTTTTTGACCTGCGTGCCGTTGTAGCCTTCGTCACCCTGACCGTCTGCCCTAGCTGTCCTAGCATGATGAAAGTTCGATCTCTTCAGTAATCGCACAGCTTCACTAAGCTTCCCGCGCATGATACAAACCTGGATGATGTCCCAGTAATTGGAATGAGCTGTAGGGTTTGGATGCAACGACAGAACTTCGTTGATGGTCGAAGTGTATGCATTATGCTCCTTCTCCATCCAATCAATAAGTATTTTCGGAAAGGCTGTAGGATTCGCTGGGGCCGGCAAACTTTGAAAAGACCTTAAGGGAGTGGAAGATCGATTGAGTCGAGGGACGGCTAAGGCTTGCTTTCCTTTGGCAGTGGGTGGGTGTCGGAGCTGCAGAAGTAGGGCAGCTAGAAAGATAGACTTGTGCAGTGCAGGCTCATTCTCAGCCGGCCCTATGCCTATAGTGACATCTTGCACGGGAGGAGCATTTGCTATGTCATGATCACGGCATGACCGCCAGAATTGGCTCAATGTTTCGGAGACGTCAGGAAGTGCTGCCTTTAGAGCTTGTTCGTAAGCGTTGTCTGAAGTTTCCGTCCCATAAAATTCCTCCTGAAGAATATCCTCCGTCTTAGTGATAAACTCGTCAGTCTCACTGAGTTTGGCGATGCCCATTCTTGTGGCCATGGCTTTTACAATGCCTGGGACTGCCGAGTCCTGCATTGGCTTTCGATGCTTTTTTGCACTACGAGGTAGCGTATAAGGTATCATAGCACCGCCACGGGACCTCTTCATTCCATGGGGA
This sequence comes from Platismatia glauca, assembly GCA_963556305.1. Taxonomy (NCBI): domain Eukaryota; kingdom Fungi; phylum Ascomycota; class Lecanoromycetes; order Lecanorales; family Parmeliaceae; genus Platismatia; species Platismatia glauca. The sequence continues at coordinate 597,948 of OY745766.1, read as the reverse complement.
GTCCCGTCCATTATAGAAGAGCCAAGGTCCAGCAAATCTCCATTAGCGAGTAACGCGTTTGACAATGATTTCGGGACCGAGCTAGGCTCGCGAAGCAGGTCGTCGGCATGAGTGCCGACGTCCAGGGTTCCCTCCCCGACTTCTGAGCCTTCGGCATCTTCGTCCTCGTCGAACGACTCCGTCTCGTATTCTTCGTCTTGATCACCGACATCTGCGAGTCTCGACAGTGGGCTGCTGCTTGGCACGCCAAAAGTATTTTTTGATGGTAGACCGTTGCTAGTTCCGAGATCAAATCGCCCGCTTTTGTCCAGGTACCGAGCCAGCTTGCTTTGATCGATCGAGTTGGACGGCGCAACACTTGCGCTTCTTCGCGAGCCCGTGTTAGCAGCAGGCGAGGACTTTTTCTTGAACAATATCTTCCCGGAGCCTAGCTGGGAACTACCAAAGATTGAGGAAGGTGGAGGATCCGCAGGTGTAAAGGAGCCGACTGAAGACGGGGGACGACCAGCGGGTGTCGTGGAGGGGTTTGAGGCGTAGCCATTCGAAAAGAAATCCGAGTGTCGTTTTTCTGATCCCGGTGTAGATGGTGCTAAAGGGCTCGACGAAAGTGGCACTGTCCACCCAGACATGATGCTCACGGTGAGATTTTTCGTACAGATGGCATTGAAGGAGGGAGGGAGAGTATTTAGAGGCTCGTGCTGCCTCGGCTAGGATGTGGCTCCCAAGGTGTTAAGCATCAGTAGCTGCCAGCGTGAACCCTTAATAAGACTTATGAGGCAGAGAGAAAGTCATTCGGTGGTGGTTGGGAGTATCGATACCGAAGCAAACAAAGATTGAACATTACGAGCTTGTCGGAGACGCGCCAGAATTCCTAGGATGAGATATTTAACCGAATTATTCCCGTGGCCATTTGTTTACTTTCTTCCTCGGGCATTTTCAATAGTTGACATTTGCGCAATGGATTCCCAAAATCGCAGAACAGCATCCGCTTATATCAATAATCTTCTCCTATCTCGTGGTCTTCTCAGGAATGGCTCGCCCATCGAGTTTGCGACTCCTGGGAATGCTGAGGGCGGGTTGGATGCGACTATGGGACAGGTGATGAACCTGGTACACGATTTGATACTGAGGCGAGATGTACGTCAAGACTCCTTGAAACTAGAGATATGGTGCAACACATATACCTTCCATGTATTAATTATCTACCGCAGCGTGAATCCGACGTTTTGGCAAGCCTCTCTCAAAACCTGCAAACGCTTCGCACCTCCTCAACCCAGCAAACACAGAAAATTACACGCCTGGAAAGTCGCAATGCGGACCTAGATAGGCAATTGGCGTTGGCTGGCGCCCAAGAGCGATCCGCACGCGCAACGCTGCGGAGCGCGGAGACGAGGAATCGGGCTCTCAGAGATGAAATGGTGCGCCTCAAGGGAACCGTTGCCCAGATCCGGGCACAATGCGCCACAGACGTCCGCCGTCGGGATGGAGAGATCCAAAGGCTGAAGCGTCATTTAGAAGGGCGTAGGGGACGAGATGGGAATGGTGGACAAGTGGGCGTTGTGATTGTCACGCCGGGTATGAGCAAAGGACCGCAAGGGAGACGAAAAGGCGAGACAGAGGCAGATCTCGAAAGCCCGGCATACTCCTTGAAGCAAGAGACGACGGAGTTTCTAACACAATTGAGTCAAGGACTCAGCGATGAGAATGATGCTCTCATTGGCCTGGTAAGAGGCACACTGGCGACTTTGAGAAGTCTGCAGGGATTATCAGGATCAGGACAAGGACCCGAGATCTATGGAAGTTTAGAAGACATGGATACCGCGAATAGCATGATGGGTGGGCCTCCATCATACGAGACTTTGGCGACGAACACGGACGAAGTGCTGGAGCACTTGCGAGGACTGCTCACAAATCCCTCGTACGTCCCATTAGAGGAGGTGGAGATCAGGGAGGACGAGATCCAGAGGCTAAGAGAAGGATGGGAGAAGATGGCTGCACGGTGGCAAGAGGCTGTCGCTTTGATGGATGGATGGAAGAAGAGGATGGTCGATACTGGTGATACGATAAACCTGGATGATCTGAAGATGGGTTTGAACCTTGGCTCTGGAATTCCCTCGGTACAGGAAGCTCAAGAAAAATCACTTTTGATACAAGATGAGGAGGTCGCAGAAGTGAACGGCTCGGGCATCCTTGAGGACCCCCCCGAAGATCCCGAGGAGCTATTCGTGCATGATTTGGAAGCAATCCTACCAGGTGAAGTAGATCTTGATTCACCCCCAAAAGGCCGAGTCCTTGGCGACATAGATACGAACGCCATATCACCACCAAAAGTTTCCTTCCAAACGATAATGGAAGAAAACACCATGTCTCTTGCAAATAACCAAAATGCATCATTGCTGGACTTCTCGACATACAAAGCAGCGAGTCCCTTAAAGCCCAAGTCAGGCACATTTCAGGTGAACCGCGTTTCTTTTCCAAAAACAAGATCACCCCTTCTAACGTTTTTGATTTTATAGACACAGCCAATCGCTCTGTCGCCCGCTCACACAATCCAGCAGAAATTAGAACGCGCAGAAGCAGAAGCTGATGAGGCAAAGAGACGAGAGGAGAATCGACCAAAGAAAAGCATCATGAAAAGCGCTGTAACGAAGAAATTGAAGGGAAGTAGAAGGAGAAGCACTTTGAGCCCAGAAGAGCTCGAGAATTTGGTAATGGGTATCTCTTGATTGATCTGCAAATTGTATATCAATTTCAAACGCCGCGGGAATGATGATCACGATGTCCAAATATTGTACTTCTGTGGTGTTCAAATTATCTGCCTTGATTGCACTTAGGCAAGCTTGCGTCGCTGTTATGAGACTGGGTCCCTTAACTGTGCAGATAAAAGCAAAGAATTGTATACCCTTTGATCGAGACCCGAATACGTTGTTCCAATTCACCATCCCCTTTCTAACTTTCCGCCACGCGTGCAAGGCACTTCTCAGGGTAGAGCCTGCACCATCTTCTCAGCCGTGAGATTTTCGGCTAGTTGCTGATGGCAAGTCTAGGCAAACGGCCCCAAGGAATGTGATATTCAGAGGGAGGAACCATCGCAAGAGGTTTAAGCTTCTTTGGACCTCAACTCAAGAACACTCACTCGAAGTCTAGTCTGGACACAAGCAATCCCAAGTATTCAACAAAGACCGCCGCACGTTCTCTTGTCTCTCTTGACCTCTTCCCATGGCCTTCTTCTGTCTGTCTGCGATCTCCACTACAGCCAAACGCTCTCAATGGGCAGCCTGAAGACTCGCATTCTCTTCGTTGCCCGCTTCACACTTTGTAGTGCTACTTCTATTACCTCCTCTGTCAATTGCACACCGGCTGCATCTCCGCATACAGATCTTATAAGCCCGGGCAAAGGTACTCCAAGTATCGAGCCACGCAGCCTGCGCAAACGTCGTCCCATGGCACATAGACTTCGTTGACGCCGTGCCCGTTCACGTTGCAGTTTCGGCGAGTTTGCAGACTGGTAAGCCGTTCTCCAGGAGGGCTTCGTGATTGATTTTGTAATGGGTGTGATGAAGTCGGCACATCTACTACGTAAAGTCTGGTGGTGAGTCCAGACCAGGAAAGACACTTACAAGGACTACCAGTCACATTCGTAGGTTTCTTACTTATGACGACTCAGATAATGGCCAAAAGATCTGGCGGTGTCCCTACTGGATTATTCAATCTCGAATTTTCTCGATGTTCCTTAGATTCCAATATACTTTCTCTGTCTTCTGTCAGGCTGGTATCTATGATCATCTCTAAAATCTGTGATACATGCGTCTAAGCTCCATATTGCAAGACGTCATTCTCGGCCTTTGGGAGGTCTCCGCCTAGATGAGCGATTAGGCTGGCAGCTTACGGCGTACCCGAATTAAAAGCCCAGCATTTTCAGCACTTTTTCAGAATTTGTGTCGAACCACAGGTTCTCGAGAGTGTGATGATGTTTAGACAGATGCAGATCTGTCGGCTGCGCCGATATATCTCACTGTCAACAGAGGAAAAAGCCGCAAATGCTGAATCGGTGAATCCTACGAAACTAAGCGGCATCTGCGTTTAAGACCGGTTTGTTTCTCCAATAATGTCAGCTGACCGTGAGTAGATGCATCAAGCGCAAGCCTAAAAATTTCGCGCGGTTCTTGGATGCCGTCAACTGAGCATTTCATGAACGTGATTGGTGCAAAGATTCCACTGCGGCTGAAGGAGCCACTAAAGAGCAGTGAGCTGCGCAAGGGCGAGGCAGATCCTGGTCGATGAGGCTGACCAGTGTGACTACGCTTTCAGATGCCGCCCACAATGCTAACAACAAGAAACAACACGGAACAACAATCTCTGCGATGTCAATACATCTAAGACATTCGTTGAGATTTCTTACTATGGATGGCAATTGCTGCTCCGCAAGTAGCAAGACTCTGAGACGTTCGTCCTTTCTGTGCCTGTGGGCGATGCATGCATCGCCCAAATGCCAAAGGAAGTAGCAGCAGAAGGATGATGATGAATCCGCATGCTGAACTCGACAAGTGTAAACAATAATCATGAAAGCCAAGCCATGCCATCCTGATATCACTGACAATGCCTGAGGATCATGTATTCTCTCCAGAGGGATCATTCCGTAGTCTTCAGGGACCTCGGGAGTGCTGAGTAATCTGACACGCTTTACTATGGGAGGATTAGTGTATGGCGGTGCACCCTCGTCTAACGACCACTTCTCTTACTCCTCCAGGCTACAATGTTGCTATTCTAGTGTTGATGAATATGTGCCTTAATACAACCCACGAAAGCCTCCACTGTCAGACTCCGGGACCCCGGCGACATTGCAGTAGGGTCATAGTCTCCGACTGCCGGGCTGAACGAGCTATGGGTCAAACGCGAAGGATCATCGTGTATCTGCATCCTTCCGGCACCAAACAATCATTTAGGGCAAGCCTACCGCGCAAATAGTCTCAATACATGGGCCCGAGGCCTTGGTTTTGATTTGCCTATGGCCAGGAGATACCCTTGAACCAGGCGAGCTGGACCCGTTGGCTCCTTAGGATGTTGGGATCATGCTAAGAACCCTAAACTACCTCTTCCCTTAGAGCCTCGGGGCTGTACGTGTTTGACTTCATATTTCTCTTCTAGATTTTGCACCTAAGCAGTGGAATCCGGACCGTGCCTGTCCTCCTTTCGGGGACTGCGATGGATTTTGCAAAGGATGCCTATTATCTCCGGTGCCTGGTGTGCCCAAGCTCTGTGGTGCGTATCTGATTCCTTTACCTAGCAAGGACTTTATATAGATCCGACTGTCCCATATTGCACGTGTCTTTCTCTGTGCCCTGCTGTGTGTGTCATCACAGGCTTCCGTCTTGACTCTCGTTGATTCATTAAATACCTGTCTCTGTTCCTCATTTTGTAACATCAATGCCATTCATATCATAAGCCTAATCATATAAGAAGAAAACACCGAGCGCCACCACAACCATCAGTCACTGTTTCAATTATCTTTTACCGAGCAAGCCACTGCCGTTGCCGCCGTCGTCATGTGTATCAAGGTAGTCGAACGCTACGCAGTCTGTCGGTGCATCTACTACAGTCATGCTGTGGATGCCTGCCCTGCCTATGGCCGTCGTGGCCACAGTATTAAGACACAGGAGGTCTTAGTTGGCTATACGTGCTCAAGACACACGGTCAACGGTTCCCGCTCCGGATGTTCCCAACAGTACAACTACCCTGACTCTGGGTATGCCAGCGGCAGCACCGGCGGACGCAACGCCGACGGAAGTTTTCGTCGGTGACGAAAGCTCAACATTCTGGACGGCATGGAAGTTCTGGAGGACCACGCAGTTCGGAATTGCCAATCAGACTGGCAACGAGGACAGAAGATGGCAAAGGTTATCGACAAGCGTTCTTGGGGGCGCGAGCCCCCTGCCTTAGGACTGTTAGACTATCGATTCAATATTGACGACCCGGTTCGAATGAATTCGAACTCCTTTGTGCTTCACTTTTCCTACAGATTCACGACAGGAACGACCGCACGGCTGTGCTTTGCGGTCTTCTACGACGACACGCCTTTCACTCCCATCCCAACAACGATCAGCGGCATCATTGACTGTCTCATATCATCATGCCAAGGGTACTACTGGGGAGGAAAATTTGGTCTGGAACCATTGAGGGGATTGAGTGTGACCGCGGGGCAATGCATTGGATGAAGGAAAGGACTGGTCAGTGCAGGCATGACTAATGAATACGAAAGGAGTCATTTTCATTGGGCATCAGCGGTCACATGAGCAAGTAGTGTTTCGATTGAGTCATTTTGCATGTTGATACCATATACACCGTTGAGGCCACAAGGCGACAGAGCTGCAGGCAGCCATACTAGCGTCTGGAACGTTACGACTCGGAAAGAGAATACGAGGCAGAGCCTAGGAAGCAACGGAGGATTAAGTCTCGTTGATCACGCATCATGTTAACATAGACGTCGATTGCTATTATTATACTTTGGATAGTTGTTTACATTTGCCACTCGACAATCGAAATGACTCAGCTGTAGAAGGGCGAAGGATGGAGGGATTTTGACGAGATTCGCGAGACGGTGAGAGACTTTGACATGGGCGGGATATCAGCCAATCGGAACGTCGGTGCATCAGCCTTACCAGTCGCCCTTGCCGATACGCGACTTCTTTTCTCTTTCTCTCTCGTCTCTTTCTATTCCATTGACTTTCCTTGTGTCTCCCATTTCCGGACAATTGCTTTGGAAGAACCAACTTCGTCTGAAGAAGCATGCAGGACTGGAGTCTACTGCTGTTTGCCTCTTGTGGGCAAGACAAATCCCCGATCGCAATGCAGCGATCCAGTTGGACGTTTCCGCAAGCGTACAATCCTCATCAAATCAAGGTGCAGCCTGCGTACTCGTACATTCGTCGATTCTGCTGCTTGTGATTTCGTTCAGCCTACTGTTTTACGTCTTTCCATTGCCTCTAGATTTTTTGCGGTTCGGTGATGCGAGCAGCACGAGCTCTTAGTCAAATGCCTCCTAAACACACCGCTAAACAGAATCAAGCTTGCTTGATCTGCCGTCCATTGTAACAGTGGAATGCTGTCCAGATAGTCTCTGCTAGTACTGTTCTTTGAGTCTTTGGGTCCTTCTCTTACACAAGCATGGCAACTGCCAGTACTGACACCTCACCGCCCTCGGGCTCTAGATGTTACAAATGTCGTAATGTGTGATCATGTTGAAATAATCTCCGAAGCAAGAGGCTTTCGCCTTCACCATACGGTGCCGAACATACTAAAGGGCAGCCTCAGTGAAGATGAACAGATTGTGGCATCGGCCTCCGGAAGTCAGAAGAGCAGCTGTGAGACTTCGAGCTTCTCATACCAATCCGAGACTTCCACACTTGCGTACGAACAGACACCTTTCATTACTTTCAAAGTGTGGGTGATGGGACTACGCCACCTTCTATGGCCTCCCGCACCCTTACGACCCCTCTTAAGGCAGTCTACTGGGGCTTCTGGACATCAATCCTTAGATTTTCTAAATCCTAAAAGTCAGAAAGCTCCGTTGACTCCAATAATCGTTCCCCGTTGCGTTCAATGAGACCTCGAAGCACCTTATCAAGGAATTCGTTGTCGAACGAATGACCGGCGGCACTTTCAATTGGGTCATCGGCAGAACAGTCATTAAATCCAGTGTTGATTATCCTGACCAGCTTATCTTGAGAGTACCTCGTATAGCATGGACGTCCCGACCCGATCATCAGGTTGCTACTCTGCGCTACGGTCGCCGGCAGAGCTCTGTTCCAGTCGCAGACATTAGAGCCTCTGACTTCACCTGTGACAGTCCGTTGAAGGACCAGTACGTTAGTCAAGGCCGGATTGCTGGGACAGACCTCCGTAATATGGAACGACCGAAACTATTACCAATATTGTGCAATTGCCAGAGAAGTTGGCCTGATAATGCTTTAATCCCAAGAAATGAAAAGCATTATCCCGGGTCTTATTAAAAACGTCACAAGAGAAGACCTTATCCAAGCCTTCACCGTCAAACCCTTTGATATCAAACCTCCATTTGGAAAGAAGTGGACGCTGAAGCAAGCATCTCCTGTATTCGACGTAGACATCTCCAGAGCGCTCGAATATCATCAGAAAAGCACCCTCGACTTTTCCCTTGCACAGCTTGGACGTTAGACAACTGAGAGATTACGAAGAAATCCAACTGAAAATCTACATCCACACTTTATGGAACGTCACGCCACTACTGCATCTCAGATGAACAGACTGGACTGCTTGGGAGACAACCAGTCTAATTGTTTGAGTCATCTCGACTTCGCGGCTCGAACCATCCTGGTAGAGATTCGCTCGGACAGGAGTGTCACTGTCACCGGCGTCTCGGACTTTGATTCTGTCGTTTTCGCCCCATGTGCATCTCTAGTTGAGACGCAGCCGGATGATGCCATGAAGTACAAAAGCCAATCTAACGAAAAGCCGCGAGACCCCGAGCTGTTAGAGATCAACCAGGTATTTGAGGAGACTAACGGAGACAGTTCCCTCCGTTGGGTCTATCAACCGTATTCCGGCCTTTGCGAACCTTGGTGGCCGCACCTGCAGTCTCAATGTCAATTATCTAAACACGTTAGCTTCAGCAAGATTGTTCCGATGACAGTGCGAAGAGGCAAGTGGGCGAGTGGGCGACGATGGGGTGGAAGTTTCAGGTGCCGGTGAGGGAGAGTGGGGTGTTGGGGGTTTGGGGTTTATGTTTGAGTGTAGTCAGGTAGTAAGGGGGGCTTGCATTTGATTTATTTGGATAATGTAAGGGTGGGTGTTTTGCAGGGAGATGCATGTTGATGGGGGTAGGGTGAAAGGAAAGAAAGGGAGGCATATTAGGAAAGATAGGATGTGGTATCATGAACGCTGCCAGTCGGTGTGACCGAAAGCGACCTTTTGAAACCCAGCAGGCTCCCTAGGACCGAGACCGAGACCTCCAAGAACGCCAAGACCAGACCTCGCTTACGGGACATCTTCGGCAATATCACTCTCACAAAATACCGATCTTGCTTTTCGTCGGCGCATGAGCCATGGGTTCATCTCACATTGTACGGAGCAGCGAAGGGCCAAAAAACGAAAGCGCAGTTCCGCAGCTTCAAGAAACAGACCAAAAAAATGTAGTTATCTTTCCGATGCGGGGACTAGCTTGATGTTAACATCAGGCGCATCGCTGAGAAATTTTGTGGGTTCACACGTACATCGAACCCCGGCCATCCGCGCACTGGATTCCCTCGATGCTGAGAGGCGGATATCCTAACCACTAGACCACATCGGAGTTTATGTTTTCGCTCTCATCCATGTAAATTTTGTATTTAGGTATATATTGAGTGTAGAGACGTTGTTTTGGCGACCGGGAGTTCACAAACCAGGACATTCTTGTCTTGGCCAAAAAGTCGCAGCCCTAATCCTACTCCCGGGACTTCCCGAGCGAGCTTACCTACCTAATGCCGAGGGTTGTTGACAAAAGTCGTTGCACACCGGTCCCCGCTAAGCCCTACCAGAGTGTGCAACAACTTTTTGTCACAACCCTCGTGCCTAAGTAGGGGGCGACCAAGCTCCAAGCGAGCCAAGTCGTGCCAGTCACCCAGTACAGAGGCCCGCACTCTACGTAAATCATTATGCAGGGCACTATCCTTGGAGTTCAGGTTTATTGGTGCAGACACCTCTGTATGTGGGGCGTTATCCGGGATCTGAGCGCAAACAATGCCGGTGGATGCAGAACTCCGTACCTTAGCTATTCTTTTTCATATCTGGACATCTAAAGCCTTTTGTTTGGTCATGGCGCAAATAATCTTTGATGACCAAAAACTGAATAAAGCAAGATACGATGTCCATAATCCGCTGGACGCAGCTCGTTTCCAGCGCAATGTCATGGAGTTTATGGATCTGATAAGAAATACTGTTGTTGGCGGCAAACTCAGCGATGGAAGCAACCGATATCTTGTAAATGAATTCTGAAGATTTGCTGACGATAAAGAGGTTTGGCATCTAGCTCAAATAGTGATACCCGAATTCAGATCATCATTAGTGGAGCAGTGAGTCCACCGACAAAGAGTGCCAGTCACCTTTGCTTAAATCCTTATCTTTTGCATAGGGACTATGATTACAACGACCAGACCGGAAAGTTTGCACTGCTGAACAATATTCTTAGCAAACTGTCTTTTCTTCCTTCACCTCGCAATGATGAAAATCTCTTTACAACAGAAGGAGATATGGTTTGACAACGTCATAAAAGATACGTTGAGTACCTTGTTACAAGCGGGAAAGGGAGAAACGATATGACGCCGGACGAGCGGGCCGAGTTGGATCAAGACATTCAAGAGGTTGAAGCTGCAGTAGCTAGTAAGTCGATCTATCTATTTGATTGTGTAATCTCGCTCGTCAATGCTGATAGTTGGTCTTCAGGGGCTTCGATGCGACATCAAAGCCCGACAGTAGACGTTCAAAGCAATGAAGCGGAAGGAGAGGAAGCTGTGGGCAAGACGAAAGCTCAAGAGGAAAACTCCAAGGCTGGAAAGGAAAAGGGAAAAGGAAAGGGAAAAGGGAAGGGAAAGGGCAAGAGATAGTAAGATGACAGTAGCCTATGGGATTGATAGGACATGGGTTCATCATCCCTTTGTGTATGGTGACTCCCTCGGCCATCTTCCTCCTTGCCTCTATCCACAATTCCCCTCTCTTCTGATAGTACAGCCTCCTTTTATGTAAAATATTCCGGACCGTCTATTTGGTGCCCCGCAATTCGTCTTCTACCTTGGAACCATTCTACTGTATAGGAAGGCCTTCAAGCCTATTTGCCCATCTTTATCCGAGACTCTCTCACCCATTCTTCCGTCCATTTCTTGATTGGCGTGGTGTTAGGCTGGCCTACAGTTAGGGGTAGGTTCGCCTAGAGTAGTATGTAGCAATGTGAACTCAGTAGCGGTAGCAATATATTTTGTATATAGGGCTATCAGTAGTAGACTAATTCTTGAGAATCCCCCCAAGAATCTTGGGGGCATCGCCAGTAGCAATATGTTCGCTAAGCATGCCCGTGCGTCATCCGACCCCTTACCGCTGCGTTATGGCCACATGGTCGCATGTCCCAAATAGGCAGTCATGGAAAGTCGGATCAATGAAAGGATATGCTTTGCTTCCATACTCACGCTAAGCCTCATCCGGCTAGATCGTGGCACGGCTTCGTGGCGCACGCTTACTGTGGCGGCCAACGACACTCCGCTACTAACAAGGCATCCCCTTCCAGAGGCTTCGTCCTCGAAGCCCTCACGCCTATTGATCGATATCGAGTAGGCTCGTTAAAACCCTTCAAACCCCTTGCGGGGGACACAAGAGAAAG